>JARQOC010000010.1:108133452-108733452 GCA_033576535.1 Allobates femoralis | reverse complement strand
TCGCTGTCTCTCTCGCTCTCTGTCTTGGTCTCTCTGCCTCTCTCACTCTCTGTCTCGCTCTCTTTCTTTCTCACTCTCTCTCTCTCTTTACTCACTCTCTCACTCTTGTGGTCTCTCTTGCTCTTTCTTGCTGTCTCTTTTGCTTTCTCATTCTCTCTTTCACTCTCACTAGCTATCTCTGTTGTTTTCTCTAGGTATCTCTCTCGCTCTGTCTCTCTTCCTTGTTTTTGCTTTCTCTCTTTTGCTCTCACTCACTTTCTCTCTCCCTCTCTATCTTGCTGTCTCTTTTGCTCTCCCGCTATCTCTTGCACTCATTCTCGCTCTTTCTCTCCTTCTTGCTTTCTCTCACTCTCTTCCTCTCTCTTTCTTGCCTATTCTGTATCTCTTTTGCTCTCTCTCTTGCTGTCTTTCGCTCTCTCGCTCTATTGGTGTCTCTTTCTTTCTCTCTCCCATCTGGTTCCCCTTCGGATGACAGATGTGATTATAAACCAAACATACGAAGGGATGTTTTTGTTTGGGGTTCACCACTAGACATTAGGTGTTTGGGGTTCACCACTAGACATTAGGTGTTTGGGGTTCACCACTGGACATTTAGGTGTTTGGGGTTCACCACTGGATATTAGGTGTTTGGGGTTCACCACTAGACATTTAGGTATTTGGGGTTCACCACTAGACATTAGGTGTTTGGGGTTCACCACTAGACATTAGGTGTTTGGGGTTCACCACTGGACATTTAGGTGTTTGGGGTTCACCACTGGATATTAGGTGTTTGGAGTTCACCACTAGACATTTAGGTATTTGGGGTTCACCACTGGACATTAGGTGTTTGGGGTTCACCACTAGACATTTAGATGTTTAGCACAAACCCCAAACTTTACAGTTTGGCTTCACTGTTCTTTACTAAACAGTCCTGGTCCTGACACCCCCCTCGATTGCTCACACCTCTCCAGGAGTGGTTATGGGCAGAGTTAACTACAGAACCATAAGAGACTCCATTAAGCCCTTACATCACTTGCTTTGCTCTGTTTTTAGCAATTAATGGGGAGGGGGGTCTAAAGACATAGACCCCCACTTATCAGCAGCACTTTGTAATTTATATAATATATAAAAACTTTTTGAAAATAATAGATATTCTAAATCTCCTGCAATACCAGATGCCACCTGCAGACAGGTGGGGCGCTGTTTTTGAAATGCAACCATGCCTCTCTAATCCTGTACAACCCTAAAATTATCAGTACAATCATGGCTGAAAGTGTTGGTCCCCTTGAAATTGTTTCAGAAAATGTATTTTTCCTGGAAATTATTGCAATTACACTTTTTTTTATACACATGATTATTTCCTTTGTGTGTTGGAACAACACAAAAATCAGAGACAAAAAGACTAATTGCCCATAATTTCACACACAACCCCAAAAATGGACCGGACAAAATAGTTTTGCTCTTTTCCAAATATGTGAGGAAACACCTTTGTTTCAATCGTGATGCTCGATCACACTCACCCGTGGCAAGTAACAGAAGTGGGCAATTTGAAAATCACACCTGAAACCAGATAAAAAGGGGAGAAGTTGCCTTAATCTTTGTATAGTGTGCCTGTGTGTGCCACACTAAGCATGTAGAACTGAAAGAGAAGAAGAGAACTGTGTGAGGACTTGAGAACCAAAATTGTTGAAAAATATGAACCATTTCAAGGTTAGGCTGGAGTCACATTTGGCAAGGCAATTGCGTTGACCGCATCCAGATGTGGATGCAGTAAACGCAATTGCCTTCAGACACATTTTTTTTTTAAAATGTGTCCTGTCAACCACAATGCAGTAACTGGATTGCTCAGGATGTGTAATCCGGAGCAATGCGGTTACCGTATACTTTGTTCATCCCTGCAGCCGCAGGGATGAGCAAAGTGTTAAATGCTATTAAAACATGAAATATTAATAGTAGCTGTGGGCAACATGTCTCTAGGGGGTGCCCACCCCCCCAGAGACATGCTGTCCACTCCTGTCGGCATGTGAGGGGTTAATAAGCCCTTTACAGTATAGCCGGCTATTGTCAGCTTCTACAAATTTCTGAATGAAGCAGCGGCTCCTCACAGTAGAGGAGATACTGTATGTAATGTACGTATAGTATCAGCCGCTGTCCTTGGTCCTGAAACCTTTTACAATAGATCTAAGGGCAGCGCACCGCCATAGACCTAACGTTAATGGTTTCAGGACCAAGGACAGCGGCTGATACTATACGTACATTACATACAGTATCTCCTCTACTGTGAGGAGCCGTGGCTTCATTCAGAAATTTGTAGAAGCTGACAATAGCCGGCTATATTGTAAAGGGCTTATTAACCACTCACATGCTGACAGGAGTGGACAGCATGTCTCTGGGGGGGGTGGGCACCCCCTAGAGACATGTTGCCCACAGCTACTATTAATATTTCATGTTTTAATAACATTTAACACTTTGGTCATCCCTGCAGGGATGAACAAAGTATACGGTAACCGCATTGCTCTAGTTTACACATCCGGAGCAATCCGGTTACCGCATTGCGGTTGACAGAACCACTCCGAAAACTGCAGCCTGCTTGATTTTTACCGCAGGCTGCAGATCCGGAGCCGGTAACCGGATTGCATGAAGAGCAATCCGGTTACCATAATGGGCTCCTATGGAGAGCGGTTCCTGATCCGGTTTTGAGCTTTTTGACAGCTCAAAACTGGATCAGGATTTCAAAATGTTGCCGCAAATGTGGTCCTAGCCTTACAAGTCCATTTCCAGAGATCCTGATGTTTATTTGTCCATGGTGCACAAGCTAAAGAAGTTTACAACTCGTGGCACTGTAGCTAATCTCCCTGGACATGGATTGCAGAGAAAAATTGATGAAAGGTAAAAGAATATACACTGAGCAGTCACATTGGTTAGATCGGCAGGCATGGGAGCTTCTCCTCTGCCTGTGATATTGGCTGAGAATCTTCATGTGTTGGAAGCTACATAGGACACATATGCTGATTAGATCAGTGGGGGTCCTGCCCCACAATGATAAAAACAGCATCCCTTTACATGGATTAGTACACAGTAGTAGACATTGTTGGGACTCTTGCACCTTTATTATTGTCTTTACACCAGAAATTGCATCCATAAGTGTCACATGGGAGTAAGGAATAACAGGGAAACTGGGTCTCCTAGACTGACCCTCAGGCTAGGGGGCCCTATTTGTCTCTTATCCCAGAGTTACCTATGATGGTGAGGATGTCTGAGCCACCACTCTTACCCTTCTCCTGGCCATCCCTGGTCTAATACCTCCTCTCCCCACCCAGGAGGGCCAGGCTAGGAGTGGTAAAACCCCACAAAAATAGAACAACGGGGAAAGAATCAATACTCACAGCTATACACACAGAGGTATAAGACAATATGTGCACAGGAGGAAATATAGAGCAGGGAGAAAATAACAAGGCGACAAGAGGATTTTCACAGCACACCAAGCAGCACTTCAGTAGATCACCAGCAACTGGATCACCACAACACAAGGAATTGCAAAAGGTATAGTCGGCATGAAAAGACAGATTCCACTCTTTTAAAAACAAACACAAATAGTCCATACCCCAAGAGTTAAATGATAAGTTCAGCTCTGCTACTTCTCCAGATAATTGTCCATCACAGCTATGTAAATGGCCATAAAGCCAGTAAACAGTAACGCATCGACTGTGCAGACTTGCTCGAGGCTCTTATTAATGGTGACGACTTGCCTGTCATCGCTGACATTCACATAATATGTAGATCTTCCAGACTCTGGAGGCTCCTTCACCTGATGATTGTGATTTTCAGCAGATTTCATATAGAACTGTCCATGGTCCTGAACTGTACGAAGAGCAACTAATGGTCCTGACAATAGGACTTTTTA
This sequence comes from Allobates femoralis, assembly GCA_033576535.1. Lineage (NCBI taxonomy): Eukaryota > Metazoa > Chordata > Amphibia > Anura > Aromobatidae > Allobates > Allobates femoralis. The sequence goes on along the minus strand of JARQOC010000010.1, from coordinate 108,729,569 downwards.
ATCATGTGATTGATGAGCGGTGGTCATGCAGTGAGAAACACTGAGGCATCACCTCCTGCCATCTCGGGACTTGTAGGGTTCGCAATGAGACACGAATGCTGGAGTTTTCTGGACGCTCCTTATCCATCTAAGGCTGGGGTCACACACACAGATATCTGTGCAGATATTGTTCACAGATCTCTGGTTGCAGTGAAATCATGGACAGATTGCTCCATTTGTACACAGCCACAAAATGGAACCATTTGTCCATGATTTCACTGCAACCAGAGATCTGTGACCAATATCTGCCCAGATATCTGTGTGTGTGACCCCAGCCTTACTTGTATTTCCAGTGCTGGATAGATACATCATGTAGCAATGGTGCAGAGTGATTAGACTCGGTATGTAGACATGCTGCACACTTCTGCTCCTCCAGCTCTCCAGTTACTAGGATTGATGTGCTCTTAAAGGGATTGTCCATCTCTGATTTTTTTTTTTTTTTTAAACTGCCCAGCATGCTATAAAATAATAAAATTGAGTACACTTGTCACCAACATTCTCTATTCCTTTTCAAGTGTGGCCCAAGTTCCCTGCTGATCTCTTTGGACATTATGACTGTGCCCAGTGATTGGTCATTGGTTCTTGGCTGTTCAGTCTGCCAGAGTAGGATGTACAGAGACCAATAGACCCTTATAGGGATCTTTCTTGAAGATGTTGAAGAAATGGGACTCTATAACAATATAACTCCCAGCCTGCCCTAAGAGCCAACCTCCAAACCAAGCAAAGCATTGTTGCCATTATTAAAGCCCCTCACTAAGATCAATAGCTATAGATGGAGTCTGTCCTACACTCCAAAAACCATCATGGCCCTCTTTTATGGGAAGGCACTTTCTATTTTATAGGAAAGTGTTCTCTCCTATAGAAAGGTTTCCCTTCTTTTATTGGAAGGCTCTCCCTCTTTTATAGGAAGGTTTTCCCTCCTGTAGAAAGGTTTCCCTTGTTAAATAGTAAGGTTCCCCTCTTTTATTGGAAGTCTCTCTTTTATAGGAAGTCTCTTTTTTATAGGAAGGCTTTCCTCTTTTATAGGAAAATTTTCCCTCCTTTTGAAAGGTTTCCCTTCTTTTATAGGAAGGCTCTGCCTCTCTTATAGGAATGTTCTCTTTTATAGGAAGTCTCTCTTTTATAGGAAGACGCTCCCTCTTTTATAGGAAGACTCTCCCTCTTTTATTTGAAGGCTCCCCTCTTTTATTGTAAATTTCTCGCGCTTTTATAGGAAGTCTCTCTTTTATAGCAAGTCTCTCTTTTATAGGAAGGTTCTTCCTCTTTTAGGGCAGGGACACACAGTCAGTATTTGGTCAGTATTTCACATCAGTATTTGTAAGCCAAAACCAGGATTGGGTGAAAAATGCAGAAGTGGAGCACATGTTTCTATTATATGTTTCCTCTGACTGTTCCACTCCTGATTTTGGCTTACAAATACTGATGTGAAATACTGACCAAATACTGACTGTGTGTCCCTACCCTTATAGGAAGGCTCTCCCTCTTTTATAGGAAAGTTTTCCCTCCTATAGAAAGGTTTCCCTTCTTTTATATAAAGGCTGCCTTCTTTTATTGTAAATTTCTCGCGCTTTTATAGGAAGGCTCTCCCTTTTCTATAGGAAAGTTTTCCCTCATATAGAAAGGTTTCCCTTTTATAGGAAGGCTCTCCTCTTTTATTGAGAGTTTCTCCATTTTTTATAGGAAATTTCTCTTTTATAGGAAGGCTCTCCCTCTTTTATATTAAGCCTCTCCCTCTATTATAGGAAAGTTTTCTCTCTCATAGAAAGGTTTTCTCTTTTTTTATAGGATGGTTTTCTTCTTTATATTATCGATCTCACGTCAGTGACTCTTATTAAATATAGAAATCCAGCTTTAGTACATTCGCTGACTCAACACCAATAGAAAAAAATTGAAAATCGTCTACATTTCACCCAAATGAAGCATTTTTGCTTTCCTTAAGAGTATCTGTCTTTCAGTGACGAAAATAAAATAAGATGCATTGGACAGCGCTCTTGAGTAGGTCACTGACAGAAATTGATGATATGAATAATAGAAATCTCGGAGCTGTCTCAGGCTTAAGCTCACGTCTCTCAAACTGTCTCCCACCGAGCTCCAGAAATAGCTGCTTAATCTGAAAACACAAACAAAACTGAGAAAAGTCATTCGATTTCAGATCAGCAAACAAGATACATCATCAGTCAAAACAATTCCAAATGTATGTATCACTCCAAGATGCAACATTGCTATTTCACCTGAAGCTCCTGGGCCATGCCTTTCAGAGACTTAGTGGGGTGCACAACTCATGGGCCCCACAGTTGTATCCCCTGGCACGTCTAAATGAATAAAGTAAAATATAGCAATGAGGTTCATCTTGATGATTTAGTTTCTGTGTGCTGTCAGCTCTGGGAGAGTCTGTTTTTATTTAAGCACCTGAGAGCAGTGTCATAACATGAAGCTCATGGGCCCCCTGCGAAAGATCCAACGGGCCCCCATTTATTGCACATCTTTAATAGCAATATTCTTTTTATATAGACCAAAGGGACTTTTGGGGCCCCTACGTTCCAGGGCCGGGTGCCATTGTAACACCTGCACCTGTTGTAGTCCCTGCCTGAGAGCCAGCTCCCACTGCCATCAATAATGCTGCTGTACTAATGAATACTGTAGAGGTCTGATCCAGTTGGTTGTTCTGATTATTCCTGCTATTTGATCTCGGCTGGATTTCTTTCCACCTGCTTGAGTTACGACTTTGTCCCTGTGTGGGTATCTGATTCTGACTATGCCTGTTTCCAGCTTGTACCACCAAACAAGGGCTAACTTGCCCACATTCTGTAAGTCCAAATCTCTGTACAGGGGTTAAAGGGTGAAGGCCAGGGCAACTACTAAGCTCTGGGAAATAGAGTATCTTGTTTGTGGTAGCCATTTTGGAGCTATCAAGTGACTACAAATAGTGTCCACATGACAAATCCATAATTGAAGACAGATCTGTAGACAGATTTGAGAATGAGAGTGAATGAACTGTGCAGGAGAGAAGTGATTGGCAAGTGTGGAAGGGGGGGGGACATTTTTCTTTTGTGAGATGTGTTACAAAGTGTCTCTTTCTTGCTTGTACTATTTAGCCAAGGAAATATTTAAATTGCAGTTCCTTAGCAGATTTCCCAGCTCATGAACTTCACAGTGTGCTATTCTATGAGAGATATCAACTACCAAAGTGGAATTTCATTATAAGCACTTCTGGTCGCTGCATGACTGTATTTTTCACCAATTTTGCCCTCTGCAGGCTCTATTTCTCATTTTCAGTTTTCTCTGAGCTAGTGAGTGCAGAGGAAGCGCTATATTGTTTCCCATACACAGCACATAGGAATATAACGGTTTCCTGCTCTTCCTTCCTCTATAGCACACAGACAGAAACAGCCGCATGGAGGATATCTGACACCTCACTATCCATGTAGTCTGCCTTCTCTCCTGAAAAACAGAGTTGAGCATTTTTTTGAGTGGATACTGAATTCAGGAGTTGGAAGAGTACAAAGTGGCTCATAAGTGGAGAAAGAAGATTTCTCTGCTAAGTTGTATTACAAAATGTATTATAATTGATTTGTGCAAAGTTTATTGAAGCAAACAGACTAACTTCTTATCATTATTGATATACGTAATAATTTAAAGGCACTCTGTTTATCCAGAGACGTACAGTTGAAACCAGAAGTTTACATACACTATATAAAACTACACACATGCAGGTTTTTTGTCACTGTAGAGGAAAATATGTATTTTTAGGGGAATGGAGACCACACCAAGTAATGCACATTTATTAAATTCTGTGTCACTAGCCAGAGGTCACCCTGATCGCAGGTTCTGAGACCCCAGGTGGTCTTCCTAAGAACATAATGCATCACACCTCTGGAAGGCTTCAAAGGGAATCAACAAATGGTCAACCATGGCAGGGTCTTGCATTCCATAATGGCTGTGGGAAAGAAAATGCTTTAAGACAAAGAGTATTTGAAAATGTAATGTATTTATTGCTAAATTAGCCATGGTCCAGTCACAGACTGGGAGTTAGAATATTAAAGAAATTCAACCTTAACCTCAAACCTCTAAAAAGGCATGCTAGCCATGAGGTTTTAGTTCACAAATGGGGCAGTTGAAATATTGCTGTGATCCATATTTCACCCCTCCTTTCTCAAGGATACAGAAAGACTGGAACATTTAGGTATTTCTGTAAATTGTTCCCTTTTATTTTATAACTGTTTTGCATATCTGTATGCCCATTTTATTTTTTATTTTTATCTTTTATATCTTTTTATTGTAAACACTGTAATTTTCCTATTAAAGCTTAAAAAACATGAATACGTTTGATCCTTGTATGCCCCAGGGCAACCGGCAAAGTCTTTGGTAGTCGTAGGCCATTGGGGGTGCAGGACTGAGGGCACTGAATAACCGACAGACACAAGGGTTGAAGTCTCCGTTACCTATACTGGTAGAAATAGCAGGTGTAGTCCAGGGTACCGTCCACAACAGATGTTGGAAGTCCAGGTGGCCTGGAAACAAGTTGGGGGCTCTCCTCACCCAGTGAATTCTGAAGCTTCCCTGTTGCACTACTCTTGGCTGCCTGTAGCTAGCTGCGACCCTCTCCTCTTGCATACAGTCTCTCACCCATATGGTAGGCAGCTCGAGTCCTTCCCGGGTTCCACTCCTCTGGCTCCTGACCCTGAGCTCTCTGGCACTGCTGTGCCTCCTGGGCTTCGTTGTGGCCGGGAGACTTGGAATCTCCCGCCTTCCGGATTTGGCTGCTGGGCCTAAAGTCCCTCACAACCTCGGACTCCGGTGTCTGCTTCTGGCGCCCTGCACTGGGGTGAGCCTGGCAACCGGCTCCATTCCCCAGACCTGCTTCTTCACTTCCTCAGACCCTTCCCTACGGGTCCCTCACGCTGGCTAGTCTCCATCCCAGGATGAGTCTTACTCTGCTCCAGTCCACGGGACCTCTTCACAGTCCTCCTAGGAACTGAACTCGGTGTCTCTCTGCTCTACCTGGGATGAGCTTGGCACAGCTCCAGTCCACAGGTCCTCCTCACATTCCTCCCTGGAACTGAACTGCCTAACCCCGCCTCCAAGCCAGAATTTATAGGGGGACCTCCCTTGAACTCGGGTTTCAGAGCTTCTGGATTTAGGAAGGTGTTGTGTGTGGTGGGCTCAACTGGTATGAATACCTCCCCTTGCTTCCAAGCACGGTATAACCCCCCCGAGGGAGGCAATGTCATCACGGCAACCAGACTTTGAGGTGCCACACTGAGAAGCGTGGAAATGTGAGATGATTGCGCAATAGGGTCTTATCTTTGTATGCAAAGAGTACAGGTAGTATCAGAATCTGCTCACTTGGTCCGGTTGTGTATACCCACAACCAAGTATGAATGCGAGGGGTTACTGCAAGATCCACACATCCACTTGTCACCGCGTTGCAAAAAATGTTCGGTAGGACGATGTGTCGCTCGATCCGCACTGCTGCCGAAAGGAACACCAGAAGACCGGAGTATCTGGAAAGATTGTAGCTTTATTCAATCCTACGCATTTCGGAGCTTAACCCGCTCCTTCCTCAGGGCCCCTAAGGAAAGAACTGGGTTAAGCTCTGAAACGCGTAGGATTGAATAAAGCTACAATCTTTCCAGATACTCCGGTCTTCTGGTGATCCTTTCGGCAGCAGCACGGATCGAGCGACACATCGTCCTACAGAACACTAAGAAGCGGGTACATGAATCTCACTATCATTAAATCGGAATAAACCTTTCCTGCTTTAGGTCAATTAGGATTATCATAATTATTATTTATCAAATGCCAGAATAATCAGAGAGAATTTTTTTAAACGCATTTTATTACATTCTGCAAAGTCACAAGTTTACATACATTTCATTAGTATTGGGTACTATTACCCTTAAACTATGACTTGGGTGAAACGTTTTGGATATCCTTCCACAAGCTTCTCACAATAGTTGGTAGGAATTTGGGCCTGTCATGAAAACTTAGTCAGGATCTCCAGCTCTCTCTTATCCTGCTGGCCAAACCCGGTATTGCCAGAGGATAAGAAAAGGAGCCCAGCTGCTCTAATTTATGTCGTCTACTGCAGCGCGTGATGCAGCGGGATGCATATATACCACCAGTTCCGGCCAGGAACGTATATACATCTCGATCTAGTCACCCTCAGGCCCACAATATCACATAAATACAAAGGATTATGCTGCCACCACCGATCTTTCAGGTGGATCGGTAACCTGTTTGGTAACGTGAATTCGCGGGGATGCGTATCAGCTCGTCAAAGAACAAGAACAAAACTAAGTAAATTTATAAAGTTTACTCCAGAAAGTTGGCAGTGTTTACAAAAGATATACAAGATATTACAAAAGAGACAATTTACATATATGCATAAAACAGTTATTAAAATAAAAGGAATTAAAGTAAAAAAAAAGTACAAAACCTGTGCCATGCAGTCACTACTCAGATTTAGTGGGGAGACGGCTCCCCATAAATGTTGTATGATTCCTCCACACAGTGTATGGTGCTGTGTCTGACTTCCCAGGGTAGAATGAGCCCAAAATGGATGCTCTGGTTTTATGTAATGAGGCAGAAAACCAGAAAACTCCCACTTTCTTTACCTCACAAGGAGAGATGGGTTTTCTAAACCCACCCAGTTGCACAAGACTTAAAAACCTTCATTTTTCATATCTTTGGATTGGATGCCCCCACATCCAAGATATGTACATCATGTTTACCTTCACTAATTTACATGATGCGAGATATCAAATATGATATATCTACGATGTTCAGAAGGTCAGAACCCATTTCCCAGGTTTCTGATTGGTTCCTAGATATAAAAGACATACCATCATAACTGAAAAAAGGTAAACATTCCAAAAATATGATTTATTTATTTGTGGTATGAATGGGTCTTATAAGATTTGACGTAAAAAAATCTATAAGTTAAGACAAAGGAATTCAGTATGGACCAAACCAGATCATTGATTCAATCAAATATAGAAGAGGGTTTCTGCCCCAGTATATATTCGATGTCAAACAACAACCCATACTGCATTTGTCTAGTAAAATGCAAGACTTTAATAATGCTTCCATATAAAACATATACAGTTGACATCTACATAAACAGTATACATGGCATGTCTAGGACATCAAGAATTTTTACAAATATTTTTTACAAAGTTCAGATAAAGGACCAATAAAACTTCCCAATTTGAGGTAACACCCCCCTGTAAATTTACTAAAGCAGGCAGTGTAATTAGATTTTTAGGGCAAGGTTACTTAGCAAGACACTGGCCTTGGTTTAGATAATCAATTGCACAGCAGATCTACTATATAATTGTCTAAGGGTTTTTTGAGTCTGTCTGTCGCCGAAATCGCGCGCCAGACAGAGGCCGCTCAGAGGCCAATGAGCGCAGACTATGCAAATAGGTGCGAGAATTCAAAGTTCGATTCTCACGGCAATTTACAGCCCGGCCGACGGTGGCCTGCCCGCGCTCCATACACCGCTCCTCTGCCCTGCCCGCGCTCTCCCTCCTGCGCCAGGTATTTGATTGGTAGCTCTTTGCCTGGTTTCCAATTGAGAACTGCACAGTAAATATAGGTTGGCTAAGCAACAAAGGGGGTCCTTGGGTTCAGTGAACCAGTTTAGAAGTCTGAGACTGGGTTGGTTCTGTACATGCTAGCCTTTGCCTGTTCTATTTGAAGACTGAGCAATAATTATATATCTGCTGTGCAATTGAATATATAAACCAAGGCCAGTGTCTTGCTAAGTAACCTTGCCCTAAAAATCAATTACACCTACCTGCCCACCTAACTACTACCTACCTACCCACCTAGTAAATTTACAGGGGTTTGTTACATCAAATTGGGAAGTTTTATTGGTCCTTTAACTGAACTGTGCACTTTTTCACTTTGTAAAAAATATTTGTAAAAATTCTTGATGTCCTAGACATGCCATGTATACTGTTTATGTAGATGCCAACTGTATATGTTTTATATGGAATCATTATTAATACCTTGCATTTTACTAGAAAAACGCAGTATGGGTTGTTGTTTGACATCGAATGTATACTGAGGCAGATACCCTCTTCTTTGTTTGATTGAATTAATGCTCATGTGTTGGAGGGGCCCTGAGTGGCAGACAGCTGTAACAATACACATTGGGGGGTAGCAAAAAAATCTGTTTTTTACCAAACCAGATCAGGTTAGCCGAGTTCCTCTTAGCTCTGAGTTTATGGCTTGCCGTAAAAATTCCTGACTGGGGGATGCAAATAGGAGATCTATGTATCTCCCTTACGATCTAACAAGGCGCAGAGAAGTAAGCCATCTCTGGCTGTCTTTTCAAACATTTTAAAACAATGACAAGAATTCATATTTTCCTGACACCTCCCCCTTTTACACTGCGCTACGGAGGTAGGACCTTTCGGTACTCCTCCATGCGTATCTCGGTGGGCACTCCCCGCCGGGATAACACATCAGCATTGCCATGCTCGCTGCCTTTTCGGTGTTGAACGGTAAAGTCGTACTGCTGGAGGGTGAGGCTCCAGCATAGCAACCTTCCGTTGGTATTGGACACGGTGTGTAGCCAACTCAGGGGGTTGTGGTTGGTCATGACAGTGAAGGGGCGCCCGTACAAGTAGGGCTGTATGTGGTGCAGGGCCCATACAATGACCAAGAACTCCTTCTCTATAGTGGAATAGGCTACTTTCCATGGCAGGAGCTTCCGGCTAAGGTACAACACGGGGTGCTCTTGGTTCCCTGAGTCAACCTGGCTGAGCACAGCACCAAGACCAAACTCACTGGCATCGGTCTGTACTAGGAATGGCCGCGTGTCATCGACTGCCCTTAGTACAGGAGAGCTGCACAGGACAGTCTTCAAAGCCTGAAAGGCCACCTCACAGTCATCTGTCCAAAGGACTGCGTGGGGCAGGTTCCTCTTGGTGAGGCCCGTCAAGGGCTTCGCAAGGCTACTATAGTTTTGAGCAAAGCACCTATAGTACCCTGCGGTGCCCAAGAAAGACAGCACCTGCTTCTTGGTCCTGGGGGTGGGCCAGGACACAAATAGCATCCTCCTTCCCAGCCTCTGGTTTCAGAGTACCACCACCTACCAGGTGCCCCAGGTAGTGGACCTCGTTCATGTCCATCTGGCACTTTCCCAGCTTGATGGTCAAGCCTGCCTGGTGGATGTGCCCAGGCACCTGCCGCAGATGCTCAAAGTGATCTTCCCAGGTGGAACTGAAGACGCCAATGTCATTCAGGTACGCCACCGCATAGCTCTCCAGTCCGTGGAGCAGGTGGTTAACCATTCGCTGGAAAGTGGCAGGAGCATTTTTCATGCCGAAAGCCATGACCATGGATTTGTACAATCCAAAGGGGGTGATAAAGGCGAACTTCTTCTGGGCTTCAGGGCTCAGGGGAATCTGCCAATATCCCCGACTCAGATCCATAATAGAGAGATAGCTCGCACTAGATAATCGCTCAAGCAGCACCTCAATGCATGGCACTGGTTGTGCATTGGAGGCCATGATAGCGTTGAGCCCCCTGTAGTCCACACAGAACTGGGTGGTCCATTCATTTTCTGGCACCAGGACTACAGGTGAGGCCCACACGCTCTTGGACCGCTTAATCATGCCCAACTTCAGCATCTCATCGATCTCCTGGTGCATGACATAGCTGCACCTTGTTCGAGATTCAATAGGCTGTCTCCCGGAGAAGGGTATGATTAACGGTGTCCACTTAATGGACCGCCACCTTTGTCCTGCCAAGCATGCTGGTGAACACGGCTTGGAAGGATTTCAGCACTGCTCGCATGTAAGACTGTTGCCGTGTGGATAGCAAGGTGCTTATCGCTACATCCTCTATGGACCTGCTGTCCTTCGCTTGGGCCAGCATATCCAGGAGGGGTCTTCCTCCCCATCCTCGGGCAGGTTGCAGACCGGTAGAATACAGGCCTCACGTTCTTGATGAGCCTTCATTATGTTAATGTGGAAGGCCTTCTGCCTAGCCCGCTCGTGGTCAAGAGTGACCACGTAGGTGACCAATTTAAGCTGTTGGTGAATGATGTACGGACGTTCACAGGCCGTTGGAAGCTTGTCCTTTGGTATGGGAACCAGCATCCACACTTTCTGGCCCACCTGGTAAGTCCGCTCATAAGCATTCTGCTTGTACAATCGCTTCTGGTCAGCCTGGTCATGCGCCATGTTGTCATGCACCAACTGTGTCAAGGTCCGTATCTTGTCACGGAAGCGCATGACATACTCCACAATGGACACTCCTGGGGAGCTTGGCTCTTCTTCCCAGGATTCTCTTACCAACCCAAGAGGTCCACAGACTCGCTTGCTGTACAGGAGCTCGAAGGTAGAGAACCCTGTCAAGGCCTGTGGGACCTCTAGGTAAGCAAATAGCAGGTGTTGGAAGTTTTGTTCCCAGTCGCATCCCTGGGTCTCAACCAGTATTTTTAACATCTGTTTGAGGGTACCGTTGAAGCGCACACACAAACCATTGGTTTGTGGATCATACACGCTCAATATCAGAAGCCGCACCTGCATTTTCTTACAAAGAGCCTTCATTAGGCAAGAGATGAACTGAGTCCCCTAGTCGGTAAGCATCTCCCTGGGAAATCCTACCAAGAAAAGATGGCCAACAGGACATCTGCCATCTTATCTGCCCTAATGGAGAACAGAGCTACTGCCTCCAGATACCGGGTAGCGAAGTCTACCACAGTAAGAATGAAACGCTTTCCAGAGATGCTGGTTATGGCCAGTGGTCCCACAATATCCACAGCAATCCTCTGAAAAGGCTCCTCTATCACTGGCAAAGAGATCAGGGGAGTTTTGGGAGCCGGCCCTAACTTTCCCACTCTTTGACACGTGATACAGGAGCGGCAGTAGTTTGCCACATCTGTCCCCATTTTGGTCAATAGAAGTGGTGAGACAGTCGGGCCTTGGTTTTGCTGACCCCCAAGGGTCCAGCGAGTGGAATATCATAGGCAATCTGCAACAGCTCATCCCTAAATTGGTAGGGTACAACCAGCTGTCTTTCCCCCAGCCACTCATGTTGGGGTGTACAGGGAACTGTCTCCAGGTACAACCTCCCTTGGTCCCAGAATACCCTCTGCTTATCCGTCTCAGAGGTGGGCTTCTCAGCGAGTATCCTTAACATCTCTAGTCTAGCATCTGCATGTAGAGCCACCTGAAACTCCCGGCTGGAGGCAGTCAAAATGGATGTTATGGCCAAATCCTCTTGGGGACCCTCTGGGACCTGCTCTGGGTCCGTAACTGTTTCAGTTATTCCTCTGGCTGAGGAGGGTCCAGAAGGCAGGGTGTTACTTGTGTTCTGGGCACTTTGACTGCGAGTGATGGCGGCTATGTAGGCAGTCTTCCCGGGGAATAACACCGTCCCATCAGCCTACCTGGTTGTGGGTACTACTTCCCCATCCACACCTGTTTCTTCAGGAGCAATGCTAATCATGTGGCAATTGCCATCAGCCAGGTCACTGTCTGTGGTGACACTGGTCAGCTGCACGGCACCACCTGTTTCATGGTCCTCGTGCCTCTCCCGATCGCTCTTAGCACTGACGCTTGCTCCTGGTATTGGATCCTCAGCAATATTACCCCCAGCGTAACATGGCTGAGTTCTCCTGTACCTCCAGATACATCATCATCATCAGGTAAAGCATTGACATTCCCATCATTAGCATTAACCTTACCAACAGTATCAGATTAGGGAGGGGGGTCTGGGACATAATAAGCAAACATCCTCCCCAGATCAGTTCCCAACAAAACATTTGCAGGTAGGTATTCGGACACCCCCACTTCCTTCACCCCACTTCCCGCTCCCCAATCAATAAAAACCCGGGCCATTGGCAAGAGACAGCGGATGCCCCCAATCCCAGTAAAAGTCAGGGTTTTTCCTGGGTTCAACTCTTCAGCAGACACCAGTTCGGGTCGGATGAGGGTTTGTTCGGCCCCAGTGTCCTTCAGGCCCACAGTGGCAGTGTCCCCCATGGTGATAGGCTGCAAATTTTCACTGGCCCTTCCAACCGGCCCACCCACAAAAAGAACTGATGCCTTAGGCCTTGGATGGGGGGTCCTTCCTCTCCTTCTCCGATCAAGTGGTGCTGAAATGACCAGTCTGGTAGCAGACATAACACTTTGCGGGGATCAGATGCAGGCGAAGCGTTGGCAGAGGGGACGAGGCCTCTGAAAGCTCAGCCGGCAGGGGTAGGGAGGGTGGTGGATGGCTTACCCCTTTCCAGCTGGTGGCAACCAGCTTCCGCACCTCCAATTAATGATTGACCTCATAGGTGTCTGTGATCTGTGCTGCTTTATTCGCATCTGGTGGCTCCCGATCCATCACAAACTGTCGCACCTCAGTCAGACAAAGATGCAGGAATTGGTCCTTTACCATCAGGTATTTTAGGTTATCAAAGGTGGTTACTGACAGTCCTTGGATACACTGCTCAAAGTTGGTTCTGAGCCCATGCACCACATCATTGTAACTGTCGTGTGGTCCACGCTGGAGGTTCTGGAACTTTCTACGGTACACCTCAAGAGTCAGCTGAAACCTTTGTATTAGGGCCTGCTTAATGGCATGATAGTCCCCATCTTGCTCTCGAGGAAGAGCCACAAACGCCGCCAGAGCTTTGTCTCTCAGCCCTGAGATTAGGTACTAGGCCCACTGGTCGGGTGGCAGCTGGTACTGTATGCAAGTCTTTTCAAAACCCCTCAGAAAGGTGTCCAGGTCTCTGTCCTTTTCCAGCACAGGAAAATGCTCTGAACGGGGTTTAAACATGGTCGTATTCAGGGCCGCACCATCCATGAGGCGACATGAAGTGTCAGCCTCAGGCGGCGAGCTCTGCTGGTAGACATGGGGCGGCGTCTTCAGGAGCTGGTGGTAGTGCGGCACCCTGCAGATGCCGCTCCTACAGTCCTGGCCGCCGACGCTGCGACCAGGCTTGGCGTATCTGGAGCTGCTGGTGGGGCATCTCCTGCCGCAGCGGCAGCGACCGCGGTGTCAAACACCCCCCCCTCAGTGTGGCAGTGTGAGCTGTGTTAGCGGCCGCGGTCTCCAAACCCCCCCACCCCCCGCGCTGTGTACCGGCTGGGTGAGCCGGCTGTGTGAGCCGGCTTCATGCTTCACTGTGCCTCGCGCTGACAGGACCTGTGATGATGTCAAAGGAGGGGAGGAGTCAGGCGGGTCACATGATCAGCTCCTCAGTATGCAGCCAGGACTCCACCATGGTGCTGGATGAGGTAAAGTTTATGTGTGGGGCTGAGGCTTTACAGTGTAAATTAATGTAGCAGAGCTGTGTATGTATGAGGTATATGGAGTGGAGCTGAGTGTTCAAGGTGTACAGAGTGGAGGTGCGTGTGTATGAGGTGTATGGAGTGAAGCTGTGTATGTACGAGGTGTACGGAGCGAAGCCGAGTGTGTACGAGGTGTACAGAGGGGAGCCGAGTGTGTACGAGGTGTACAGAGTGGAGCCGTGTGTGTACGAGGTGTACAGAGTGGAGCCGAGTGTGTACGAGGTGTACAGAGTGGAGCCGTGTGTGTACGAGGTGTACGGAGCAGAGCAGAGTGTGTATGAGGTGTACAGAGCAGAGCCGCGTGTGTACGAGGTGTACAGAGCGGAGGCGCGTGTGTACGAGGGTGGTAGACGATGAGATGGCAGAGCCGAGTGTGTACGAGGTGTACGGAGCAGAGCCGAGTGTGTACGAGGTGTACGGAGCAGAGCCGCGTGTGTACGAGGTGTACGGAGCAGAGCCGCGTGTGTACGAGGTGTACGGAGCAGAGCCGCGTGTGTACGAGGTGTACGGAGCAGAGCCGCGTGTGTACAAAGGTGTACGGAGCAGAGCCGCGTGTGTACGAGGTGTACGGAGCAGAGCCGCGTGTGTACGAGGTGTACGGAGCAGAGCCGCGTGTGTACGAGGTGTACGGAGCAGAGCCGCGTGTGTACGAGGTGTACGGAGCAGAGCCGCTGTTACGGTGTACGGAGCAGAGCGCGTGTACGAGGTACGAGCAGAGCCGCGTGTGTACGAGGTGTACGGAGCAGAGCCGCGTGTGTACGAGGTGTACGGAGCAGAGCCGCGTGCTGTACGAGGTGTACGGAGCAGAGCCGCGTGTGTACGAGGTGTATAGAGTGAAGCCACGTGTGTACATTGTGGAGCTGAGAGTGTACAAGGTGTACGGAGCGGAGCCGCGTGTGTACGAGATGTACGGAGCGAAGCCGAGTGTGTACAAGGTGTATGGAGCAGAGCCGTGTGTGCGAGGCTTTCGCAGCGGAGCCCAGTGTGTACGAGGTGTACGAAGCGGCGCCACGTGTGTACGAAACGGAGCCACGTGTGTACGGTGTGTACAGAGCGAAGTCATATGTGTACGAGGTGTACAGAGCAGAGCCGCTTGTGTACGAGGTGTATGGAGCAGAGCCGCTTGTGTACGAGGTGTACAGAGCGGAGGCGTGTGTGTACGAGGTGTATAGAGTGAAGCCACGTGTGTACATTGTGGAGCTGAGAGTGTACAAGGTGTACGGAGAGAGCCGCGTGTGTAAGAGACGTACGGAGCGAAGCCGAGTGTGTACAAGGTGTATGGAGCAGAGCCGAGAGTGTACAAGGTGTACGGAGCGGAGCCGCGTGTGTACGAGGCATACGGAGCAGAGCCGTGTTGCGAGGCTTTCGCACGGAGCCCAGTGTGTACGAGGTGTACGAAGCGGCGCCACGTGTGTACGAAACGGAGCCACGTGTGTACGGTGTGTACAGAGCAAAGTCATATGTGTACGAGGTGTACAGAGCAGGCCACATGTGTACAACGTGTACGGAGCAGAGCCGCTTGTGTACGACGTGTATGGAGCAGAGCCGCTTGTGTACGAGGTGTACGGAGCAGAGCCGTGTGTGTATGAGGTGTGCAGAGCGGAGGCGTGTGTGTACGAGGTGTATAGAGTGAAGCCACGTGTGTACATTGTGGAGCTGAGAGTGTACAAGGTGTACGGAGCGGAGCTGCGTGTGTACGAGACGTACGGAGCGAAGCCGAGTGTGCACAAGGTGTACGGAGCGGAGCCGCGTGTGTACGAGGCGTACGGAGCAGAGCCGCTTGTGTACGACGTGTATGGAGCAGAGCCGCTTGTGTACGAGGTGTACGGAGCAGAGCCGTGTGTGTATGAGGTGTGCAGAGCGGAGGCGTGTGTGTACGAGGTGTATAGAGTGAAGCCACGTGTGTACATTGTGGAGCTGAGAGTGTACAAGGTGTACGGAGCGGAGCTGCGTGTGTACGAGATGTACGGAGAGAAGCCGAGTGTGTACAAGGTGTATGGAGCAGAGCCGAGAGTGTACAAGGTGTACGGAGCGGAGCCGCGTGTGTACGAGGCATACGGAGCAGAGCCGTGTGTGCGAGGCTTTCGCAGCGGAGCCCAGTGTGTACAGCGAGTGTGTACGAAACGGAGCCACGTGTGTACAGAGCGAAGTCATATGTGTACGAGGTGTACAGAGCAGAGCCACATGTGTACAACGTGTACGGAGAGAGCCGCTTGTGTACGAGGTGTATGGAGCAGAGCCGCTTGTGTACGAGGTGTACGGAGCAGAGCCGCTTGTGTATGAGGTGTATGGAGCAAAGCCGCTTGTGTACGAGGTGTATGGAGCAGAGCCGCTTGTGTACGAGGTGTATGGAGCAGAGCCGCTTGTGTACGAGGTGTATGGAGCAGAGCCGCTTGTGTACGAGGTGTACGGAGCAGAGCCGTGTGTGTACGAGTTGTACGGAGCAGAGCCGCTTGTGTACGAGGCGTACGTGGTGTACGGAGCTGAGTGTGTACGGAGCGGAGCCATGTGTGTACCAGTGGTGGCCCCCCCGAGCATGCCGCTCCTATAGTCCCGGCCGCCTCTGCCGTCAGCATTCTTCTCCCAAGTCCTTGCCGCCGCTGTCCACCCCTCTGCAGCTCAGCACGGCGGGGAACAATGATGTACGGAGCAGAGCCGAGTGTGTATGAGGTGTACGGAGCAGAGCCGAGTGTGTATGAGGTGCACGGAGCAGAGCCGCGTGTGTACAAGGTGTACAGAGCGGAGGCGTGTGTGTACGAGGTGTACGGAGCAGAGCCGAGTGTGTATGAGGTGTACGGAGCAGAGCCGCGTGTGTACGAGGTGTACAGAGCGGAGGCGTGTGTGTACAAGGTGTACGGAGCGGAGCTGCGTGTGTACGAGACGTATGGAGCGAAGCCGAGTGTGTACAAGGTGTACGGAGCGGAGCCGCGTGTGTATGAGGTGTACGGAGCAGAGCCGTGTGTGCGAGGCTTTCGCAGCGGAGCCCAGTGTGTACGAGTGTACGAAGCGGCGCCACGTGTGTACGAAACGGAGCCACGTGTGTACGGTGTGTACAGAGCGAAGTCATATGTGTACGAGGTGTACAGAGCAGAGCCACATGTGTACAACGTTTACGGAGCAGAGCCGCTTGTGTACGAGGTGTATGGAGCAGAGCCGCTTGTGTACGAGGTGTACGGAGCAGAGCGCTTGTGTATGAGGTGTATGGAGCAGAGCCGCTTGTGTACGAGGTGTATGGAGCAGAGCCGCTTGTGTACGAGGTGTACGGAGCAGAGCCGTGTGTGTACGAGTTGTACTGAGCAGAGCCGCTTGTGTACGAGGCGTACGTGGTGTACGGAGCTGAGTGTGTACTAGGTGTACGGAGCGGAGCCATGTGTGTACCAGTGGTGGCCCCCCCGAGCATGCTGCTCCTATAGTCCCGGCCGCCTCTGCCGGCAGCATTCTTCTCCCAAGTCCTTGCCACCGCTGTCCACCCCTCTGCAGCTCAGCATGGCGGGGAACAATGATGTCATCACTTAGAGCCACTGTGCTGAGACGTGCAGAGCGGCAGAGGAGATGCTGAGGAGAAGAGGTATTTACTTTTTATTTTTTTAATAGTTTTTTTTAGTGAGTACACTGATGGGAAACTATGTAATGTACAATATAATATAGGACAATGGGGGTGCAATATACTATATGGAGAACTATTGTGGCCCATTATATTATATGGAAGACTATGGGGGTGCATTATACTATAAGGAAGGCTATAGGGGATGCATTATACTATATGGAGGACTATGAGGGTGCATTATACTATATGGAGGACTATGGGGGTCCAATATGCTGTATGGAGAGCTATGGGAGTGCAGTATGCAATATGGGGGTGCATTATGCTATATGGAGGACTGTGGGGGTTCATTATGCTATATGGAGGACTGTGGGGTGCATTATACTATTTGGAGGACTGTGGAGGTGCATTAATCTATATGGTGGACTGTGGGGGTGATTATTCTATATGGAGGACTGTGGGGCTGCATTATTCTATATGGAGGACTGTGGGGTGCATTATACTACATGGATGAGTGTGGGGGTGCATTATTTTATATCAAGTACTGTGGGGGTGAATTGTTCTCTATGGAGTTCTGTGGGGGTGCAATATGCTATTTGGAGGACTATGGGGTGCAATATACTATATGGAGGACTGTGGGGGTGCGTTTTTCTATATCGAGTACTGTGGGGGGTGCATTCTATTTTATAGAAGACTATGGGGGTGCATAATATATGGAGGAATGCGGTATACTATGTGGAATACTATGGGGGTGTATTATATTATATGGAGCAAATTATACTATTTGGAAGCCATTATAATATTTGGAGGGCTCTGTGGGAGGCATGATAATACTTGGAGGCTACAAGGGAGCCTTTATACTTTATGAAGGGCTATTTGAGGGCTGTGTTGGGGGCCATTATACTGTACATAGGTCCATTTTACTACATGGAGGGCTGGGCGGCGGTCATAGTTGGGGATCATGCTGTACTGGGGTAGTTGCAGGAGGTGCAGTAGGGTCATCATACTGTGCATGTGGAGGAATGCACTGTGGGGGATCATACAGTGTTTGTGGGGCACTTTTGTTGGCATCACACTTTAGAGGGGCAATGAAAGGGGAATCTAGGGGCTTCAGTAGGAGGAAAATTACTTTGTAAAGGCTGACATATTGTGAGAGATGTACCTATGTGACCCAGCCAAATATTGCTTTTGTTGGGGGGTGCCCAATTAGAACTTCTGCTATGGGGCCCTATGATTTCTATGATGCAGGATGCATTGTCCCTCTGCTGCAGGACTGATTGGCCATAACTTAGGCTGGTTTCAGATTTGCATTTGTGTCTGCATGCGCAGGGCATGCAAACGCAGGGCAAACGCTGCCATACTGATGTGAACGCAGAGGAGATTCTCATCAGTATGGTGCTCGGCCAGCCAATCAGTGATCTCGACGGCGGCCGGGAGGCAGAGATCTGTGGCGGAGATCCTCCACCTCCCAGCCGCCGACGACGAAATTTCAATGTGATCCGCAGCGTTCTCCTGCGCTGCCATGCGGAGGACAGTGCGGATCCATTGAGATCCATGCATTGTTTGTGCACTCGCGGGCACTTGCTGATAAAACAAGCACCTGTGAACGCACAAAAAATGAAACATGTTGCATTTGGAGGGCGGAGGAGGGCGTATAAATTATGCGCATCCAAACGGAATCGTTCCCATGTTAAACATAGGAACGCAGCGTTTGGCTGCGTTCTGTTACGCTTGCGTTCCGAATGCAAATGTGAAACCACCCTTACACACCAGGTCCAGTGCTGCCCCTCGGTACATTCAGGCATCCAGCCATCTTTCTCCTGAGCAGCGGTTGGTCGGTGGTGCTCTTCCCCCTTCCTGCTCCCATATCCTTTGCTCAACCCAATAGGAAGGACCCTGTTATTAATTACATAAAGACAGCCCCGTGTGTGGCGCTTGTGATTGGCTAAGCAATTCGGGAGTAAGTGTGGTCTGTTGGATGGAGAAGAAGCGCCATTTTACCAACTTAGTGCAGTGGCGGCTTGTTGATGCTCAGACTGCAGGTCTTTACCTGTGTTGTGTGGAAGGTGCGGCATGGCGACTTGTCTGAATATTCAGTGCCAGGCAGCGGTCCAGAGTTTTGCAGGCGTGTGCCAGATGTTGGCAATCAGTTCTGCCTGCAGGACCACGGCTCTGCCAGTTGTCATTATATGTCTAAATGCTTGTGCCAAGCTGCCATTGCCATTAATGATCCTTGTTCTGGATTCTTCTGTGTGGTTCTTGTATGTGCGTGTGATGGTGCAGACATCTTTGTGTGGAGATCTTTTTTTTCTGTTTCAGTAAACTAAAATGTCCACTATTTTGCTCATTTTTACAGGATAAATATAAATCTGTAGGAACCAGATTTATTTTTATCAATTAAAATTTTTTTCTAGCGGGTGGGGGGGGGGGGCGCCGTTTTGCAGTTCGCCTCAGGCAGCAGAGAGGCTAGGTTCACCCCTGGTCGTATTGTTGGGCTCACTGTTCCATGAAGTGGATGGTGATATCCCCAGTTGGGCCATCTGTTGTTCGTGAGCTCTCTGAGCTTGGGCCTGCCGCTCGGCTCTTTTGGGCTCCTGCTCGGCTCTCTCAGCCTCTCACTGGGCCTCCCGCTCGGCTCTCTCAGCCTCTCGCTGCGCTTGGGCCTGCCACTCTGCAGCCTCTCACTCAGCTCGCTTGGCCTCTCGCTGGGTTTGGGCCTTAGCTCGGCAGCCTCTCGTTCAGCTTGGGTCCGCCGCTCGGCAGCCTCCTAGTGTTGCTGAATTAGCCTCAGCCGTCCTATATGATCCTTTGCGGGAAGTTGCTGTAGAGCCATTTGCAGACAGAGGTCCATGCTGCCCTGGTCACTCTGGAGGAGAGCTTGGTCTGCTTCAAGCTGCATCAGCTCAGCGATCATTTGTTCTGTTTTTGCCATAGGGGTCAATGCCTTTGGTCATACATATTCCAGCAAGAGTGTCTTTTTTCTGCTGGCTGTGCCGAAGCTCTCCAACTACGACCATGATTTCCAAACAGAAAAAATAGGATAGAAAAATGAAGACGGGTAGGGGTAACTGCTACACATACAGTATTGTCTCAGATCCAATAAACACAGAGTTTGATCTTCAAAACTTTTGTGCAGAGTTCTGTTAAGAACCGTGCAAGTTTTTAGTGAGGAATGATTGCTAAAACCAGATCACTAATGGTCTATGATATCACCGCTGCCACCAATTGTCATGAAAACGTAGTCAGGACCTGCAGCTCTCTAGCGCCCCCTTATCCTGCTGGCCAAACCCAGTATTGCCAGAGGATAAGAAAAGGAGCCCAGCTGCTCTAATTTATCTTGTCTACTTTGGCACATGATGTATATATACCACCAGTTCCCGCCAGGAACCTATATATACCTCGATCCAGTCACCCTAAGGCCCGCAATATCACATAAATACAAAAGATTATGCTGCCACCACTGATCTCTTTCAGGTGGATCGGTAACCTGTTTGGTAATGTGAAATCGCGGGGATGCGTGTCAGCTCGTCATAGAACAAGAACGAAATTAAGTAAATTTATAAAGTACTCCAGAAAGTTGGCAGTGTTTACAAAAGATATACGAGATATTACAAAAGAGAGATTTACAGACTGTATATGCATAAAATAGGTATTAAAATAAAAGGAATAAATAAGAAAAGTACAAAACCTGTGCCACGCGGTGACAACTCAGATTCAGTGGGGGGAGACGGCTCCCCAGAAATTGGTGTGTGATTCCTCCACACAGTGTGTGGTGCTGTGTCTGACGTCCTAGGGTGGAATGAGCCCAAAATGGACGCTCTGGTTTTATGTAATGACACAGAAAACCAGAAAACTCACACATTGTTTACCTCACAAGGAGAGCTGGGTTTTCCAAACCCACCCAGCTGCACAAGACTTAAAAACCTTCATTTTTCATATCTTTGCATTGAATGCCCCCACATCCAAGATATGTACATCATGTTTACCCTCACTAATTTACATGATGCTGGATACCAAATATGATATATCTATGATGTTCAGAAGGTCGGAACCCATTTCCCAAGTTTCTGATTGTTTCTTAGAGATAAAATATATACCATCATAACTGAAAAAAGGTAAACATTACAAAAATATGATTTATGTATTTGTGGTATGAACGGGTCTTATGAAATTTGATGTTAAGAAACAGGAACTCAGTATAGACCAAACCAGATCAGGCTAACTGAGTTAGCCGAGTTCCTCTTAGCTCAGAGTTTATGGCTTGTCGTAAAAATTCCTGACTGGGGGAAAGCAAAGTGGAGATCTATGTATCTCCCCTATGAACAAACAAGGGGCAGAGAAGTAAGCCATCTCTGGCTGTCTTTTCAAACATTTAAAAACAATGACAAGAATTCATATTTTCCTGACAGGACCCATTTCTCCTGACAGAACTGGTGTAACTGAGCCATGTTTGTAGGTCGCCTTGCTTGCAGCCTTTTCAGCTTTGCCCATACATTTTCTATAGGATTGAGATCAGGGCGTTGTGATGGCCACTGCAACGCATTGACTTTAAGTCACTTTGTAACCAGTTTGGCAGTATGCTTCAGGTCATTGTCCATTTGGAAGATACATTTCCGCCTAAGCTTTAATTCCCTAGCTGATGCCTTGAGTTTTTGCTTCAGTATTGCCACATAATCTTCTTTCCTCATTTTTATCATCTATTTTGTGAGGTGCACCAGTCGCTCCTGCAACAAAACAACTCCTCAACATGATGCTGCTACCCTCATGTTTCACAGTTGGGATGGTGTTCTTAAGGTTCCAAGCTTCTCCCATTTTCCTCCAAATGTAACGCTGGTCATTATGGCCAAATAGTTAAATTTTTGTTTCGTCAGATCACAGGACATGTCTCCTAAAATGTAGGCCTTTGTTCCTGTGTGCATTTGCAAAAATTAATCTGGCTTTTTTCTCTTTCTTTTGGAGTAACAGCTTTTTCCTAGCAGAGTGGCCTTTTAGCCAATATTTATGCCATACTCATTTCACTGTGAATAATGACACAATCTTACCAGCGTCTGCCATCATCTTTACAAGGAGATAAAACTGGAATGGTATCCACGGTCCGCGCTGCTGCTCCTTATCCAAGGAATCCACAAGAGGTTATTACCATCAAAAGTTCTTTATTTCATCACACCAACGCGTTTCGGTGCTGTCCCAGCACCTTCCTCAGGATACCCTGAGGAAGGTGCTGGGACAGCACCGAAACGCGTTGATGTGATGAAATAAAGAACTTTTGATGGTAATAACCTCTTGTGGATTCCTTGGATAAGGAGCAGCAGCGCGGACCGTGGATACCATTCCAGTTTTATCTCCTGATTTCCCGCGGTTTTGTGGCGTTGGTGGAGGTTCTGCAGCAGCTGCCTTATACTTTTAAACTGGTTGTGGGTCTCAGAACCATAAAAGGTGAGTGGATACACTTATAATCCACATAAGAACTATAGTGTCTGTTTGATAGGGCACAATCTGCGCCTCTTGTATCTCCCCTTTTTTTTCTAGTTGATCATCTTTACAAGGTCTTTTGCTTTTGCTCTTGGGTTGATATGCACATGTCACGGATCAAAAGCATGTTCATCTCTAGGACACAGAACCCGTCTCCTTCCTGATCGGTATGATGGCTGGAAATTCCCATTTTGTTTGTACTTGCGTATAATTGTTTGTAGAGATAAACGAGGCACCTTAAGGTATCTGGAAATTGCACCCAAGGATGAATCAGACTTGTGCAGATCCATAATTCTCTTCCTAATATCTTTATTCTTTCATGAGTTATTTACAAATTTATGACCACTTATAAATTGTGTTCAAAGTGCTGCCCATTGTGTTGGATTGTCAATACAATCCTCTACTCCCACTCCTGACACACTGATAGCAACACCGCAGAAAAAATGCTAGCACAGGCTTCCAGTATCCATTGTTTCAGATGCTGCATATGTCGTATTTTCACAGCATAGACAATTGACTTCAGATGACCCCAAAGATAAAAGTCTAACTTTATTCTTTCATGAGTTATTTTCAAGTTTTTCTTTTTTACAGATATGAGAGGTAACACGTGAGGAGCAGATAGAAATTGTGTTGATGTCTGGTGAACGCAGTACCCGGGTCAAATTGCAGAAAGAAAACTATTACTAATAAAGAAACAGTAGCTATCCTAGCTTCATTCAGCAGGAGCCCACAGCGTAGCACTCACCGCATGTCACTGGAGAGTGGCGTCAGTTGAACATCCCTTCGGCAGATATTAGCTACTTACAAATGGCTCCTTAAAAAATCCAGCTGCTGCAGCATCTCAACCAGGATACTCAGATCGGCGCACTGAATTTGCTAATGGGCAAAACAAAAATTGGAACAGGACCCTCAGTTTACACAGAACTTTATGTTCAATGATGAGGCAAACTATTTTGTGAATGGTGAAGTTAACAAACAAAACCCCCATTATTGGTCTGACACTAACCCACAGTGGATAGATCCCTCCAAGACTGCTGGAACACAAACATTGATGGTATGGTGTGGTATATGGGGTACAAAGATAGTGGGGCCATTCTTCATCAGTGGAAACCCAATGACACTGGATATCTGAAATTGCTACATGATAATGTGTTGCATTCTTTATGCACTGAAGATGGCACGTTCCCTGAGTTTTTCCAACAAGATGGTGCACCCCCACATTATGGGTGTCAGGTCCGAGCATTCCTACATGAACAGTTTCCTGGAAAGTGGATTGGTCGTCGTGGGTAAGTTGAATGGCCACCAAGGTCTCCGATCTGACCCTCTTAGACTTTTATCTTTGGGGTCATCTGAAGGCAATTGTCTATGCTGTGAAGAAACAACGGATACTGTGCTAGCATTTCTTCTGCGGTGTTGCTATCAGTGTGTGAAGAGTGGGAGAAGAGGGTTGCATTGACAATCCAACACATTGGGCAGCACTTTGAAAACATTTTATAAGTGGTCATAAACTTGTAAATAACTCATGAAAGAATAAAGTTATGTTAAAAACCAAGCACACCATTGTTTTTCTTGTGAAATTCTCAATAAGTCTGATGTGTCACATGACCCTCTTCCCACTGAAAAAATAAAGTTGGATCCAAAATGGCCGACTTCAGAATGGCCGCCATGGTCACCACCCATCTGGAAAAGTTTTCCCCTCCCATATCCTAATGTGTCATACACGGGAAGTTGTTATCACCAACCATTCCCATTTTATTAGGTGCATCCATATAAATGGCCACCCTGTAGCTGTTGTTTCTTAGAAACCTTCCGTGATACAGACTTTTGGAGCACATATTCATGTTCAGTATATCAAAATCCAGATACAACAACATTTTCTCAGGGGACAAGAACTTCCCTTTAATTTTGTTGCGCAGTGTTTATGGCAATCCTAATTGACTTAAAAGGGGAAAGATGTTTTTCTGATTTCATGTTTTATATAGTGTATGGAAACGTCTGGCTTCACTGTAGTTAGGGAAGTGCAGTGGGGGCATGCATGCAGCGGGTGGAGTGCTAGGGGTAAATAAAGAGTGCTCCAGGTTCTGGGCTTGGATACTAAACTGAACTCCCCTGAGTAAAAGTCCTATCTACAGCTCTACATAGTCATCCCAATATCTATGTCTATTATCCTTCTTATCGTTGTATTACATAAACATGGAATAGAAAATAGCTCTGAATGCTGTCACTTCCAGGTGCCCAGGGATGGGCTCAGGCTAATAAACAGTAGCCAGTCTGGTGAAGCCGATCTACAGTGTCAAATTAATAGAACAGACTGATAATGTGAGCGGAAAGTGCAGGATTTTGTTGTTTTTTTGCATGGGACAACTAGGGGAACAGAATTGTGCCATGTACCCTGAGAACTGATGGCAGCTGGCACTTTGCTCCACCCAGTGTAAGCTAAATCCAAGATGTAGGAAAACCTGGTGACTTTTCTGCATTTTAATCCAAATATGTTGGGCAGGAGGTGTTCATCTTACTGTAGACCCCAACCGACAATGCAGTTGGGTTGGAGTCATTGATCATTGCTGGGTTCTATTAGAGCCGAGTTAAAAATGAGTGAAAACCAGTAATTGATCTTGACAACTGGAAACTACTAACAAAGACCTAACTTAGTCACAATCGAAAGTTTGACTCTGTGCTCGATACATTTTGTTCTGTATATAACCCAGTGTATCTTTTTATTGTGCACTATCCCTTTATCCCCTTAGTGACGGAGCCAATTTCCACCTTAAAGCAAACCTGTCACCCCCCCGGACATCAAAAGCTATAATAGCCACCTTCTGCAGCACTAAGGCTGCATTCAGAGAAGGTGGCTATAGGCTTTTGATGCCCTTTATACTATGAAATATGCAGTTAGGTAATTGCTCACACTTCTGATGACCAAAGACCGGGAGGCGGGGTTTCACGCTCCTCCGACCCGCCCCCTCTTGTCAGTCATGGTGCGCGCCTGCTGCTGCCTCCCCTGACTGTGTAAAATGAACGCGCGCCTCCATTCTCCTGCACGGCGCCGCGCATGCACTGTGCGCCCGGTGTCCAGGAAGTCGACGGGCAGCGCGCACAGCGCATGCGTGGCTCCATACAGGAGAACGGAGACGCGCGTTCATTTTACACAGTCAGGGGAGGCAGCAGCAGGCGCGCACCATGACTGACAAGAGGGGGCGGGTCGGAGGAGCGTGAAACCCCGCCTCCCGGTCTTTGGTCTTCAGAAGTGTGAGCATTTACCTAACTGCATATTTCATAGTATAAAGGGCATCAAAAGCTTATAGCCACCTTCTCAGAATGCAGCCTTAGTGCTGCAGAAGGTGGCTATTATAGCTTTTGATGTCCGGGTGGGGTGACAGGTTCGCTTTAATGACCAGACCATTTTTTGTAATTCTGACCAGTGTCCCTTTATGAGGTAATATCTCTGGAACTCTTCAACGGATCCTAGCGATTCTGAGACAGTTTTTTCGTGACATATTGGGCTTCACGTTAATGGTAAATTTAGGGCAATCATTTTTGCGTTTATTTGTGAAAAAATCAAAAATTTGGCGAAAATTTTGAAAATTTCGCAATTTTTAAATTTTTAATTTTTATTCTGCTAAACCAGAGAGTTATGCGACACAAAATAGTTAATAAGTAACATTTCCCACATGTCTACTTTACATTAGCACAATTTTGGGAAAAAAATATTTTATAAAGGTTCAAAGTTCATCAGCAATTTCTCATTTTTCTAGCAAAATTTACAAAACATTTTTTTAGTGACCACATCACATTTGAAGTCCCTTTGAAGGGTTTGCATGACAGAAAACACCCAAAAGTGACACCATTCCAAGAACTGCACCCCTCAAGCTACTCAAAACCACATTCAAGAAGATTATTATTCAAGGTGCTTAACAGGAACTAAAGCAAAGTGGACGGAAAAAATGGACATTTTCATTTTTCCAACAAAAATGTTCTTTTAGCTTCAATTCTTTCATTTTCAGATGGGGAACAGGATAAAATGGATCCCAAAATTTGTTGGGCAATTTCTCCTGAGTACACCGATACCTCATATATGATCATAAACCACTTTTTGGGCACATGAAGGGAAAGAGCGCCATTTGACTTTTGGAGCTAATTTTCCATTCAAAAAGTGAAATGGCGCTCCTTCACTTTCGAGCCCTGCGGTGCGCCCAAACAGTTGTTTATGACCACATATGACATATCGATGTACTCAGGAGAAATTGCCCAACAAATTTTAGGATGAATTTTATCCTGTTGCTCATGTAAAAATGAAAAAATTGAGGCCAAAATAAAGTTTTTTGTGAAAAAAAAGTACTTTTTCATTTTTACGGATCAATTTGTGAAGCACCTGGGGCATAATGAAGGAAGCAGCGGAAGCCGCACTGAGGGCCACAGGGATGATGGTATCAAGGGACCACCGGGGGTTGGAGGGTGGACTGACTGGGCAGGGGGGCAGAGCGGTGGAGAACGGAACATCTCCCTCCCATCTGAGCTGTCAGATAGGAGGGAGATGATGATGATGATGATGACGGCACTGATGGCCACAGGGGAGGAGGTAGGGGTAAGGGTGGGATGACTGGGGCGGGGAACGGAGTGACCAGGCAGGGGGACAGGGCAGGACAGAACGGATTATCTCCCTCCCATCTGAGCTGTCAGATGGGAGGGAGAGGATGACGGCGGTGATGACGACGGTAATGATGGCGGGGGTGAGCGGTGAGGACCAGAGCTCACTGGGGCCCTGGAGACCAAGGGGACTGGGAGGCAGGTGGCTGTTCCTCTCCAATGTGACATGTCATGTCACATCGGAGAGAAATATACAGGAGGCTGCTGCAGGCGCTGCTTCTGGCATGCTGCGGCGCCATTTTAAGAGGAGGGGAGGGGTTGGGGGCTGTGTACCAGTACTGAGGGACTGTGGCAGATGTTTCTCTGTCATGCCACAGGTTTGATCCTGTGGAATGACAGAGAAATCATTTATTTTACCGGCGATTCGGTGAATATTTATGTGGTCACGGTTATACACTGGTAAACTGTGTATAACCGTAATCACATGGCCAGTACCGGTAAAAAATTGCCTAATTCATAATCTGCAGGGTCTCAGCTACCCCTGGTAGCTGAAACCCCAGAGATGTTCGGGCACTGGGGGGCGCTACAGGGCTTTTTCCTTTCTGACTTATTTAAACGTCAGAAAGGAATAAGTACCCTGAAATGCCGCCGTTTATATACAGTGTGCGGTCGTTAAGGGATTAAAGAGGACCTGTCACCCCCCTGGTGCATGGCAAATGCAGCACTGAATGCAGCATGTCTGCTGCATTCAGGGAAGGGGTCCTCCATTTGTCTGTGGGATGATGTACCCCGAGATATAGCCTTAGGAGAATTCACTGCTAAAAGTCATGAGGGCATTTCCTGGGGTTTGAGTCAGCTTGATTAATGGGGGGCCATTCCCTCCCCCTCTGCCTCTCTGTGCCACCTCCTGCTGTGCAGGCTCTGCCCTCATCCTCCCCTGCTCTCTGTCACTCATCCTGCAGCACACAGCATGAAACATCACAGCACGAGGTGGCACAGAGAGGCAGACTTGAGCTGACTCCTGCACCAGGGAATGCCCTCCTGACTTTTAGCAGTGAGTTTGCCTAAGGCTATATCTCGGGGTACACAGCACACAGACACATGGGGGACCCATTCACTGAATGTAGCAGACCTGCTGCATTCAGTGCTGCATTTAGATTGCCATGCACCAGGGGGGTGACAGGTCCTCTTTAACTATATGAACAACTGACACCATTATAAATCTAGAATATCGCCATATAAAGTTTTAAGTATTCTGCTGTTGTTATTTTCCGAGGGATAGTCTGGCATTTCATGGAGTGATTTTGAACAGTTTCCAGATTCCAGTCCTTGTAGTATCTGTCCGATGGCGAATCAGCGGAGTAAAGAGTTCATGGGTTTATGTTTCGGTGCTCCTCTCCGGCACATATAAATCTCGCTGATGTAGCCGTGTTACTTTTATTGCGGATGTTGCATTTTGCAAATTTAATGCCAATAAACAGTGAAATGGATTCAGCTAAGATCTACTGTTTTTATCTGATTTTATTAATCGTGCACAAAACTTCAGAAATATTATGCGCTTCTATTGAAGGCCAGAAAAAGTTTACTCCGCCTCCCTGACTCTTTCTAAACAGGACTCAGAAAGTAGTAGGTCATGTGAACCAACTGAATCACTAATACAGGGGTAAGATATTTCACCCCTTTGCAGCAATTCATAAACCTAAAAACATGCCAGTTAGCCAGCCCCCTTCTCTAACACAGCTGTTATAGAGACAAAAAAGGGGGTTGGTTCAGCTATTACTAGGAGCAGTCAGCTAGCCCGCTTCTATAGCACAGCCAATATATAGACATAGTAAAGGCTGGGGGGCTGGCTTAGCTATTAATAGGAGCAGTCAGCTAGCCACCTTCTATAACACAACTGATATAGACAGAAAAGGGAGCTGGCTCAGCTATTAATGTGAGCAGTCGGCCACCCCCCTTCTCTAGCACAGTTGATATAGACAGAAAAGAGGGCTGGCTCAGCTATTGATATGAGCCATCAGCCAGCCCCTTCTATAACGCACCTGATATATAAACAGTACAGGGGGCTGACTTAGCTATTGATGTGAGCAATCAGCCAGCCCCCTTACCTAACACAGCTGATATATAGAAGGAAAGAGGGCTGGCATAGCCATTGATGTGAGCAGTCAGCTAGCTCCCTTCCCTAACACAGGTTATATAGACAGTAAGGGGGATGGCTCAGCTATTAATAGGAGTAGTCAGCCAGCCCCCTTCTATAACCCAGGTTATATAACAGTAAGGGGGACTGGCTCAGCTATTAATAGGAGCAGTCAGCCAGTCTTCTTTTATAACAGTTTATATATACAGTAAGGGGGACTGGCTCAGCTATTAATAGGAGCAGTCAGCCAGCCTCCTTCAGACCCAACTGCAGTCATGTAATGGAGCTGACGATCAGGGCACCTTTAAGGCTGGCTTCACACCACGGTGGTTTTTGTGATCTGGACCGGACAGCCCAGGATCCGATTTTGGCCCCATAGTATTTCTCGGGGGTGGATGGCAGTATTTTGCCATCCAGTTCCCTGCTGCCAGGGAGGATCCGGGAGAATTTGTTTTTTTTTCCCTTGGACACAAAATCGCAGCTTGCAGCGTTTTTGTGTCCAGGCAAAAATCTGACAAAATCGGACCGCACCGGATCACCCCCCGAATCTGGAGGATCCGGCGCCCCCTAACATGGGAGGCTATCGACGCCGGATCGCACCGCTTCCGACAGAAAATCAGATCCGGCTGCCGGACACCGAGTGCTGAAGCTCAGCAGTGCCCAGCGCTGAACTTCAGCACCTGGAGAGCTCCCGGCTCAGATTTCAGAACCGCAGCTAGCTCCCTCTAGCTGCGATTTTGAAATTTCAGCAAGGGACAGCTCCTGCAGCTGCGGACAGTCGATGCCGGCAGAAAACAGGACTAGAGGGCATATTTGCCCTCCGGTTCTGTTCTGTCTGGAACTGTCAGGCTGTGTCTGCCGGTGCATCCAGCAAAACACCGGACACAGCCTGAAAGCTCAAAACCGTGTTGTGAAGCCGGGTTAAGACATGAACTATATTCGTAAATCACAAATCTGCAGGATTATCAATTCCACCCCCCCCCCCCCCTCAAAAACAATACAATTTTGACACCAATTGAAAATTAGTGCTCTTTAGTCTAAAGCTTTTAGAAGTCTTTACAGGGGATATCCGCACTTTAGAAATAGGGTCTGAAAATTTTTGCAAACCACGGGTGTCTTGTCTGTGCCCTGATAAAGTGAATGGGTCCTGTTGCAGTACCAGATGCAACCTATCCGATGAGTGGCGCTATTCTGGGAAAACAAAATAGTAGGCAAGCCCTATACCTTTGACTCTTGAACTGTAGATCTTGCATTAGAACAGTCCACCCACGCTGAGCGCCCCCTTCAGACCATTCAATGAACTGCTGACGATATCACTTCTATTAAGTATTCGTTAATGGGCCACGGGATCCCTGGTGCCCGGCTGAACTTTTACTTTCTATAATAGACATTTCCATAGATGTAGTCAGGCCGTACTTCATGTTAATCCCCGGATCAGCCGCACAGTACACTCTTTAATTGTTAATGGTCCTATAATTGCAGGAAATTTGCAGCTCGGTTCATTAGTGCCTTGGCTTGTGGTTGCACATCATGCTGAGTGAACGCTCGCTCGGCCCATACACATCGCTCTTCATGTAGCTATTTGCTCTGTTTTTTCCTGCAGTATGTGCTGATATTACACTTATTTTCTGATTATTTCACTGTAGAAGGAGCTCATGGTCGGTAATGAAAAGTAAAGCATTAATTATCTCTTAGTGTTATTACCATCGGGCCTCCCCGCTTTCTTATATTACAGTGTAGTAAACAAGACTTCATATAAAAGACGCAACCTGAGGTCTCCGGTGTTAATTATTCATCAAGTATGTTAACCGAGGTCAGGGGAAGAGCCCAGATTCCAGTGATTCCAGGGTCCTGGTACCTAGGGGGACACTAAGTTCCCCTTAGGCCTGGCAGGACTATATAAAGGTGTAGAGCCCTCTTGAAGATTTAGGATTCAGACATTGGTGCTTCAGGTCAGGTATGACTACTCTTACTCCTGCCCCCCCTCACCCCACCCTCATCTGTTCCCAAGAATTGTGGTCCAAATCCCCCGTTTCATTGAGATCTTGCATGGTCTTCTTGAAAGCTGAGAGCAAGACGCACTCTTCCCAAACTTGAGGGGAGTCGCTGATCCCTGAGCCTGGCCTTGTTCCTCTGGGGTGGAGAGACAGGAATCCTCTACTTTACACTGATCACACCCTTGTGAAGTTTTTTATACATTTTTATTTTTGCAATTTTGACCAATGTCAATCCATTAAGGTCCATGACCTTGATGGAGAAAGCGCAGATGACATCTATTTCCACCAGACCCATGGAAACTAAGTTAGTCATGTGTGACTATGCAGGGAAAGATCAACAGGCCATTCTCATGATCATTGGGACCCCTAATGATCACAGTTATCATCTATTCTTTTTGGAGGGTAAAAACATATAATAGTCACCAGGGTTGGATTTCCCATTACTTTCTGATTGTTCAGATCCACACCTTGAGGGGCGTGACCTGCGAGGACTCATTTCTTGAGAGAACGCCAAAGACTCTGATGGCCTGGGCCTAGTTTATTGATTAGACATCATTACCTTGGTACGGTCATTTTTCATTGAATACTTCCTTAGCAATGTAACAATCTGGCCATTATCTGGACGTAATGTATCTTTGTGTGTTGCCTTCTGCCATATTCTTCATATCTATCACATACAAAGAGCTACAGCCTACCACTGCCCAATTAAGTCACCAGGATTTGACATCACTTTCTGATTATAGGGGTGCACACCTTAGAGGTGCGTGACCTGTGAGATCTCACTATTAGAGAGGGCACCAAAGACCCTGAAGGCCCTGGGATCTAAAGCTTATCTAGTTCATTGATCGGGAATCATTACCTTGGTAATGTGTCATTGGACACCGCTTTAGCAATGTAATAATCTGGCTGTCATTTTGGGTTGTAGGGTTGCATTGTAGCTGGATGGAATATATCATTCTGTGTTGTATTCTGCCCTATTATTCATATCTATCATATACCCTGGGCCTCAGCCTTCCACTGCCCAATTAATATCACTAGGCTTTGCCATTACTTTCGGATTATCAGGTTTCACACCTTGGGGGTGCGTGACCTGCGAGGTCTCACTACTACTGGCCTGGGCATCTACAGCTCACCTAGTTTGTGGATTGGGTATCATTACCTTGGTACATGCATGTTTCATTGGATACCACTTTGGAAATGTAAGAATATGGACGTCATTTGGGGTTGCATTGTAGTTGGTAATAAATTATCTTCCTGTGTTATATTCTGCCCTATTCTTCATATCCATCACATACCCTGACCCACAGCCTTCCGCTGCACAATAAACCAGAATTTGCCATCCCTTTCTGGTTTATCGGGATCCACACCTTAGGGATGCATGACCTGCGAGGACTCACTACTAGAGAGGGCACCAAAGACCCTGAAGGTCCGGAGATCTAAAGCTTACTAAGTTTATTAATGGGGCATTATTATCTTGCTATATGCTTGTTTCATTGGATACCGCTTTAGCAATGTAACAATCTGGATGTCATTTGGGGTTATAGGGCTGCATTGTAGCTGGACGTAAAGTATATTTGTTTGTTGCATTCGGCCGTATCCTTCATATTTATGACATACTCTGACCTTCAACCTTCCAAAGGCAAATAAATAATCACCAGGATTTGCCACCCCTTTCTGCTTATCAGGGTCCATACCTTGGGGGTGCGTTACCTGCGAGGTCTCACTTCTAGAGAGGAAACCAAAGACCCTAAAGAGCCAGGGATCTACAGCTTACAAAGTTTATTAATTAGACATAATTAACTAGGTACATGTATGCAGGGCCGGCTCCAGGTGTTTGTGGGCCCCAGGCGAAACAGTCTCAGTGGACCCCTTTAACACATACCTCGGATTCATAAATATAATACAGAAGCTGCTGGCTGTGTACATAACTATAGAGGCTCCTGGGTGGGCTGTATATATAACTAGCTATAGAGCCCGGCCATAATGTCCATATATGGTCACAATGCTCATATATAGTAATGTTGCCCATATTCTGCAATATCGCCCATATATGGTAATGTATGTGTGGAGCCCCAAGGGACGTGGGGTACTCGGTACCGGACCGGTCTGCTGCCGGGGATGTCACGGGTGGCTTGGTCTGGACCGTGTCCCTGGCTCAGCACAATAAAAGGGGAATATTTACAAGGGATATGTCACGGGTGACGCCACCCACTTGATGCGGCCAGTAATGGGGGCCGCCGCTGCTGCAGAACCTCCGGGGGTGATGTGAGGGCAGCGGAGGTGGTATAGTTCTAGTGGGCAGAACTGTATCCCCCGGGGCAGTAAAGGGTTAAAGTCTATTGGGGTTATAGATGGTGGGGAAGAGTTGGAGGACACACACTCACGTTTAGTTGATACTGTAATTCCCTTCTTGTCCTGATGCTGCAGAGCTGACAGGCTGGATCTGCAGGGAGGAATTGTCTCTGTGCTGGATCTGGAGCAAAGGTCGCAATCACTACACAGACTCCAAAGTTGTTTTCCAAAGCTTTACTGCTGATATTATTGCAGATTATAGTCCACGGAGTCTGTAATGGAGCTGGGCTCTCTCCCCACACCCTGTCCGGGTCGTTGGCTTCCTTGTGCTGCACTGTGTGTGTGTCCTGAGCTGCTGCTTCAAGCTAAGCTGCTGGGATTCCTCACGTCTCTCTCTGTATTCTGCTGGTACCGCTTGGTTAGGCAACTTGGGTCCTCTATGCTGCACTGACCCCTCCGTGTTGCTTCACTCTGGTACTAGGGGGCATCTAGAGATCCCACTGTTCCTGGATTCGCTGTGCTGTGGGTGCCAGACACAGTACCGGATCCAGTGTCCGTCTCTCTGTGCGTACTTCTGGGGCAAGTGATGGTGTCACTCCAGCTCCCAGATGTGTTCCTCTGTCTTTCGTTCTCCTGCTCCTCTGACCCTTGCTAGGTCTGTACTGAGCTAACTCTGCTCTCAGGAGCTCTTCACAGCACTACACCGTGCTGTACGGTCTGAGCTCTTCCTCATGGGCAAGAGTATATATGGAAGCAGGAGGTGCTCCCTCTATTGCACAGAGGTGATAGTGTTTGTTAGTGTGTAGTGGGGGAGAGAACCCATGTGATGTTATTGTGGCACATTAACCCATGGGGTGCCACATATGTGAGTGTGTATCAAAGCCATGCCCCCTCCAAGTAGCCCGCCTTTTATAGCTCTGCTCCTACACATAGCCCCACCCCTCCTGGTAGCCCTGCCCCTTTAATAACACCACCCTTATGTATAGCCCCACTCCTTCATAGCTCCAACCCTTCACATAGTCTCAGGGGCTAGGCTATGTCGTGGAGGCTGGGATGCGTGTAAATGCAGGCTGTGAAATGGGTGTGGCTATGTGGAGTGGGCATGGCCATGTGGAGTGGGTGTGGCTTGATGCATACATACACACACACCATGGACTGTGCGTGGCTATGTGGAGTGTGTGTGGCTATGCACATACACTCAGCTTTGTGGAGTGGGCATGGCCATGTGGAGTTGGCATGGCCATGTGGAGTGGACGTGGCTATGTCTAATGGGTGTGGCTACTGACAGTGGGCATGGTCATGTGGAGTGGGCAGGGCTTGATACATACATACACACCGACACTCAACTTTATATATTAGAATTTGAGGCTATGCAGGGCTGTATATATAAAATATAGAGGCTGCTGAGCTGTAAATATAATATGGAGACTGCTAGGCTGTATAAATAGTATAGAGGCTGCTGCTGGGCTGTATATATAATAGAGGCTGTGGGCTGTATATATTTGGAGGCTGCGCTGGGCTATATACACTGTGAGGTATGACCGCCATGATAGCCCATGGCCGGTATACATCACAGGGGCCTTGAGCCGTGCACACAGGGTTAACAGCACCGGGACCCAGGTGTGTGTGTGAATGGGTGTTTACTTTGTTAGACCTGACTAGTGCACATAGGGTTGACTGCACCCAGGTCTGTGTGAGTGAATGTGCTGATCACTCACAGAATCCCAGGGATGGGTGTGGCAGGCAAGGATATGAGCTGCCTAGTGCTGTCATTGAGGCGAGAACAGACAGCTCCTCTGAGATGTGAGGATGTGAGGCTGATGGCTCCCATCCCTCTGGGACGTGGAGGGAAGTCTGGCTTTCCATGTGTGAGAAGCCTGTCCCTCAGACCCGTATGGAGCCTGTGGCCAGACCGAGAGGTTGGTGGAGCTCCTGAGCGTATGAGGGTCCTGGCTGAATCTGTAGCGAACTCACTTTGGACATGTTGGTGAAATTGCGGTCCTGGAAGTCTGCCTGGTTGGGAAGTGACTGGGCAACAAGTGTAGTGTGAGGAGACCTTGGGGGATGCCTTGACTGCCTGGGAGCTCAGGTAGCCCAAAACCTGGTCTGGGCCTGACAAGGCTGAAGTCCGTGATGGACTGTATGTGTGCTGAGACTGGGGATGTCTCAAAGGCCAGGCCGTAACTGCCATTGGGACCGACTGTCAGGTTGTGAGGGTCCCGTTGACCTCGTGTGAGATGTGTGGAGTCCATGTGTGTGTGAGCCATCTGAGAGACTGGGGATGTCTCGAGGGCACAGTGGACTGTATGTGTGTAGCATGTGAGAGACTGGAGATGTCTCGAATGCCAGGAAGCCATAGCCGCCATTA
This sequence comes from Allobates femoralis, assembly GCA_033576535.1. Lineage (NCBI taxonomy): Eukaryota > Metazoa > Chordata > Amphibia > Anura > Aromobatidae > Allobates > Allobates femoralis. Next base: position 108,693,826 of record JARQOC010000010.1, on the reverse strand, counting down.
GAACCAGACTGGGTATGTAAGGGATTGTAAGGGTTTTGTTGAGCATGTAAAGTGTAAAGAATGCCAGATGGGCATATCCACCGTTAGAACAGATTGCAATGTCGATATGTTCTGTTGATTATGTATAGTGTACATGTCATTAGTAGATAAGGCCAGGCTGCCGTAAACACCATTAGAAGTGTCATTAGTGTTCTTGGTATTCTATGGAGATGTGGCTAGTGCTTCTAGTATTTTAAGTACTTACTTTGATATGTGATTACTGTTTCTATGTGAATAGTGTATGATCTGTAATCTGTAATGATCTATGTTGCATATGTGAGTACGGTAGTAAGCGGTTTATGACAAAAAAAATAAATAAACTTCTATTTTGTGTTACATTAAACATGGTTGTTCGTGTCACTTACGCTGCCAAGCGAAGCCCCTAGGCATGCACTACCTCACAATACATAATAAAGAGGCTCTGGGCTGTCTATATTATTTGGAGGCTGCTGCTGGGTTGTACATATTATTTGGAGGTTAGCAACCCTGCAGCAGCCTCCCATATATACAGCCCTGAGCACAGCACAGCCTCCAAATAATAAATATAGCCAAGGATAGCCTCCATATTATATATATAGAACAGCACAGCCTCCAAATAATATATACAGCACAGCTGCAGTCTCCATATTATATATACAGCACAACACCGCCTCCAAATAATATATACAGGCAGCCTCCATATTATATATACAGCACAGTCTCCATATAATTTATACAGCACAGCAGTGGCGTAACTACAGAGCCGCAGGCCCCGGTGCAAGCTGCATGCCGGGGCCCCTCTTTTGAGGAGTGGGGGGGTGCTAGCTAGCGGACCCCCGCGAATACCTGCTCTTCCGGCCAGCTTGTAGAGGAATCAGGGGGCGGGCATTGCTGCGCGGCTGCACAAAGTGACTTCTGTCACTTCCAGTCCTACCTCCTCTCCTCTTCAGCGCTATCGCGGAGGGCGGCTGGAGGCACGGGTCGCGGGGCCCCCCGGGGAGCTTGGGTCCCCCCTAGGGGGCGGGCCCAGTCTCAGCCACAACCGCGGTAGTTACGCCACTGCAGCACAGCCTCCATTTTATATATACATCACAGCCTTCATATTATATATACAGCCCAGGACAGCCTCCAAATAATATACACAGCACAGCCTCCAATAATATATACAGTGCAGCCTCCATATTATATATACAGCACAGTACAACCTCCATATAGCCCAGCAGCAGCCTCCATATAGCCTAGCAGCAGCTTCCATTTAGCCCAGAACAGACTCCATATAGTCCAGCAGCCTCCATAGCCCAGCAGCAGCCCTCATACCACAGCCTCCATATCACAGCCTCCAGAGCCCAGCAGCAGCTTCCATAGCACAGCCTCCATATAGCCCAGCAGCAGCCTCCATAGCACAGCCTCCATAGCCCAGCAGCAGCCTCCATAGTTCAGCACAGCCTTCATGTAGCTCTGCAGCAGCCTCCATAATCCCCCATCCTGCTGCACACAGTAAAAAAAAAATAATATAAGATTGTACTCACCTTCACTCCGCTCCTCTAGGGCACCTGTCCTCCTCAGTTGCTGTCCCTGCCACATCCTTGCAGCAGACTCCCATCCATGCTCCTCCTCATTATCTGCAGGGCTGCACCAGTGTGATAAAGTCACAGGGTGATGACTCATCACTCTGCTGCAGTGAACTGAGGAGGAAGCACAATTAGGAGCCAGCATATGGCTAATCTGCATTGCATGCAAATTAGCCATGTAGACTGGCAGCACTGTGGCAGCACTCAGCCGTCTGAGTGTCCCTGATGGGCCCCTCCTTGTCAAGGCTGCCTGTCCCTGATGGCCAGTGGGCCCCCTCAGCTGGGCCCCGGCACTTGCCCGGGTATGCCGGTGCTGATGCCTGCCCTGCATGTATGTTTCATTGTATACCGTCTTAGCAATGTAACAATCTGGCCACCATTTGGGTTGTGGGGTTGCATTGTACCTGGACATAATGTATCTTTGTGTGTTGCATTCTGCGCTATTCTTCAGATCTGTCACATACCCTGAGTCTCAGCCTACCAAAGCCCAATACCTCCTGCCTATATATAAAGTAATTTATCTTGAAAGTAGCCATTTCCCTGTAATCTGTCATTACCAGGAAAGTGTGTGCGGATAGGGTAGAAAAGAAACGGCACAGATCACACACCGTCCATATGAGGACTGCCGGAATAAGGAACCAGATACTAATCATGGGTTTATAGTCTGCGCTCAGTGTGTGAGCCGCATTTTAAACCTCATTACTCCAGTTTTCATGTATAACAAATTTTACTATGTCCTCGGTCAGAGACCGACTGCAATTATAAAATGTTATTAGTTATCGTATACATAGATACATTTCTGGAGAGATGGAAGGATAGAGGAAAAATGAGAGGGGAGAGTTGGAGAGAATAAAAGGAGGAGGGAAGAATGTAATAGTGAAAAAGAGAAAGCGAGGGGGAGAAAGAGACTGAAAGTTAATGGTTAATTGGATAGATGGAGAGAATATATGAAAGAGTGGGGAGAAGAAAGGTAGAGAGTTGGATAGATGGAGGGAGTGTGCAAAAGAGAGGGGAGAAGAAAGGTAGTTGGCTAGATGGACAGATAATGAGAAAGAGAGGGCGGAAGAAAGAGAGTTGGATAGATGGAGGGAGAATGAGAAAGAGGGGGTAAGAAAGGAAGAGAGTTGGATAGATGGAGGGATGGCAAGAAAAAAAAGGGGGCGAAAGGAAGAGTTGGATAGATGGAGGGATGGCAAGAAAAAGAAGGGGGCGAAAGGAAGAGAGTTGGATAGATAGAGGGATAGCGAGAAAAAGAAGGAAAGAAAGGAAGAGAGTTGGATAGAGGATAGATGGAGGGAGAGTGAGAAAGAGGGGAGGGAAAAAAGGTAGAGTTAGATAGGTTAAAGGATAAGAGAAAGAGAGGGGGAAGAAAGGTAGAGTTGGATACATAAAGGGATAGTGAGAAACAGGGAGAAGAAAGTTAGAGCGTTGGATACATGAAGGGAGAGTGAGAAATAGAGGGGTAGAGAGAATAAAGGTGGAGAGTTGGATAGATGGAGGGAGAGTGAAAGAGAGGCAGAAGAAAGGTAGAGAGTTGGATAGCTGGAGAGTGAGAATGGGAGGGGAAATAGAGGTAGCGAGTTGAATAGATGGAGGGAGAATGAGAAAGTGAGGGGAAGAAAGGAGGCTTGTGTAGTGTGCGCAGGCATACGGAGTCTGGTCAAACACTGTGGGAGTGCCGGAGGGGTGTGTATGCTGCGGCTGCCAGCAGTGCCGGGACAAGGCATTTTGGTGCCCTAGGCAGGTAAGGCAAACGGCGCCCCCCCCCCCCCAAATATGTCTGGGAATAAAAATGTCAGCATACTTTGAAAGTAAATTTAATTTAACGGGGACCTATAAAAGGTTCGTCCAACCACACTACAGAGACATACTGATAGGTTGTTTACATTGTGAGCCCCAATGGGGACAGTGTTCATGATGTATGTAAAGTGCTGTGAAGTTCATAGTGTAATATAAATGCAAAAAGTATTATTCTTAATATTATGTCACAATACCAGGATCTGAGGATCTTCTATTTCGAGGTCAGGGACTCTCTGATGCCATGTTGCTGCTTGTCTCGCTGTTGTCCTCTTTTGAAACTGCAGTGCGGTGGACAAGAGAGCATCAACTGGTTAATAACAAGAAGTATGGAGTGTGTACTGAGCCATAAACCCTCCCTTTACCATGAAGTATGGAGTGTGTACTGAGCCATAAACCTCCTCATACCATGTCCAGCAGACATTGTAGGATTACTACCCATATATACTCGTGTATAACCCGACCCGTGTATAAGCCGACCCCCCTACTTTTGCCCCCAAAACCTGGGAAAACTATTGACTCGTGTATAAGCCGAGGGTGGACCCCAGCACAGGTATACAGCCCCCAGCAAAGTGGTATACAGCAGCCTCTCCAGTGGTATATACAGACCCCAGTGGTAATACAGCAGCCCCAGGGGTAATACAGCAGCCCCAGGGGTTATACAGCAGCCCCAGGGGTAATACAGCAGCCCCAGGGGTTATACAGCAGCCCCAGGGGTAATACAGCAGCCCCAGGGGTAATACAGCAGCCCCATGGGTTATACAGCAGCCCCAGGGGTAATACAGCAGCCCCAGGGGTTATACAGCAGCCCCAGGGGTTATACAGCAGCCCCAGTGGTATATACAGGCCCCAGCAGTATATACAGCAGCCCCAGTGGTATATACAGGCCCCAGCAGTATATACAGCAGGCCCAGTGGTGGTGTATACAGGGCCCAGTGGTGGTGTATACAGGGCCTAGTGGTGTATACAGGACCCAGTGGTGTATACAGGGCCCAGTGGTGTATACAGGGCACAGTATGCGGGGGCCGGGGGGCGGAAGCGCGCCTTTGCACACTCACCGCAGCCGCCGTCACCGTGCGTCTGCTGTAAGGCTGCTTTCACACTGCGTTTTTCTGTGATCCGTGGCTGTCCGTTGTAAAACGGACAGCCACGGATCAGATTTTGGCCCCATGTTATCCTATGGGCACGGTTCACATCGGATTTGGCCTTATTGGCATCCGATTTTTGTCGGATCCGATTCAGGCCGATTTTTTGCTGTGCCCAAAATCGCAGCCTGCTTCGATTTTTGGCACAGCGGGTCAAATCGGACCGAATTGGATCCGACCTGATCCATGCCAAATAAGGCTGCTTTCACACAGCGTTTTTATGCTGTCCGAGGGGATCAGACTTTTTGCAGCACCCCTCGGACAGCAACTGATCCAAACTGATGACTGCAATCGGATGCCAAATAGGCATCCGATCCCGATGTTTTGCAGCATCAGTTTGGATCCTCTCCCTGCTCCTCCTGTCACCTTGTCCCCCTCCTGTCACCCTCCTGTCACCCTTCTCCCCTCTGTCTGCCCTCTGTCTCCCCTCTGTCCCCCCACTTTGCAGCCCCTCTTTGCCCCCCTCTTTGCAGCCCCTCTTTGCCCCCCCTCTTTGCAGCCCCTCTTTGCAGCCCTCTTTGCCCCCCTCTTTGCAGCCCCTCTTTGGACCCCCTCTTTGCTCCCCTCTTTGCAGACCCTCTTTGCCCCCCTCTTTGCTCCCCTCTTTGCAGACCCTCTTTGCCCCCCTCTTTGCAGACCCTCTTTGCCCCCCTCTTTGCACCCCCTCTTTGCCCCCCTCTTTGCTCCCCTCTCTGCATACCCTCTTTGCAGCCCCTCTTTGCAGCCCCTCTTTGGACCCCCTCTTTGCTCCCCTCTTTGCAGACCCTCTTTGCCCCCCTCTTTGCTCCCCTCTCTGCAGACCCTCTTTGCCCCCCTCTTTGCAGCCCCTCTTTGCCCCCCTCTTTGCAGCCCCTCTTTGGACCCCCTCTTTGCTCCCCTCTTTGCAGACCCTCTTTGCCCCCCTCTTTGCTCCCCTCTCTGCAGACCCTCTTTGCCCCCCTCTTTGCAGCCCCTCTTTGCAGCCCCTCTTTGGACCCCCTCTTTGCTCCCCTCTTTGCAGACCCTCTTTGCCCCCCTCTTTGCAGACCCTCTTTGCCCCCCTCTTTGCAGCCCCTCTTTGGACCCCCTGTTTGCTCCCCTCTTTGCAGACCCTCTTTGCCCCCCTCTTTGCTGCCCTCTCTGCAGACCCTCTTTGCCCCCCTCTTTGCAGCCCCTCTTTGGACCCCCTCTTTGCAGACCCTCTTTGCCCCCCTCTCTGCAGACCCTCTTTGCCCCCCTCTCTGCAGACCCTCTTTGCCCCCCTCTCTGCAGACCCTCTTTGCCCCCTCTTTGCAGCCCCTCTTTGCCCCCCTCTTTCCAGCCCCTCTTTGCACCCCTCTCTGCAGACCCTCGTTGCCCCCCTCTTTGCAGCCCCTCTTTGCCCCCCTCTTTCCAGCCCCTCTTTGCACCCTTCTCTGCAGACCCTCGTTGCCCCCCTCTTTGCAGCCCCTCTTTGCACCCCCTCTTTGCCCCCCTCTTTGTCCCCTCTTTGCACCCCCTCTTTGCCCCCCTCTTTGCTCCCCTCTTTGCAGACCCTCTTTGCCCCCCTCTTTGCAGACCCTCTTTGCCCCCCTCTTTGTCCTCCTTCTGCAGAGCTTAAAAAATAAAAAAATCTTCATTCTCACCTCTCCACGACACCCGCGCTGCTTCCAGCTTCTCTTCTTCTGATGCACAGGACCTGGCGTGATGTCACAGTCACATGACCGGTTACCGCGGTAACCAGTCATGTGACTGCACTGTGACGTCAGGCCAGGTCCTGGAAGCACAGAGCGCAGGAGGCATCGCTGGATCGTGGAGAGGTGAGAATAAAGATTTTTTTATTTTTAACCCTTTCATTTCACAGGATATCACTTCTGCAATGTATGGATATACATTGCAGAAGTGATATTATGGCACAGAGCGATTTTAGTGTACTGAGCATGCTCAGTACACTAAGATCGGGTCCGAGGAGACATCGGCTGTTTCCTCGGATCCGCGCTCCATAGGCCCCATGTTGGAGGAGAGGAGGGGCGGGCACCGGGCAGAGCTGCAGGACAGGAAGTCCCCTCCTCCCTCCTCTCTGGCCGGCGCGGCCGCCGGCGGTCAGCACGGGGCCCTCTAGGGGGCGGGCAATGCGCCCTCCACAAGATGGCGCCCTGGGCGATCGCCTAGGGTCGCCTACCTATCGTCCCGGCCCTGGCTGCCAGTCTCCCTGCAGTGGAGGTGCCAGCACTGTGGTAGGCGCTAGTAAGGACACTGAACAACAATGACGTGTGACAGAACTGCAAAGAGAAAGCCGCTGCTCTCCAAAAAAGAACATTGCTGCTTGTCTTCAGTTTGCTACAAATCACCTGGACAATGTAGATGGTGCAGTAGGATTATCAATAATTGACATAATATTGTATCCCCACCCCCATATAAATAAAACCTTTCATTCTGCGGGGTTCCTCCTAAATAGAATGAGACCTCTCGCCAAGAAAGGAGAGACAGACTAGACTAGACTTGAGTTCTTGGCTGCAGTTCACCCTCAGTGACTGCATTTCCATAAAATATTCCTTTTCTGTGCGGTTTCTTTCCATTAAAGGGGGTTCTTCTTTTCTGGAACACAAATACGATGATTTAAGCAGCCCTTAATTCTTCTCATTACGGAGTGTCTGCTTTCCAGGACATTGCCAAGGCTCTTACACAACAGGTCGTGACAATAGGGGTGTTAGCGGCAGAACTAGGCCAATTTACTGGGAAAAAAATCCGCTTTCTGTTATCAGGCACAATTTACTAATGTCCTTTATCGCGCTCGGATGAACATAGTATTTGACACAACGCCGGAGGGATATGAATTTTACACAAATTTAGCAAAATTACATTTTTTTTCTCCCAGATTTCAAGGTGATTGCTGGAATTAACCCAAGTAGAGCTGAGGAGCCATTGTGATGCTGCAGGTGTAGGATGTGCGTTCTGCATTTTAGCCCAGGCTTTAAATGCTGCTTTCCCAATATTTCATTTATATGACGTTTTCTCATACTGTGCTACCTTTTAAATTTACTCAGCAGGAGAATTATTCCTCCATGTTATGCCTTAGATTGTAAATGAGTCTGCTCCACTAACCACCTGCCTGGGATTAGATTCCCCTCCGAAGCAACACGGCATTCTTCAAAGTGGCATTAGCCACTGATGAAATATTCACACACGTCAATGTGTTCTTCCTAAAGCCCCATTTTGGAGACATACGACATATAGATCAGACAATCGCATGAATTGTAATTCCCTATGATAATTTCTTTAAACTACAAAGTACTCTTTGTAACAGCCTGTATACAGGTTATTTCCATCACCGTTCCTCATGGGTGGTACATTTCTTAAGGTATTAAAACCTTCCTCTGAGGACCCCTCTTCCACTAGTTTAAGTCAGCATTTTGCAGGGTTGCCTCGATATTGCCTTTCTGTGTCTGTAGGAGACTGACCAGTGCCGTGTTTGTTTTGGAGCTTGGGTGATAACATCACAGCTGGTCGTTTCCACCCAGTCTCCTACAAACACGCCCCACACAGCAACAAGCCCTCTCCAGTCCCAAGCATGCTCGCCCCCCTCCAGTCTCAGCATGCCCACCCCCCCAGTCTCCGCATGCCCTGCGGGCATACTGAGACTGAAGGGCGCAGGCATACTGAGACTGGACAGGGTGGACACACTGAGACTGGAGGGGTGGGCATGCTGGAGACTGGAGGGGGTGGGCATGCTGGGAGACTGGAGGGGGCGGGCATGCTCAGGACTGAGGGGGTGGAAATGCTGGAGGGGAACGGGCATGCTGAGACTGGAAGAAGGTGGGTATGCTAAGACTGGAGCGGGCTTGCTGCTGTGTGGAAGGGCTTGTTGCAGTCTAGGGCATGCTTGTAGGAGTGTGGGTGTTAACGACCAGTTATAGTGTTGTCAACCAAGCTCCTAAGTTGGTCTCCTCCAGATGTAGAATGTTGATATCTGGGTAACTTTGCAAAATGCTGCCGGTGTATATTACAAACTTTCAGCATTCTGCAGCCTAGATATACACTTACATTTTATAAAATGCCCGGACAACCCCTTTAATGGCTTGATAAAGGCCCTATGTAGGACAAAATATTATGTTTTCCTGATTTTTTTTCAGTGTATGCTGGGGCCAATAAAGTTGTTAATTATTTAACGAGAAGAAAACTATGTGCCTTGGACTTTATTTTATCTTTTTCCTTTAAGAGAAGGGTCCTTCCCTTGCAGACCAAGGTATTATTTACAACTGCAGGATGGACTAAACTATTTTCTTCTACTGCAGGAAAAGTGTTACATTATTCTATTGAACCATTGTGTTTTGTCTAGGATAAAGGATAGGAAACCACAATCTCTCTGTTGCTACACCTCCACTCAGCTGGTTCCTGTACAGAGGAGTAGTTCAACTGTACAGTCCCTAATGGCACCTGCACAGACTGGAATATCCCTAACCACAAGACTAGATGGTTACTGTTCGCTTCGTGATCAGCTGTTGAGAGTTTCACGTACCTCCTAAGGAACGAAGGGTGAGGTTGCTAAGCACAACAACCGGAACAAGGCAAGCATACAGAGAAAGACTATACACCCATGACTGTAAGGTAGCAGAGATAGTGGGTCCCAAGAATACCCCTGAAGGTGGGGATACCTGGGTTTCATACCTTACTAGGCTCCTGGGAAATACTCACCTAAATGTCCCCCCTTCAACCCCAAGGGAATGAAGGGTCTGGAGAGCAAGGAAATGCTCAGGGAACCCAGGCAATGCCAGAGGTATAGCAAGGTTCCAGAGAATCTCCAAATAGAATCTTCACTGCTGTCAGACCAATGACATCACAGCAAAAGAACAAAGAGCTTCAACACAGGAAAATACACAATTTCTGTCATCGGCCTAGAACACGGTCTGGGACAGGAAGATATAGCAGAAGGGGAGGGCAATCACATGCCACAGCTGAAGGTTGAGAAAATACTCATCCATCAGTGAAAAGGTTCACATCCCTTTCAGCACAGAAGGGAAACCACCTCAGTAAAGCCGTGGTCAAGTGAGCACTACAGCAGACTTACAATTACTGTAATCAAACACTGAGACCTTCTGACCGCTGGTCCCCCAGAGGTGACAACAGGATGAGGCACGATCATGACAGGGTCCTTCTCATGTGGGCCACACTAGTTTATTCCCAAGCAATAGGGATCTTACCCAGAGGACCACACTATTTTATACTAATACAAGATCAGAATATTACCCTCAAGGCCCACTCTATCCTACATCTTTGGGAGGATCCTTAAGGACCATACTCTTCAACCTTCCTAAAAGAGAAAACTTTCTCTAAGAACCACACTATATTTTCCGCTGTGTTAGCGGTGCAAGATGATTAATAAGCACCCAGCTGCTGGGCACTAATGTGTATTTTTTTAGGTTAAATTGCATATGCAGTATCTGTGCGGCATATGAGCACAGATGCTGCATCTGCAGTGTTAAACCCCAGTAATGAAGGGTTAATATGTGCCAAATATGTTGGCACCATGTCTCTAGGGATTGCCCCCTCCCTAGAGCCATGGTGCCTAAAATTATTGGTAGTTCAGTGGTTAAATGGGCAAATTTTTGAATTGCTGGCATTTGTCGGCTTTCTGCAATGTACAGTGAAAGCCGGCACCTCCTGGCTGTCACAGCGCGGTAACAGCGGCACCTCGCGGCTGACACAGCGGTGCAAGATGATTACTTACTGTACCGGCAAAGCGGGACATTTAAACTCTGTGGCTTTGACAGCCGCAGAGCTTAAATTTGCCGACAAATGCTGCCCGCGGTCCTTCAGTACCATGGACAGCATCACAATCACGCAGCATACACACACTAACACCTCACAATCGCAGCACACTAACATACATATAGCCAGCCAAATTCCCCACACGCACCACACTCGCACCACACACACCCACAAACACGCACAGCACTCGCATCACTGTCGTGCATCAAACACGCTCTGTGTTTGATGCACGACAGTGTGCCTTTAGCCTCAGTGTATCTAGGATGCTATGAGTGACTGTTTGCTGCATCTATGGAATCAGGGTTGTGCAGCTCAGTCGTTCAATCTGGTACTGAGGCGTGTGTGTTGAGTATAAGATAAGATAAGATAAACTTTATTGATCCCGGAGGAAATTACAGTATTACAGCAGCAGAACAAAGATCAAGAACATTACACACTTTACAAAATAAGTCTATATGGACAGCAGATGCGGGTAGACTGGTACAAGTACCTCACCTATTCCCCCCATACCCTTAGAACTTCACTTAGTCTTGGGATGCTTTACACTTATACATTTGTTAAACATCCCCACAGCTGTTGGAACAAACGATTTTCTGTATCTTTCATTTTTACACATTAGTTGGATTAGACGCTTGCTGAATGTGCTCTTCTGCTTCGCAAACAGTTCAGAGAGCGGGTGTGTATTGTTGCTCATTATAGCCTTGCATTTCTTATTAATTCTATCCTCTAATACCTCCTTGAAAGTCCTAAGTTGTAGACCCACCGCCGCACTAGCCTTCTTGATAAGTTTATTCAGCTTATTGTGCGCACACTACTACCCCAGCATATTATTGCAGCAAAGATTGCACTCGCCACAATAGATTGGTAGAACATTTCAAGTATTTTGCTACACACATTAAAGGACCTTAACTTCCTTAGGAAGTAAAGTCTACTCATCTCTTTCTTGCAAACCTTCTCCATATGACACCTCCAATCAAGCTTGCTGTCCAGGTGAACCCCCAAATATTTGAAATTCTCCACCATCTCCACATCCTGACCATCAATAGTGATAGGTAAGCAATCCTTCATGCACCTTCCATAACTCAACACCAACTCCCTGGTTTTCTTTACGTTGAGTTCTAAATGGTTATTGAGTTATGGAGTTGTTCATGTGTTGTGTGACAGCTCAATTATTCATTCTGATTTTGGAAGGTACTGGGTTATTCAGGTTTTCCCTGGTGATTGCCCAGCTGTGTAGCAATTTCTACCAGAACTCTGCCAGTCGTAGCATTTTGTTCGGTGGTGTTTGTTGGCCTCACTTACCTGTGCGCTATTTCATTGATGTATTGCTGCTTTGGACCTTGCTCTTGTGGCGCCCCACGTAGTCAGGCATCACAGTGGGGTATTGCACTCGTAAAAGAGGTGTAATTGCCCCAGCTGCAGGTGGACCCTGGATTGGTGGGTGGGAACCATTCCTGCACTCCTACATTAGCTGAGCGGTGGGATGTTACCCGGGAGGGTATATATTCACCTCCAGGGGATAAAGGGAGTCTTCAGCAGAATAGCCAGCTAAGAGAAAGAGTAGTCCTTCTCTAGTTGGAGAGAGGGAGAGGGTCAGAACAGTCGGAGAAGGAGGAAAGTTGTAAAGAGAGTGGAACGAGGCAGAAGGGTTACCCGGACGGTTTCAAGCTGATCCGGAGAGAAGGAGAAGGGGTCTTGAGAAGTTTCTGAAAGAGGGCGCCCGACGAGCGAAGTCGAGGCCCTAGAGAGAAAGGGAGAACCCCAAAGTGGAGTGCCCATACTACAGGGGATTCTCCAGTCCACCACGGGAACGCCAGCCCCGAGGATCCGGCCAAAGTTGATCTTTGCAGTCGGCAGCCGGCTGCTGTGGTCCGTATATCGCCACAGCACCATCCCAGACGGAGCGGTCTGCCTGCTTCCTCACCTCGAAGAGAGGACCCTCAATACTACCTACACGGAGCCATTGGGTATTGACTCATCCTAGGTGGGGAAGAAAGGACACGGGTTAATCAACTAAGGTACACCACGGGTCCCACCATACCACCTGGGATCCACTTGCAGCCACCTATAGAGCTGTTATTTTTAACAACTGATGCTGGACTGTGAACTCTGTATAATGCTACTACAGGTTCAGAGTAAAGTACCCGGGAGAAAGTGACTTTGCCTGTGTGTGGTTTTCTCCATCATCCCGCTTGTTTTTAGAAACGCTTTGCCATCTCAGCTGCACTACCATCGACCTTCGGAGGACTGTGGTGGCGCTGGTGACCCATCACCAGATACTACAGGTGGCGTCACATGACAAACACTTATCCCCTGTACATACACCCTTATTGAAGTGTCACCCAGGCCACGGGCTCAGGCACTGCCACCCGTGACATCTCCGTTAACCGCTTGGAGCCTGATACCTTAGTACCCCAGGGCCCGGGCTCGACACTCTGACCATCCATTTGTTTAGCCCCTTTGCTCTTATCCACTACCTTCAAGTATTCTAAATCCGAACTATGACCCAGCTACCCCTCTGTTAATCCCCTTAATCCTTGGTGCGCTCACCAGTTACCGTTCCCGGAACACTTGACTACCCTGCCTCATGACTTGTCAGCAGTGACTAGCTTCACAGTAGGTTCAAGTATACAAAAGATATATAAATCTAATATTATATAAATCCTCTGTTTGTTTTTCCATTGTACCAAGCACCCATTACCATTGACTCATCGTCATATCTGTATTGTATTTTTATGTGTACAGAATTTTATCAGTGAATAGAAGTAAAATAAGTCAAATGGAAAACAAGAAAATACTAAAAGCGGTCATGTAGAGCCAAGGACACCAGCGGTTCACTGGAAGGATCCTATCAACGCTGAAGATGTATTTGAAAGTGACATTTCTAGAATATGGCTACAAAGGATGTCCCACATGTTATCAGACTGGTGGATATGGGTGGGGTGGACCGTCACCCCCCCTAAACATACATAACTACAGTAAACGTCAACCCTAATAAATACACAAAACATTTCCCCTAGTTCTTCAGAGCAGAGAAATGAGAGATGAGGTAGAATCCCCTTCCCAAATAAGCTCACCTCCTCCCCAGCAAAGTCTAGGTCACACCTTGTGCCACTGGTGGACACAGACAGAAAAAGGCCCCTGTGCAAGTTTTGTAAATGGGCCCTTTTGCAGTTCCATAGCCCATCATATTGCACAATTCCACCTGCTTTGGAGGTGGAAATGGGCCCCCTTACCATCTTGGGCCCCTGTGCGACTGCACAAATGATATGTCCGCCCCTGCCCTGTGCTCCTCTCTCTAATGCAGCACCCCCCACCTCCCCGGATGCCCTATAGTCCCCTTAAACATCTATAACTACAGTAAACTGCAACTCTAATATTACATATGCACATAGCTATGCAAAACACAACTACAAGAGTGCATTATGGTCCCCCTGCCACAGTCATGGCCCCCTTTGCCTATGGCTTTATATCAAAGGCTGGGTCATAACTACGCTCTGTCTATGGGCTATTCCCTTTAGAGGGGCTGTTTTTGGTAGCCTGTAGCCTAATAATTCAACTGGTAGAAAATGGTGTAAGAGCTTCCTGTATCCTGCAGATGGCGCTATCTAGGCAAATGTTTAAAATATTATTCCCCAAAGCCTCATTTGCCTAATATCAGAATTGCTTCCGCTTATAAAAGATGCAATCCTAATAATAGCATGCATTAGAGGATCGTTCCCAATATTATCTCCAGGATCACTTTACTTCATTTCAATAAGGTGTTATTTATACTTTTATTATGTGTGAAAATGTAAGAAATTCATCCGGACTCCTGATAAGATGTAGAGGAAGATCTGTGACTGTGCAGAGAGGTGGCAGGATTGATCAGTAATGATTGTTCTAGCTTTTATGAATTGTTCTCTCTGCAGTCCGATAGATGCAGCCAGAGCATATACAAAGGGTAGAAGAAAGCAGTAAATACTAATCATGATTATTAAATACTAATAATATATGTATGAGGGGTATTTCCAGCTAGCGCTAGGGGGAACCATTCTTCAATAACAAAGGAGTTATAGTGCAGCGCTTGTTCTTCCTGCACAACACCCCCCACCTCCCCCCCAAACATCACCCTGTTCACTACAGTGGGGTCATGTTAAGTATATGGCCTGAGTGACGCTGTTTACACCGCTATACTACCACTACAGCACCATCAGCATCAAAATTGGTGAAGGTCATCCAAGAGGTGAGACCCAGAATATCATACCAACGAGCCATCAGTATGCAAGAGGACAGCCCTTACCCAAGGCCAATATTTGCTTTCTCCAGGATGCTTCATTTGAGCCTATTATGGTGCTATTAATTGGTTATTGTACAGTGTTGGCCAAAGTATTGACACCCCTGCAATTCTGTCAGATAATACTCAGTTTCTTCCTGAGAATGATTGCAATCACAAATTCTTTGGTATTATTATCTTCATATTAATTTGTCTTCAATGAAAAAACACAAAAGAGAATGAAGCAAAAAGCAAAACATTGATTATTTCACACAAAACTCCAAAAATGGGCCAGACAAAAGTATTGGCACCCTCAGCCTAATACTTGGCTGCACAACCTTTAGCCAAAATAACTGTGATCAACCGCTTCCGGTAACCATCAATGAGTTTCTTACAATGGTCTGCTGGAATTTTAGACCATTCTTCTTTGGCAAACTGCTCCAGGTCCCTGATATTTGAAGGGTGGCCTTCTCCAAACTGCCATTTTTAGATCTCTCCACAGGTGTTCTATGGATTCAGGTCTGGACTCATTACTGGCCATCTTAGAAGTCTCCAGTGCTTTCTCTCAAACCATTTTCTAGTGCTTTTTGAAGTGTGTTTTGGGTCATTGTCCTGCTGGAAGACCCATGACCTCTGAGGGAGACCCAGCTTTCTCACACTGGGCCCTACATTATGCTGCAAAATTTGATTGGTAAACTTCAGACTTCATAATGCCATGCACACGGTCAAGCAGTCCAGTGCCAGAGGCAGCAAAGCAACCCCAAAACATCAGGGAACCTCCACCATGTTTGACTGTAGGGACCGTGTTCTTTTCTTTGAATGCCTCTTTTTTTCTCCTGTAAACTCTATGTTGATGCCTTTGCCCAAAAAGCTTTACTTTTGTCTCATCTGACCATAGAACATTCTTCCAAAACGTTTCAGGCTTTCTCAGGTAAGCTTTGGCAAACTCCAGCCTGGCTCTTTTATGTCTCAGGTAAGAAGTGGGGTCTTCCTGGTATCCTACCATACAGTCCCTTTTAATTCAGACGCCAACGGATAGTACGGGTTGACACAGTTGTACCCTCGGACTGCAGGGCAGCTTGAACTTGTTTGGATGTTAGTCGAGGTTCTTTATCCACCATCCGCACAATCTTGCATTGAATCTCTCGTCAATTTTTCTTTTCCGTCCACATCTAGGGAGGTTAGCCACGGTGCCATGGGCTTTAAACTTCTTGATGACACTGCGCACGGTAGACACAGGAACATTCAGGTCTTTGGAGATGGACTTGTAGCCTTCACATTGCTCATGCTTCCTCACAATTTGGTTTCTCAAGTCCTCAGACAGTTCTTTGGTCTTCTTTCTTTTCTCCATGCTTAATGTGGTACACACAAGGACACAGGACAGAGGTTGAGTCAACTTTAATCCATGTCAACTGGCTGCAAGTGTGATTTAGTTATTGCCAACACCTGTTAGGTGCCACAGGTAAGTTACAGGTGCTGTTAATTACACAAATTAGAGAAGCATCACATGATTTTTCTAACAGTGCCAATACTTTTGTCCACCCCCTTTTTTATGTTTGGTGTGGAATTAGATCCAATTTGGCTTTAGGACAATTCTCTTTTGTGTTTTTTCATTGAAGACAAATTAAATGAAGATAATAATACCAAAGAATTTGTGATTGGAATCACTTTCAGGAAGAAACTGAGTATTATCTGACAGAATTGCAGGGGTGTAAATACTTTTGGCCAACACTGTATGGTGGTATGTACTTAGGCATTGTGCATCACTATACAGAATATTATTGTTGGCGCAAGTGACAGTGTACAGTTTTGGTATTAAGGCAGTTTAGTCAAATATATATTTGTGATTTTATCTGAGCACTATATGGTGGTATTATTTATAATATTAATAATAATAATAATAATAATAATAATTTTTATTTATATAGCGCCAACATATTCCGCAGCGCTTTACAATGTAGGGTTAGAGTACAGAAAATATAATACAGTAAGTAATTACAGTAGAGAACAAATAAAGTACAATAATTGGATACTAAACAATAGGCATAGAATCAATGTAAAAAAGAAAATACAATAAAGCAAGAAATGAAGGTGACCCTGCTCAAAAGAGCTTACAATCTACAACGGGATAGGGGTTGCACAAGGTACAGGGGCTTATTGCACTCATGGTCCAGGCATCTTGAGGAAATGGGGCATAGAACTAAGCTTACGTGGATGGTCATTATACAGTCTGTGTAGACCTTTTGGGTTTGGTGGAGTTTGTAGAAGAGTAATGTCCAGAGGGATAGCCCATTCACGGTCTACAATGCAAAGGACTTCTATTGGGGAGTATGATAGGCTGCTTTTAGGGATCGTCTGAAGCCATGCAATTTGTGGATAGTCCTGATTTCTTGAGGTAAAGCATTCCAGAGGATTGGTGCAGCTCTGGAGAAGTCTTGGAGCCGGGAGTGGGAGGATCAGATTAGTGCAGATGTATTGGGGTGCTGCACTGTGAAGAGTTTTGGGGTGAGAACAAGCAATTTGAATTTGATCCTGTAGTATACGGGCAGCCAGTGCAATGACTGGCACAGAGCAGAGGCATCTGAGTAACGATTGGCCAGATGGGTGATCCTGGCTGCTGCATTAAGGATGGACTGGAGAGGAGAAAGTCTGGTGAGGCCGCTTAATAGAGAATTGCAATAGTCAAGGCGGGAATGGATTAGGGCCACGGTGAGGGTCTTTGTTGTTTCCATGGTGAGAAAGGGGCGGACTCTAGAGATATTCTTCAGGTGTAAGCGACAGGAGCGGACAAGAGATTGTGTGTGGGGGGAGAAGGAGAGATCAGTTTCAAACATAACACCCAGACAGTGAGCCTGCTGCTAGGCGTTATCGTGGTGCCACAAACTGAGAGAGAGATGTCCGATTTAGGGAGGTTAGTGGATGGGGGGAGCAGAAGAAGTTCAGGTTTGGAAAGGTTTAGTTTCAGATAGAGATTGGACATGATATTGGAAACTGCAGCTAGACAGTCATTGGTGTTCTGTTACCGCAGGGGTAAGGTCAGGGGCTGAAGTGTATAATTGTGTGTCATCAGCATAAAGATGGTACTGAAAGCCAAATCTGCTGATGGTGCGTCCAATCGGGGCCGTGTAGAGAGAGAAGAGAAGAGGTCCAAGGACTGAACCTTGAGGGACCCCAGTAGTGAGAGGAAGAGGGGAGGAAGTGGAGCCAGCAAATTATACCGTGAAAGAGCGGTCAGAAAGATAGGGAGAGAACCAGGTGAGAGCAGTGTCCTTTATACCAATGGAGTGCAACATAGAGAGTAGGAGATTGTGGTCAACAGTGTCAAAGGCTGCAGAGAGATCAAGAAGAATACGCAGAGAGTGGTCACCATTACGTTTTGCTGTCAGAATAATATTTGAGCCCTGTATGGAGGTATTATTTGAGCACTGTATGTTGTATTTTGCCCTGTATGGTGGTATTATTTGAGCCCTGTATGGAGGTATTATTTGAGCACTGTATGGTGGTATTATTTGAGCACTGTATGTTGTATTTTGCACTGTATGGAGGTATTATTTGAGCACTGTATGGTTGTATTATTTGAGCACTGTATGGAGGTATTATTTGAGCCTTGTATGGTGGTATTATTTGAGCACTGTATGGAGGTATTATTTGAGCACTGTATGGTGGTATTATTTGAGCACTGTATGGTGGTATTATTTGAGCACTGTATGGTGATATTATTTGAGCCCTGTATGGTGGTATTATTTGAGCCCTGTATAGTGGTATTATTTGAGCACTGTATGGTGGTATTATTTGAGCACTGTATGGTGGTATTATTTGAGCACTGTATGGTGGTATTATTTGAGCACGTATGGTGGTATTATTTAAATCCTGTATGGTGGTATTATTTGAGCACTGTATGGGGTATTATTGAGCACTGTATGGTGGTATTATTTAAATCCTGTATGGTGGTATTATTTGAGCACTGTATGGTGGTATTATTTGAGCCATGTATGGCGTATTATTTGAGCACTGTATGGTGGTATTATTTGAGCCCTGTATGGTGGTATTATTTGAGCAGTATGGTGGTATTATTTGAGCCATGTATGGCGATATTATTTGAGCACTGTATGGCGGTATTATTTGAGCACTGTATGGCAGTATTAATTGAGCCATGTATGGCGGTATTATTTGAGCACTGTATGGTGGTATTATTTGAGCCCTGTATGGTGGTATTATTTGAGCCATGTATGGCGGTATTATTTGAGCACTGTATGGGTATTATTTGAGCCATGTATGGCAATATTATTTGAGCACTGTATGGCGGTATTATTTGAGCACTGTATGGTGGTATTATTTGAGCACTGTATGGTGGTATTATTTGAGCCCAGTATGGTGGTATTATTTGAGCCATGTATGGCTGTATTATTTGAGCACTGTATGGTGGTATTATTTGAGCCATGTATGGCGGTATTATTTGAGCACTGTATGGTGGTATTATTTGAGCCATGTATGGCGATATTATTTGAGCACTGTATGGTGGTATTATTTGAGCACTGTATGGTGGTATTATTTGAGCACTGTATGGCGGTATTATTTGAGCACTGTATGGCGGTAATATTTGAGCACTGTATGGCGGTATTATTTGAGCCATGTATGGCGATATTATTTGAGCACTGTATGGTGGTATTATTTGAGCACTGTATGGTGGTATTATTTGAGCACTGTATGGTGGTAATATTTGAGCACTGTATGGTGGTATTATTTGAGCCATGTATGGCGATATTATTTGAGCACTGTATGGCGGTATTATTTGAGCACTGTATGGAGGTATTATTTGCGCACTGTATGGTGTTATTATTTGAGCACTGTATGGTGGTATTATTTGAGCACTGTATGGTGGTAATATTTGAGCACTGTATGGCGGTATTATTTGAGCACTGTATGGCGGTATTATTTGAGCACTGTATGGGGGTATTATTTGAGCACTGTATGGCGGTATTATTTGAGCACTGTATGGCGGTATTATTTGAGCACTGTATGGTGGTATTATTTGAGCCCTGTATGGAGGTATTATTTGAGCACTGTATGGTGGTATTATTTGAGCCCTGTATGGAGGTATTATTTGAGCACTGTATGGAGGTATTATTTGAGCACTGTATGGTGGTATTATTTGAGCACTGTATGGAGGTATTATTTGAGCACTGTATGGTGGTATTATTTGAGCACTGTATGGAGGTATTATTTGAGCACTGTATGGTGGTATTATTTGAGCACTGTATGGTGGTATTATTTGAACACTGTATGTTGTATTTTGCACTGTATGGTGGTATTATTTGAGCCCTGTATGGAGGTATTATTTGAGCACTGTATGGAGGTATTATTTGAGCACTGTATGGAGGTATTATTTGAGCACTGTATGGTGGTATTATTTGAGCCCTGTATGGTGGTATTATTTGAGCCCTGTATGGAGGTATTATTTGAGCCCTGTATGGAGGTATTATTTGAGCCCTGTATGGAGGTATTATTTGAGCACTGTATGGCGGTATTATTTGAGCCCTGTATGGTGGTATTATTTGAGCACTGTATGGAGGTATTATTTGAGCACTGTATGGTGGTATTATTTGAGCCCTGTATGAAGGTATTATTTGAGCACTGTATGGAGGTATAATTTGAGCACTGTATGGAGGTATTATTTGAGCACTGTATGGTGGTATTATTTGAGCCCTGTATGGTGGTATTATTTGAGCCCTGTATGGTGGTATTATTTGAGCCTTGTATGGAGGTATTATTTGAGCACTGTATGGCGGTATTATTTGAGCACTGTATGGTGGTATTATTTGAGCCCTGTATGGAGGTATTATTTGAGCACTGTATGGAGGTATTATTTGAGCCCTGTATGTTGTATTTTGCACTGTATGGTGGTATTATTTGAGCCCTGTATGTTGTATTTTGCACTGTATGGTGGTATTATTTGAGCCCTGTATGGAGGTATTATTTGAGCCCTGTATGGTGTATTATTTGAGCATGTATGTGTATTTTGCACTGTATGGTGGTATTATTTGAGCCCTGTATGGAGGTATTATTTGAGCCCTGTATGGAGGTATTATTTGAGCACTGTATGTTGTATTTTGCCTGTATGGTGGTATTATTTGAGCCCTGTATGGTGGTATTATTTGAGCACTGTATGTTGTATTTTGCACTGTATGGAGGTATTATTTGAGCACTGTATGGTGGTATTATTTGAGCCCTGTATGGAGGTATTATTTGAGCACTGTATGGAGGTATTATTTGAGCACTGTATGGTGGTATTATTTGAGCCCTGTATGGTGGTATTATTTGAGCCCTGTATGGAGGTATTATTTGAGCCCTGTATGCAGGTATTATTTGAGCCCTGTATGGAGGTATTATTTGAGCACTGTATGGCGGTATTATTTGAGCCTGTATGGTGGTATTATTTGAGCACTGTATGGAGGTATTATTTGAGCACTGTATGGTGGTATTATTTGAGCCATGTATGGCGGTATTATTTGAGCACTGTATGGTGGTATTATTTGAGCCATGTATGGCGATATTATTTGAGCACTGTATGGTGGTATTATTTGAGCACTGTATGGTGGTATTATTTGAGCACTGTATGGCGGTATTATTTGAGCACTGTATGGCGGTAATATTTGAGCACTGTATGGCGGTATTATTTGAGCCATGTATGGCGATATTATTTGAGCACTGTATGGTGGTATTATTTGAGCACTGTATGGTGGTATTATTTGAGCACTGTATGGTGGTAATATTTGAGCACTGTATGGTGGTATTATTTGAGCCATGTATGGCGATATTATTTGAGCACTGTATGGCGGTATTATTTGAGCACTGTATGGAGGTATTATTTGCGCACTGTATGGTGTTATTATTTGAGCACTGTATGGTGGTATTATTTGAGCACTGTATGGTGGTAATATTTGAGCACTGTATGGCGGTATTATTTGAGCACTGTATGGCGGTATTATTTGAGCACTGTATGGGGTATTATTTGAGCACTGTATGGCGGTATTATTTGAGCACTGTATGGCGGTATTATTTGAGCACTGTATGGTGGTATTATTTGAGCCCTGTATGGAGGTATTATTTGAGCACTGTATGGTGGTATTATTTGAGCCCTGTATGGAGGTATTATTTGAGCACTGTATGGAGGTATTATTTGAGCACTGTATGGTGGTATTATTTGAGCACTGTATGGAGGTATTATTTGAGCACTGTATGGTGTTATTATTTGAGCACTGTATGGAGGTATTATTTGAGCACTGTATGGTGGTATTATTTGAGCACTGTATGGTGGTATTATTTGAACACTGTATGTTGTATTTTGCACTGTATGGTGGTATTATTTGAGCCCTGTATGGAGGTATTATTTGAGCACTGTATGGAGGTATTATTTGAGCACTGTATGGAGGTATTATTTGAGCACTGTATGGTGGTATTATTTGAGCCCTGTATGGTGGTATTATTTGAGCCCTGTATGGAGGTATTATTTGAGCCCTGTATGGAGGTATTATTTGAGCCCTGTATGGAGGTATTATTTGAGCACTGTATGGCGGTATTATTTGAGCCCTGTATGGTGGTATTATTTGAGCACTGTATGGAGGTATTATTTGAGCACTGTATGGTGGTATTATTTGAGCCCTGTATGAAGGTATTATTTGAGCACTGTATGTTGTATTTTGCACTGTATGGAGGTATTATTTGAGCACTGTATGGTGGTATTATTTGAGCACTGTATGGTGGTATTATTTGAGCCCTGTATGGAGGTATTATTTGAGCACTGTATGGTGGTATTATTTGAGCACTGTATGGAGGTATTATTTGAGCACTGTATGGTGGTATTATTTGAGCACTGTATGGAGGTATTATTTGAGCACTGTATGGTGGTATTATTTGAGCACTGTATGGTGGTATTATTTGAGCACTGTATGGAGGTATTATTTGAGCACTGTATGGTGGTATTATTTGAGCACTGTATGGAGGTATTATTTGAGCACTGTATGGTGGTATTATTTGAGCACTGTATGTTGTATTTTGCACTGTATGGTGGTATTATTTGAGCACTGTATGTTGTATTTTGCACTGTATGGTGGTATTATTTGAGCACTGTATGTTGTATTTTGCACTGTATGGAGGTATTATTTGAGCACTGTATGTTGTATTTTGCACTGTACATTGGAAGTGTTTAAACACTGTATTTTAATTGTATTTGAGACATGTGGCATATCTGCACTCTATGGTGGTAGTTCAGTCTACTTACATAATTGCCTTGTGAACAGTAGTCCAGATGTCTCCTTTTCTTCGCCATCTGATTGGTCCATGTGACCGGCGCCGGATTAGTCCACCTCAAACTGTGAAAAAAACCGTCCGCCATATTGGCACACCCAAGTGATGTCCAGAATCCCGCCGCCCTGTACCTCTATAAAGAGCTGAAGGACCTGTGATGACGTCACCGTCATGTGACCAATACAGGCGGAGCTTAGCAATCCTATTACTGTCAGTGGAGAACATATGTCATGTGACACTAAGGGGCGGAGCTAAGGGACCACACAGAGTCAGTGCACAGACAGCCAGGTACATAGACATTACAACACAGGAGCACAGAGAATGTACAGGAGGGGCCACAGAGACCACACACAGGGGGGTCACAGAGACCACACACAGGGGGACTACAGAGACCACACAGGGAGGCCACAGAGACCACACAGGGGGGCCACAGAGACCACACACAGGGGGGCCACAGAGACCACACACAGGGGGGCCACAGAGACCACACAGGGGGGCCACAGAGACCACACACAGGGGGACTACAGAGACCACACAGGGAGGCCACAGAGAGCCACACACAGGGGGGCCACAGAGACCACACACGGGGGCTACAGAGACCACACACAGGGGGGCCACAGAGACCACACACAGGGGGACTACAGAGACCACACAGGGAGGCCACAGAGAGCCACACACAGGGGGGCCACAGAGACCACACACAGGGGGCCACAGAAAACCACACACAGGGGGGCCACAGAGACCACACACAGGGGGCCACAGAGAGCCACACACAGGGAGTCCACAGAGACCACACACAGGGGGGCCACAGAGACCACACACAGGGGGGCCACAGAGACCACACAGGGGGGCCACAGAGACACACACAGGGGGACTACAGAGACCACACAGGGAGGCCACAGAGAGCCACACACAGGGGGGCCACAGAGACCACACACAGGGGGGCCACAGAGACCACACACGGGGGCTACAGAGACCACACACAGGGGGGCCACAGAGACCACACACAGGGGGACTACAGAGACCACACAGGGAGGCCACAGAGAGCCACACACAGGGGGGCCACAGAGACCACACACAGGGGGGCCACAGAGACCACACACGGGGGCTACAGAGACCACACACGGGGGCTACAGAGACCACACAGGGGGGCCACAGAGACCACACACAGGGGGGCCACAGAGACCACACAGGGGGGCCACAGAGACCACACACAGGGGGGCCACAGAGACCACACAGAGACCACACACGGGGGCTACAGAGACCACACACAGGGGGGCCACAGAGAGCCACACACAGGGGGGCCACAGAGAGCCACACACAGGGGGGCCACAGAGAGCCACACCCAGGGGGGCCACAGAGAGCCACACACAGGGGGCCACAGAAAACCACACACAGGGGGGCCACAGAGAGCCACACACAGGGGGGCCACAGAGAGCCACACACAGGGGGGCCACAGAGAGCCACACACAGGGGGGCCACAGAGAGCCACACACAGGGGGGCCACAGAGAGCCACACACAGTGGGCCACAGAAAACCACACACAGGGGGGCCACAGAGAGCCACACACAGGGGGGCCACAGAGACCACACACAGGGGGCCACAGAGAGCCACACACAGGGGGGCCACAGAGACCACACACAGGGGGCCACAGAGAGCCACACACAGGGGGGCCACAGAGACCACACACAGGGGGGCCACAGAGAGCCACACACAGGGGGGCCACAGAGAGCCACACACAGGGGGGGCCACAGAGACCACACACAGGGGGCCACAGAAAACCACACACAGGGGGGCCACAGAGAGCCACACACAGGGGGGCCACAGAGACCACACACAGGTGGGCCACAGAGACCACACACAGGTGGGCCACAGAGACCACACACTGGGGGGCCACAGAGACCACACACGGGGGCTACAGTGACCACACACAGGGGGGCCACAGAGACCACACACAGGGGGGCCACAGAGACCACACACAGGGGGGCCACAGAGACCACACACGGGGGCTACAGAGACCACACACGGGGGCTACAGAGACCACACACAGGGGGGCCACAGAGACCACACACAGGGGGGCCACAGAGACCACACACACGGGGGCCTCAGAGACCACACACACGGGGGCCTCAGAGACCACACACAGGGAGGCCACAGAGACCACACACAGGGAGGCCACAGAGACCACACACAGGGGGGGCCACAGAGACCACACACAGGGGGGCCACAGAGACCACACACAGGGGGGGCTACAGAGACTACACACGGGGGGGGCTACAGAGACCACACACAGGGGGGGCTACAGAGAACCACACACAGGGGGGGCTACAGAGAACCACACACAGGGGAGCTACAGAGAACCACACACAGGGGAGCTACAGAGAACCACACACAGGGGAGCTACAGAGAACCACACACAGGGGAGCTACAGAGAACCACACACAGGGGGGCCACAGAGACCACACACAGGGGGGCCACAGAGACCACACACGGGGGCTACAGAGACCACACACGGGGTCTACAGAGACCACACACAGGGGGGCCACAGAGACCACACACAGGGGGGGCCACAGAGACCACACACAGGGGGGCCACAGAGACCACACACAGGGGGCCACAGAGACCACACACAGGGGGGGCCACAGAGACCACACACAGGGGGGCTACAGAGAACCACACACAGGGGAGCTACAGAGACCACACAAGGGGGCCACAGAGACCACACACAGGGGGGCCACAGAGACCACACACAGGGGGGCCACAGAGACCACACACAGGGGGGCCACAGAGACCACACACAGGGGGGCCACAGAGACCACACACAGGGGGCTACATAGACCACACACAGGGGGGCTACAGAGACCACCAACATGGGGGCCACAGCCACACACGGGGGCCACAGACAGCCATACACAGGGGGGCCACAGAAACCACACACAGGGAGGCCACAGAGACCACACACAGGGAGTCCACAGAGACCACACACAGGGGGGCTACAGGGACCACACACAGGGGGGCTACAGAGACCACAAACATGGGGGCCACAGACAGCTACACACAGGAGGGCTACAGAGACCACACACAAAGGGGCCAAAGTGCACAGGGGAAGGGGGCGCAAAGAGCCATAGCAAGTACACATAGGGGCCACAGAGACCACACACAGGAGGGCTACAGAGACCACACATAAAGGGGCCACAGTGCACAGGGGATGAGGCACAAAGAGCAATAGTAAGTACACAACCATCCAACAACCAGTGTTCATACCAGTATTCTCTTGGCTTCAGAGCAGCAGATTGGCATTGATAAGAAATTCTAACATGATGTATTAAACAGTATGAGCTTGTGACATGGCGGTTTAATAAACTTTAGTTGTACTTGTCTAGGTTGATGGATGTCGTGGAATATGCGTGAATTACCAGCCGTTCTCCTATCCGAGCCCTTGTGATAGGGATCCTGTACTACCTGATGGCAGCACAAGGTATTGTATAATCCTCAGGCAACTGGGACTCAGTAATTAAATCACAACACTTTGCACAAAGCTCATAATTGCTTTTACACCTTGTCAGAGCGGTGGTCTCACCTGCTAGAATATCACTTGTTCTTTTTTGTGTGAAAGGCCTCAGTCATCGACTATTCACAATGTAAATAAACTTCCAGGCTAATGATCCATAGTTTCCTATGGTACAGTATGGAGGCATCACTGCAAATTGCACTCTCCACCCCCAGACAAGAACTCGTGAGACCCTAAGGTGCAGGGAAAGACACCTAAAAACCAGCATAACTAATATAAAGAGTATTCAGATCAAGTACAATAAACAGAATCCAGACTGCTTTAGAAGCAGCTGCTTGACATCGTGCAGAATGTGAAGAGCACGGGGCGCCAATGTTGAATCTACCAACCTTGGTATCTCTGGCAAATGCCAATCGCCCTGCACGGTGTTGGGCTTGTGAGCGCAGCACCCACTTGTGGGCGTTGTGTCTTCATGTTGTCTGCTTCTGATAGTCTGAGCAGACAGATGTTAGTGGCTGATGGAGATCATTTTGCAAGGCTCTGGCACTGCTCCTCCTGTTCCTCATTGCACAATGGAGGAGGTAGCAGTTCTTCTGCTGGGTTGTTGCATTTCTACAGCTGCCTCCATCTCTCCTGGTGTACTGGCCTGTCTCCTGGCATCTGCTCCATGCTCTGGACACTGTGCTGACAGACACAGCTGCCCTTCTTGCCACAGCTCACATTGATGTGCCATCCTGGATAAGCTGCACTACCTGAGCAATGTCTGTGGGTTGTAGACACAGTATAATGCTACCTCTAGGGGTGAGAGCAATGACAAAATACAAAAGTGACCAAAACAGCCAAAAGGAATGAGAACAGAGAAGTGGTCTGTGGTCACCACCTGTAGCACCGCTCCTTTTTGTGGGGTGTCTTACTAATTTCATTTCTACCTGCTGTCTGTTCCATTTGCACAACAGCAGGAGACGTTCATTCACAATTAGTGTCGCTACGTAACTGGACAGGATGATGTCACAAAAGTGTGATGGACCCGGAGTTACATTGTGCTGTTTGTGTTCTCTTTTTTTGAGCAATGTATTATACACAGCCCCCTAGCAGACATAGAGATTTACACTGGGCAGAAATTGTGGTTAGATCACAGAGCAATATGGGCATAGGTCCCATATGACAGTGTCATGCATAATTACAATAGGTGCAGGGGTTGCAATCACACCCAGGCTCTGGAGCCTAGGGGCCCCGAAAGTTCTTTTGCAATAATGGGGGGCCCCCATTGGAGCTTTTTCAATGCTCATGAGCTTCAAATTACACCACTGGTCAGTGTCAAATGTGAAAAGGCCAAATAATAGGGATTAGGGCTTAAATGAACTAAAGGTTGGCCACACTTACTTTATGCTTCTATATCATTTTATATCACAAAAAGAGTGCAAAAAACGTCCAAAAAATGTATCACTGCTTCAAGAGTAAAAAAGCAAGTGCAAAATAGTATCAACAGCAGGGTTCTTAGTTAGTACGTTTTTTGCAAAAAAGTACGGAAGCCGTTCTACCACTCCACGGTGACCCCTATCAGAACGGTCCTAGACTAACGTATTTAAAACCTGATCTAGTGTGAACATACCTCATAGATGCAGGGTGCAGCAGGGCCAGATTCATTATGGGCACACAAGGTAAAAACAGCAATTTGTGTTCAGGCTCAGTGAGAAGGGGTGGAGCACCTCTCAACTTGCAAGACAAGAAACTAATGAAAAAACTGATACTGAGCCAGATCACAATGTGAACAGGGCTGTAAACCGTGTTCACTCCACCAAGAATATATATCACAAAAAGAGTGCAAAAAAACGTCCAAAAAATGTATCACTGCTTCAAGAGTAAAAAAGCAAGTGCAAAATAGTATCAACAGCAGGGTTCTTAGTTAGTACGTTTTTTGCAAAAAAGTACAGAAGCCGTTCTACCACTCCACGGTGACCCCTATCAGAACGGTCCTAGACTAACGTATTTAAAACCTGATCTAGTGTGAACATACCTCATAGATGCAGGGTGCAGCAGGGCCAGATTCATTATGGGCACACAAGGTAAAAACAGCAATTTATGTGTTCAGGCTCAGTGAGAAGGGGTGGAGCACCTCTCAACTTGCAAGACAAGAAACTAATGAAAAAACTGATACTGAGCCAGATCACAATGTGAACAGGGCTGTAAACCGTGTTCACTCCACCAAGAATATATATCACAAAATATATCACTCCACGGTGACCCCTATCAGAACGGTCCTGCTGCACCCTGCATCTATGAGGTATGTTCACACTAGATCAGGTTTTAAATACGTTAGTCTAGGACCATTCTGATAGGGGTCACCGTGGAGTGGTAGAACGGCTTCCGTACTTTTTTGCAAAAAACGTACTAACTAAGAACCCTGCTGTTGATACTATTTTGCACTTGCTTTTTTACTCTTGAAGCAGTGATACATTTTTTGGACGTTTTTTGCACTCTTTTTGTGATATATATTCTTGGTGGAGTGAACACGGTTTACAGCCCTGTTCACATTGTGATCTGGCTCAGTATCAGTTTTTTCATTTTAGTATTGGGATGACCTGCATAAAGTGAAGTCCTTTAGTCTGATTAGGTGTTCAGTTTTAAAGATATAGGCCAAGGATTGCATATACCAATTTTGGGTGACTGACTACCTTTTCTTTCTGGAAAATAAGACCTACCCAAAAATTAGCCGTAGTATGATTTTCCAGGGGTTTTGGAGTATGCTTGAAATATAAGACCTACTCCAAAAATAATCTTGAACTGTCTCCCCCAAATACGCCTGCTTATCAAACTTCCAGATGTTAATAATACAAGTTTTGTTCAAATCCAAGGTCACAGTCAGTTCCCAGAAACAGGTGTTTGATGAATATAAATCTATAAACATTCTTTTGCCCCTACTATAAGAACATATTTTAGAAAATTCATTTTGCTGTAATTTTTAACTCTTAATTTTCCTAACAGTTACAATAAGGGCTGGTGTTCAGGGTGGGTAAACCAGGTATATTCCCAGGGCCCATACTCTCTTAGGGTCCCCCTACATTTGTATTGTGAGTTTAAAATTGCTTAAGCACCTTTGGTGACAATAATATAAGAACCTGTTTTATTTTTAGGGAAACACTAATAATTTATCCATCCAACATTTGATGTGTGAAACCTAGATGTAAAATCTGTTGAGATGATTAAGGATATTTTGTCTACCACGTATATCTTTGCAATTTAAGTGCACAGGGACATTACTCCATTTATAGTAGATGTCCTATTTTTGAGACATACCAATAAGTGTATAGGAATCCACTGTACACCGTTGGTTTTATATGTTACAGTCTCTATCTTGGAAATCATTTTTTTAGTGTTTATAGATGAGTTATGTCAACAACAATGAAACTTGTCGAGACTCAGGTATTCTTGTAGGTGATTTATCATCTCACCTTTGAGAGACTGAGGAGTTTGTTATGTTTGTTTTGTGTTTTGATATTGAAGTGCACTTTTATAGCTTGTCAATTATTGAGGTCCTTTTCTTCTATAAAAAAAAGTTACGTTTTACTATCCCTGTCAGTGAGTATCATGTTCTCATACTGCCAACATTTTCTGAGAGTGGAGTTTGATCATAGTATAACCATAACCCTACCTTATGCAATGGACCAGAGCCTCTATAAATAGTCCTTGGAGATTTTATGGAGAGAGCAGTGCAGAATTCGATGCCGTTGTTCTCATCAGAAAAAAAAGAACCACGGGAAAACATGACTGACCCCATCATGGTGAAAATAAGACTGAAGATTACACAAAACCCACCCAGTTCCATGAGATTAACAGGACTAAAATTATTCCAGAACCCGCACTATAATATCTGAACTCCCATATCTGAAGTCTCTCACAGCCCCAAAGATCTTCCAGAGCTAACCTCTCCCAGGGATTAAGGTATTGCCAGCCCACACCCCTACAGTGACATTTGTGCAAACCTCCAGAAGATTATTTTCTCCCACATCATGTTTGATGAAGCAATGGTTGCACCAGTTCAGAGTTTCCACAATACTGCACAAAAGGTTTACCACACAGTAGACTCAATGCACAACATCTCCTCGGGTACCTTGTCTGTTACTAAGGTCTCCAGACTACCACCTCTACCATGATAAACAAGCCCACCCTGGCCTCAAGTCCAACCCGCCAATTTTCCCATGATTGACAAATCCATTATGGCGCCAGCCACCCAAATGTCCTATGATCAATAAGTCCACATTGATTTCTAACCCACCATATCTACCAAAATGCACAAACCCACTCTTGTATCCACCACACAAATTCTCTTATAATGAACAAGTCCATTCTGGTCTCCAGCCCACCAGCTCTACCACAATAGACAAGTCCACTCTTACCTCCCGCTCACCAACTCTACCACAATGGAAAAGACGACTTATCTCCAGCCCACCAACTCTACGACTATAGACAAGCCCACTCTTTCCTCCAGCCCACCAACTCTACTACAATAGACAAGTCCACTCTTACCTCCAGCCCACCAACTCTACTACAGTAGACAAGCCCACTCATACCTCCAGCTCACCAACTCTACCACAACAGACAAGCCCATTCTTACCTCCAGCTCACCAACTCTACCACCATGAAGAAGCCCACTCTTGCCTACAGCTCACAAACTCTACCACAATGAAGAAGCCCACTCTTACCTCCAGCCCACCAACTCTACCACAATAAAGAAGCCCACTCTTACCTCCAGCTCACAAACTATACCACATTGGACAAGCCCATTCATACCTCAAGCCCACCAACAAGCCCACGCTTACCTCAAACCTACCTATTCTACCACAAAGGACAAGCCCACTCTTACCTCTAGCCCACCAGTTTGTACCACAATACACAAGTATACTCTGACCACCAGCCCAATGACTTTCATTTGATGAACTAATCCATTCCAGCCAACCTAGGTGGGCCTGATGTCTATCAAATACATTGGTGAATCACAGGTACCCCAAGAATCTCACGCATTTCAACTACACAAACCATTAGGGTCAAATATCTCTCCCATATACCCTCATCCTTGAAACCTCCTACCAGCTATATAACCATCATTTTAGTGCTATAATCCACACTTACATCAGTGCTATATCTATACCTTTCTAGTGCTGGCATTGGTAAATGGCAGGCTGGATACTTCCACTCCGTCTGTCAGCTACTTTGGCGCTATATGGCAGCAGCATTGTGAATTGAACCTCACAACGCCTTAAACCCAACGTTGCACAGAAAGGACAGGCAAAAATTACCTATATATTCAGCACAACTGATACACATGGCATTAACATCACATGTAATAAACAGAAGCCTGCCAGATGTAGAAGCAGCTGATTGACAATGTGCAAAAAAGTGATGGAAGCTAAACTGCCAAGAAGGCTACTATTGCTATCTAATGTATCATACATGCCCAATACGGGGCTGTGAACCTAAAAATGAGTCATCCAATGAAATGCACCATTAAATCAGATTGGAAAAAGAAACCCGTACAGTGTAACAGTTTAATTTTCCATACTTCATTGGTTATCTTATAATATGTATGACACCCAGTAAACAAATTTCCCCTCTAATGAATCTGTTTGTCAGATGTGCAAATCCAGCCGGTTCTGCTTACGGACGGGAATGAAATCAAGCAGTTTGCTGCAATGTATTCTTACCAGGTGCCATTGTGTAAACTGGGTCACTGTAATTTGTCTGTTGTGGCGTGACAGAGCCATAATATTCATGCCATTTGCCTCTGCGTTTTCCTATTCACAGTTCATTGCTGCTGGAGTCTGTCAAATTGCCAGCCATCTGCATTGTTTCAGAGCGCAATGAACACCCCACAGGCTTCCTAGATGGAGGATGTCTGACAAAGGACGCTTTGCAATGCTCTTATACCAAATCCAACAGGGACCTGCATCTGGTCAGGTAGCACCGAGCCGGAGCTAAGTAGTAAAATGGAGGTCAGAGGCAGGTTAGAGACAAGTAAAGTGCAAGAATAATCAAGGTACCTTACGTGGCACATCCCTTTAAATTGGCATCTGATAGACCGGTGAAAACTCTCATTCCTTCTCTTCCGGAATATTTGACCATTCGCCAAGGAGACGCATTTTAAACATACTTTCTGTTGGTGCTGCAAGAGTTAATAACATTTTCCTTGCTGGTAGTTTCTGGCTCAAGTGATGCTTGTTGTGACCACTCCTCTTCCATTTAAATAGTCACATGATCCATCACCTGATGCCGATAATAGAATCTTTCTATGCTGACCATAGTGGAGTGAGGAAGTCCCTGGAAGCTGTTGGAGTCCTGCTGTTTGCAGTCCTAGTGTTTGGCTGCAACCTTATCCTTTTTTGTCTATGTCCCGCCATTCTGTCTTCCTTCCCCCATATTCCATTATTCCAGTGGTGATGTCTAGTGCACTAACCGACTTTCGCACTAGCCAGGTAGGCACTAGGCACATGACGGTGATGGTGGGGGGGGAAGGGGAGTGTTGGAGGAAGGTCCCGCTTAGAGTCAGGAAAGTCACTAAGCAGGGTCAAAGCCAGGATGTCAGGGGAAGGACAAAATCACGATCCGATAGCATAGTCAGAGAGCCGGGTCAAAACCAAGATGGCGTAAGGTGATAAATCAGGAGGCAGGAGTAGTGTCCAAAAACACAGGCCAAGATAAAACAGGAAACACACCAATACAAGGCAGGACACTAGCCAGGGGAACCAAAAGCTATTTCTGGCAGCTTGCAGCAGAAAGCTGAAGATATTAGCAGGGTGTGGTGCTTTGTAATAGGCTGAAGCTTAGGAGTTAATGACTTCAACTAGGCAGCGAATACAGACACATCCACTCTGTCAGACTGTGAAGTACAACAGATCCCAGCTGCTCTAACCTTAGTGGCTGGGCAGAGCCTGCATTCTCCAGAGAATCAGCTTCTAATTTCTTTGTCTGTGCCTGCTGACAGAAGCATATGTCGATGGATCACATTCTGGTGGAGATGTGACTTCTTATCCCATCTAGGGGGCGAGAAAATGGGTTCTCCAAAATTACTCATAATGCACGGTGTTGCCCATATTGTCCAGCCATGGTAATAGCCCAGACCAATCATTCGAACATTTGCTCTTTTCCAAACAGTAGGTCATTCTTCCCAATATGGTGGTTACAATAGGTTCCTGTACCTTTTCCTAACCAAGTTAATAGCCCCTAATATGCAAAATGCGGAGTTTCGTAACAAAGCGCTGGGCATATGTACTGAACCATTTGGCTCTTTCATTCCCCTTTGGCTATAAAAACATCATCAGTTCCATCAGACTTCCGCCCAATTTCTCCGGCTGTGTTGATTACAGCAGACCTTTCAAATGTTTTAGCGATTATGAGCCTAATTTCCAAAGTCATCTGGTAAGATTCAGGGGCCGTGTTGTTTCCTTGTGATTTAGAAGAACTCATTCAGAAAGCAGATGGCTTAGAGTCAATCCCGTTAAAACTAATGGACTCCGACCGGACAGCGCTCTTCCCGTGAACCCAGAAGATAGATATGGGAGGAGAAGACGACCAGATGCAGTTTGTTTTCTAAAAAGAAATTTCCTTCTTGTTAAAGATTAGCGCCGGGAATATAAAAACCTCCTACTGCTTAAATCAAAGCCCGTGCCCTGTGCCGGCCGTCCAAACCCAGACGAATTTTTTTAGATTAACCTCAATATTCAAACATGAGGTTTTCTCTTTTGGAGTGGAATTGTGGGATGCTTTAGAAGATGAGATCACTTATTCAACTTCATAGGCTGCATTCACTACAAACCAAGCCTAATCCACAAAAAGATTTTTACTGACCAAATAACTCTCACATTAAATTATCCTACTTCCCAACACATTCAAGACGACTTAAGAAAATATTAGCCTTGTGACCCGTATCTGGCTACTGAACAAATCTGAATGCCAGCTCAGACAGAGCGTATTGAGAAATGAAGGATGACCAATTCTTTGTCCTCCTAAACCCACCACCCGGAAACTTTTTATACATATAAATTTTGTTAAAGTGTAACCGCCATTTAAATTTTTATTTAATAATAATGTAGAGCTAGTGATTTTAATAAACTTTTAAATACTTCATAAGAGAATTCTGGTTAAAAAAACATTCATAAACCTTCCACGCAGTATGTTAAGAAGACACATGTTCATTATCAGTCAGATCCGTCTTCACACTGAATATGGTGCATGTAACCATATAAGGTACAGAGGGTGTGGTCTACACTCCTGACTACAGCTCATGAGGAAACAATGTATCAGATTACCACACCCTACAGTTTCTAAGCAATGTCAGGATCAGTGCAAACTCCACATCTGGCTCCACACAGCTTAGTCATAATCTCTGTTAACCCCTTCTCTGCTGTCACATTGCACTGCTCCTTAACAGCTGTTAGCCATACCCATACAACCATAAAATGCAGTTTTTAAAAGAGGTCAGAAAAAATGTGAGAAAGTAAGTCACAAGGCTCAAAATAAGCATCATCTTAGTTGTTATGTGACCCATCATTAACAACCAGTGCAGTATTGTTTTGTTTTTTTTCCAATGAAATGACATTTACACTTTAAAGGAACCTGACAGGACAATTTTACCACTGTAACTAATATTATGTCTGTCTAGATAATAATAAAACAATGAATATGACACGTGTTTTTTAGTAATCGGATGTACAAGCTGAGAAATAGAGTTTTGAAGCCAGTTGCAAGTTACCCTGGAAGTGCATTGAGGCGTGGCCATGTGCTCAGTGTCGTGACACTGCTCCCTGATGCACTTCCAGGTTAATATGCATCCGGTATCAAAGCTTAATTTCTCAGCACTTCCATATCAGATTCTTTCTGAACAGGCATCATTTTAATCGTTCTATTATAATCTATACAGCAGATTTTAGTGTTAAAATCACCTTGGCTAATTCCCTTTAACAAAGTTAATTCCCAGAAGAATGCTACAAAATTTTCTCAGTACCAGATTATTTAGAGGTTCGCCATCCCTTTATACAGAGCTTGTGTACATCCATTTATCATTGCAAAGTAATCATTGTACTAGCCATTGTGCTCACAGTAAGTATAATGGATGACATGTAAAACCTTATTTGTGAATTACCCCATTAGAAATGCATCTTAGGGGCAAGGCACAAAGTCACCTCCAAGCGGGGTTATCTTTAGCTGGAACTTTGGACTCATTATGTCACGCTGGGGCATATGGATGTCCAGCAGGGGTGATAATGGGAATTGTATAAAATGAAGTCCCTAATGATAAGGAGAGTGGTGTCATTCTGACACTCACTTGAGGCTGAAGCCTGTGCTCCCTAAGGTCCCTTTTGGGCTCCTTCCTCTGTCACCATCATGTGCCTAAGCCCTCACTCTCCCTAAACTAAAGCCCCGGTCTCACATAACGATGTGTCAGCGATGCCGACAACGATCAGCATCGTTGATGCATCGTTGACACATCGTTATCAGGTCGCTGGTGAGCTGTCACACTGACAGACTTCACCAGCGACCTCTGGGCAGCCAGATCGTTGGTACCCAGCGTCCGCTCGTTCCCTGCATCCTGGGAGCGGACGGACGCTGGTAACCATGGTAACAGCGGGTCTCTCCTGCACTTAGAGACCCGCTTGTTTACCATGGTTACCGGCACCCGCCCGCTTCCGAGTTGCGGGGAGCGAGCGGGTGCCGACCTCTCCTATCCTGTCCCTCACTATTCTCATCTCTCCCTGCTATTTCCCTGTTCCCTACTCTATCCCCTATCCTAAACCCTAATCCTATCCCTCTCCTTGTTCTAAATAAAGAAATCCCCCCCCGAGGCTCACCGGCATCAGAGGCTCCCATACCGGCATCTCTGTAATGGAGATCTCAGGGGTAAAGGACCTGTGATGAGGTCACAGTCATGTGACCGCGACCGGCCTATACTGTACAGTATAGGCCGGTCACATGACCGCGACCGGCCTATACTGTACAGTATAGGCCGGTCACATGACTGTGACCTCATTACAGGTCCTTTACCCCTGAGATCTCCATTACAGAGATGCCGGTATGGGAGCCTCTGATGCCGGTGAGCCTCGGGGGGGGATTTCTTTATTTAGAACAAGGAGAGGGATAGGATTAGGGTTTAGGATAGGGGATAGAGTAGGGAACAGGGAAATAGCAGGGAGAGATGAGAATAGTGAGGGACAGGATAGGAGAGGTCGGCACCCGCTCGCTCCCCGCAACTCGGAAGCGGGCGGGGTGCCGGTAACCATGGTAAACAAGCGGATCTCTAAGCCCGCTTGTCACCCTGGATGTCATGTTACAGCGCTGCTATGCGGCGCTGTGACATGGCGGGGGATCCTGACAGGTCGCTGATCGCTGCCCCCGCCGGTCACACACACCGATGTGTGGTGACCAGCGGGGGGGCCAACGACCAAAAAATGGTCAGGAGCCCTGTGCAACGATCAGCGACCTCACAGCAGGGGCCTGATCGCTGCTATCAGTCACACGCAACGATATCGGTAAGGATATCGTTCCTACGTCACAAATAGGACGATATCGTTACCAATATCGTTATGTGAGACCTAGCCTTAAGCCTGCTTAGTGTGAAGGCCAGCAAGGATGCTAACCTCACCTCTACAGTAATGCAACATAGGGAAAGGTACACAGAGAGGGAAAATAGACACAAAAGGAGATGCATAAACTCCTCGATTTCAGCGTACAACCAGCTGAAATAGTCACCACGCCAACTTCATCCAGAGATAGGCTCCTTCCGCAGTGGTCAGCATAGAATGGGATTCTATGACCAGACGTGTGACGCTTTATAGGGAAGATGAGTGGTCACAAAATGCTACACCTGAGATTAGAATTCAAACAGCTACCAGACAGGAATGGGTCCTTTACCCTTGCAGCACCAAAATAAATAATATACATTTAAAACCCAGAATGGTCCTGATCCATGAGGTGTTTCAAACTCAAGGTCTCAGACTAGTAAAACATCTCCCTAGGGCAGGAGACACCAGTGACACCTTATGTTTGAGAACCCTGCTGTACTCTGTGTCACAGCTCAGTAGAAGATTTGTGACAGCTTTGACGCTTTGGATTTTAAATGTACTTAATTTCTTTTGTGTCAGCAAGGGTTAATGTCAGTTTTTCCTTGCAACTTTGTAGCCAGGTTTGTGGCCTGTCTCCCTTTTAAGTAGTCACAAGGTCCAACACCTGTTGTCAGCAATAGAGTTTTCTCCATGCAGACCATCTAGTGTGTGGAGCTGTCCTGTGACTTTGTCAAGCTGCTGCTGTAGTCCTACTTACCTGATATCGTTCATTCCTCAGGTGTGATTTGGGCAGCAGATACCAAGTTACATTGTATCCTTTCTGTCTTTTTTCCATGTCTATTCCCATGTCTCATTACACCAGTAGTGCACTCACCGGCCTTGGCACTAGACAGGGTGACTGGAGGTGACAAGCCAGGGACTAGACGTGTGACAGCTGTGGGGGAAAGACCTGCATAGAAACATTAGGGCAGGTAGGGACAGGTGGTTCTCCCATTCCCAGTCCCTTCTGCTAGGGCCTTCCTTCCCCAAAACTATCCCACTGTACTTTTGTGTTGCGTTGGTCATTCCCCTTGCCTTTACATGACACTTTAAGCTACAAGATCTAAACAATAAACATTGTTGGGCGACTGAAAGTCCCAAATGCCCCTTATCAGAGGGCATAATATTTTACTGTGTGATCTGCCAAAAAGACTAGATAATTGAGCTGTGCAATGACTTCAAACACAGAACTCTTCCTGCCTTAATAGTTTCTCAATACGACCATGTGGGAACTGCTGCTCGAAACATAGGCACATCAATTACCCAAGAAATCTCAGGGTGTTACATTAAAGGAAGGTGTCAAATTAACGTATAGTTTGTATTTATTTTAATACCTCTATATTAAAAAAAAAATCTGAATTCTAGCAATTTAATTTCATGACTTTGACCCTGAAACCAAATATCAGATTCATCAGCCAATATAACATAGACATCAATAGACTGGTTCAGACTTATTGACTTCAGCAAGAGAACTTTCTAGGCATGCTCTGATCCGGGCAAAGGTCTAATAATTCAGCTCGACTTTAATGGTCCACTAACGCCCCTGGGTTAGTCTTGGGCTTTGCATTTCTGAGTATAAATCCAGCACTTGGATCAATGTTGTTTAATAGGGCTGTTCGGATGCCAATTTTTTGTCTGTGGTAAAAAGTCGCAGTATATTTTGGATTAAATTCT
Source organism: Allobates femoralis (assembly GCA_033576535.1). Classification (NCBI taxonomy): domain Eukaryota; kingdom Metazoa; phylum Chordata; class Amphibia; order Anura; family Aromobatidae; genus Allobates; species Allobates femoralis. Next base: position 108,655,229 of record JARQOC010000010.1, on the reverse strand, counting down.
CCTATAGAAGTGCACCCTGAAAATCGGATCCTATACAGATAATCAGAATTGCGTCCAATGTTTAGGGATACATTTCTTGCAACATAGGAAATGGTTACTAAACTGCTTATTTAATGTATAAAAACGGATTTCTTTTAGAGATGCAAAAAGATGGACATACGTCTGACAATACAGATGAAAACTGTCCAATTTCTCAGACGATTTCTCTATACGTTCGTGTGAACTTTAGCCATACAGTCTTCTTTACATCCTGCTTTGGCTTTGTCTCTTATCTGTACAATGCAAGAAAGATGAAACAAATCAATTGTTTAGACTTTGCTGGTGATACATTATTATTCCGTGCTGCCTACATACACAAACATTGTATCTGTATAATCTGTGGACCTTGAGATTTGCTTTCACAGGTTGCATTACAGCAGAACATACATTACAGCGCATTATCTTTTATTCATGCATTATAGAAATGTATGGCTTTACATTATCCTCAGCTGTATGGTGCAGCTTCCAATCTAAATTCCATACTAACATAAACACACATACACCAGGGATGTAGATATAGGAATGTAGAGGTATCACTTGCTCTAAAGCTTTGGTGCCTGAGGGGATCCCACATAGAGAAGACATCAGAACTCTAAATGGCACGAGGAGCCTGACTTACACCCGTGCCCTCAGAATACAAGAGTAGCTGCATATCAATATCCTAAGGTGTTTCATAGTAGTGATGCATGAACTATCTAAATTCTGAGATGACTGTCCAAGACCACAGGTCCAAACAGCTATCTAGAACAGACATGGCACAAGCCCCTCCATTTGGCAGAATCCCAAGAAAACCTGACACCCTTTAACCCATATATAGGGATCTGGATTTACAACAGTATCCAAAACATAACTGCCTATGGAGGGGCTGCTGTCTAAAGGAGCAAACCAGATGCAGGAATAATCGCCAAGTAGGGTCAAAGCCGGGAGGTCATGAAAAGCACAAAATCGGGATCCGTTACAGTAGTCGGGGAGCAAGGTCAAAACCGATGGCAGCAATGTACAAAATCGTCAGGAGACGCGTCCAAAAGCAGATCAGTAAAATGGGAAAAACATATACAGAGCAGGAGAACAACAAGACCTAACTAGGGAAGCACAAGCTATATCTGGCAGCTTCAAGCAGAAAGCTGGGACCTTGAGTAGAGTGTGGTGCCTTCTAATAGGCTGAAGCAGGAGCTGATGACTTTAGCTGGACAGCACACACACCTCCACTTTGTCAGACTGAAAAGTACTGCAGGTCCCAGCCACTCTGATCATAGTGGATGAGCGGAGCCTGCTCGCTCTCTGACTTTTCCTCTATCTCCATCACCACCACAGTGTGAACATGGCGGAGCCTGGTGACAGAAGCAGACGTCGCAGGAGCAGGCTCTGGTGGAGAGAGAAGTGACAAATACAGGGTGTTCACTGTCTAACAAAATTATATAAAACAAGAACAACGTTACACAAACACATTTTATAAATATAATTCATGGATATTGTTCTGTATTTTGTGTGGAATACAACATCCTTCAATTGACCACCATTTTCCTGCTCACGGGCTCTTTCCACAGCATTATCCATGACCTTACACAAAGTAAGGTTCTAAATGTCAGATTTAGACTCAAAGCTTCTCCCTAAGATCTTGAGTTTGGCTCGGAGGTTCTCCTTAAGTACACCTCTACAGGTACTCATGCTGTGATTTTAAAGGGTAGCAGTATATATCATGACATTCTTGGAGGTACTTAAATTGATGTCTGAGTACGGGATACTTGGGTTGATAAACACTTGTCTAGAGGTCGGAGATGTTACTTGAAATTATAGAATCTCGCTTCAAATTTTGCTAAAAATGTTATCCAATTTTCACAACTTCAAAAGGCTCCAAAGGTTTATAAAAATTCTTCTGTGGTCCAATGTCTTCACTCAACCATTCAGCCATGATGCACACCATTCTCCATCAAATTGTGTATCATGTGACATCATAACTTCATTCGTAAATGGAGGAGATGCCAAAGACTAAAGGCTCAGGAAGATGCCGGAGATGGTCCAGTGAAGACCACAGTGGTGACCACAAGAAAGATGATGACTGGAGCAGAGCTCTACATCAGGAAATGTGAGGATCAGAAGAGTACAATTTTTGCAAAATTTTCCTCAGGCCTGGATAGGGTATAATAATGTACATTCAATTTGCATCAAACATATTTGATGCAAATCGAATTTCCTTGCCAAATTTGATCAAAGTACAGCAAATCGAAATCCATTAGATTGGTCAATCATATATTACCAAGACCTGACCAAATTCAGAGCAGGCCATATTTTTTTAATTTTTTTAAAATTTTAGATTACATTTAGATACTTTCCTCAAATTCTTAACATGTAAATGTTATTTCATTGAAAAGAACACACACAATATTGCACTGGTTGTTCATAATGGGTCACATAGCAGCTAAGATAATGCTTTTTTCTCCTCCCGTCCTCCACGACAGCACTACAGGAGGTTGCTTCTTGGCCCTAATAGGGGCAGGAAACACAAAGAGGTTAAATAGCCCCTCTCACCTCCTACCACTAGTGTTTCCTGTCCCTTTGGGGCCGCACAGAGGTCCTCCTGAGAGCTGCTGGCTGGCAGGCAGTTTTCACCTCACCTGGGCCGGGCGATGAGATGATCGGGCGCTGCTCCTTCCTCTCTGCCGCTCCCGCTCCTGGAGGAGCGGGACCTCCCGCTCTATAACGCCTGATGGCTGAGCTGAGCGGCCTGCAGTCCCGGCTTCCTCCCCTCCGGCCGTGGTGACTGCGCTCGGTTTTGGTGCCCGGACGTGACTTGGGGCGCTTTCGCACGTCACTTCCGGGGCGCCGCCGCGGTGGCTGTGCATCGCCGAGACGGCCGGGAGTGACTGGGCGACGTCACTTCCGGGGGCGCGGTTAGAGGTGGAACGCAGTCGACCGCACACCTCAGTGTGATCCGTTCCTCCCTGCTACACTCACTGGCTGCAGTGTCGACAGCAGGTGAAGGGGGGATTGACACACAAGTATTGGCGCTTACATTGCGGTTCCTGGTAATAAGGACCCCTGGTGATGACACAGGATTAGGTAGGACTATTGTGGCATTCTGTCTCAGGCTGCCCCTGATGGTGTGTCTATGGCTGCAGATGCAGAAAGCAGTGCTCTCTCTGGCCCCGTGAGTAGGTCTAGGGTACGAGGTGTATTCCCCTACGGGGCTCCGTCCTTATTCTTCTCTCCCTGTTGTTTGTTTCAGGGAGGCAAGGAACAGGCACTGAAGACCAAATCCTCTTCCTCCAGACGGTGTGGGGTCTGTAACAAAAAGCTGTCCACCACCCGTACGAAGCTGTTATGCCCTGCCTGTATTGAGAAAGTCATGGGAGAAGAAAAGCCGTCACTCATGGAGGAGCCTAAAACTCTCATTTAGAGGCAAATTGGTCTTCTTTGGGTTCTGTGGCTGGCCCTCCGGCTTCTGCTCCCCCGTCGCCTAAGAGGCGGAAAATGAAGGATCCCACTCCGGAAGGGTCTGACATGTCTGCTTCTGAGGAAGGCCTGGCGGATGAGTCTGATACACCCCAGGGCAGTGACGGTCTCCGTCGATATTATTTTTCCTTGGAGGATATCTCTGAGCTGGTCTCGGCTGTCCGGACCACCATGGGATTAGTGGAGGAGTAAGCTTCACACTCTATTCAGGATATCATGTTTGGGGGGTTGCGGTCGAAAAAAACTGCTGTGTTTCCTGTGCATGATAGCTTGAGGGATATGGTCCTGGATGAGTGGAGGCTTCCTGAGAAGCGATATGTGATCCCAGGAAGGATGAAAAGTTGTTTCCCTATGGATTTGTCAGTGTCCAAACTCTGGACGGAGGTGCCACGTGTGGATGTGCAGATTGCTAAAGTGGCCCACAAAACCACGTTGCCCTTTGGAGACTCATCGCAGTTAAAAGATCCAATGGATCGTAAGGCCGATAGCTTACTGAAGAAATCCTGGGAGTCCTCATCCTTTTTGTTAATGTCTAATGTCGCTTCAACTTGTGTGGCTCGGTCCATGTTCCAGTGGCTGGACCAGTTGCAGTCCCATGTGGGGGGTGAGACACAGAGAGAACATTTGCTGGCTTCCATGCTCCTCCTGCTGAAGGCCGCTAGTTTCCTTGCCGATGCGTCGGTTGAGTCCATCAGGGCTGCAGCCAGGAATATGGTCCTTTCCAATACCGCTAGAAGAGCCATCTGGCTGAGGTCTTGGTCAGGGATATGGCATCTAAGAGTAAGCTCTGCTCTATTCCCTTCCATGGGGAGTACGTGTTCGGCCAGGTCCTGGACCAGCTTTTGGAGAAAGTGTCCGATAAAAAGGGATTGCCGGAGCCTAAGGCGAAGACTAATTCCTTTCAGCCACAGCATTCTTTTCAGTCCCACTATCAGTCGCATTCCCAGCCCAGAAGGAGAAGGGGAAGAGCGACTGCTGGAGTTATCCGAAAGGGGGGAAGGGAAAGAGCATCTTTTCCTCTCGTCTCCAGGATAGGAAGTGATGCCTTTCCGGTGGGGGGGAAGGCTTTCCCACTTCCTCCCCCAGTGGCAGCAGATTACATCTTGCCCTGTCATCCTCCGGATCATCAGGCAGGGGATGCGAGTTCAGTTCTCTTTTCCGCCCCCCAATTATTACTCTGTGACCACTCTGTCCTCTCCAAAGTTGCAATCTTCCTTTGGAAGGAGGTTCAGAGTCTGCTTCAGATGGGCGCCGTCATTCCGGTTCCCACGGGGGAGGTAGGAGAGGGTCACTATTCACTCCTCTTTCTGGTTACAAAGCCAGGGGATTCTTACCGCACCATTATCAATCTCTGGTCTCTGAACTCTCGGGTGGTTTATTCCCGTTTCCAGATGGAATCTCTCAAATCTACAGTTCCGCTAATTGAGAAGGATTTTGTGATGGCAACGGTGGACCTGCAAAATGCTTACTATCGCATTCCCATCCATCCTGCGGATCAACGGTTTCTCCGGTTTGCAGTCTGGTTCTAGGGACAGGTCCATCATTTCCAATTCCGGGTACTGCCGTTCGGCCTATACTCTGCCCCTCGCATGTTCACAAAGGTTATGGCAGAGGTCATGGAAGAAGAACATTGTGATAGTGCCCCACTTAGACGACTTTGTGATCATGGCTTCCTCCGAGAGTCTTCTACGGACGCAAACCCAGGAGCTGCTCCACATCTTTCGCTCCCTAGGCTGGCTGGTGAATCTTCCAAAATCAAGCATATCACCTTCTCGGAGGAAGGTGTTCCTCGGGTGTCTTCTGGATTCGGCCAGGCAAATGAGTTTTCTTCCACCGGACAAGCGTATTCTTCTTCAGAACAAGCTTCGCTCTCTACTTCGCTGTCGCAGAGTCTCTATTTGCACTGCCATGTCCGCCTTGGGGTCCATGACGGCCTGCATTCCCATGGTTCCATGGGCTCAAACGCACTCGAAGGTGCTTCATTCACACATCCTCGCCCACTGGAATGGTCTTCCGTCAGGCCTCGATGCCAAGATCCTGTTACCTCTGGTGGTCCTTCAGTCCCTCCAGTGGTGGTTGGATCCAGAGATCCTACGGAAGGGAATTTCGTGGCTCCAGGTTCCCCTGTTGACAATCTATACCGATGCCAGCCAAAGGGGGGCTATGGTCTCCTATTCCTCCTTTCAAGGACGCTGGTCCAGTCAGGTCAGCAAGCGGTCTTCCAACTTCCGATAGCTCTGTGCAGTGGAGTAAGCGCTCCGAGCAGGTCAGGACTTGCTTCAAGGGAAACATGACAAGATATTTTCGGACAATGTCACAATGGTAGCACATCTTCGGCATCAAGGGGGTACCCGCTTTCGCAGTCTGCTCGAGGTCCCAGCTTGAATCTTCTCCTGGGCAGAACGCCGTCTTCTTTCCATCTCGGCATTTCATCTGGAAGGGCCCCGGAATGTGGAGGCGGATTTCCTGAGTCGTCAGGATATCCTACCGTGCGAATGGAGTCTCCATCCGGATGTTTTTTGGGAACTGACCAGGATCTGGAGGTGTCCAGAGGTGGATCTCTTTGCCAGTCGTCAGAACGCACAGGTTGTGCAGTATTTTTCTCAACACCAGGATGCGACCTGTTTGACGGTGGACGCTCTTGCTCACCCTTGGCGGTCCAACTTAGTTTACGCTTTTCCACCGATCCCTCTATTGCCGCGAGTGCTCCAGAAGATCAGAACAGAGCAGGTTCCTGCGATTCTCTTCGCTAACTACTGGCCTCGGCGGAGCTGATTTGCATTGCTCAATCAAATGTTAACAGCGGCACCGTTTCATCTTCCCCTCCGGTGGGACCTTCTACGTCAGGGACCCATCTTCCGGACGGAGCTGGCCCATCTCCGCCTGACGGCCTGGCTTCTGAATGCGAGCTTCTGAGACATCGGGGTCTTTCGGAGAAGGTGGTTGCTACCCTGAGGGGTAGTAGAAAGCCAGTTACAAACGCCATCTACGCCAAGGTGTGGAAAGTCTATCATTCCTTGTGCGGGGCATCCCCTCCGGATTCCTTCCAGCCTAACATTGCCTCCATTCTGGATTTCCTGCAGGACGGCGTGGATAAGGGTTTGCGCCCTAGTACCCTCAAGATCCAAGTGTCAGCCCTTCGTACCTTTTTCGACCAATCTTTGGCTGAATATCCATGGATCCAGCGGTTTATGAGAGCAGCTGCCCGTCTTCGTCCTAGAAGATTCAGCTCTTGTCCTCCGTGGGACCTCAACGTAGTTTTGACTGGACTGGCGGGTTCTTCATTTGAGCCATTATCATCCCTGTCCTTGTGCAAGCTGTCATGGAAACGGGGTTTTTAGTAGCCATTACATCTGCTAGACGAGTTGGTGAACTCCAGGCCCTGGCCATTACTGAACCTTATCTCAGGGTCCTGGATGATTGCCTGATCCTCAGGCTTGATCCTTCCTTCCTCCCGAAGATCTCGGATTTCCATCGTTCCCAAGAAATAGTGTTGCCTTCCTTCTGTCAGAACCCAGCTAATGACCGGGAACGGGAGTTTCATATGTTGGACGTTCGTCGTGCAGTGTTATCTTATCTTCAGCTGACGCGTCCTTGGCGTTTGGACTATGCCCTGTTCATCCAATACGGGGGTCGCAATAAGGGAAAGAAGGCTTCTCAGAGTACCATCGCAACATGGCTTAAACGTGCTATCACAGAAGCATATTCGTGTCAGGATCTGGTTCCTCCCCTCCATCTGAAGGCACATTCCACCCGTGCGGTGTCTGACTCCTGGGCCGAGAAGGCGAATGCTTCCATCGAGCAAATCTGGAAGGCGACCACCTGGGCATCTATTCATATCTTTACCAAGCATTACCGTCTGGATGTCCTGAGACGTGCGGATCTGGGCTTCGGAAGGAAGGTTCTTCAAGCCGTGGTCCCACCCTAGTCATTTTTTCTTTGGTATTACTCCTGTAGTGCTGTCGTGGAGGATGGGAGGAGAAAACAGAATTAGACTTACCGGTTATTCTCTTTCGGGGAATCCTCCACGACAGCACGAGTAATTTCCTCCCTATTTTTTATGCTTTTTTCTCTTCCTACTGGTGTAAGTATGTCTTGGAACTTCTTTTTCCATTGGTCCTTGATAAACACTGGTGGTAGGAGGTGGGAGGGGCTATTTAACCTCTTTGTGTTTCCTGCCCCTATTAGGGCCAAGAGGCAACCTCCTGTAGTGCTGTCGTGGAGGATTCCCCGAAAGAGAATTACTGGTAAATCTAATTCCGTTTTTGTGCCATATGACTTATTTTCTCACATTTTTCTGTGCTCTTTTAAAAACTGCAGTTTATGGCTGTGTGAGAGTGGCCAGAGTCCCTCAGTGTCTGTCAGCACTGTGTACATTTCCACAGCTGCTAAGAGCAGGCTGATAGGGAACAGTGTGATGTGCCAGCAGAGAAGAGGTTAACACTTGTGAAGTTAGATGACAGATCAGAGAATCTTGTGCTGAGGAAAGAGGCATTTGCACTGATCCTGACATTCTGACATTGCTTTGCAACTGTGTTGTAGCCTGAGCTGATCTGATACATTGTTTCCTCACCAGCTGCAGTCAGAAGCTCGCACACTGTGTAGGCCTTCCCCCCTTGCCCTTATTTGGTTACATGCCCGTATTCTGTGTGAAGACAGATATGACTGAGAATGAACATATGTCTGCTTCCTTGGGGACACCCTTTTGGAAGGTTTATGAATGGTTTTCCACCAGATTTCATTAATAAAGTATGTTTGAAAGTTTAATCTAATCAATTTCTCTACATTATTATTAAATAAAAATTTAAACAGCGGTTACGCTTTAACGTATAATGTATAGGGGAGCAATAATACTTATGGATTTCCCATTAGAACCTTAAATGCATAGGGAAGCAAAGCTCATCAATACTCCATCATATTCATGCAAACCCAAGACAACATCCGAGTATTAAATGATTACAGATTAGAGATTTATTTGCTTAAACACAACACAATTTCCCCATTATTCTCTATGCCGTCCGTGAAACGTGTCGTTTATTCATCTGAAGAATCACTTCTCTGATGAATCGCCCCACAATGTCACACATAAGAGATGGTTCGCCTCATGTTGGAACTGAAACCCACGGTTATATTTTTCATTCTGATTTTGATTTAATTTGCAGTCACTTCAACTTTCTCCCCATGCATGGCTGCCTAAATTCATTTCACTTGTCAGGAGAGAAAAATTTTCATAATTAAACACTAAAATGTGGTGGCCTTTCGGCAGATTAGCACATATTTCATATTTGTTTTTCTTTCCTCCAGTCGGCTGCATCAGTTCTTTTTTTCGTTCCCTCTTTCTTTACGGTGTGCATGTGTTCTATTTTGTCCGTGTTCTCGGTAGATAAATATAATCACTGGGATATTGGACAGTTCCACTCGAAAGTTCATTTAGTAACAAAGGCAATGCAACCACAAAGCCATGGCAGATACTTAGCCTCATGTTTCGATGAGTGCAGTCGTAAAACGCGCCAAGCCAACTAGGTATAGAAAAGAAATTAACCCTCAAGGGAGGTGGATAGGCCATTGCACTGTTGGAAGATGTGCCAGACTATAGGGGGTTGGGGGTAAGTGAATTTAATTAAATTTGATTCACTCGAACTCAGCCAGCAAATTTGATTTTACGTTGAAATTGTTCTACAAAAATCACATTGCTGTTAAAAGCCAAATCCCAGAGCATAATAAACGAATAAATATTATAATCCCCACTACTGGCCCCTCCCTCCAGCTCCAGTCTTCTCTTTTGCCTTGACTCTTTGGTGCCTCCAGTGCTCACTAGACCTGAAGAGACATTAAGACATTACTTGAGGCTGGAGATCCGACAAATGAAGACAGGAGGGAGGCTGGAACCAGAGGAAGAAATCCAGCCAGTAGACAGCTCGGCATGGCGTTGTGGCACCAGAACAGCTGAGGGGTGAGGTACCTATATTGTTGCTTGTGGAACGGCAATGACTGATCCGGCCGGGACGGGGATGTAGATCCACGGGACCACAGATCACAGGCTTTCCCTGGAGGGTGTAACTAAGTGCCCACCGATTATTCACCAAAGTCTCTGATGGTGAGGTTGGACTACTAGGCAGTCCCAAGATCCGGAGCTCACATTAACAGAAACAGGCTAGACAGAGTAGCGCCACTGCTAGGACAGGATCTGGATAAATGGTAGGGAGGAAGCTTGTACAGGTATAGATAGGTTAGGATCAGATACCGGTTCAGGTTGAGGTAGGAACACTGATCCTAGAACACAGGCTAGCATCGGGACACAAGAAAGGATGTTGGGGCACAGACTCCGACCAGGACACAGGAACTGATACATGATTACCGGCTGTACCAGGACACCGCAACAGATACAGGAACACGGGCTGGAACTGGGAACCAGGAATGGATACAGAAACAAAGGCCGGAACTGGGAACCAGGAATAGATACAGAAACACAGGCTGGAACTGGGAACCAGGGATAGATACAGAAACACAGGCTGGAACTGGGAACCAGGAATAGATACAGAAACACAGGCTGGAACTGGGAACCAGGAATAGATACAGAAACACAGGCTGGAACTGGGAACTAGGAATGGATTCAGGAAAGGAAGTGGGACACTCGAACAGGTTCAGGCGCTCACAGGTTTGGGTTCAGGATCAGGACTAGATAGGACATACGAGCAAGTACCAAATCTGGAACAGGATCCAGGGACCAGAAAAGGAGCTAGTAGCTGCAGGGCACACTGGCTACTGAAGACTAATGTTGCAATAGGAAAGGTTGCCTTAAATACCTGGTATTCCACAGTGATAGGCTGACAAGAAAAGAGAGGGGGGGGGGACAAGAGGCGCAATAGTGCCCTTATCACTAGACACTAAACACAAGTAGGTGAGAAAAGGTCCACTCACCTAGTCCAGTTGTGCCACCCACAACTGGTTAAAAGGCCTGATAGAATAAGTGTCCTGATGGCTGCTGCTGGACTTCCACCGGTCTCCACTCGGGTAGACGAAATAGAAGCTCTGGGAAAGGAAGGTGTGTCACAGTCCGCGCTGCCAAGAAATCCGCTCGTAAATGACGCTAGTAATCGGTGTTCAAATCAATCCTTTTTATTCATCCAACGCGTTTCAACGCCCTCCTGGCGTCTTCCTCAGGGATCAGTGATAGGCTGGGAACACATCAGGGGTTTGTGTGCTACCCTCTTAAGAAGCGGAGAGTATGTGTACTTGTGGCCAGGGAACCCACGTGGTGTGTTCGGACCTTGGAGGCCGGGAGCCACGGCAGGCGCAGAAGCTGGAGAAACAGCTGAGCAGTGAGCGGAGCAGTGAATACAGTGGTGTCCATGCCAATCAGTGCAGGGAACGCCAGCGTTACAGCTTGATTTCAGCCAATGGAATTGCAAAAAAATTCAAGTTGTGGAATCTGAATTTTTTGGAAAAATGTGATTCACTTGGAATCGATTTGCTCATTTCTAAAAGAGCAAAGTTTCACATACAGTGGAATCATCTTTTTATCATACAGGTAAAGAGACCTTCTGAATGTCCCCCAACATCATCATTTTGAATTTCAACACCCAATGCTTAGAGGTGCCAGATAACGCCAAATCCCACACTCTAGATTGAAAACGCATGCATGAGTATACATGTGTGTGAGGCAGTGGCTGAACAAGCAGCAGGTTGAAAGAAAATAAGAGGTATTGAACACTATAAGCATTTTGGGGTCATCTAAAACACATTTCCTATCTCTTTAAAGTATTTGGATGACTGTAATACATGTTAATGTATTGGTACAAAAAGAATGATCCCTTTTGGACCTCCATAACAAGGCTGCAGATTCAGACCCCCAAGTTTGGGACACTTTCACCAATATTCTTCTAATGAGCCGTTAGATTAATCTAGACTTGGGTCAGACTTACTCTTGCTCAGTCATCTAAACAGCTAGGAAACAGTGCTCCCACTCATGTGAATTACCCAACTGGACATCTACCATGCTCTCACATCTACATTTGCCACTTGGTGCCCCCTTCATGTGTGGAAATTGATGCATTCTTTGTGGCTACACAGTGTTATGTGTTTCCAGCACAGGAAATAAAGCCCATTTCAGACAGGCTCCTGTCCCAACTGGTTCCTGTTCAGATTAATACTCCCAGCTGTACAGTCCCTAGTGAATCCTGCACTGACTGGTATAATTCTAGCTGAAATACTAGGAGGGCAAAACTCTGACCTGGCTACCTAATGGGATGATGAGTGCATCATGTACATCCTTCATGAACCAGAGGGAAGTAGCAGAACACCTGCACGTGTCCCAACTGGTTCCGTACAGGCTAATGCTCCCAGCTGCACAGTCCCTAGCGACTCCTGCACTGACTGGGATAACTCTAGCCAAAATACTGGGAGAGCACTACTTGGACCTGGCTGCCTAATTGAATGATGAGCGTATCACATACCTCCTTCATTACCAGAGAGAAGTAGCAGAGCATTATAACACTAACTAGGAAAGTGTGCAGAGAGAGGTGATCTCCCAGGGTGTGGAAACATAAACATGTGCACAGGTGGTAAAAAGGAGATATAATTGCTGTAAGAAAAAATCACCTACTACAACCTTAATATAGAGGAAAGAAGGTGTAGTAAACAAGTGAATAGCCTAAGATGGTTTCCACCTGCAGGCAACAAACCCTTGGCAATGAGGCTTGAACTCCTAGGTAGGATCCACACAGGAATATAGCAGCAGTGATGACCAGGAAGGGTAAGGTATAAAAAGCTGCACCTGCAATGTGATAGGACAGACTAAATGATTAATGGAAACACCTGCTGACTGAAAAGAATGAAACAAAGGTAAAATGTATTCAGCACTTGGGCAGAGATTTAGTTTGCTAAGGCTCAGCAGAGAATGAGCCTGATCACACAGCACAAGGTTGCCGGATCGAATCCTAGGGCATGACAAAACATGTGGCCCTGCCCATGATAAGAACATGGATCTGTTTGGAAACAAGATAAGAAACCAGCATAATTCTAAATATATACTTATATTAGACATAATAAATATAATTAGTAACTCAAGATAAAGAAATAATTTATCAAGTAGATGTTGACTCAACATTTAATAGATGGCATCTTAAATAAAATGTTCAAGGATGTTCAGAATAAACCCAAGTCTAGATCACGACCGGTAATTACAGCGTTCCCTGGGAACATTGCATTAGTGTCAACAAGTACATAGACTAATCCTGTAGTCATTTAGTGAATGAAAACATCATTATGGCGTAATGAGAAGTGAAGATAAACTAAAATAATGATATAGCCAAAACTTTCCACTGTTCGGAAAAGCAGTGTGACTGGGAACCAGAAATCCAGTCTATTGACTGTACATTAGTACTTATGGCAGTGGTAACGCCACTATGACCCCAATGGAAACTGGATGGTGTCAGTTGTAGAGTTCACATGCTTGGACTCAACATATCAGGGGAATCTTCATCATACTTAACATCCTTAACCTCGTTTTGTACCACCCTACATAGTTATTCAAAGCCATGCATCCAAATTAATCCAACAGGAAAAGAAAAGTTGAAGAAAGAATTGGTTGTGTCTTCTTTATCCAAACCCTGCCCTATTTACACACAGTTTGAGCATGGAAAAATAACAAAGTCCATTTTAACTAAAGTCTATTTAAAAAAAAAAAATCCAGACTCAAATATTACAAAGCTAAACATAGACTCAAAAATTGGGCTTTGTAGTAGAATCATATTGATCATAATAGACGTTAAATTACTTTTTTAGATGACCAAAGCTTTAACAATTGGTGGTTGACCTGGAGAACCTAAAAAAAATGGTGTTGTCTTCTTTATCCAAATTCTCCCCTCTCTATACAGGTGTCATGAAAGAATGACAGACCATTTTTACGCGAGTCTCATTTTTTTAAAAATTGTTCAAAAAAGCTACTATTGTATGACGCTAAAGACACAGAAGACCTGAAGATTGGCCAAAAATTGGGACATGTGGGTGGGAGCCAACTGATGTCTGACAATTGTAGATCTTTGTTTGTTCCTGAAAGAACAGGGGATGAGCTGTTCCTAGTTTATCTACTCATGCATGGGTTGCTCTCCTCAAGTGGACAAGATTAGCTGAAGATGGAGCCAGTCTTCAGAGAACCAAAAGAAAGCAGCCCCCTGCTGAACATCTCAGACCCTTGATTTCATCGGGGGTTCGGCACTTTCACCCATTCAATCAACACTGAACATGTCTCTACCATATCTGAAAACATTTTTGAAAATTAATTTACTTTTATAAAACTTTTTTTTAGAAACCCAAAAGTTCTAATTATTGTTTGTTGACCAGGAAGGGTTGAAAAAGAAAATTGGTGTCATCTTTTTCAAAATCTTCTGCATTCTTTACACTAGTGATGGACATGGGAGAATACCTGTAATTTGGATCATTTTTACTCAAGTCAAATATTGTAAACAAAAATAATATACGGTAATTAAGAAAACAAGCGTCCTTAAAAAGAAGCTTAAGATAGAATACCCTGAAGATGGGCAAAAAACATTTGGTCACACGGACCTGCCCTGACAATTGTAGATCTTCCGCTGTAGGTTCATAAGAGATATGGACCAGGGTTTGAATTTGTTGTGTTTCTTTCTGATATCTACTCATGTAGGGGTTGCTCTTCTCTAGTGGATGGTTTGCTAAAAGGGGTAGTAGAGTTTACTGATCCTGTGTTCGGTTGTCTCCTCTAGTGGATGGGATTCACTGAAAATGGGCTATTAGACTTTCCATGATCCTTATGTTGGGGTTGCTCTCCTCTAGTGTAAGGGATTTACTGAAAATGGGCTATTAGACTTTCTATGATCTTCATGTTGGGGTTGCTCTCCGCTAGTGAATGGGGTTTTGCTAAAAATGGGCTAGTAGCCTTTCCATGATCTTCATGTTGGGGTTGCTCTTCTCTAGTGGATGGGATTTACTGGAAATGGGCTATCTCCACTTCTCTGAAAAGAGCAGCCCCTCCATCCCTTTCATCTCAGTACTTGGTGGGGTTCTCAGCTCCTAGACCTGACTGATAGCTTTTCACATACCATCATGACATTTTAAAAATGTTTTGAAAGTCCAATTACTTTAGAAGATTTTGTGATGATGGGTATAAGACCTGTCTTGAGGGCTGTAATAACATTTTGGTTCATCAAACTCAATGGCTATGAAGGAGCCAAATAAATGACTTGAGGCACTTACCGTATATACTTGTGTATAAGCCGAGTTTTTCAGCACAAAAAAATGTGCTGAAAAGTTCTCCCCCTCGGCTTATACACGAGTCATATACGGTACTCGGTATACAGCCCCCCCATCAGTGGTATACATGGCCCCCTCTTGCTGCCGCACACCTGTAAAGGAATAGATCATTATACTTATCCCTGTCCTGTCGCCGCCGCAGCCACTGCCGCTTTGCACTGCGCTCCTCATGCTTCTTCCTGCTTGTGACCGGCGGGCGCAGGCAATGACGTCATTGTCTGTGCGACGGAGGAGGAAGTAGGAAGAAGCATGAAGACCCAGAGGAGCGCGGTGCAGGGCGGCAGCGGCGGCGACAGGACAGGGATAAGTATAATGATCTATTCCTTTACAGGTGTGCGGCAGCAAGGGGGGGGCGCCTGTTTACCACTGGGGCCTGTATACACCACTGGGACCTGTATACACCACTGGGACCTGTATACACCACTGGGACCTGTATACACCACTGGGCCTGTATACACCACTGGGGCCTGTATACACCACTGGGGCCTGTATACCACTGGGGCTGCTGTATATACTGCTGGGGCTACATATACCAATGGGGAGGCTGCTGTATATACTGCTGGGGCCTGTATATACCACTGGGGAGGCTGCTGTATACTACCACTGGGGAGGCTGCTGTATACTACCACTGGGAGGCTGCTGTATACTACACTGGGGAGCTGTATACCACACTGCTGGGGTCTGTATACTTGTGCTGGGGTCCACCCTTGGCTTATACACGAGTCAATAGATTTTCCCAGGTTTTGGGGGCAAAAGTAGGGGGGTCAGCTTATACACGGGTCGGCTTATACACGAGTATATACGGTAAACTTTCTTACAGTCTGTCAAATTTATTGAAATTACAATCAGAAAGGTGTTCTCTGTTTTAACTATTGATTTAAAGGATTTATGTCAGGTGCTTGGAGTCATTGGCTCAGTGACATATGTCAACTCATCCCACGTACATTCCCACATCCTTAAGAATAGTCCTACTTACTAATGTGCTTTGTGTCCATTCTCCCTGTTGTCCATTGAGATGAATGATGCCATCCAGTGCCTCGCGTCCCTGGCAATATCAGGGGGCATGACACCTTCACAGCTAATTATATTTCCAGCTATTACCATATATCGGCAGCAGATTATTAATCCATTAACCTTGTCTCTTGATTTATGCTGCTTCTAATACAGTACATCACCTCCCACTCAAGCAAGTGACATATGCATCCTATTAATGTTATTCCATAATTGTGAAGCCAAAACGTAATTTAAAGGCAAATTTATATTCATGGCTATGGACGGGTACAGTGAGTTCCTGCACCTCTGCTTCCCACTCGTGACACTGAAAATGAGGATTTTTCCTTCGATGTCACTGATATTCAGCGAGATCATTAATAAACTTGTCATAGAGTGATTTATGCATCAATATTAAGGGATCGTGTTTCTCCGATAAAACTTGGCGTGGATGTGAAGCGTTGGGTTTCTACTGAGGTCCTTTGCTAATAACACAATGATAATTGCAATCAATTCTGTGGATTGCTAACAGGTATATTCAGTCTGACATTAGTCTCCGCTGGCTGTTTTTCTGCATTTCTCTGGGGTGTTATTGTTAACA
This sequence comes from Allobates femoralis, assembly GCA_033576535.1. Lineage (NCBI taxonomy): Eukaryota > Metazoa > Chordata > Amphibia > Anura > Aromobatidae > Allobates > Allobates femoralis. Next base: position 108,638,857 of record JARQOC010000010.1, on the reverse strand, counting down.
TAGGTAGAGGTGACAACCAGGGTGCAGAGGTGACAAGAGTGACAATCACAGGATACTGATGACCACCAAAGGACAAGGATGATGACCAGGGTAAATGACAAATTTGAGAATTGGGTTGACCATCGAGGATAAGCGTACAACTAGAGGATGACCACCATACAACTACCGGACAACCAAATAATGAGTAACCACTCCAGTACAACAGTGACCACCTTAGTACAACATTGACCATCAGATGACAGATGGGACAACCAGGGAAAATGCTTGATGGAGGGTGATAAGATTGACCATCAGAGGATACTGATGACCACCAAAGGACTAGGATGGTAACCATGAAAAAGTATGACTATTCGAGAATAGGGTTGATCACATAGCATAAAGGGACTAGTTGTAGGTGGTTATCATGGTTCTCTAATTGTTCCCTTACCCTTATGGGACAACAAGGTTGACCATCAAAAGACTAGGATAACCACCTCAAGAAAATGAAAATCATCAGATGAAAAATGAAGACAACCAGAATGCCTCCACCCCCAGAGGGCAAGGGGTACAGCCAGAGGATAATTGACACTAGAGGGACAAGCTGGGCAACCAGAGGACAAGGGTGACAAACAAAAAGCAAAGATGACCAGCAAACATCAAACTTAATAGGACTAGAAAGATCACCATTCTACTTGCTGGACAACTACAGAAGCGTAACCACCCCAGTATTACAGTGACCACCTGAGGACAACATTGACCATCAGAAGCCAAAGTGGACATCCAGGTAGAAAGCTATTTGAGAATAGAATTGGCCACAGAGAGTAAGGGAACAAGTAGAGGACCATGATAACCTCCTTACAACTAGTGGGACAACAAGGTTGACCATCAAAAGACTAGGATAACCACCTCAAGAAAATGAAAATCATCAGATGAAAAAGAAGAATGCCAGAATGCTTCCATCCCCAGAGGGCAAGGGGTACAATTAGAGGATAATTGACCACTAGAGGGACAAGCTGGGCAACCAGAAGGACTAGGGTGACAAACAAAAAGCAAAGATGACCAGCAAACATCAAACTTGATAGTCAATGTAGCGATCACCAGAGGATAAGAGTGACAATAAGGACAATTAGAGGACAAGAACAAGCAGAGGACAAATAGACCTCCAGAAGATGAGGATGCCCACTAGAGGATAAGGATCGCCTCCAGAGGATGAGGATGAATGCCAGAGGAAGAGAATGATCGCCAAAGTATACCGGTAATCATCTCTATTGGAGGATGACAACCACTGGTCAATGGAAAAAAAATTACATTAAGAGGAGAAAGATGACCCTCAGAAGGTAAGGTTAACCACCTCAGAACAAGAAAACCATCAAAAGAAAAAGAGGACAACCAGAATGCCTCCACCCCCAGAGAGCAGGAGTAAAACCTGAGGATAATTGACCACTAGAGGAACAAGCTGGATAACCAGCAGACAAGGGTGACAAACTAAAATCAAATGACCAGCAAACATCAAACATAATCAAACGATGATGATCATCAGGATGAGTGACAGTTAGGAATTAGAAGAGTAGAGTAACAAGTTAAGGACAAGTGTAGTGCCCAGGCTTTGGGGTACTCGGGTGTCAGGCGGCAAGGGTTAACTCTCCTGTTGTCACGGGGAATGGCGGCCGCGCCTGACCCCATGTCCTGGGTTATCTTTCAAAAAAGGGGGTGATATTTAAGGGGATAATGTACAAAGTATGTCGTCGTGACGCCACCTGTAGTTTCTGGTGATTTACACCAGCGCCACCACAGTCCGCCGGAGGTAGATGGTATCGCAACTAGGACGGTGAAGTCCTCCACAGGTAGGACTGGACCTCCGGGGCAGTGTTCCTGAAAGGAAACAAGTTCATGCAAAGAAAGCAAGCTGAGTCCAAAGTCACTGTTCCTCCGGGTACTTTACTGGCATTTGTTTTAGTCGCATACAAAGTTACAGTGCTGTACTCCTGATGGTGTAGCTGAACGGGTGGCTGCAGGCAGATCTTAGGTGGTATGGTGGACCCTTGGTGTGTGCCTTCGTGCTCTACTCCCATCTGTTCCTTCCCTGCTTCCCAGTAGTAGTGTGAAGTCTAGTTACATAAAGCCAACTTGACCTCCTTCTTTCTCTCTCCTTTGCTCCTGTCAGATAACCTTCTGCTGGCTGACCGCTGAACCATCAAGCGGTGCCTGGTACCCTTTCTTGGTCGCTCAGGTGCCCGGGAGAAGTGTAGACTCCGCGGGTCTCTGGATTTTCTGTGGTCCTAAAGTATCCCACAGGTGCGGGCTCCGGTGCCTGGTAAGCTTTCGGGGCTGAACCTCCTCAAGTTCTTTCTAACTCCCCTCTGGCTGTCTGCTCCTGGGATCTTTCCTCAGACCCTCTCCTCTTCTCCCATCTCTCAACTCTCTCAGAGGCAAAAGACTTATGCCTCCTCACAACCGACCCGACCGCTCTTCTTGTTCCCCCTAGAGGTGATTTTTATTCCCTCCCGGGTAACCTCCCACCGTGTGATCTAGTGTGGGGTGCTGGTTAATGGGTTCCACCCACCATCCTATGATCAACCCGCAGCTGGAGTATCTGCACCTCGTTTACGGGTGCAGTACCCATCTGTGATGCCTGCCTGGCGGGGCGCCACACAAGAAGTACTCCAGACAATAAGGATGACCTCTAGAGGGTAAGAATGATCACCAAAGTAGAAGGATAATCACCTCTGATCGAGGATGACAACCACTGGTCAATGTAGTCCACGAAGAGGAAAAAAGTGACATCCAGAAGAGAAAGGCGACCACCAGAAGATAGAGTACTTGAGGAGCTGAGACATTGGCTGGATAAGTCAATGGAAATTTGATTAAGGGCTTATTTTTGTACCTGTCTAATGGATATATTTGAAGGAAAAGGTGTCTATTGTGTTACATAGTCCCCAAACAACTGACTAGCTGTCTCCATGGTACATGGTACCACAAGAAAACTGGGGCTTCTTAACTTAGCATGCTTTTGCTCCTAATGACCTCACAATAAATTGGTCCTTGCTACAGGTACTTATGAAGTCAAGAACCCAAATATAGTCTCTGATCAATGATGACTCCACAACAGGAACCAAGGGTGAAAACCAGGTTGATTAATTGCTGGAGGACACAGCTATATGAGGAGTAAACCCAAGATGGTTACCTCTGCCAAAATATTGTCTCCACCAAAATCTGCCAGCAGGGAAAGCCAGAACACCTTAGATAGTTGTCCGCTCCTGCTGAAATGAAAGGGTTTGGCCAGCATTGTTCTTGTATGTATATGAGCACTATAAGGGTCGGGATGAGAGGTTAGGAGCCACGACCCCTGACCTATGGGCCACTATATTGTATTCTAAGCATCTACAAACCACATGTAATTCTTCTTTTCTTCGTAGTGGCTGATTTCTAGCCATTATGAGCTGTGTGCATTCTTCTGCTCATAATTCCAGCATTTTCCTACTAGATCTCCTGACTTGCCTAATTCCTGCCCAAGGTGATTTGCACTTTCTAAGATAAATTAGGCGTAAAAGAGTAATTTCATCAGAAAGTTGTGCGGCATCGGCTGTTCTGGCGCTCGTGTGATCCGCTGTGTGTGAAGAGGGTTCTCCGCTCATTAATATGCACGGTGTGCAGAACCGCACCGTCCCCGGAGACTGGTAATCCGCGGTCACATAAACTGATATTATAGGATGAATTAACCCCTGTACAGAGGAGCCATTAAGGCTAAACTGTCCTGTAGACGACAATGGAGCAGGTTAGAATAACCATAATGTGGGTCGTGTGATGTAGATGCTACTGGCGCCGGGATAATGTGGAGAAATATGGAGGTCGAGTGGGGAATGTGCAGACTCTGCCGCCAGAGAAACCTACAGACACGTGTTCAGACTGCGCATACAGTCATGACTGAGACCTCAGCAACTCAACCGCAATAATAACAAAATGTGCAATAAATGAAGGAAATCCTTCATGTGGGGGCTCATTATGGGGGCACTGTGGATATCACTGTTATGGGGGCACTGTGGATATCACTGTTATGGGGGCACTGTGGATATCACTGTTATGGGGGCACTGTGGGTATCACTGTTATGGGGGCACTGTGGGTATCACTTATGGGGGCACTGTGGATATCTCTATTATGGGGGCACTGTGGGTATTACTGTTATGGGGGCACTGTGGATATCACTGTTATAGGGGCACTGTGGGTATCGCTGTTATTATGGAGGCACTGTGAATATCACTGTTATGGGGCACTGTGGATATCACTGTTATGGAGGCACTGTGGGTATCACTGTTACGGGGGCACCGTGGGTATCACTGTTATGGGGGCACCGTGGGTATCACTGTTATGGGGGCACTGTGGGTATCACTGTTATGGGGGCACTGTGGGTATCGCTGTTATGGGGGCACTGTGGATATCACTGTTATGGGGCACTATGGATATCATGGTTATGGAGGCACTGTAGATATCACTGTTATGCACTGTGGATATCGCTGTTATTATGGGGGCACTGTGGGTATCGCTGTTATGGGGGCACTGTGGATATCGCTGTTATTATGGGGGCACTGTGGGTATCACTGTTATGGGGACACTGTGGGTATCACTGTTATGGGGGCACTGTGGGTATTACTGTTATGAGGGTACTGTGGTATCACTGTTATGGAGGCACTGGGGATATCACTGTTACGGGGGCACTGTGGGTATCACTGTTATGGAGGCACTGTGGATATCACTGTTACGGGGGCACTGTGGATATCACTGTTATGGGGGCACTGTCGGTATCACTGTTATGGAGGCACTGTGGATATCCCTGTTATGGAGGCACTGTGGGTATCGCTGTTATGGGGGCACTGTGGGTATCACTGTTATGGGGGCACTGTGGGTATCACTGTTATGGGGCACTGTGGATATCACTGTTATGGGGGCACTGTGGATATCACTGTTATGGGGGCACTGTCGGTATCACTGTTATGGAGGCACTGTGGATATCCCTGTTATGGAGGCACTGTGGGTATTTCTGTTATGGGGGCACTGTGGGTATCACTGTTATGGGGCACTGTGGATATCGCTGTTATTATGGCAGCACTATGGGTATCGCTGTTATTATGGGGGCACTGTGGGTATCGCTGTTATTATAGGGGCACTGTGGATATCACTGTTATGGAGGCACTGTGGATATCACTGTTAAGGAGGCACTGTGGATATCCCTGTTATGGAGGCACCGTGGGTATCGCTGTTATGGAGGCACTGTCGGTATCACTTTTATGGGGCACTGTGGATATGGCTGTTATTATGGGAGCACTGTGGGTATCACTGTTATGGGGGCACTGTGGGTATCACTGTTATGGGGGCACTGTGGGTATCACTGTTATGGGGGCACTGTGAGTAACACTGTTATGGGGGCACTGTGGGTATTTCTGTTATGAGGGTACTGTGGGTATCACTGTTATGGGGGCACTGTGGGTATCACTGTTATGGGGGTACTGTGGGTATCACTGTTATGGGGCACTGTGGGTATCACTGTTATGGGGGCACTGTGGGTATCACTGTTATGGGGCACTGTGGGTACCACTGTTATGGGGGCACTGTGGGTATCGCTGTTATGGGGGCACTGTGGATATCGCTGTTATGGGGGCACTATTGGTATCATGGTTATGGAGGCACTGTAGATATCACTGTTATGTACTGTGGATATCGCTGTTATGGGGGCACTGTGGGTATCGCTGTTATGGGGGCACTGTGGGTATCGCTGTTATGGGGGCACTGTGGTATCACTGTTTATGGGGCACTGTGGATATCACTGTTATGGAGGCACAGTGGATATCCCTGTTATGGAGGCACCGTGGGTATCGCTGTTATGGAGGCACTGTCGGTATCACTTTTATGGGGCACTGTGGATAGGCTGTTATTATGGGAGCACTGTGAGTATCACTGTTATGGGGGCACTGTGGGTATCACTGTTATGGGGGCACTGTGGGTATCACTGTTATGGGGGCACTGTGGGTATCACTGTTATGGGGTCACTGTGAGTAACACTGTTATGGGGGCACTGTGGGTATTTCTGTTATGAGGGTACTGTGGGTATCACTGTTATGGGGGCACTGTGGGTATCACTGTTATGGGGGTACTGTGGGTATCACTGTTATGGGGCACTGTGGGTATCACTGTTATGGGGGCACTGTGGGTATCACTGTTATGGGGCACTGTGGGTATCACTGTTATGGGGGCACTGTGGGTATCGCTGTTATGGGGGCACTGTGGATATCGCTGTTATGGGGCACTATTGGTATCATGGTTATGGAGGCACTGTAGATATCACTGTTATGTACTGTGGATATCACTGTTATGGGGGCACTGTGGGTATCGCTGTTATGGCGGCACTGTGGGTATCACTGTTATGGGGCACTGTGGATATCGCTGTTATTATGGCAGCACTATGGGTATCGCTGTTATTATGGGGGCACTGTGGGTATCGCTGTTATTATAGGGGCACTGTGGATATCACTGTTATGGAGGCACTGTGGATATCCCTGTTATGGAGGCACCGTGGGTATCGCTGTTATGGAGGCACTGTCGGTATCACTTTTATGGGGGCACTGTGGATATGGCTGTTATTGGGAGCACTGTGGGTATCACTGTTATGGGGGCACTGTGGGTATCACTGTTATGGGGCACTGTGGGTATCACTGTTATGGGGTCACTGTGAGTAACACTGTTATGGGGGCACTGTGGGTATTTCTGTTATGAGGGTACTGTGGGTATCACTGTTATGGGGCACTGTGGGTATCACTGTTATGGGGGTACTGTGGGTATCACTGTTATGGGGGCACTGTGGGTATCACTGTTATGGGGCACTGTGGTATCACTGTTATGGGGCACTGTGGGTATCACTGTTATGGGGGCACTGTGGGTATCGCTGTTATGGGGCACTGTGGATATCGCTGTTATGGGGGCACTATTGGTATCATGGTTATGGAGGCACTGTAGATATCACTGTTATGTACTGTGGATATCGCTGTTATGGGGGCACTGTGGGTATCGCTGTTATGGCGGCACTGTGGGTATCGCTGTTATCGGGGCACTGGGGTTATCACTGTTATGGGGCACTGGGTTATCGCTGTATGGGGGCACTGTGGGTATCACTGTTATGGGGGCACTGGATATCACTGTTATGGTGGCACTGTGGATAGCACTGTTATGGGGGGCACTGTGGGTATCACGGTTATGGGGGCCCTTGTAGTTATCACTGTTATGAAGGCACTGTGGGAATCACTGTTATGGGGGCACTGGGGATATCGCTGTTATGGGGCACTGTAGAAATCATTATGGGTGCACTGTGGGTATCACTGTTATGGGGGCACTGTGGGTATCACTGTTATGGGGGCACTGTGGTATCATGGTTATAGTGGCACTGTGGATAGCACTGTTATGAGGACACTGTGGATAGCACTGTTATGGAGGCACTGTGGGTATCTTTGTTATGGGGGTTCTGTGGGTATCTTTGTTATGGGGGCACTGTGGGTATCTCTGCTATGGGGGTTCTGTGGTTATCTCTGTTATGGGGGCACTGTCATCCCAGATCATACTCTCCTTTTGTAACGTTGGCTCTGCAAACGTTGGCACATCCAGACACCGCCCGTGTACGTTATATACCGACTCCGCCGCCCCCTCCAACCAGCCGAATGGGCGGATGTAAAATGAAATTGCATAGATAAATAGAATTTAAGGGACGCACATATAAGCCGTAAAAAATTATTTTGTTTACGCTTTTTGGCTGCAATTTTTTATTGCCGCACATTCAGATTAGATTGTGCACGTAATAGCTACATTATACCTGGTATAAAATATACCAAAATGTATCGCGTCCACGGAGATGGGACAGATCTGCTCACAAACAAATCCCATCTAGATGGCGGCTGTTAAACCTCAACATGTGTAAGAAGACGGGAAATTAGTTTTATCTGTTTTTTATTCCAAAACGTCTGTTCATGGCTCAGCGGTGGTAAAAAATAATGTCAAAGTCGGAAATAACAATGGGTTTTTATGTGAATGTTTTATGTCCCTGGCAATTACATTGGAATTGCTACAATAGGGTGGAGCGCTGTAAAGTGTACCTGTCATATCAGGTGACTATTCAGAATAAGCTGATATCTGTGTACATAAGGAATAATGCTAATTCTGGCCATTATAAGACTTGTATCTGGCATCTATCACCAGCCTTCCCCTCTGCAGACTCTGAGCTAGTAGATGGAGACTAACTGCTATGATGTCTCCCATTCACAGCACATTCAGATTCTGCCTCTTATCGTCAGTTGTCTCTTAGCTGGTGGGTGTAGACACGCTTCTATGATGTCTCTTATACACAGCACACATGGATGTCTTTAATTTTCAGTTGTCTCTGAGCATGTGGTTGGAGACTTACTGCTACGAGGTCTTATATTCACAGCCCATATAGGCTCTGCATATAATTTTCAGTTGTCTCAGAGCTGGTGGGTTGAGACTAGCTACCGTGATGTCTCCCATATGCTGCGCACACACAGACTGTCTCTAATTTTCAGTTCTCTCTAAGCTGGTGGGTGGAGATTAGCTTTTATGATGACTCCAATACATACCACACACAGTCTCTAATTTTATGTTGTCTCTGATTACCTGGCGGGAAGAGAGTAGCTGCTATGATGTCTCCCATACACTGTGCAGACAAAGACTGTCTCTAATTTTTAGTTGTCTCTGAGATGGTGGGTCAAGACTACCTGCTGTGATGTCTCCCATACACAGCGCACACAACCTATCTCTAATTTTAGTTGTCTCTGAGCTGATGGGTGCAAACTAGCTGTTATGATGTCTCTTAAATATTGAACACTCAGACTCTGTCTCTAATTTTCAGTTGCCTCTGAGCTATTGCATGGAGACTAGCTGCCATTATGTCTCCCATACATTGTGCACATACAGACTCTGTCACTAATTTTCAGTTGTCTCTAATCTGGTGGGTGGAGACCGGCTTCAATGATGTCTTCCATATACAGAACACCTACACGGTCTCTAATTTTCAGTTGTTTCTGACCTGATGGGTGTAGACTAGTTGGGATGTCTTCCATACACTGCACACACAGACTCTGTCTCTAATTTTCAGTTGTCTCTGAGGTGGTGCATAGAGATTAGTGGCTAGTTGGGATGTCTCTCATACACTGCACACAGACTCTGTCTCTAATTGTCAATTCTCTCTGATCTGGTGGGTGAATTCTAGTTGCTGTGATGTCTCCTATACACACAGAGATAAGTAATTCCTTAATTCCTGCCCATTTGTCTCTATGTAGCACATGTTGAGAAGCAGCAGCACAGAGAACCTTATAGAGCCGCATAAGCAGTGCAGCTGGGAATTGGTTGAGATAAATACTTACACAGACAGGTGTTGCTGCTATTTAGTGAGTTTGTGCCCCTGTTACTCTGTTCCTCCCTCCCCACTCCATAGACTTCAATAAGCAGCTGTAATCTGACCCCTCAGTCAGCTGCCAGTCCATATTGTCTTGAGCAGGATAGATGGTTGCAGTTTTTTAAGAGCACCTGATGAGTTCAGAAGTCGAGGATGGGAGATTGAGTAGTGGCTCAGAAGTGGAAGACTTTTCTAATAAAATATAGGACAAAGCTTTCTAAATATTCCCTTGTACTATTGATTTATGCAAAGTTTATTGACATCACAGCAACCATTTATGATTATTATTCAGGCTTCATCTCTGCACTCTCTACTGAATTTTCGTAGGAGGAGAACTGTATACTTAAAACAAGATGATCTCACAGTCTAATCTTTATGGTATAAATTCACTCATCAGGGTAAATCCTCTCTGTAGATATAGCAAACCCATACTCTGTCCATCCGGTGCCAGATAGAAAAGTGTGATCACGTCACATAGTCCAGTGGTGGCTTTACACCGCTCCATCTGGCGCTCGGCATTGTGCTTGGTGATGAACGGCTGCTCAGAACATGTCTCCTCCAGAGTCCAATGGTGGCAGCTTTATACCTCTCCATCCGATGCTCAGCATTTTGCTTGTTGATGTACGGCTACACAGAACATATCTCTTCGAGAATCCAGTGGTGATGGCTTTATACAGCTCCATCCAACACTCTGTATTGTGCTTGGTGATGTACGGCGGCACAGAACACATCTCCAGAATCCAGTGGTGGTTTTACACCACCCCATCCGACGCTTGGCATTGTGCTTGGTGATGTACGGCTGTACACAACCTGTCTCCTCCAGAGTCCAGTGCTGGTGGCTGTACACCGCGCCACACGATGCTCAGCATGTGCTTGGTGATGTTCGGCTGCAGTTGCTCGGTCATGAAGCTCCTGGTGGGCGCAGCGTTTGTGCTGATGTTACCAGAGGAGGTCTGGACTCTGCAGTTATGGGGTTAGCAGAGCGGTGGGGACTTTTCTGCCCTTTGCTCCTCAGCACCGCGCCCCCCTCCCGCTCAGTAACATTATGGGGGCTCTACTTTGTGTTTGAGTTGCTGCGTTTTTCCACTTCTCCAACAGGGTAGGGGGTACTCGGATATTGGGACAGGTTGCTATTTCAGTGGGGATCACGGCTGGTTGGGTCCTGATCCCGTGCCCTGGACACTCAAGGCTGAGGGAAAAATTATTTGGGATGGGGGATTATTATACGTGTCGCCACCTGTGGTACCTGGTAATGTAGTTACCATTGCTGTGGCTGGCCGCTGAGGTGTTGGTGATGCAGCTTTGGGTAGTACAGCTCCCCACAGGCAGAGCTTTACCTCAGGGCAGCGGGGTGGATGAGGGGAGTCGTAGTCCTTGGTTCTGTGTAAGTTCTCCAGGCGGCGGTGGTGAATAAAGGATACCAGACATCAAGTAGCCCAAACAGTTCTTTACTGGTACCAGATGGTTCATTAGGAACACAGTACAGTCTAGTTTTGTTGTCACAGGTTTTGGGGATTACCACAGAGTCTGTCAGAGGTGCCTTCCCCACACTTTCTTAGTCCTGTTCCTTTATGGGCTCTTTTGGCTCCTTACACTCCCACTCTTGGAGTCTGGTTTCTGGTCCCTGGGTCTGTTGCTTAAAGTCTCTCTTAGGGTGGCTTCACATTAGCGTTCGCCTCCGCAGCGTTCTGCAGAGGGGATCCGCAATGTGAACGCAGCACCGCAAGCCCCTATGTTAGAATGGGAGCTCACGGTGCTGCGCTTGACTGCGCATGACCGTGCGCACCCATTCACTGCCATATGTGATCTGTGCGCAGGCGGATGCCTGCGTACAGATCACACACTCTCAGCCCGCACCAGGACGCAACATTGCGTCCTGGTGCGGGCGAGAGTGTGTGATCTGTACGCAGGCATCCGCCTGCGCACAGATCACATATGGCAGTGAATGGGTGCGCACGGTCATGCGCAGTCAAGCGCAGCACCGTGCGCTCCCATTCTAAACATAGGGGCTTGCGGTGCTGCGTTCACATTGCGGATCCCTCTGCAGAACGCTGCGGAGGTGAACGCTAATGTGAAGCCACCCTTAGGCTGCCTTCAGATTTGCAGATGCCTCCGCAGCGTTTTGCAGAGGCATCTGCAAGCATCTGCATGCAGACGGCAGCCCCTATGTTTATAATGGAGTTTATAATGGCGACATGTTGCGTCCCTGGTGCGGGCGAGATTGTGTGATTTGTGCGCAGGCGTCCGCCTGCGCACAGATCACATACAGGAGTGAATGGGTGCGCACGGCGGTCTGCAAGCATCTGCAGACTGCCGTGCACTCCATTATAAACATAGGGGCTGCCGTCTGCATGCAGATGCCTCCGCAAAACGCTGCGGAGGCATCTGCAAATCTGAAGGCAGCCTTACTTGTCAGCGTCTTGAACCCAGCTATGGGACAGAGGTTGGACTACTTTGATGGGTGCTGTGGCACCTTCTTGGTAAGGCCCACAGCCTGCTGGTCAGCAGTTTGGAATGAACCTTAACAAACCGCTCAGTTCCGGTTTACCGTGTTGACCTGGACTCTCCAGCCGGCTCCAACCAGTCCTGGAGTGTCCCTTTGGTTGTCTGGTCACCTCTCAGTTTAGACGTGCCCTCCTGTCACGACCACAGGGTCCCTTGTGTCCGTCTCTGCTGCTCTCCTCACACTGTCTGACTGACTTGAGTCAAACTGTCACCTACGTCACATCTCCCGCTCTGCTATGCTCCACTCTCCTGGGACCTACTGAATGTACAGTCCCTGGTGCTAGGGTGTCTATGATTGGGATCTTGTGGATTTGTATACTGACTCTGTAGCTTCCCCTCTATCTGTGACTATGGAGGCACTACACCTTCTGTTTGGGATGCAGTACCTCCCTGTGGCATCCCGCCAAAGGGGCACCACATCACTCACATGTGATGGGTCAAGATTTAGGAGTGAGAAATGTCAGGAACAGACTTGTTACCCCGGTGGCTCCTATTACAGGACAGACTGGTATCAGTGAGCTCCGCACCACTGGCCATTGTGTCCAATTCTTATAGTAAATGACCCTGAAGTGCTATGCAAAGTAACACCCCTTCTTATTGCTGGTGTCAGTCTGAACTGTGTCTCATATAATTCCATTCAGGAAACTCCCTGGTGTATGTAGACCAAATAAGAAAGAGGTGCATTGTAAAGAGGCAAGACAGAAATGATGTAAAAGTGCAAAGGGCCCTACAGATTTTAAAAAAAATAATTGTTCCTGGAAACAGCACCACTGCTGTCTACAGGTTGTCTCTGGAATTGCAGCTCACCTCTATTAAAATGAATGAAGTTGAGCTGCAATACCCAATCCGACCTGTACATAATGTTGGTGCTATTTATGCAGAAAAGCAGCTCTGGTTTCCCACTCTTGTACAACCTCTCAAGGTATAGAGAACAAATATTCAATAGCAGTATTCAATTTCCTGGAGTGACTGGTATGGACGTCCGGCATTGAGTCATCCATCAAAGCTGGGCCCAAAAGAAAACACTTATTTTACTTGTTATACAAAATGTTAGCTTTTAATAATTGGCTGCGGAGCCAGACGGCAGATAAATCTGCTCGGGAATCTCGTAAGTCTGAGATGCTAAATGCCATCTCCTGACCTCAATTTTGGTGGTAATTACATTGTGCCATAATTACTCGGAATAATCTATTTTGTAGCATCGCTTGTCCCTTGGCATATTTGGAGCTAATAGTCAAATATCAGACAAAACCCCCCAATGTAATGGATCTTAATCATATTGTTCAAAGAACTAATTGTGATTCCAACGTGAGCAATAACGACAGGGGTTCAGGGAATCGAGCCACCATCATAGATGGATCCAGCAGAGGGTCACATAGACTAACATTAGGTGTTGTCATAGACCCTCCAGATATGCTGATTGGTTGTTGCATGGTTCTGTTGTTTGGGGGACACCTATGGGGTCAGTTGTGGTTGGGAAATTCTTCTTCTGTAGGGGATTAGGGGTTGATTCCATGTTGTGGGGGATTAGTGTCTGATTTTATGTGGAAGATTATGGATTAATACACTGTTGTGAGGGATTAGTGGTTGATATGCAGTTGTGGGGGATTAGTGGCTGAGACGCTGTTGTGGGGGATTAGTATCTGATTTTCTGTTCTGGGGGAGTAGGGCTTGATATGCTGTTGTGGGGGATTAGGTATGGATACGCTTTTGTGGGGAATTAGTGTCTGATTCACTGTTGTGGGGGATTAGAGACTCATACTCTATTATGGGGGATTAGTGGTTTATACACTGTTGTGAAGGATTATTGGTTGATATGCAGTTGTGGGGGATTAGTTTTTGATACATTCTTGTGGGACATTAGTGGTTGATATGCTGTTGTGGAAGATTTGTGATTAATACACTGTTGTGAGGGATTAGTGTTTGGTATGCTGTTGTGGAAGATTAGGGACTGATACGCTGTTGTGAGGGATTAGGGTCTGATTCACTGTTGAGGAGCATTAGTGGTTGATACACTGTTTTGGGTTTAGTGTCTGAGACGATATTGTGGGGGATTAGTGGCTGACACACTGTTGTGAGTGATTTGTGGTTGATACGCAGTTATGGGGTTACTGTTTTAGACGCTGTTGTGGAATATTACTATCTGATTTTCCGTTCTGGGGGATTAGGAACTGATATGCTGTTGTGGTGGATTAGAGGTTGAGATTTTGTAGTGAAAGATTAGGTATTGATATGCTATTGTGGGGAATTAGTGGCTAATTCGCTGTGGTGGGGTATTAGTGACTGGTACTCTGTTATGGGGAATTATTCTCTGATACACTGTTGTAGGGGATTATTGGTTGATACACTGTTGTGGGAGATTAGAGGCTGATACGTTGTTGTGGAGCATTAGCGGCTGATATGCTGCTGTGACGCCTCTGCGGACTGGTCGCCACAGTGATGCTGCACCTACTCGACAGGTGTGGTGTCACCGTTCCCAGGTAAGAGGGGTTGCAAACCCAAGACACACACAGTTTGCATCCAACACCATCCCTATTCCAGTCTAGGGGTTTCGGGCAGACCCTGATTAGGGAGGGCCTCATCTTCTGGCCAGGAGGAGGGGTTAGCAGTAGGTTAGAGAGAGAGGAGTCATGGGGAGGGAGGCGTCCAGAGCGGATACAGGAAGGAAGGAGTCCTAGGAGACATGGGAGTGGGACATCCACCCGTGTGCTCCGAATCCCGACCCGACCCAGGCGAAGGGACTGGTTGCCAGAGGGGACCGGCCCCGATCTGGTGTGGGTACTCCAAGTCCCTACCAGGAAAATCGGAGGCCACTGTGTCTGCAGGAGCACAATCCATGGATAATCCGCAGGACGGTGGCTAGAACTAAGGTCAGGGGACGTGCTTCCATCCCCGACATGGCCCGCAGCCTTCAGCCTGGGACCCTCTTCACGAAGGCGCAGGGCAGGCGAGGCGAGTAACCAGCACAGGGAAAGAGCAACTTGGGAAGGCCCACGAAAGGTGTCTCAGCAGAGCGATCCTGATCTCCTGGGAGCTAACCTGGTCGCACCTTGGAGGAGCACATCACCTGGCTGGGTAACCTTGCCCGATCAGCAAGTAAAACGTAAAAAACTTCATGAACTGTGTGTCTGCTCCTTTCGCGCCCTGCAACTGTCACACTTAGGAGGACCGGGAATCAGATAACTAAATGTAATGGGCGAAGGGATCCAGGGAGAGCTAAACTGACCCTTACACTGGGGGTCCCTGGCTCGCCCTGCTCTCAAAGGTACCTCTGAAGGTGAGGAGGTCCAAGTCTCCACCCTATTTTCCTGAGCTTCTGAATAGCCCTAGGATGAGGGCCCTTACCTCCATGCACAGATTCTGAATCACAGCTACTCCCAAGGCAAAGACTTCAGCCCAGCAACAAGCATCTGCACAGCACAATGACCAAGAGTAAACTAACTCTATCAGCTATTTAAAACCAGGGGGAAGGGGATTCCATGTGAGTCACACCCAAGCCTCACATCAACCCGTCAACCAGCAGCTGAACATAATAGTGACTGCAGCTCTGGAGTATAGTACAAGAGGTAAGCTAAGACCAAGACTTTCACATCCGTACCTCATGCAGCTCATGAAGAAATGCAAGCACAACACACACAGCAGCATTCAGCAATATCAGCGCAATCTAAGCGTGTGACAGTGACCCTCTACATCACCAGAGCCCCGTCCCTGCAATTGACTGTCCATACCATCCCTGGGGCCCCACTCCACCTGTGGGGAGTGATACCATCCTGGCTGCATCACCATCTGCCCCAGCGGTCCCAATCTGCAGCGTCGGCCATCCCTGGCCGAACACCACAGGTGGCATCACAAACTTTCCCCTGTAAATATCCCCTTTACTGCACGCCCAGAGTTATGGAGCCGGGTCACTGCCACCGTGATCTCCCAAAGAACTGTCTGGCACGGTTCCGAGTACCCACCAGCCCTAGTGGGTGTTGCATTGCTATGTGGGATTAGTGGCTAATACACTGTTGTGAGGGATTATTGGTTGATATGCAGTTGTGGGGGATTAGCGTCTGATACGTTCTTGTTGGGCATTAGTGGATGATATGTTGCTGTGGAAGATCAGGAACTGATTCGCTGTTGTGGAGGATTATTGTTTGATACACTGTTTTGGGTTTAGTGTCTGAGACGCTGTTGAGGAGGATTAGTGGTTGACACTGTTGTGAGGATTAATGGTTGATATGCAGTTGTGGGGTATTAGTGGCTGAGACACTTGTGGAGGATTAGTATTTGATTTTCTGTTCTGGGGGTTTAGGGATTGATATTTTGTTGTGGAAGATTAGGATTGACACACTATTGTGGGGAATTAGTGCTAATTTGCTGTTGTGGGGAATTAGTGTCTGATACACTGTTGTCAGGGATTAGTGTCTGATATGCTGTTGTGGGGAATTAGTGTCTGATACACTGTTGTCAGGGATTAGTGTCTGATATGTTGTGGAATATTAGGGACTGATATGCTGTTGTGAGGATTATTGGTTGATATGCTGCTGTGGGGGAATAGTGGCTGATACATTGTTTTGGGGCATTAGTGTCTGATATGCTGCTGTGGGGGAATAGTGGATGATACACTGTTTGTGGGGATAGTGGACGATATGTTGTGGAATACTAGGGACTGATATGCTGTTGTGAGGGATTATTGGTTGATATGCTGCTGTGGGGGAATAGTGGCTGATACACTGTTGTGGGGGATAAGTGGACGATATGTTGTGGAATATTAGGACTGATATGCTGTTGTGAGGATTATTGGTTGATATGCTGCTGTGGGGAATAGTGGCTGATACATTGTTTTGGGCATTAGTGTCTGATATACTGTTGTGGAGGATTAGTGGTTGATATGCTGTTGTGGGGGATAAATAGATGATATGCTGTTGTGGAGGATTAGTGGTTGATATGCTGTTGTGGGAGATTAGAGGTTGGTACACTGCTGTGGAGGATTAGTGGCAGATGCACTCTTTTGGCTTTAGTGGCTGAGATAATATTGTGGGGGATTAGTGGCTGAGACGATATGGTGGGGATTGGTGATTGATATGCTGTTATGGGGGATTAATGGTTAATTTTCTGTTATGCAGGATTAGGGACTGATACGCTGTTGTGGGACATTAGTGGCTGTTGCTAAACTTGATGTAAATATTCAGTTTCTACATAATTCAGCCCCTTTCCTTGACCATGATCGGGATTCTTCTTCTTTATCTTTCCTTCTCTTCATAATTGGATTATTTGCAGATCTGAAATCTTCACTTCTTATCTTAATCTTCAATTAATTTCTTCTGTATTTTGCAGAAATATTCCTAATTATCTTTTCTCGCCTGGACCTGAGATCAGACACCCAACCCAATTAGCGCTCCCGTGTCCAATACATGCTGCGACTGCAATCACAGACATCCAATCTGGGTGGCGACTAATCATGGGCGTCCTAATTAATATGTGCCCCATCCAGACCCAGATTCCTGGATGTTAATCTCGGTTCTCTCCTTCCTTGAGTTGCAGGGTGTCTTATTAGCCATTTAATCCCTTTATGTTGCGTTGCTCCCTGTATTGATCCGTCCTGGGTCTCCATCCGTTCCGCCATATGTCACCTCTGTTGCATTGAATGCTATAGAGCTGTGAGCGGTACTCGGTGACTTGTGTGCGGAGGGGGGGGTTATTCTTCTCGTGCAGTTTTTATTTAATTAACACATTTATGGTTCTGACGTAAAATGTTTTCTTCACATCGTTATTTTAAGAAAACAATATTGATGAAGGCAGAAATAAACACACACGATGTGACAGCGGATCATCGGAGCAGACGGAGGACGAGACGCTTTTGTCTTCTTTGCACTTGTGTTATTTTTGGGAACTTTTTCTCTCTAGTTGTTACCCGGGTCTCCTAGATCCAGTGCCGGCTGCCACGTCACCCTCCACTGATTCTTTTTGCTTCTTGACATGTCGTGTTACCATTGCAACATGATGCCACCTTTCAAATTAAACTTTAATGATTTATAGGCGGCTCGTTAGGTTGTGTCCACACTGTTAATTTGGACTGTGTCCCTTTGCCAAATCTGAATTAATTTTACAAACTTCGTTCTGCTACATCACTGGGTAACTCTGCTACACCACTGTCCATTTGTGCCTCAGACTCTATGACAAACCTAGCTCTACTACATTGCTAGGTACGTTACTTGCTATACCACTGACCAGTTGTGCCTAGGACTCTGTGACAAACCTAGCTCTGCTACATCGCAGGGTAACTCTGCTATACTACTGTCCAGTTGTGCTTCAGACTCTGTGACAAACTTAGCTCTACTACATTGCTAGGTACATTTCTTGCTATACCACTGACCAGTTCTGCCTTAGACTCTGTGGCAAACCTAGCTCTGCTACATTGTTCGGTATGCTGCTTGCTATACCACTGACCAGTTTTGCCTTGGACTCTGTGACAAACCTAGCGCTGCTACATCACTGGGTACTCTGCTTGCTATTCAACAGGCCAATTCTGCCGTCTGATACATAACTAGGTAACTGTTATATGACTGGTTGTTCCACTTTGGACTCTGTAACAAACTGAGCTCTGCAGAAATTGCTGCGTTAACCTTGCCATATCAAAGCCAGCTCTGTATTGCACACTGGTACAAACTAACGTGCTACATCTCGGATGAACTCTGCTATAGAGTTGTGTAACTTGGCTCTGCTTCACCGGTTCCTCAATGTTGAGTTTATTCTGCTTCCCTGTGGATTACAACTCTGCTATATTACAACCCCTGGCAAAAATTTTGGAATCACTCAATTCTGAGGAAAAAATTATGGAATCGCCCTGTAAATTTTCATTCCCAAAACTTAACACCTGCATCAAATAAGATCTGCTTGTTAGTCTGCATCTAAAAAGGAGTGATCACACCTTGGAGAGCTGTTGCACCAAGTGGACTGACATGAATCATGGCTCCAGGGGCTGGCTGGGGCCTCTGGCCCCGGGAACCAGGGGGGGGGATGTTTGTGGCACCCTGGCACCTGTTGGGCACCACAGAAATCCTTAGGGCATGACTGGAGTAAGTAACAGCAAAGTAAAACTCACAAAACACCAAACAACACAACAACACCTTAGAACACCTGGTTTAACCCCGAGCCTCTAGGGGGAGCTCCACTGGTCACTTTGAGCCAGTTCCCCCTATAAATAGAGTCTTGGAGGGAGAAACACCAGAGTGTGCAGACGCTACAAGAGCTGCAGGTTGTGGATGATCTCAAGTTTTTGAGACACACACCAGGCCTAGTCAGCCTAGCTACTAGTGAGGAAATCCCTGCAATTGGGATACTAGGAAAGGAGAGCACCTCTCAAGGAACCCAGAGTATTCTAACTCTTCCCTTACCAACCGGTTACTGGAACCGAAGCTGTGGAAGCTACATAGCCACTGCAGAGAACCAGCATACTTCACAGGGAGTTTAGCCCCCTGTTCACCTGTCGCACCTACCAACGAGAGCCCAGGGAAGAAGGTAGAATTATCATCACCCTTTTACAGTGCCCTCAGTGCTGACAACCAGGTGAAATCCGTTCTAATGAACACACTGCCTGGTCCGGATGGATTCCACATCCACCCGACCTTAGCACCAGAAGTATAGAGAGAAGGAAGCCTACACTAACTGCTTGCTGTGAACCTCCAGGAGTGTTAACTTCACGAACCCGGTCTTGCGTACCTGAAAACCACCAGTAAAGGTACTAAAAAGACTTTGGAGTGTCTGTGTCTGACTCCTGGGCCTAACAGCAGCATCACCGCAGCTGCCTCACAACATCTTGCGCAGCTCCCGGCTCCGGGGACTCCCGCTCATCCTGTGGGGAGCGTCCCAACTTGCTGCCTACCATCCCCCGGAGACCTAGCAGCGCTGGTAAAGTTACCAGAACACCCGCAGGTGGCGTCACGAAGACAAACTACCCCTACTGTTTCGCCATTTCCCCTATTGATCTGGACCACCGGGCCTACACCACAGCAGGCGCGGTTCCGTGACTGGAGGAGAATCAACGCCCGCTCCGTGTACCCCCGGCTACAGTGAGTCATGTTCTTCCGCAGCGTCCGACGCCATCTGCTGTATCACAGCATATGTATCATATATATACCATAGGTGTTTGCTATGGCACCTGTAACCACTTAGTCTTTTTGCCCACATTTGTGCCCCCACTCCAGACTTGTCACACAGTTCTTGCATGGACGTCTGTGATCTCAGTATAATGAAGCATACGAGTCGCCTCCTCAGCCATGTTTGTCTCCAGAAGTGATAGACCTTGTGATAAGACGACTTGTTGATTCCAATATTTTGCCTGGATGACGCCTCATGGTTTTTCAATGGATGGATGTGTAGTAACCTGGTCCAGATGGCGTCTGTCCCTTTAAGTACCCCTTTGCCTTGAGTTGCTCCTGCACACTACAGCTCAGTCCATAGCTACCTCTCTACGGTTATTAGTGAGTTTTAGGTATGCAGTTTCATTTAAAGAGGACCTGTCACCAAATCAGCCATGGTGATCTAATTACAGCACTGGATGCAGCATGTCTCCAGCATGCAGGCAAGGGGTCCCCCAGCCTTGAGCAGCCCTGTACCCCGAGATAATACACTTAGAAAACTTACATGCTGCAGCCTAAAAGGAGGTGGCTAGGGGCTGCGCCTAAAAGGAGGTGGCTAGGGGCTGCAGCCGAGGGCAGATTCACACCGCCTGCATGTGTAATCTGCCCACTGCTGCCAATCATTCTCTCCCTGTCTGCAGCATTTAAACAGAGTTTTTTTTTCTCTCTCCCAGAAAGTCCGTTAGCCCCGCCTCCTGAGGGGTGGGGCTAAACGGAAGAGAAAAAAAAAACCTCAGTTTAAATGCTGCAGACAGGGAGAGAATGATTGGCAGCGGTGGGCAGATTACACATGCAGGGGGTGTGAATCTGCCCTTGGCTGCAGCCCCTAGCCACCTCCTTAGTGGCTGGAGCATGTAAGTTTTCTAAGTGTATTATCTCGGGGTACAGGGCTGCTCAAGTGCTGGGGGACCCCTTGTGTGCATGCTGCAGACATGCTGCATCCAGTGCTGTAATTAGATCACCATGCCTGGTTTGGTGACAGGTCCTCTTTAAATCTATTTTATCTTTCATGTATTTCTCATTTGTTGTGTTCCAGCACCATCTGCTGGTGAAAATGTACGGTTTGTCACTTTGCATTGTGTAAATCTGACATGTAAATTGGGTGTTGTCTTATTGGCTGGTGACCCAGTCACAGGGCTCAATAGGTGGAGTTACTACTACTTTTGTCTACACAGACCAAGCTGGTAATTCCTCAGGCTGGATAAGATACCACACGGAGCAGAGAAATTGTTGAGGGCCTCCTCCCCATTTCCAGGCCCAAGGTCTGGAAGTTCATCCTTTACTGATTTCCACAGCCAAGATACTAAAGACGTTTTACTCTGGATACTCGCTTGACCGGATTTATGCGTGCTTCTTCAGCAGTAGGGTGTACCGAATTTAGAGAACCTACTTCCCGCGTGTTGGAAAAGATACAGCGTCTTTCGTCCCACCACAACCATTCGTTGCTTCAAGTACTTTTTCACGTGCCGTGACCAGCTGTGAAATGAACCCAGGATTCACAGGTCTGTATAACCCTCATGTTATATTTAACCTTTTGCTTTAAGCCACAAAAGACTATGAACCTTGCTATAACAGCATGCAAATATTACAGCTAAATAATCCATGCTCTTACAGCTCCAAAACCCCAATTTTATTTCAGTATTCAACTGTAAACTGTACTTGTCGTGGCCTGCCCATGTGAGACTGTGAAGCATTTCCTTTATGTTACATTTCCCCTTTCGTGCTGAAGTAAAGGCAACTGTTCTTCCCGGGACCTGTGTCTGTGGTCATTCTCGCTTGTGGACACTGTGGATAACAGGGAACGATAAGCCTCATTGCAGATGGACTTAATTTCATATTCTTCCCACTGTCATGGCCTCACATGATGTAGTTTGTCAATTTTCTTGGCTGAAAGACTGTTATCAATGAGCTGGATGATGGTGCTGATTCTCGTTCCTTGGGAAGTCATCTTAATGACTGCTCGATTTGAACCAGTGACCTTTCACTTAGGAATCAACCTAATAACACACTGTGCTATTGTTACTGTTTTGCTCCTGGTGGTGGAATAATCTTTTTCTTCCCGTATGCTACAAATTACAACCTGTTCTCACGTTTGGGAATGAGAACAAGTTGTAATTTGTAGCATACGGGTAGAAAAAGATTATATGCATACTACAAATTACAACCTGTTCTCACATTTGGGAATGTGAAAACAGGTTGTAATTTGTAGTATGCAGATGGAAAAAGATTTTTCCACTAAAAGCAATACAGTAACAATGCAGAGACATAATAATAATCTGCATAACTAATCATATGCTAAATAGTCAAATTTATGTATGAGATAGTCAAGATGATTGTCTATAAAATGAAGGTCAAAGTTGTAGAGGATGGTGAAATATAGAGCCTGAAAAGCAAAAGGTCAAGACATTGTTACCCTTTTGCTCGTCAGTAAATTGAGGTACAGAAAATATGTATTATTCGGTTACATTAGAATACTCCAGTGCAGTATGGGTCTGCCGTCACCGTAATTGCAAAAGAAAATAAGACAGAAAATTGAAGACAAAATGTTGCTAGGCGATGAGACGTTTCACCTTTCACTTGTGACCCCGGTGGTCCGCCCCGCACGCTGCCGCTCCGCTCATTTCCATGTGAGCTGTGTATCTAGTGATTGTGTTTCTGTATCCGGCCATCTGCTGCTTCTTCTGCCGTTACATATTGTCTTTGTTGCTTTGGTAAATATTTACACAGAATTGGTAAAATAACAGACAATTAAAATGTGAAACACTGTATACAACGTTCTGTGTGATGGAAACGTCATTATCACTGTAAAGAGAAATCCAATACTGCATCTGTATAATACATTCCTTTAATTCAACCTCAATTATAATTGATAATTCAATACCAGGGTATCCGATATTGTGGATAAAGCAGACAATGCAGGTTATGTAACCAGTGCTCAGTCTTCTTAAGGAATTCCATATTTCTGTAGGATGCAAATGGTGGATTAACAGATTTTCTAGGTTTTTGGATGGGTCAGACTGTTCCTTGTTACCCTGTTTCCCCGAAAATAAGTCACCCCCGAATATAAGTCAGGGCAGGGCTGGCGCAGAATTTTCCAATATAAGTCATACCCCGATTATAAGACAGGGTGACTTATTTTCGGGGAATATAAGACAGGGTACCGCTAAAGTGCCATTTTTGCCCATTGCATGTTTTACCTGTGTCCCCGCTGTCCCACTGGCCCCGCTGTCCTCCGTGGGCTCCCCTCTGCCCTCAGGTGCCGCCGCAGGTCCGCTGTCTCCCGTGGGCTCCCCTCTGCCCTCAGGTGCCGCAGGTAACCCCGAGGGCATAGGGTTAATCTTGTGCGCCTGTCGCCCCGGCCTGACGTCACCGCTGCCGGCAGGAGCTTCTGATTGGCCAGCGGCTCCCCAGCATCTCGAGCGCTGATTGGCTCAGCAGCTCGAGTGCTGATTGGCCAGAAACTCCTGCATGAAGAAGCATCTGGACAACGCCCTGCACCGCGGAGGAATCCATAGCCCGAGGCCGCCATTACCCTAAAAAGTGAGTATGTTTCCTTGCCGACTTAACCATTAAAACCGCAATTCCGCCGCACAGCCGACTTGCGGCATACTTGCGGCAGGTCCCCATACAATGTACGGTACTGTATGGGACACTTGCGGCAAGGTGCGGTTACCGCACCTTTGCCGCACCTTGACGCAAGTGTCCCATACAGTACCGTACATTGTATGGGGACCTGCCGCAAGTATGCCGCAAGTGTGCCGCAAGTCGGCTGTGCGGCGGAATTGCGGTTTTAACGGTACTGTGCGGGGGGCTGCAGTGGCATACTGTATGGGGCTGGGACTTTTCATTTTTGTCTTTTTTTTTTTTAATATAAGTCATACCCCGAATATAAGACAGGGTGGGACTTTTGGGGGTAAAATTAATATAAGACACTGTCTTATATTCGGGGAAACACGGTAGTTGATGAGTGAGCTCTACTATGCACGTGTGTAGCGCTAAGGGCTGGGGATACTCGGACCACCGAGCAGGGTCGGATTCTGATACTTGTGGTGGTGGCCGTGCTTAGCAGCTGTGGCTCTGGGTTCACTTCGAAATCGGGTGCAGAGTTTACAATAACAAAAATAAAAGGAAGAAAATATTTTTGACACCAGTTGGGATGTTCAGCAGTGATATGGCCAGCACTGCAGAGGATCCCTGGAAGATAGATGATGATGAGCAGTGCAGGTGGTTATCCTTTCCCAACTAGGGCTGGCTCCAGGGGAGGTTATAGTCAGTGTTAGTGCCGCAGAGAATAAAGTAGCAGGAGACAGAATGATCACTTTACCACTTACTGCAAACTCCAGACACATCCACGGGACATAGTAAACCTTCACCAGGCTTCAGTTTGACCTGCATGGTGGGGGTTTGACTCCTCTGCTGGGTTGTAGTGTTGCATTCCTGCTGCTGAATCCCTTCCTGAGACAGAAGGCTTCTTGGAAAACTTCCAGTACTACCTAGTACTTGTTCCATGCGTCTCCCCAAGTCAGGTTGACAACTCATTGTGGGCACACGAACCTGTGATGATGCTGAGCTCCTTGGAGCTGCACATGCTGCTGAGTGTTAGAGAGCTAGATTTACTACCAGACCATGAAACTCAGGGTGGCCTAGGGGCTGAGACCCTGCATTTTGCAGCTTGTCTCCTTAGGGCCAACTGCCCCTCATCCAGGACATTCTCCTTCTTGCTCCACTACAACTCCCTAAGCACCTTCTCTCCCAGTTAGGGAGTGTGTTTAAAGACTTAACACCAGGCAGAGTGTACAGCTCAAGTAAGGGGGTCAGAGTAAATGTGTGGATGTAGCTTTCTCAGCAAAAAAGTCAAACACCCAATACATAATGCAATATTACATCAGCAACCATTTTGTGGCGGTACAGATGCAGGGTGCCACACACTGGTACTTGCAATGAGCAGTTGGACACATGGATGGGTGCAACTCAAGCATCAAGTATAATGGAAGTAAATGGGAAACTCTCCCTGACAAATGCTAGAGTTCCCCACTGACTTCCATCTCGGGTACTCAAATCACGCACTTTCAAGCATCTATCTGATTGTTTTGAGTACTGGGCACCTGTGTATGGCAGGGCTCGTTCATCACTAGTCATTACCTCTAAGACTAAAGGTTTAAAAAGTCCTAGATCCATGGAACAAAATATCTCCAGTAAGACACATTTATAGAAGTTTTTTTTTTTTTGTACAGTTTTTCGTACCATTCAAAGTGACCATACCATATATCCTACCAATGCAATGCTCCCCTCCTATGCAGTGCAGGAAGGTCCAGACATCTCCGTTCCCATCCATAAACTTGTATTGTATGTAGGTACTTGGAAAATCCGATTAAATACTCTATTCCTCGGCATAAAATGAAAATAACAAATACTCACCTCCTGCACTGACTCCAATTTATCATTGTCGGTGCTATATTTGTGTGATATCTGATCCAATCGGTCAGGGCTGTGGAGTCGGTAAATAAAACCACCGACTCCAACTCCGACTCCGACTCCTGAATTTCCCTGGCTCCAACTCCAACTCCTACTCCGACTCCGACTCCTTTGACTCCGACTCCTTCAGTCATGGCTCATTTTTAAGTGATAAAATTATTGTAGGTCAATGGTAACATTAGGCTTTAATCATTATAATGACATAATAATAAAGATATTTAGATAGAACATAATAATAATTCATAATAATAATATTCAGCACATTCTGCATTGAACTACTAGACCCAATTCATTATATATTTTAGGAGTCGGAGTCGGAACATTTTCTACCGACTCCAACTCTGACTCCACCAAAATGGGCAGCGACTCCGACTCCGACTCCACAGCCCTGCAATCGGTGTCCACTAATGAGCTGCTTCGTTAAAACTTCCCTCAGATGATTGTCCGATGTCTGAAGAAATTGTGAACTACATCCCATCAGTGGACTGAATGTGACGGGAAACCCATTGGAACGCTGGCGGTGCATGAAGGGAGTACCTGTTATTTCATGTTTTCACTGAAAAGTACAGGGTTGATTCTACAAAGCATTTATGGCAGAAACTTGTTGTAAAGACATTAAAAAAATCACAAAATGTTTGCACATCTGGGAGTTTTGGTGTTTTTTTGCGAGTTAGACTCCGCTCCACTGAAATTGGTAGAGCCAGGATATGACGGGACAAAGATTGGACCAAGATGTAGCCACGTCTGCCTATCAAATTCATAACAATTGCAAGTGCTTTAACTGGATATCAAGCACACGGGTGTGGACCAACTGTGCAACTGGACCGGGCTCACAGTGGAGGGGCGTAACTAATCGAATACCTCATTTTGACTACTGCCTCTGATGGTGAGAATAGGCTTGTGCTGGAAGATAGCTGCCAGGTACCACTCCAGGGAAACTCTCGGCTCCGTAGCAGCTGACCCCAGGTGTCGACAATGCTGACACAGACTCAGATGCAGGTAACACCGCTGGAAGAGTTAGACAGGCTGGTACTGGTAGGTTCTGGCAGGTACAGCAGGTATAGGCAGTGTCGCACACTGATTTGCACTGACTCTCTGTAGTCTGTTGGATGCTGCTGTAATTGAATGTGTGTGAATTTCTTCAGGAACTGCATGCAGTTGATGTCAGTTTTGCTGTGAGCTGTGCTCAGCTGCTGCATGATGTGAAGCTTAGGTGTGACTCACCTGGAATCCCCTCCCGCTGGCCTTTAAATAGCCTTCCCTTTCCTCTATCAGATGCCATTGACAAAGTTAGACTCTTCTTGGTCACTGAGCCGTGAAGATGCATGAGCTTGTCGTGCTGAAGTCTTTCCTGGAGTTTCCTTTCCTTGGGAGAAACTTGATTCCTGGTCCGAGGGTGGAGGTAGGGGCTCAAAGCCTAGGGCTTTTCATGAGCTTAGGAGAAGGGTGGTGACTCAGACCTCCTCACCTTCAGAGGTACCTCCCGAGAGCAGGCCGTGCAAGGGATCCCCCAGTATGAGGGTCAGATTAGTTCCCCCTTAATCCCTTCACCTTATGTGGCGCCCCGCAACGAGTGCGTCACAAGGGAGTATTGCAGCCGCAATATTCTCTGACAAAGCAGTGCAATAGTTAACTCTGAGATCCAACCCAACATACAACACCTAGAACAGGGGACCAATCCTAGGTCCTGGTGGGTGGAGTGTTAGGGTAGTGAATTAAAACACACAATAGTCTAGAGCAGTCAGTCGGTCTAAAAGAAGCCACTAGAACTTGGAGAGGAGCGGGGGCTCCGCACCCCGTGCGGGCCCCTGGGCCGTCACCGGTCGGGTGTCAGCACCTGAGGCCTTAACTACCGGGATTTGGCATATCTACACGGGTTCCCAAAAGACTCCCGTGCCCACAACTCACAGCCGGTTCACTGGTACCGAAGCTGGCAGAAGTTCACCTCTGCCACGCGAACCAGCCCCGTGGAGGATCAGCTTTACAGGAGCACCCCACCACCAGCCAGTTTCCAGTCGTCTAACCAGCGGTGTACCCACTGAGGGACCCAAGGCTCCCCAAAGCATCCAGAACGTACATCATGGATAGGGCATTGAAGCAGCCTCCCCGTACCCGACCTGGTATTCCTGGGCGACGCTGGCAATCAAGTTAGGTAGAATGGAGGAACACTGCGGATCTCTGAGGAGCACTATCACTGCTAAGTCCACCCGGTCTTCTACTCAACCACTGTAAGCCGTGTACTGCCTGCTGGTTACAGTAAAGACCCGTTGCAGAGACTATCTGTGTCCGTGTCTCCTTATGAACTGTCCGTCATTAACTAAAGGTAACCGCAGCTGCCGCACAACATCTTGAGCAGCTCCAGCCTCCGGGGATCACCGCTCAGCCTGTGGGGAGCGTAACATCTTGCTGCTGTCCATCACCCCGGGGGTTCCGCAGCGTCGGTAGCCCTTACCGAACTACTCATAGGTGGCGTCACGAAGAAAACAAATTAAACTCCTTTAATCTGTTCCCGTAAGACGTCTTCACTTTTGATCTGCACTACACCGGGCCCCACTACCGGCAGGCGCGGTCCACCCGTGACAAGGAAGGAGAAGAATCGCCTGTATAAACCGGAGTCCGCCGGCCGCGGTGAGTCACTTACTCACCATCTGGTTTTCTGTTTCCCTCACCCCTTAAGCGTGACAGGCAGGATCTGGTACGTACATCAGGTTTAGGCAGGATCTGTTAGGTACATCAGGTTTAGGCGGGATCTGGTAGGTACATCGGGTATAGGCAGGATCTGGCAGGTACAGGTAGGTTATGGCAGATGCTGGAATGTACAAGTTGTCTCTAGTAGTAGGTACTGGCAGGTACGGACAGACAAGTACACTGTATGGGAATAGGAACACAAGTAGAGGTTACGGGCGCCTGAAACGGACTCAGGACCTGACAACCAGCTTAAGAACAGACTGACTAAACACGTTGCTTAGGCACCACTCAAAGGGGGGAAGATGCCGTAAATACTCTGTACCACTCAGTCATAGGTTGAGGCACTTTTGGGGGGGGGGCACACTCTCCATTTATGAGAAGGCATAGTGGCACAGGTGTGTGAGAAGCATAATCCTGGGAGCCCTCTGGTGCAAGCAAAGGCCTTATGAGCATAAAGCCAAGATGGGTGGAATAGGGACAGCCGAGAGGCCGGAGGGATGAGTGCACTGGCGTCCCTGTCGCATGGTGGAGTGCAGGGAAGCTGATGGCGATACACTGGAGTAGCATTTCTGGAGCACGTCATTTACTAGAGGTGCCAGGTTTAAGTGGTGTATGTCTCTTAATTTTGGCACCTTCTATTTCAGCTTGATTGTTGTTACATGATTGTGTGCTGCTTCAGTCTTGATGAGTCTGCCCCATATTATTTGGGAAGGGGATGTCCATGTAGTGGAATACCATAGGTACAGTTGTGGACAAAAGTACTGACACCCCTGCAATTCTGTCAGATAATACTCAGTTTCTTCCTGAAAATGATTGCAATCACAAATTCTTTGGTATTATTATCTTCATTTAATTTGTCTTCAATGAAAAAACACAAAAAGAATTGTCCTAAAGCCAAATTGGATCTAATTCCACACCAAATATAAAAAGGGGGTGGACAAAAGTATTGGCACTCTTAGAAAAATCATGTGATGCTTCTCTAATTTGTGTAATTAACAGCACCTGTAATTACCTGTGGCACCTAACCGGTGTTGACAATAACTAAATCACACTTGCAGCCAGTTGACATGGATTAAAGTTGACTCAACCTCTGTCCTGTGTCCTTGTGTGTACCACAATGAGCATGGAGAAAAGAAAGAAGACCAAAGATCTGTCTGAGGACTTGAGAAACCAAATTGTGAGGAAGCATGAGCAATCTCAAGGATTCAAGTCCATCTCCAAAGACCCGAATGTTCCTGTGTCTACCGTGCGCAGTGTCATCAAGAGGTTTAAAGCCCATGGCACTGTGGCTAACCTCTCTAGATGTGGATGGAAAAGAAAAATTGACGAGAGATTTCAACGCAAGATTGTGTGAATGGTGGATAAAGAACCTCGACTAACATCCAAACAAGCTCAAGCTGCCCTAAAGTCCAAGGGTACAACAGTGTCAACCCGTACTATCCATCGATGTCTGAATGAAAAGAGACTGTATGGTAGGATACCCAGGAAGACCCCACTTCTTACCCCGACATAAAAATGCCAAGCTGAAGTTTGCCAAAACTTACCTGAAAAAGTCTAAAAGGTTTTGGAAGAATGTTCTCTGGTCAGATGAGACAAAAGTAGAGCTTTTTGGGCAAAGGCATCAACATAGAGTTTACAGGAGAAAAAAAGAGGCATTCAAAGAAAAGAACACAGTCCCTACAGTCAAACATGGCGGAGGTTCCCTGATGTTTCGGGGTTGCTTTGCTGCCTCTGGCACTGGACTGCTTGACCGTGTGCATGGCATTATGAAGTCTCAAGACTACCAACAAATTTTGCAGCATAATGTAGGGCCCAGTGTGAGAAAGCTGGGTCTCCCTCAGAGGTCATGGGTCTTCCATCAGGACAATGACCTAAAACACACTTCAAAAAGCACTAGAAAATGGTTTGAGAGAAAGCACTGGAGACTTCTAAGGTGGCCAGCAATGAGTCCAGACCTGAATCCCATAGAACAACCTGTGGAGAGATCTAAAAATGGCAGTTTGGAGAAGGCACCCATCAAATATCAGGGACCTGGAGCAGTTTGCCAAAGAAGAATGGTCTAAAATTCCAGCAGAGCATTGTAAGAAACTCATTGATGGTTACCTGAAGCAGTTGATCGCGGTTATTTTGGCTTAAGGTTGTGCAACCAAGTATTAGGCTGAGGGTGCCAATACTTTTGTCTGGCCCATTTTTGGAGTTTTGTGTGAAATGATCAATGTTTTGCTTTTTGCTTCATTCTCTTTTGTGTTTTTTCATTGAAGACAAATTAAATGAAGATAATAATACCAAACAATTTGTGATTGCAATCATTTTCAGGAAGAAACTGAGTATTATCTGACAGAATTGCAGGGGTGTCAATACTTTTGGCCACAACTGTATGTGCCACCTATTTCCAGGGTTCTTGGGTGATTGCTTTGGGATTGTATGATCACAGTAAACTTCTCTGCGACAGAACAAAACTTCCTCTTGATGCCTTCACAATCATTTATCTGCAACTAATCATTGGGCTTATGGCCGGCTTAGGGCAAGGCTTCCTTTAAGAAGAGTTTTTCTACCTCCATGAAATCCTTTCTTCTCGTCTAAGTAAGAATTTATCGGAGATACAGAATAAATCACTGTGAATGACCTGCCCGCCAGCTTTTTCCGATTCTTCTGGGGGTTTGATCAGTGATCCATAGACTGAACTATAGATCAGCTGCTCATTTCCAGCTGATCAATCTTTCTACGGGGCCAATATTGACGGCTTTCACATTCAAGAAGCGGCCAACCTTCTCTACAGGTTCCTTCCCAATTATAAGACTTCGCTTCTACATTTTCGCAGCAATTGCATAGTAATTTTATCATCATGTATCATCATCTATGGGAGTAATTAGATTAACGGGTGCTGAAAGGAAGCCAATTAGTCATCAGCTTATCACCATATTGCCCAGAAGTCATGGGCAGAAATACTTTGTCCTTGGCTGGTCAACGAAGTCCTCACGGAAAGGCCAGATCTGCAGAGCATGGGTTGTTTTGAGGGTCCTGAGTGGATGACCCCCTACTGTCATATCAAAAATATTGTCTTTGTGAAACATCATTTATAGCAGTAAATAATAGTAATTAAGGCACCGTTACGAGGGTCTCTCTTACTTTGAAGACTTGTGACTGGTTTGGGGCCTCTGTCTCTTTTCTGTATTGAGACTCCATATTATACGTGTTTCTTTCCTTTGACAGTGTTGGACTTAATGTCAGTTTCTGTTCCTAGCAAACTCCCTAGTTCTCTTCCAGGTGTGGTTACTTTGTGAACACTCCCATCTCCCTTATATAGTCACATGATCCAGCATACCTAGCTGGTGATTGAACTCATTCCTGGCTTGACTACCTGAGGTGAAGGAGGTTCTCTGGAGGGCTGACTACTGCAAAGCCGTCTGCTGCCTTGCAGTGTGGCAGCAGGTGTGAAGTTGCCTTGTTGTTTCCCTGTCTGTCTCCCCTTCCCTTGTCTTGTTTATTGCAGTGGTTGGGACTAGTACTCCCAATGGCGATCTCACTATTGAAGGTTTACATCAGGTCCAGCGAGGGCATAGGTATCCTGCTCGGTGATTGGGGTCAAAGAACCCTTACAGGAATGGTAGGGAGATCAGGGCACAGTCGCAGGTAAGTGCAGGAGGTCTCCTTTCCCCTGTTCCCTACAAGCAGGTCTCCCCATTGTATTTGTCCCCCGCACAGTGTTTCCCCAGTCTGTGCCACTGTCACGCACAGTGTCTGGACGCTCCTGAGTCCGCGTGTCATACTGACCTTGAGATTAGTAGGGGGAATAACCTTACATCTAGTCTATATTACTGGGAGAGACACAGAGTGCTCACACCCATCTTATATTACGGGAGACACACAGAGCTCACATCCAGCCTATATTACTGGGAGAGACACACACAGCTCACATCCAGTCTATATTGCTGGGAGAGATACAGACCTCACATCCAGCCTATATTACTGGAAAGACACACAGATCTCACATCCAGCCTATATTACTGGGAGAGACAACATACCTCACATCCAGTTTATGTAATTGGGAGAGAAACACAGAGCTCACATCCAGCTTATATTACTGGGAGAGACACACAGAGCTCACATCCAACCTATATTACTGGGAGAGACACAGAGCTCACATCCAGCCTATATTACTGGAGAGACACAGACCTCACATCCAGCTTATATTACTGGGAGAGACACATACCTCACATCCAGCCTATATTACTGAGAGAGACACACAGACCTTACATCCAGCCTATATTACTGGGAGAGACATAGACCTCAGATCCAGTTTATATTACTGAGAGAGAGAAACAAAGCTCACATCCAGCGTACATTACTGAGAGTCTCTATGTATGTCTCTCAGTGATATAGACTGGATGTAAGGTATATGTGTCTCCCAGTAATATAGGCTGGATGTGAGATTTGTGTGACTTTCCCAGTAATACAGTCTGGATGTGAGGTCTGTGTGTCTCTCCCAGTAATGTAGGCTGGATGTGAGGTCTGTGTGTCTCTCCCAGTAATATAGGCTGGATGTGAGGTCTGTGTGTCTCTCCAGTAATATCGACTGGATATGAGATCTGTGTGTCTCTCCCAGTAATATAGGCTGGATGTGAGGTCTGTTTGTCTCTCTCAGTAATATAGGCTGGATGTGAGGTCTGTGTGTCTCTCCCAGTAATATAGGCTAGATATGAGGTCTGTGTTTCTTCCCAAATTATATAGGCTGGATGTGAGGTCTTTGTGTCTTTCTCAGTAATACAGGCTGGATGTGAGGTCTGTGTGTCTCTCTCAATAATATAGGCTGGATGTGAGGTCTGTTTCTCTCCCAGTAATATAGACTGGATGTGAAGACTGTATTTCTCTCCTAATTATATAGGCTGGATGTGAGCTCTGGGTGTTTCTCTCAGTAATATAGGTTGGATTTGGGGTCTGTGTGTCTCTCCCAGTAATATAGGTTGGATGTGAGCTCTGTGTGTCTTCCCCATTAATATAGGCTGGATGTGAGGTCTGTGTGTCTCTCCCAGTAATATAGGCTGGATATGAGCTCTGTGTGTCTCTCCCAGTAATGTAGGCTGGATGTAAGGTCTGTGTGTCTCTCCCAGTAATATAGGCTGGATGTGAGGTCTGTGTGTCTCTCCCAGTAATATAGGCTGGATGTGAGCTCTGTGTGTCTCTCCCAGTAATATAGGCTGGATGTGAGCTCTGTGTGTCTCTCCCAGTAATATAGGCTGGATGTGAGGTCTGTGTGTCTCTCCCAGTAATATGGGCTGGATGTGAGGTCTGTGTGTCTCTCCAGTAATATAGGCTGGATGTGAGCTCTGTGTGTCTCTCCCAGTAATATAGGTAGGATGTGAGCTCTGTGTGTCTCTCCCAGTAATATAGGCTGGATGTGAGGTCTGTGTGTCTCTCCCAGTAATATGGGCTGGATGTGAGATCTGTGTTTCTCTCTCTGTAAAATAATGTGGAGCCGGTGTGCTCCCATAATATAAGCTGGATGTGAGCACTCTGTATCTCTCCCAGTAATGTAGGCTGGATGTGAGGTCTGTGTGTCTCTCCTAATTATATAGGCTGGATGTGAGGTCTGTGTGTCTCTCCAGTAATATAGGCTGGATGTGAGCTCTGTGTGTCTCTCCAGTAATATAGGCTGGATGTGAGCTCTGTGTGTCTCTCCCAGTAATATAGGTAGGATGTGAGCTCTGTGTGTCTCTCCCAGTAATATAGGCTGGATGTGAGGTCTGTGTGTCTCTCCCAGTAATATGGGCTGGATGTGAGATCTGTGTTTCTCTCTCTGTAAAATAATGTGGAGCCGGTGTGCTCCCATAATATAAGCTGGATGTGAGCACTCTGTATCTCTCCCAGTAATGTAGGCTGGATGTGAGGTCTGTGTGTCTCTCCTAATTATATAGGCTGGATGTGAGGTCTGTGTGTCTCTCCAGTAATATAGGCTGGATGTGAGCTCTGTGTGTCTCTCCAGTAATATAGGCTGGATGTGAGGTCTGTGTGTCTCTCCCAGTAATATAGGCTGGATGTGAGCTCTGTGTTTCTCTTCCAGTAAAATAGGATGGATGTGAGGTCTGTGTGTGTCTCCCAGTAATATAGGCTGGATGTGAGGTCTGTGTTTCTCTTCCAGTAATATAGGCTAGATGTAAGGTCTGTGTGTGTCTCCCAGTAATATAGGCTGGATGTGAGGTCTATGTGTCCATGGTATTGCAATCTAAGCTAGCACTTGTGTATTAGCCCAACTTCATTCCTGGAGTGATTTTCCCTTAATGTATATTTCTTCTCTAGACCCTTTTTCTCTGTTTTCCCTGAGGCTATACATGCTTTTACCCTCTCCACACTCTAATTTGCCATTTACAACTCCTAACCTATTGTAATTGTGGAGCGACAAAAGGTCGGAGCAAGACTGTACGGATGGCATAAAACCAACCCCTCCTCTCACCCCTCACGCCAGCAAAAGAAGGCAACTTACACATAAAACTTGTTGGACGGATATTGGTCACAGGTGGTTTAATTTTCTCAATGCACAAAGAAAATCAGGAGAAGGAGCACTGACGGATTTATTTCAGTTTTGATCATAGTTAGTAGGTATTGCTGGGCACCCATTTATTTTAATGATTTTCCGTAGCTAATAGACATGCTGCATGTATATCCTCATACCTGCCCTATACAGTCTCATAATAATAACATAAAAAGGGCTTTACTAAACCACACAATTTAAAGGAACACCTTATGTATAACGGATATACTGTTATGTCTAGTGCAAGAGTCAAGGGGGTGGAGCTTATCACTGCAAATCAAGAAATGCCAGAGTGAATTTGGTCATGCCCCGCCCCCTGTGGCATGAAATGGGCAAATCCACATGTTACAGTCTGCTATGGAGTTTTCCTTTATTATTCACTAAACTTTTAATATAAAGCAACTTCCCTTAATATTCAGTAATCTCACGCTCCGCAGATTTACATTCACCACCTGTGTCCCTAGAAAGTATATTAAGGATCTAGCCTCTCCGTCCCTCCTCCGGTGCCTTATTCTCCAGGTTCCACCTTCATTTTGCAGCTACTTCTAGAAATCATTTCAACAGGTGGGAATTCAGTATTGAACGGCGAGAGCAGTGAAGAGGGAGATAGCATCTCAGCTACAGTACATGAAGCAGATTAGATGTACTGTCTGCAGAGGAGAAAATTAAATAGAGCATTAAGAGAGCACGGAATAAATGAGATTAAATGCAGATCCAGTTCTGACAGTAAATTACAGCTCAGGGAACAATCCGAGCAAAAGGTATAATGGGATAAACATACAAGGAGCTGCTGCAAGTGTGAATGTAGAGGGAGAGTGAGTGGGGAGAGAGGCAGCGGGGTGATAGCTGGAGGTAAAGGGGAGCGAGCGGGGAGAGAGCGAGCGGGGAGATAGCTGGAGGTAAAGGGGAGCAATCAGGGAGAGAGCGAGCAGTGAGAGAGCGAGCGGGGAGATAGCTGGAGGTAAAGGGGAGCGATCAGGGAGAGAGCAAGTGGGGATATAGCTGGTGGTAAAGGAGAGCCAGCGGGAAGAGAGGCAGCAGGGAGAGCGAGGGAGGAGAGAGCAAGTGGTGAGAGAGCAAGCGGAGAGATAGCCGGAGGTAAAAGACCGAGTGTGGAGAGAGGCAGCGAGGTGATAGCTCGAGGTAAAGGAGAGCGAGTGGGGAGAGAGCGAGCGGAGAGATAGCTGCAGGTAAAGGGAGCGATCAGGGAGAGAGCAAGTGGGGATATAGCTGGTGGTAAAGGAGAGCGAGCGGGGAGAGAGGAAGCAGGGAGAGCGAAGGAGGAGAGAGCAAGTGGTGAGAGAGCGAGCTGGGAGATAGCTGGAGGTAAACGACAGCGAGTGGGGAGAGAGGCAGCAGGGAGATAGCTGTAGGTAAAGGAGAGCAAGCAGGGAGAGAGCGAGTGGGGAGATAGCTGAAGGTAAAGGGGAGCGATCAGGGAGAGAGCGAGTGGGGATATAGCTGGTGGTAAAGGGGAGCTATCAGGGAGAGAGCATGTGGGGATATAGCTGGTGGTAAAGGGGAGCGATCAGGGAGAGAGCATGTGGGGATATAGCTGGTGGTAAAGGAGAGCGAGCGGGAGAGAGGCAGCAGGGAGAGCGAGGGAGGAGAGAGCAAGTGGTGAGAGAGCGAGCGGGGAGATAGCTGGAGGTAAAGGAGAGCAAGCGGGGAGATAGCTGGTAGTAAAGGAGAGTGAGCGGGGAGATAGCTGAATGTAAAGGAGAGCAAGCGGGGAGAGAGCAAGCAGGGAGATAGCTGGTGGTAAAGG
This sequence comes from Allobates femoralis, assembly GCA_033576535.1. Taxonomy (NCBI): domain Eukaryota; kingdom Metazoa; phylum Chordata; class Amphibia; order Anura; family Aromobatidae; genus Allobates; species Allobates femoralis. The sequence continues at coordinate 108,602,338 of JARQOC010000010.1, read as the reverse complement.
AGAGCGATCAGGGAGAGAGCGAGTGGGTAGATAGCTGGTGGTAAAGGAGAGCGAGAGGGGAGTGAAGCAGCAGGAAGAGCGAGGGAGGAGAAAGAAAATGGTGAGAGAGCGAGCGGGGAGATAGCTGGAGGTAAAGGACAGCGAGTGGGCAGAGAGGCAGCAGGGAGATAGCTGGAGGTAAAGGAGAGCAAGCGGGGAGAAAGCTGGTGATAACTGAGAGTGAGCGGGGAGATAGCTGAAGGTAAAGGAGAGCAAGGGGGGAGAGAGCAAGCTTGGAGATAGCTGAAGGTAAAGGAGAGCAAGCAGGGTGATAGCTGGTGATAATGGAGAGTAAGCGGGGAGATAGCTGAAGGTAAAGGAGAGTAAGCGAGGAGAGAGCAAGCTTGGAGATAGCTGGGAGTAAAGGAGAGCAAGCAGGGAGGGCGAGCAGGGAGATGGAAGTAAAGGAGAGTGAGCAGAGAGAGCAAGCGGGGAGATAGCTGAAGGTAAAGGAGAGTGAGCAGGGAGAGAGCGAGGTGGGATATCACTGGAGGTAGAGGAGAGCAAGCAGGGTGAGAGCATGTGGGCAGATAGCTGGAGATAAAGGGGAGCAAGCAGGGGGAGAGCGAGCTTAGAGATAAAGGAGAGCAAGCGGGGAGAGTGCAAGTGGTGAGATAGATGGAAGTAAAGGAGAGTGAGCGGGGGAGAGAGCAAGCTGGGAGATAGCTGAAAGTAAAGGAGAGTGAACAGAGGAGAGAGCAAGCGGGGAGATAGCTGGAAGTAAAGGAGAGTGAATGGAGGAAAGAGCAAGCAGGGAGATAGCTGGAGGTAAAGGAGAGCGAGTGGGGAGATAGCTGGAGGTAAAAGGGAGCAAGCAGGGAGAGAACGAGCTTGGAGACAGCTGGAGATAAAGGAGAGCTAGCGGTGACATAGCTGGAGGTAAAGGAGAGCGAGCAGAGAGAGCGAACGGGGAGATAGCTAGAGGTAAAGGAGAGAGAGCAGAGAGTGAGCTCGGAGATAGCAGGAGGTAAAGGAGAGCGAGGGGGGGAGAAAGCGAGTGGGGAGATAGCTGGAGGTAAAGGAGGGTGAGCAGGGAGAGCGAGCGGGGAGATAGCTGGAATTAAAGGAGAGCGAAGGGGGACAGAGCAGGCAGAGAGATGGCTAGGGGTAAAGGAGAGCAAGTGGGGAGATACCTGGAGGTCAAGGAGAGCGAGCGGGGAGAGAACGAGCTTGGAGACAGCTGGAGATAAAGGAGAGCTAGCGGGGACATAGCTGGAGGTAAAGGAGAGTGAGCAGAGAGAGCGAGCGGGGAGATAGCTGGAGGTAAAGGAGAGAGAGCAGAGAGTGAGATCGGAGATAGCAGGAGGTAAAGGAGAGCGAGGGGGGGAGAAAGCGAGTGGGGAGATAGCTGGAGGTAAAGGAGGTTGAGCAGGGAGAGAGAGCGAGCGGGGAGATAGCTGGAGGTAAAGGAGAGAAAGGGGGGACAGAGCAGGCAGAGAGATGGCTAGGGGTAAAGGAGAGCGTGTGGGCAGATAGCTGGAGGTCAAGGAGAGCGAACGGGGAGATAGCTTGAGGTAAAGGGGAGGCATTATACCGTGTGAGGGTGCCATGAGGAGGCATTATACTGTGTGAGGGGGCACTGAGGAGGCATTACACTGTGTGAGGGGGCACTGAGGAAGCATTATACTGTGTGAGGGAGTACTATGGAGCATTATACTGTGTGAGGGGGCACTGAGGAGGCATTATACTGTGTGAGGAGATACTATGGAGAATTATACTGTGTGAGGGGGCACTGAGGAGGCATTATACTGTGTGAGGGGGCACTGAGGACGCATTATACTGTGTGAGGGGGCACTGAGGACGCATTATACTGTGTGAGGGGGCACTGAGGAGGCATTATACTGTGTGAGGAGATACTATGGAGAATTATACTGTGTGAGGGGGCACTGAGGAGGCATTATACTGTGTGAGGGGGCACTGAGGACGCATTATACTGTGTGAAGGGGCACTGAGGACGCATTATACTGTGTGAGGGGGCACTGAGGAGGCATTATACTGTGTGAGGGGGAACTGAGGAAGCATTATACTGTGTGAGGGAGTACTATGGAGCATTATACTGTGCAAGGGGGCACTGAAGAGGCATTATACTGTGTGAGGGGGCACTGAGGAGGCATTATACTGTGTGAAGGGGCACTGAGGACGCATTATACTGTGTGAGGGGGCACTGAAGACGCATTATTCTGTGTGAGGAGGTACTATCGAGCATTATAATGTCTGAGGGGGCACTGAGGAGGCATTATACTGTGTGAGGAGGTACTATGGAGCATTATACTGTGCAAGTGGGCACTGAAGAGGCATTATACTGTGTGAGGAGGTACTATGGAGCATTATACTGTGCGAGGGGGCACTGAAGAGGCATTATATTGTGTGAGGGGGCACTGAGGAGGCATTATACTGTGTGAAGGGGCACTGAGGACGCATTATACTGTGTGAGGGGGCACTGAAGAGGCATTATTCTGTGTGAGGAGGTACTATCGAGCATTATAATGTCTGAGGGGGCACTGAGGAGGCATTATACTGTGTGAGGAGGTACTATGGAGCATTATACTGTGCGAGGGGGCACTGAAGAGGCATTATACTGTGTGAGGGGGCACTGAGGAGGCATTATACTGTGTGAGGAGGTACTATGGAGCATTATACTGTGCGAGGGGTACTATGGAGCATTATACTGTGCGAGGGGGCACTAAAGAGGCATTATACTGTGCGAGGGGGCACTGAGGAGGCATTATACTGTGTGAGAGGGCACTGAGGACGCATTATACTGTGTGAGGGGGCACTGAAGAGGCATTATACTGTGTGAAGGGGCACTGAGGGCGCATTATACTGTGTGAGGGGGCACTGAAGAGGCATTATACTGTGTGAGGAGGTACTATGGAGCATTATAATGTCTGAGGGGGCACTGAGGAGGCATACTGTGTGAAGAGGTACTATGGAGCATTATACTGTGTGAGGGGCACTGAAGAGGCATTATAATGTGTGAGGGGGCACTGAGGAGGCATCATACTGTGTGAGGAGGTACTATGGAGCATTATACTGTGCGAGGGGGCACTGAAAAGGCATTATACTGTGTGAGGGGGCACTAAGGAGGCATTATACTGTGATGTGAGGGGGCTCTGAGAAGGGCATTATACATTGTGAGGGGACACTTAGGAGGCATTAAACTGTGTCAGAGGGAACTGAGCAGGCATTATACTGTGTGAGGAGACACTGAGGAGGCATGGTACTGTGTGAGGAGACACTGAGGAGGCATTATACTGTGGTGAGGAGGCATTATACTGTATGGGGGGTACTGAGCAGGCATTATACTGTATGGGGGGTACTGAGCAGGCATTATACTGTGTAAGGAGACACTGAGGAGGCATTATACTGTGTGAGGGGGCATTGAGGAGGCATTATACTGTATGGGTGGTACTGAGTAGGCATTATACTGTGTAAGGAGACACTGAGGAGGCATTATACTGTGTGAGGAGGCACTGAGGAGACTATACTGTGTGAGGAGGCACTGAGGAGGCATTATACTGTGTGAGGAGGCATTATACTGTGTGAGGGGGCACTGAGGAGGCATTATACTGTGTGAGGAGGCACTGAGGAGGCATTATACTGTGTGAGGAGGCACTGAGGAGGCATTATACTGTGTGAGGGAGTACTATGGAGCATTATACTGTGTGAGGGGGCACTGAGGAGGCATTATACTGTGTGAGGAGATACTATGGAGAATTATACTGTGTGAGGGGGCACTGAGGAGGCATTATACTGTGTGAGGGGGCACTGAGGACGCATTATACTGTGTGAGGGGGCACTGAGGACGCATTATACTGTGTGAGGGGGCACTGAGGAGGCATTATACTGTGTGAGGAGATACTATGGAGAATTATACTGTGTGAGGGGGCACTGAGGAGGCATTATACTGTGTGAGGGGCACTGAGGACGCATTATACTGTGTGAAGGGGCACTGAGGACGCATTATACTGTGTGAGGGGGCACTGAGGAGGCATTATACTGTGTGAGGGGGAACTGAGGAAGCATTATACTGTGTGAGGGAGTACTATGGAGCATTATACTGTGCGAGGGGGCACTGAAGAGGCATTATACTGTGTGAGGGGGCACTGAGGAGGCATTATACTGTGTGAAGGGGCACTGAGGACGCATTATACTGTGTGAGGGGGCACTGAAGACGCATTATTCTGTGTGAGGAGGTACTATCGAGCATTATAATGTCTGAGGGGGCACTGAGGAGGCATTATACTGTGTGAGGAGGTACTATGGAGCATTATACTGTGCAAGTGGGCACTGAAGAGGCATTATACTGTGTGAGGAGGTACTATGGAGCATTATACTGTGCGAGGGGGCACTGAAGAGGCATTATATTGTGTGAGGGGGCACTGAGGAGGCATTATACTGTGTGAAGGGGCACTGAGGACGCATTATACTGTGTGAGGGGGCACTGAAGAGGCATTATTCTGTGTGAGGAGGTACTATCGAGCATTATAATGTCTGAGGGGGCACTGAGGAGGCATTATACTGTGTGAGGAGGTACTATGGAGCATTATACTGTGCGAGGGGGCACTGAAGAGGCATTATACTGTGTGAGGGGGCACTGAGGAGGCATTATACTGTGTGAGGAGGTACTATGGAGCATTATACTGTGCGAGGGGGTACTATGGAGCATTATACTGTGCGAGGGGGCACTAAAGAGGCATTATACTGTGCGAGGGGGCACTGAGGAGGCATTATACTGTGTGAGAGGGCACTGAGGACGCATTATACTGTGTGAGGGGGCACTGAAGAGGCATTATACTGTGTGAAGGGGCACTGAGGGCGCATTATACTGTGTGAGGGGGCACTGAAGAGGCATTATACTGTGTGAGGAGGTACTATGGAGCATTATAATGTCTGAGGGGGCACTGAGGAGGCATTATACTGTGTGAAGAGGTACTATGGAGCATTATACTGTGTGAGGGGGCACTGAAGAGGCATTATAATGTGTGAGGGGGCACTGAGGAGGCATCATACTGTGTGAGGAGGTACTATGGAGCATTATACTGTGCGAGGGGGCACTGAAAAGGCATTATACTGTGTGAGGGGGCACTAAGGAGGCATTATACTGTGATGTGAGGGGGCTCTGAGAAGGGCATTATACATTGTGAGGGGACACTTAGGAGGCATTAAACTGTGTCAGAGGGAACTGAGCAGGCATTATACTGTGTGAGGAGACACTGAGGAGGCATGGTACTGTGTGAGGAGACACTGAGGAGGCATTATACTGTGTGAGGAGGCATTATACTGTATGGGGGGTACTGAGCAGGCATTATACTGTATGGGGGGTACTGAGCAGGCATTATACTGTGTAAGGAGACACTGAGGAGGCATTATACTGTGTGAGGGGGCATTGAGGAGGCATTATACTGTATGGGTGGTACTGAGTAGGCATTATACTGTGTAAGGAGACACTGAGGAGGCATTATACTGTGTGAGGAGGCACTGAGGAGACTATACTGTGTGAGGAGGCACTGAGGAGGCATTATACTGTGTGAGGAGGCATTATACTGTGTGAGGGGGCACTGAGGAGGCATTATACTGTGTGAGGAGGCACTGAGGAGGCATTATACTGTGTGAGGAGGCACTGAGGAGGCATTATACTGTGTGAGGACGCACTGAGGAGGCATTATACTGTGTGAGGGGGCACTGAGGAGGCATTATACTGTGTGAGGGGGCACTGAGGAGGCATTATACTGTGTGAGGGGGCACTGAGGAGGCATTATACTGTATGGGGGGTACTGAGCAGGCATTATACTGTGTAAGGAGACACTGAGGAGGCATTATACTGTGTGAGGAGGCACTGAGGAGACATTATACTGTGTGAGGAGGCACTGAGGAGGCATTATACTGTGTGAGGAGGCACTGAGGAGACATTATACTTTGTGAGGAGGCACTGAGGAGGCATTATACTGTGTGAGGGGGCACTGAGGAGGCATTATACTGTGAGGAGATACTATGGAGAATTATACTGTGTGACGGGGCTCTGAGGAGGCATTATACTGTGTGAGGAGGCACTGAGGAGGCATTATACTGTGTGAGGGGGCACCGAGGAGGCATTATACTGTGTGAGGGGGCACTGAGGAGGCATTATACTGTGTGAGGGGGCACTGAGGAGGCATTATACTGTGTGAGGGGGCACCGAGGAGGCATTATACTGTGTGAGGGGTACTGAGCAGACATTATACTGTGTGAGGGGGCACTGAGGAGGCATTATACTGTGTGAGGAGGCATTATACGGTATGGGGGGCACTGAGGAGGCATTATACTGTGTAAGGGGGCACCGAGGAGGCATTATACTGTGTGAGGGGGTACTGAGCAGACATTATACTGTGTGAGGGGGCACTGAGGAGGCATTATACTGTGTGAGGAGGCATTAAATGGTATGGGGGGTACTGAGCAGACATTATACTGTGTAAGGAGACACTGAGGAGGCATTATACTGTGTGAGGAGGCACTGAGGAGACATTATACTGTGTGAGGAGGCACTGAGGAGGCATTATACTGTGTGAGGAGGCATTGTACTGTGTGAGGGGGCACTGAGGAGGCATTATACTGTGTGAGGATGCACTGAGGAGGCATTATACTGTGTGAGGAGGCACTGAGGAGGCATTATACTGTGTGAGGAGGCACTGAGGAGGCATTATACTGTGTGAGGGGGCACTGAGGAGGCATTATACTGTGTGAGGGGGCACTGAGGAGGCATTATACTGTGTGAGGGGGCACTGAGGAGGCATTATACTGTATGGGGGGTACTGAGCAGGCATTATACTGTGTAAGGAGACACTGAGGAGGCATTATACTGTGTGAGGAGGCACTGAGGAGACATTATACTGTGTGAGGAGGCACTGAGGAGGCATTATACTGTGTGAGGAGGCTCTGAGGAGGCTTTATACTGTGTGAGGGGGCACTGAGGAGGCATTATACTGTGTGAGGAGATACTATGGAGAATTATACTGTGTGAGGGGGCTCTGAGGACGCATTATACTGTGTGAGGAGGCACTGAGGAGGCATTATACTGTGTGAGGGGGCACCGAGGAGGCATTATACTGTGTGAGGGGCATTATACTGTGTGAGGGGGCACTGAGGAGGCATTATACTGTTTGAGGGGTACCGAGGAGGCATTATACTGTGTGAGGGGGTACTGAGCAGACATTATACTGTGTGAGGGGGCACTGAGGAGGCATTATACTGTGTGAGGAGGCATTATACGGTATGGGGGGCACTGAGGAGGCATTATACTGTGTGAGGGGGCACCGAGGAGGCATTATACTGTGTGAGGGGGTACTGAGCAGACATTATACTGTGTGAGGGGGCACTGAGGAGGCATTATACTGTGTGAGGAGGCATTATACGGTATGGGGGTACTGAGCAGGCATTATACTGTGGTGTGAGGGGCACTAAGGAGGCATTATACTGTGTGAGGGGGCACTGAGGAGGCATTATACTGTGTGAGGGGGCACTGAGGAGGCATTATACTGTGTGAGGGGGTACCGAGGAGGCATTATACTGTGTGAGGGGGTACTGAGCAGACATTATACTGTGTGAGGGGGCACTGAGGAGGCATTATACTGTGTGAGGAGGCATTATACGGTATGGGGGGCACTGAGGAGGCATTATACTGTGTGAGGGGGCACCGAGGAGGCATTATACTGTGTGAGGGGGTACTGAGCAGACATTATACTGTGTGAGGGGGCACTGAGGAGGCATTATACTGTGTGAGGAGGCATTATACGGTATGGGGGGTACTGAGCAGGCATTATACTGTGGTGTGAGGGGCACTAAGGAGGCATTATACTGTGTGAGGGGGCACTGAGGAGGCATTATACTGTGTGAGGGGGCACTGAGGAGGCATTATACTGTGTGAGGGGGTACCGAGGAGGCATTATACTGTGTGAGGGGGTACTGAGCAGACATTATACTGTGTGAGGGGGCACTGAGGAGGCATTATACTGTGTGAGGAGGCATTATACGGTATGGGGGGCACTGAGGAGGCATTATACTGTGTGAGGGGGCACCGAGGAGGCATTATACTGTGTTAGGGGGTACTGAGCAGACATTATACTGTGTGAGGGGGCACTGAGGAGGCATTATACTGTGTGAGGAGGCATTATACGGTATGGGGGGTACTGAGCAGGCATTATACTGTGGTGTGAGGGGCACTAAGGAGGCATTATACTGTGTGAGGGGGCACTGAGGAGGCATTATACTGTGTGAGGGGGCACTGAGGAGGCATTATACTGTGTGAGGGGGCACTGAGGAGGTATTATACTGTGTGAGGGGGCACTGAGGAGGTATTATACTGTGTGAGGGGGCACTGAGAGGCATTATACTGTGTGAGGGGGTACTGAGCAGGCATTATACTGTGGTGTGAGGGGCACTGAGGAGACATTATACTGTGTGAAGGGGCACTAAGGAGGCATTATACTGTTTTAGGGGGCACTGAGCAGGCATTATACTGTATGGGGGGTACTGAGCAGGCATTATACTGTTTTAGGGGCACTGAGGAGGCATTATACTGTGTGAGGGGGCACTGAGGAGGCATTATACTGTGTGAGGGGGCACTGAGTAGGCATTATACTGTGTGAGGGGGCACTGAGGAGGCATTATACTGTGTGAGGGGGCACTGAGTAGGCATTATACTGCTTTAGGGGGCACTGAGGAGGCATTATACTGTGTGAGGGGGCACTGAGGAGGCGTTATACGGTTATACTGCTGTGTGCTTCCTACTTTGAGACATCAATTAAAACCCATCTAGATTTGAGGCTTCCATCCCTGGAGCAGGCAGAGAAGTTTGAGTCATCAGTATTGTTGATTTGCATATCGTTACCCACTGCGATTCCTAATGATCTTCCCTTTCTATTTAATTCATTGCAAAGCGTCTGTGGAAACAGGGCTCCTGATTTAGGTGCTGGATGAAAATGAAGTAAAAATGCAATTACTGTTCCTCCAATTCACATAGAAGGTATAAGCTGGGAGCTGGGAGGGCGAGCCACATGTTTACTGTCTGCAGGACGCCTCGTAATTTCAGCTCCTGACACGCTCTTCATAAATGGTGATCACTCCTCAGTCATGACAATGACTCCGGGGGAACAGCAATGACTGCAGGGCTCGGGCCAGGATGGGCTATAAATGTGTTCATCTCCAAGAAAGTGGAATTTATCTCATTTCTTTGAACGTTTAAACAGTCGTCTGTGAGCAGCGGGGCTGTCGAGATGTCGCATTCAGCGCAGGGATAATAAAGCAATATCCATATGGAGTAGAGTGCGTCACTTGCATGCGGGATGGGTTACGGGGCCTAAATGCAGATTTTACTGATTATGGCGCTCCTTTGTGTATGTGATCAAAATCCTGCATGGTAAAGTTAAAGAAGAATGCTTACTCTGCAGGTGACGATGGAGGAGCTGGTAAGACACAAGGCACAGATAGGGTAGGAAAATGACAGAGCCGCTCACCTGGGGGAGTAGTGACCAATCACAACTACTATATGCTCTGGAGGGTGACCGTGCTACATAAGCACGCCTCCGGACCCAGCCACAGCCACTGCCAATTTAATGGTACATCACCCATTTACAGCCGCTGGGTGCATTAACAATACTGTCAGCCTCTGTGTAGTTAAATCACCTGCGTCTACACCCCAGAATAGCCGCATCCACCAGTGATTTAACTATACACCTGGCGGGCTACTGCCCTGCACTATTGCTATGTCACCAGCCCGGGGGGCAGATGCATCTCTGCCCCCCGGCCCAGCCCGCCCTGACAATATCAGGGAATGTGATAAGAAATCCTCGTCTGCTGCCGCCCCCATGGCAGTAGATCAGGAGGGAGTGGGAAGAAAAGAGGTTAAAACTCTGCGCTGCCGTATACAGACACAGGCTTAAGAATAAATGTAAAAGTTGATTTCTTTCTACGCTTATCGGAGCTGTGGCTCTTTCTTCAGGACTAATTACAGACGTACGTTTTGAGCCATGGCTCCAAAATGCATAGAAATAAATCAGTTTTCAATGTGTCATGTTCTCAAACCTTCGTCTGTATACGGCAGTGTGGGGTTTTAACCAGGGGCGTAACTAGAATAGGTGAAATCATACCTGGGCCCTGGAGCTTAGAGGGCCCCAAACATCCCTTTGGCCTATAGAAAAAATACTAATGCTATTAAATATTTGCAATAATTGGGGGCCCAGTTGGAGCTTTAACATCGAGGCCCATGAGCCTCAAGTTACACCAGTGGTTTTAACCCTTTTAACACCTTCTCTTCCCACTCTCTCCTGATACTCTGCAGGATAGCAAGAGTGGGTAATCCATATGCAATTAATGATCCATGGACACACCACTCACAGACCTCAGAAATCTTCCCAAATCTAAGGGTACCGTTACACAACACGACGTTGGAACGATGTCTGCAACGATCTCGTGGGCGCGTGGTCATTGCAGACATTGTTTTGACATCATTGGTGAGATATCACACATATAGATAGTGTGGACGACGCACCAGTGATGTTGTGAGCAGGTATCGTTCACACAACCCCGTGAACGATCCCTGCTCATTGATGTGAATGGGCGAAGTCGTCCACGACATCATTATCGCGGTGTCACACACACCGATGCAGCAGGTTGCTGGAGTTGAGATCGTCAGGGTTTCCAACATGTTGGTAAACTTGTCAACTCCGACCCAACAATTTATCGTAGCAACTTGACAGAGTCACACACAATGAGGTAGCAACGACGTAACTGGTACGCCTCCAAACCCGTGACGTATCATTGATGTTGATGACTATGTCGTGCCGTGTAACGGGGCCTTTAGATTATGAAGTTACTATTTTATTACCTCTTTTCTGCTTCCATTCAGGGTTCACAAACTAAAAAACTGGACGTACAACTAATTGTTAAAAAAGAATAATAAAATAATTCAAGAACACCCAACCAAGTAAATCTATGTATCTCTGTTTCAGTATAGTACAATGCATTGGTTGTGGATAGTGATGGGCGAATCCTAAATTACTCGGAATCGCTTGACTCTAGCGAGTCCGAGCCCAGGACTCGCTACTCGTTGCGAGTCTAGCGAGTCCAATGTTAATGAATGGGGAAGCGAGTAATAGCGAGTAGTGTGAGATTTACAACTCGCAGATGTGTCTCGGAAGCTTCAGCCTGAAGCAATCCTAGTTTTGTCATTTATTTGCATTGCTCGTTTACTTTGTAAGTAATCGCTGACTCGCACAGATAAGAGTCCTGTCTCCTCTGTGTTGGCTGCCAGCTCCAGGGTCCTAGAGCCCGCCTGCTGCCTGATGTAGCAGAGCTGAAATTGTTCTCAGTCTGCTCATTCCCTGTGTACAGACATGAATGTCTGTGCACAGAGATGATGTAGCAGAGCTGAGATTGTTCTCAGTCTGCTCATTCCCTGTGCATAGAGATCTATATCTATACACAGGGGATGTAGCAGAGAGGACATCGCGTTTTGGACTGCGTCGGACGGAAGAGGATTTTTTTAATTAAAGATGGAGTCCCTAATGGCTTTTTTTTTTATTTCTAATAAAAAATTTTCTTTGTGTTGTGTTTTTTTTAAAACAATTTAATAGAAATTCATGGCGGTCATGTCTAATATTGGCGTGACCACCATAAATTTCGGGCTTAGGGCCAGCTGATAATACAAAGCTGGCCCTAACCTCTTTATTACCCAGCGTGCCACCGCTACCAGGGCCGCTGGAAGAGCGGGGTTCAGCGTCAGAGGATGGCACTTCAATGAACGCGCCATCTTCTGGGGCGGCTGCGGGCTGCAATTTGCAGCGGGGGGTGCCCAGAAAGCTTGGGCATCCCTGCGCTGTGGATTCCAGCCCCCAGCTGCTTAGCTGTACCTGGCTAGACATAGAAATTGCGCGGAGCCCCACGCATTTTTTTTAAATTATTTCATGAAATTCTGAGATTCTGACTCTGAGACTCTGACTCTGAAATTCATTAAATAATTTTAAAAAAATGCGTGGGGCTCCGCGCAATTTCTATGTCTAGCCAGGTACAGCTAAGCAGCTGAGGGCTGGAATCCGCAGCGCAGGGATGCCCAAGCTTTCTGGGCACCCCCCGCTGCAAATTGCAGCCCGCAGCCGCCCCAGAAGATGGCGCGTTCATTGAAGCGCCATCCTCTGGCGCTGAACCCCGCTCTTCCAGCGGCCCTGGTGGCGGTAGCACGCTGGGTAATAAAGGGGTTAATACCAGCTTTGTTATACAAGCTGGTATTAAGCCCGAGATTCTTAATGTCAGGCCACGTTTGACCCAGCCACTAAGAATCTCCAATAAAGGGTTAAAAAAACACAGAGAAAATTTTTTATTTGAAATAAAAAAAAAGCCATTAGGGACTCCATCTTTAATTAAAAAAATCCTCTTCCGTCCGACGTAGTCCAAAACGCGATGTCCTCTCTGCTACATGCACAGGGAATGAGCAGACTGAGAATAATCTCAGCACTGCTACATCATCTCTGTGAGCAGGCAGGTTCTAGGACCCTGGAGCTGCACAGAGCAGACAGCTGGACTCGGCTCCCAAAGAAACAGCAGTTACTTTGCGAGTTTCCCTGCTATCACTGGCACAGTAGCCAGTGATGACTCGCACGAGTCCAATGCAAACAATGGCAATCCTAGTTTTGTCAGCGTTTCTGACAAAACTAGGATTGATATTGATTTGCATTGGACTCGTGCGAGTCATCACTGGGAAACTCGCCGAGTACCGAGTCCTGCGAGTCCCTTACTACTCGCCGAGTAACGAGTCCTAGCGAGTAGATTCGCCCATCCCTAGTTGTGGACTCTATAGAGATCTAATGGGTAAATGTGTAAATTGTGAGAACCAAGAGATTCACTGAGGATTCAGCGAGTCACAAGTCATAATGGAGCCATAAAGTCACAACTTATTAAACAGATTCTAAACTTAAAGGGAACTTGTTGTGTCGTCTTTTGTTTTTAAACCACCCCCAATGTTATGTAGATCATGCACTGTGCATCACTAACCTGGTATAAAAAACATCCATGTATTTATCATAAAAAAGCACCTTAGATGCTTATATATTTGCATTATGTACCTGCACAGTCAGTCATCGGTGTGGATACTTCAGCTGATATCGATCACATCAATCCACATTCAGTCATGCAGTTTATTAAATGTAGTCACCCCCCTGCATTGTAATATATAAACATCACTGAAGGACCTGCAGAAATTCACATATGCTGTACAAGGACCTTTGGCCTGTATTCTTAATACATCTATACACATATGTAGACCATGGCAAAAGAAATATCCGGGTATCCGACTCTTTGTCCAACACAGGCCTATGAAACTGGCTGAAGTCTGTAGACCACATTTGGCTCCAAAAAACAATGTTCTCACTTTACCGTTTGCAAAGTTGCAGATACGGGGCCCGAGCTCAGGTCTTTATATTATAGTGTATTCCGAAGGAAAAGCAAATCTTCCAGAGTCTCGCCCATCACCAGGGAATTAAGGCTGTCTTCTTTGTTGACAGAATCACTATGACCAGTCTCTTCACACAGGGCGGATCATGCGGATATTAGATCCGTATCACTGTTTAAATAGAATCTACTGCTCAATAATCATATAAGTTATACATACTTAAGCATAAAGAATCATTACATGGGCAGAATCTGTGATGCCTACCTCGACCCACGTTTCGGCATGTCCTTCATCAGGAAATGCTGCTTAATATATTGTAGATCTTACAGATTCTAGGTATTGCATATATTAACTTCATACATACCACAACATCATTAGGGATTCATTGTATTTTTTAAATTCTTTGTTTTAATGTTTGCAGTGATGCCTTTTTTTGCAACTTTGTCACTGTTTAAATTGAAGTCTGCTGATTGATAATCATATGCTGTCCATACTTAAGAAGCATAAGGGTATGTGCAGACTGGCCGGGCTAGGGTCGGATTAGGTGTGTAAACCGCCGGTCGGTTTACATAAATTTCATGTAAATTTATGTTAATCCAAACCGGCGTTTGGATTAACATTGAAACCTATGTAAACTGACACCCGGTGTCCATACACCGGCGGTTTACACATGCTCATCCGTTGCTAACCCGCTGGGTTCCCAGCGGGTTAGCAAAGAATGAGCATGTTCTATAATCCGGCCGGTTCTGCAGCGGCTGCAAGCAGAATCATGTGCTGCTTCCAGCCGCTGCAGAACCGCCGCCGCTAACCCGCTGCCCACCCGCCCGGCACCCGCCGCACATACCCGCCAGGATGCCGGTGGACGGCTCCGGAGCTTCCTGGCGGGTCCGCCCAGCCGCCGCCGACCAACCCGCCGGCCAGTCTGCACATACCCTAAAGAGTCATTACTTGGGCATGATCTATGTGCACATGTAAGGCATAACCAACGCATGTTTCAGCTTGTCCTTCATCAGGGTGTTGCTGCTGAATATGTTGTTGTATATCTTACTACCGTGTTTCCCCGAAAGTAAGACCCTGTCTTACATTTTTTTGGGGGCCAAAAGTGGCCCCCGGTCTTACTTTCGGGGGGGGTCTTACATTGGGTGCCCCAGCAGTGTGGCCTACAGGCCCCCTCCTGCTGGGACACTGCAGGAGCGGGTCGCACGTCACGTGCGCCCGCTCATTACATATGCACTGCATCCCCCTGTCAATCAGCGACAGGGGGAGCAGTGCACTATACTGTATATATGGGCCCCCTCCTGCTGGCACACTACCCCCCTGTTCTGAGGCCCCCACCGCTGCTGCTGCTGCAGACATCTTACCCTCCAGGGTCTTCTTGCAGCAGCCAGCGCGTCGGTCCTCTGTCCTCGGCTGTCTCCCGGATCATGTGACCCATCGCAGCGCATGACGTCATCGCGACTGCGACCGGCCGGTCACATGATCCGGGAGACAGCCGAGGACAGAGGACGGACGCGCTGGCTGCTGCAAGAAGACCCTGGAGGGTAAGATGTCTGCAGCAGCAGCGGTGGGGGCCTCAGAACAGGGGGGTAGTGTGCCAGCAATAGGGGGCCCATATATACCGTATAATGCACTGCTCCCCCTGTCGCTGATTGACAGGGGGATGCAGTGCATATGTAATGAGCGGGCGCACGTGATGTGCGACCCGCTCCCGCTCCCCCCCCCTCCGCTAGGGGCCTTACATTAGGCCCCCCCGGTTGTAAGGCCTTATAATCGGGGGAGGCCTACATTAGCAGGCCCCCCCTTTACCCCTAGGCGGCCTTACAATCGGGGGGGGCTTACTTTCGGGGAAACGCGGTAATTCTGGATATTACATATATTAACTTAAAACATTCTGCAACATCATTAGGAATTCAGTGTGTTTTTACATTTGTTGTTTGTAGTGACACCTTTATTTGCAACTGTGGCAATGTTTAGATAGAAATTTGCTGCTCGATAATCATATGTTATCCATAAATAAGACTCCTTTCACATCAGCGGTTTACGCTGATGTGCAACAGATCCAGCAGGTGGCGCCAGATCTGCCGACTTGCGGCCCAGATTCGGCAAATTACGTCCATTGTCTATGGGGCTTGCGGTCCGGTGTGGCAAGTGCGGTTCTGCTGGATGCGGCAGATCCGGCACTTGCGGCCATGAATAAAAAATACTGCAAGCGGCGTTTTTTTTGTGCCACAAGTGCCGATTTGCGCATCCAGCAGAACCGCACTTGCCGCACCGGACTGCAAGCCCCATAAACAATGCTGGGGATTGCCAGATCCGGCTGCAAGTAGCCGTTAGGCGCAGATGTGGCGTCACCTGCTGAAACTGCCGCACTTCAGCGTAAACCGCTGATGTGAAAGGGCCCTAGAAGAATAAAGAGTCATTACCTGGGCAATATCCGTGTGCATATGTGATGCCTACCCGACGCGCGTTTCAGCATTTCTTCATCGCGGAATTGCAGCTCAATATGTTGTATATCTTAATGAGCCTTTCACATCTGCATTTCTTTTCCGTTGGGTTGCAATGCGTTTTTGACAGCATGTGTGTCAAAAACGCATAGAAACGCATTAAAAAATGCACCCATTGATTTCAATGGAAAACACATGTAAAAAAAAAACGCATGGCATTTTAAAGAAAACGCATGAGTTTTTGCAAACACAGCCAAAACGTGTCCTGCAATGTTTTGGGCTGTGTTTTCTGAAAACGACATGTGTTTTTACATGCGTTTTCCATTGAAATCAATGGTGCAAATTTTTTGATGCATTTCTATGCGTTTTTGCACTGCAAGAACGCATAGCAACACAAACGCAACCCTTCCCCTTAGATGTGAACTTAGCATGATTTGGGTATTGCATATATAAACTCAATACATACCACAACATCATTTGGGATGCAGTGTGTCACGGTTTGTTCATTTAGTATTTAATTATTAGACCTCTTATCAGTTTTGTGTGGTTTAACTAATTACTGTATATGAATGGCTCCGATTAAATGTTGGCACCCTTGAAAATACTTCATTTTCCAGAACAATTTCCAGGGTTCCAAACTTTGGGCCATGGCTGTAGAAGTGGAGGAGAAGGATACAATGTATTTCTAAAGTTACTGTCACAAGAGCAGGTTACACATCTGGCTATTCTGAATGATTTTCTTGCACTTTTTGTTGGCACCAATGCTCATGTATGAGGCTCAATAAACTCCAGACTTCTTCTTAATGTCTTGACTATACTACACTTCTCAGAACATTGTAAGGGCAGACAATAAGCATTAGCTGCTCAGCCACATAATCATTATCCCTTCCATTCTGACAGTAAAAAGACTGACATCTGTAAGAAAAAAAAAAAAAAATCAGGTTCCCGACAGGTATTTCATGTTTTTGTAATAATGTATGTGGCATATTGAGACAAGCTTTGGCACTGGGTATCCGGAGTGATTGTGACAGTGTTCTTGTACTGAAAAAGAATTGCAAAGGTGGAAAAGTGAAGCAATATCCTCCACTGTAGATAATAAGAGCAAAATATCTGCTAATAATGTACAGGTTTATACTCAGGTGCTATAACTAATAACCTTAAGGGAGGGGAATTTTTATATTACACTTCTAGAATCTAGTAAAAAAGAAATATAGCACAATTATTGTCACAATGTGGTATCCATTTGTTTTATTCTGTCATATCCTGTATTATACTCAGAGCTGTACTCACAATCTGCTGGTGCAGTCACTGTGTACATACATTACATTACTGATCCTGTACTGATCCTGAGTTACCCCTGATTAACTCCAGAGCTGTACTCACAATTCTGCTGGTGCAGTCACTGTGTACATACATTACATTACTGATCCTGAGTTACCCCTGTATTATACTCCAGAGCTGCACTCACTATTCTGCTGGTGCAGTCACTGTGTAGATACATTACATTATGATCCTGAGTTACTTCCTGTATATACTCCAGAGCTGCACTCACTTTCTGCTGGTGCAGTCACTGTGTAGATACTTTACATTACTGATCCTGAGTTACCTCTGTATTATACTGCAGAGCTGCACTCACTATTTGCTGGTGCAGTCACTATTGCATACATTACATTACTGATCCTGAGTTCCCTCCTGTATTATACTCCAGAGCTGCACTACTATTCTGCTGGTGCAGTCACTGTGTACATACATTACATTACTGATCCTGAGTTACAGTGTTGGCCAAAAGTATTGACACCTATGCAATTCTGTCAGATAATACTCAGTTCTTCTCTGAAAATGATTGCAATCACAAATTCTTTGGTATTATTATCTTCATTTAATTTGTCTTCAATGAAAAAAACACAAATGAAAAAAAACACAAAAGAATTGTCCTAAAGCCAAATTGGATATAATTCCACACCAAACATAAAAAAGTGGGTGGACAAAAGTATTGACACTGTTAGAAAAATCATGTGATGCTTCTCTAATTTGTGTAATTAACAGCACCTGTAACTTACCTGTGGCACCTAACAGGTGTTGGCAATAACTAAATCACACTTGCAGCCAGTTGACATGGATTAAAGTTGACTCAACCTCTGTCCTGTGTCCTTGTGTGTGCCACATTGAGCATGGAGAAAAGAAAGAAGACCAAAGAACTGTCTGAGGACTTGAGAAACCAAATTATGAGGAAGCATGAGCAATCTCAAGGCTACAAGTCCATCTCCAAAAACCTGAATGTTCCTGTGTCTACCGTGCGCAGTGTCATTAAGAAGTTTAAAGCCCATGGCACTGTGGCTAACCTCCCTAGATGTGGACGGAAAAGAAAAATTGACAAGAGATTTCAAGGCAGGATTGTGCGGATGGTGGATAAAGAACCTCGACTAACATCCAAACAAGTTCAAGTTGCCCTGCAGTCCGAGGGTACAACATTGTCAACCCGTACTATCCATCGGCGTCTGAATGAAAAGGGACTGTATGGTAGGAGACACAGGAAGACCCCACTTCTTACCCTGAGACATAAAAAAGCCAGGCTGGAGTTTGCCAAAACTTACCTGAGAAAGCCTACAACGTTTTGGAAGAATGTTCTCTCTTTTTGGGCAAAGGCATCAACATAGAGTTTACAGGAGAAAAAAGAGGCATTCAAAGAAAAGAACACGGTCCCTACAGTCAAACATGGCGGAGGTTCCCTGATGTTTTGGGGTTGCTTTGCTGCCTCTGGCTTGACCGTGTGCATGGCATTATGAAGTCTGAAGACTACCAACAAATTTTACAGCATAATGTAGGGCCCAGTGTGAGAAAGCTGGGTCTCCCTCAGAGGTCATGGGTCTTCCAGCAGGACAATGACCCAAAACACACTTCAAAAAGCACTAGAAAATGGTTTGAGAGAAAGCACTGGAGACTTCTAAGGTGGCCAGCAATGAGTCCAGACCTGAATCCCATTGAACACCTGTGGAGAGATCTAAAAGTGGCAGTTTGGAGAAGGCACCCTACAAATATCAGGGACCTGGAGCAGTTTGCCAAAGAAGAATGGTCTCAAATTCCAGCAGAGCATTGTAAGAAACTCATTGATGGTTACCGGATCGCAGTTATTTTGGCAATAGGTTGTGCAACCAAGAATTAGGCTTAGGGTTCCAATACTTTTGTCTGGCCCATTTTTGCAGTTTTGTGTGAAATGATCAATTTTTTGCTTCATTCTCGTTTGTGTTTTTTCTTTTAAAGACAAATTAAATGAAGATAATAATACCAAAGAATTTGTGATTGCAATCATTTTCAGGAAGAAACTGAGTATTATCTGACAGAATTGCAGGGGTGTCAATACTTTTGGCCAACACTGTATATTCTGTATTATACTCCAGAGCTGTACTCACTGTTCTGCTGGTGCAGTCACTGTGTACATACATTACATTACTGATCCTGAGTTACATCCTGTATTATACTCCAGAGCTGCACTCACTATTCTGCTGGTGCAGTCACTGTGTACATACATTACATTACTGATCCTGAGTTACCTCCTGTATTATACTCCAGAGCTGCACTCACTGTTCTGATGGTGCAGTCACTGTGTACATACATTACATTACTGATCCTGAGTTACCTCCTGTAGTATACTGCAGAGCTGCACTCACTATTCTACTGGTGCAGTCAGTGTGTACATACATTACATTACTGATCCTGAGTTACCTCCTGTATTATACTCCAGAGCTGCACTCACTGTTCTGATGGTGCAGTCACTGTGTACGTATATTTAACTCTCTAAAGGTACCTTTACACGCCGCCACAACAGGATGGATACCAACTGCTACTTCACGTGCACGAGCACGGCCAAACGGTTACAAACGGGAAACGCACCCTCTTTACACGCCGCCACAAGGTGCGCTACGCTACGCTACATTTACAGCTAGCTACATCGCCGGGTGTCTCAAGTAGCCATCTGTAGCTCAGCGTACCTCATTTACACAACGCTACAACAAGCTAATATGGGCGGACCTGGTGCAGCAGGGACAGCACATAGGCGTGCCACAATTGTGGATTACGAGACGTCCGTACGGTGATAGGACAAAGCCAGAACATCATGATTGGGCAGGCATCGCAAGAGGCTGGTTAATACAGCACGCTCGAGCAATTGTGTAGTGTGACTGGTCAGCTCCTTAAATATGCCGCCCTATGCAGCGACTACCAATCGTCATGCAGGAGCTTCCACCAATGATCGCAGATGGGGCGCGGTAACACGGAGCCTGGGTGACGCCTTAGCTACATTGCAGCTACATCGCCGGGTGTCCAGAGTTCCCTTCTGTGGGTTCTTTACACGCCGATACAGCTCGCTACAATCGGCGATGTAGCCATCTGTTTATGGGCAGTGCACGGATACAGATGTATCTGTAGCCGGCTGTGTCGTCCCGTCTTCAGACGCCGCTACTACGGGCGATATTGGCGCCACAAGCTACATTTGTAGCCTGTAGCGGGTTGTATGCATCCTGTTGTGGCGGCGTGTAAAGGTACCATAAGGGCCCTTTCACATCAGCGTTTTTTCAAATCGCGGCAGATGCGGTGAAAAAACCGCATCTGCCGCGATTACCGCATATCGGCTGCACTTGCGGCACGGTTGCGGCGCGGTTGCGGTAAACGCCGTACAAGGTATAGGCGGACTTGCGGCAGGTGCGGCAAGTGCGGTTTTGCACTTGCGGCAGGTGCGGCCACGAAAAAAACCGCGGTCAGCCGCGATTACCGCATACTGGCTGCACTTGCGGCACGGTTGTGGCACAGTTGCGGCAAGCCCCATACAATGTATAGGCGGGCTTGCGGCAGGTGCGGCCGCGAAAAAAAACGCTGATGTGAAAGTACCCTTAGATTGTAGTGCGGCAGAAAAGATATACAGTTTCAAAATAATAGCAGTGTGCTCAACATCTTTATAATGGTTTTTATTTCCAGCATTGGGAGCATTGCACACTGTTTTCTAAATCAAAACACGAAGAGAAATGTAAGAAATTGTTAACTGCTTTACAGAAAATATCAAAAAATTAACTTTGGGCTGTTCAAAAAAATAACAGTGTCTTTTTTGGGGCATTTAGCATTCCTGTGAATCACTAACCTAATATTTACTTGTATAACCACAGTTTGTTTTAAAGAACTGCTTAACATCTATGTTGCAGAGAGTTATCCAACTTCTGTCAACTGTTATTCCAGCCCAGGATGCTGTGACTACATCCTACAATTTATTTGCATTTGTTGGCGTTGCCTCAGAAATGGCATAGTTAATGTCACCCCACAAGTTTCCTATCAGATTAATGGCCACTTTACACAGACCAACTTATCTGTTCAACTTCTGAACAACTTACTGGTTGCAGTGAAATCATGGACACATTGCTCCATTTGTACACAGCCACAAAATGGAACAATGTGTCCATGATTTCACTGCAACCAGTAAGTTGTTCAGAAGTTGGATAGATAAGTTGGTGTGTGTAACGTGGCCCTAAGATCCGGGGATTGGGCTGGTCACTCCATCACCTCAATTTCGTGGGACAGGAACCAAGATTTTGCTTGTTTACTGGTGTGTTTAGGGTCATTGTCTTGTTGAAACACCCATTTCAAGGGCATTTCCTCTTCAGTGTAAAGCAACATGACCTCTTCAAGTATTTTGAAATATGCAAACTGGTGTATGATCCCTGGTATGTGGTAAATAGGCCCGGCAACATAGTAAGAGAATCATGATGCACCACCATGCTACACTGTCTTCAGAGATGTATGTGGCTTGAATTGAGAGTTTGGGGGTCGTCTGATGAACTGTCTGTGGCCCTTGGACCCAACAATAACCGTTTTACTTTCATCAGTCCACAAAATGTTTCTCCATTTCTCTTTAGGGTTTTTCTTCAGTACATGTCTTTTTATAACAGTGGGACTTTGCGGGGACTTCTTGATTTTCACACAGGCGTCTTCTCAGTGTCACAGTCCTCACAGGTAAATTAAGACGTCTTTCATCATCCTGGAGCTCATCATTGGCTCAGCCTTTGCCATTGTCTATTCTTCCATCCATTTGAATGGTCGTCTTCCATTTTCTTCCACTTTGCTCAGGTTTTGCTTTCCATTTTAAAGCATTGGAGATCATTTTAGATTTACAGCCTATCATTGTCTGCACTTGTTTATAAGTTTTACCCTCTCAATCAACTTTTTAATCGAAGTATGCTGTTCTTAACAATGTCCTGAACGACCCATGTTTTTTAGGCTTATAAGGAGAAATGTATGTACAACATGTTTCTGGCTTCACATCAACACCAGATACAAAACCAACACAGACACCCCTTATGTAAAGCAAGCCCAGGTGCAGGCTGATAAAATCACCTCTACCTACAAATACATGTGGGAGGTGACTTGCCATTGGGCCTGCATAGGACTGCCATTCACACTAATGCACATGATGCGGCGTGTCTGATAGCTACCATTGGTCCTGCCACCTGACAAACGGGCGCCCAGCATGATGCATCCGCACCACTGGATGAACAGCGCCCCAAGGGCCCAACCGCACCCCCAAATTATCAAAAAACTTCTGCACATTTTTTATCAAACAAAAAACTTTTATATGGGGTATTGGTTCATGTATTGGCCAATTGGGGTATTGAGTGTCTTGGTCAATACATGAACCAATACCCCATATAAAAGTTTTTTTGTTGATAAAAAAGTGCAAAAGGTTTTTTGATAATCTCGGGTGCGGTTGGGCCCCTTGGGGCGCTGTTCATCCAGTGGTGCGGATGCATCGTGCTGGGGTGCCCGTTTGGTCAGGTGGCAGGACCAATGGATAGCTATCAGACACTCCGCATCATGTGTATCAGTGTGAATGGTGTCCTATCAGGCCCAATAGCAAGTCACCTCCCACATGTATTTGTAGGTAGAGGGGATTTTATCTGCCTGTACCTGGGCTTGCTCTACATAAGGGGTCTGACTACATTCTGCCAAGTGCAGTGTTGGTTTTGTATCTGGCTGTTGATGGTAAGTTTTTTATGATGCTGCCTTTATGAGTAATGTTCTGGCTTCACCTTAAACCTCCTGATTCTCACCTGTTTCTTTACAGAATGATTGACCTCACTAATTGAACTCCACACTGCTGTTATTCTGAACACACACCCTTTCAATTAATTATTCAAATACACAGATTCAACAACATGCCGGTATTCATACTCCAGATCTATGGCAGCAGTGATAGTGGAGGATGATAATGAACATGGTCTTACATTTAGTGCATAGATTAGGTCTACAAATGTTTAGTTCTGATGTATTTTATGAAGGAAATTATTGAATGTTGGTGCAATGGGTGATATAGTGGCAGAACGTCCAGGGATCTGACGCTGTCTGGAGCCGCCGATCAGACGTACATCTACATTGTTTCCGCCACCTCTGATCTCTTACACAGGATGGTGCAAATCTGCAAGGTAATAAAACACATTGGATGATCCAATCTAACACATCTCCGCTTCCTGAAGACTGTCATCCTATTTACTGCTGCCATATCGTCCCCTGACAAGGTGAAAAAACGAGAGACAAAACAGACGGGATAATGCTGAACATATGCTCCCGAGTCCTGAATAATCAAAAAAGCAGTCAATTAAAGATTTCACTGTCTTAACCCCTTCCTGACATCTGGCGAACATAAACAAAACATGTTGGGTGTAAGCTGAGCTCACTCTATACTCCACTGGAGCCAGCTGTGTTATACAGCCAGCACCTGCTGCTAAATCTCTGCTGTTTCACCACTTAAGGGAACCTGTCAACAGATCTTC
Source organism: Allobates femoralis (assembly GCA_033576535.1). NCBI lineage: Eukaryota > Metazoa > Chordata > Amphibia > Anura > Aromobatidae > Allobates > Allobates femoralis. The sequence goes on along the minus strand of JARQOC010000010.1, from coordinate 108,578,624 downwards.
CCAACATAAATTAAAGCCATCATCTTAAACAGGGGCTAAACTATAATAGGGGCAGGAGTTGTAATCACTCTGGGCCCTGGAGTATTGGGGCCCAAAAAGCCTCTTTGGCCTATATGAAAACAGCAATGTTTTTAAAAACTTGCATTTGGGCACCAATGGAGCTTTGAAATTGGGGCCCTTGAGTTTCAAGTTATACCACTGCCTTTAACTAGTCCATCACCCTGAATATAAGCCTCCAACTCCATTTGCATGTCCCAAAAATTACTTTTCTGAGTCTCAAACACTGTATGGTAATCAGCATTGTCTGGTCTAATGGGCATCAGTAGTATGGGGTCTTCAACTTCTTTATGCCGGTGCCTATTAATCGTAAATTCATCTGATGTACATACATTACAGAATTTCCATCTGCCCTTAGTGGGGCTACTGCACAGGCATAAAATTCACAGGGATCAATCAAGACAAAAGGAGCTACAGATCTTCGACTACCGACATAATCCATAGATCACCGATATAGATCCTACACCACTCCCGCACATCCTAGATCACTGACGCAGACTCTAGATCACCGACAAAGACCCTAGATCACAAAAGCAGATCCTTGATCCCCGATGCAGACCCTAGACCACCGACAAAGGTCCTAGACCAATGACGCAGACCCAAGATCACTGACGCAGACCCTGGACCACCGACAAAGATACCACTGATGTAGATCCTAGACCAACAATGCAGAACCTAGATCATTGACGCGGACCCTAGATCACTGACGCAGACACAAGACCACCTGCACAGACCCTAGATCACCGACATAGATCCTAGACCACCGTTGCATTCTCTAGACCACCAACACAGACCCTAGACCACCGATGCAGACCCTAGATCACTGATGCAGACCCAAGACCATCGATGTAGACCCTTCACCACCTTCACAGGCCCTTGACAACTGTTGCATTCCTTAGACTACCAACACAAACCCCAGACCACCGACTCAGACCCTAGACCATCAACGCCATCCTATTTATGTAAACCCTAGATCACCGATGCAGACCCTGGACCACCGACATAGATCCTAAACCACCGATGTAAACCGTAGACCACGTACATAGACCCTAGATCACCGACGCAGACCCTAGATCACCGACACAGACCCTAGATTATTGACACAGGCCCTAGACCACCGACGCAGACCCCAGACCATCAACGCTCATTAGACTGGACCGTTTGATTAGCATATGGCATGGGAGATTTTATAAAAGTATTTTCTGGGAAATCCTTATTGGATTTGTAATGATGGGAAGTTTTTGGGAGACTGAACTACTATATAATAATATAATATTAATAATAAATATAAGAAATAATAAAATATAACGTATGGTACAAATAGGTACAAATCTATTGCATTATGTTATATTGCATTTGTAAGGGTGCCTTCACATTTGCTTATGGGAAAGCAGCGTATTGCTGCGTTCCCATACGCAGTCAAACGCATGCGCACTGCGGTTCCTATGTTTAACATAGGAACGCATAGTGCCTGCGTTTGCTGCGTTCGGGTGCGGATGCGGACGATATCTGCTCCTTCCGGTGTCCAGCATCCGCACCCGGGACGCAGCATGTTGCATTTTTTGTGCGCTCGGGGAGCTTGGAAAATCGCAAGGTCCCAAGCGCAAAAACATGCATTGTCTTCAATGGGTCCGCAGTGTTCAGCGCTTGACAGCGCGGGAGAACGCTGCGGACCCATTGAAAAATCTCCCGGTGGCCGCCGGTGATGTCACAGGAGCTCACCGACGGCCACCGGGAGATCAGCTGAGCCACTGCTGTCCTCCTCCTCCCCGCCGCCGGTAAGCACCGGGACATGTCGGCGGGGAGAACAGCTGATTTGACAGCTGTTTGAATCTTCCCGCGCCGACATCTCCTCTCAGTGTCGGCGCGGGAAGATTCAAACAGCTGTCAAATCAGCTGTTCTCCCCGCCGACATGTCCCGGTGCTTACCGGCGGCCGGGGGGCGGATCTCCGGCGCTGAACTCCTCCTCCGGCCCGCCCCTGGGCAGCGCCGATTGGCTGCCGGGCTCCCTAGTGATGTGTCCGCAGGCGGACATTATCCGCTGCGGACACATCATTTCAACACTGCTTTTGACAGCGTTTGTGTCTGCATGCCATCAGCATGCAGACACAAACGCTAATGTGAAGGCAGCCTAAGACTCCAATGTAAAAACAATGTTAATGTTTAGTGCACGTTTTCTTAAAAGGACAGAAAAGTGTAGTAGTCCACATTTTCCTGTGCGTTTGATGCCCATTTTGGCTTACATTAATAGGTGTTTTATGATTGGACGCCTATGGATGTGTTGAGCGATATGTTACATAGCGTTTGTGGTGCTCCAACGTATCCGTTAAATGGACGGCACAAACACAATGTGAACCTGGAATCTGATGACTTGGAGATTTCTATTGTTCGTCAGTTCTCTCTCTCAGTGGACGTGCTGTTTTAGGAGATATAGCGGATTAGATGCTGTATACAGGGGGAGTTGTATATCTATCAGCAGAGCTTCTTATGGAAATACAATGTACAGACGCTGTTTGTTTGCCAGTTTCCTGCTGCAATAACTGACAGGCGGCGTGTTCCTAACAGCGAGTGACGCCTGCGATCCTGCGAGCCCCAGGCAGGGAATTGTGCCATTATTCTTTAGTAAAGGAGAGGATAATGTCACAACAAGTAAATCACATAGGAAACACTTTCCTGCCATTGTTGTTCGGAGATCTTCATGTGCGCTTTCTGCAGTGATTGTTCGCCCCTTTAACATTGCAAGTCTTGAGAATACAGAGACTGATTATCTGTATCCATCCGAGATGGGAAAACCATTCTGTGCCTCGCTCCATCACATCTACAGCACTTTATACAATGGATTCTGGAACTGATCAGCAAACGAGACACAAATGGGGAAACTGACTGTCCCTGAGATTACAGCTCTGACTGACACTGTTATGGGGCACAGTGACTGTCCCTGTGATTACTGTATTGGGGTGACACTGTTATGGGGGCTGTGACTGTCCCTGTGATTACTGTATTGGGCTGCTGATGTGCCCACCAGGGCCGTGGGGTACTCGGAACAAGGTCGGACAGTTCTTTAAAGATGTCACGGTGGCGTGACCCGGCTCCATGGCCCTGGACGTGTCATAATAATGGGTAAAGCTTATATGGGATTGAGTCATAACTCTACCCGTGATGTTCAACAATTGGATGGCCAACGCTGTGGTTCAGGACCATTGGGCCAGTTGGTGGCGCAGCTAAGATGGTACATTTCCCCATGGGTGGAGCTGGGCCCCAGGGCAGTTGCAAAGTAAATGGGCGATTGTGTCAGTTGTAGCACAGGGCAAAGGCGCAAGAAATGATTTGAGGACACAGCTGGATGCAGTATTCAAGTTTTACTCTCTCCAAGTTCTCACCACCCAGCCGGATGCTCTGTCTTCTGAGCAAGGGGTCCTGCTAACTCTCAGATAACTTAAGTTCACTTCACCGGGACCCCCTTCTGGTGTACATTCCCGGGTCATCTCTCAGCGCTGGCTCTCGCCCTTCTTCCCTGTGCCTCACACTCATTGTTCCAAGCCAGCAGCCTCGGGTCAGGTCGGGCAACGTCCTCTCAGTACACTTGACCCTATGTGGCTGCCTTTTCAGCAAATAAGTATGGCTTTGGTTGCTGCACTTGAAGATACTGCAGCTTCTGGTTAGCTAGTTGAGTGCTTAGTCACTGCACTAGTCTGAGGCTGGTCCCCTTTTGTGGCCCAGTCCCTCCGCTTGGATACAGGCGACACAGGTGGATTTCTCATTTCCCGTGCCCCTGGGACCCCTTCAGTCTCTCCAGAGCCCCTCACTGGCTCCTTCGTCTTCTTTTTGCCTTTCCTTACCTGGGACGAGCTCCAGCTGGCTCCAGTCCCCAGGACGTCTCTCCCTGTCTGTCCACTTGTGACGGACTCCAGTCATCAACTCCTCTTCAAACTGTGTTCTTCTCCACTTTTCTACCCTTCTCTCTGACGTCAGTCACATTCTTTACGTCCTCCGTTGTCACTACTTCCTCACCACTTCCCAGTGTGCTCCTCTTATCTACTTCCTCCACTCACACCCTCTACCTAGTTCCCTCCCTAATCCGGGATGGGGGATGGGGGACTGTGTTCTCCCTCAGGAGCAATCTCGCCCCCAACCCCTGGCCAGAGGTGGTGTGGTGTTGGATGCTGTGTGTGGGTACCGGGTAATGTCCCCTCCTTACCCGAGAGTGGGGTAACACACCTCTGGCAGAGGTGCAGCACCTCTTTGGCAAGTGGACCCTCAGGGGCACCACAGTGACACTATTATGGGGGCACTGTGACTGTCCCTGAGATTACTGTATTGGGGTGACACTGTTATGGGAGCACTGTGACTGTCCCTGTAGTTACTGTATTGTAATAACACTGGTATGGGGGCACTATGACTGTCTGACATTGTTATGGGGGGCACTGTGACCATCCCTGTGATTACTGTATTGAGGTTGACAATGTTATAGGGGCACTGTGACTGTTTCTATAGTTACTTTATTGTGGCTGACACTGTAACGGGGGCACTGTCTCCATAATAAAACCCAGAAAAGTGCCCCCATTATCAACATCACGAAAGTGCTGCCAATACCCAGTGTGAGGAGTGTGCCCATGATAAGATCCAGAAAAGTGTCCCACCATAATCAGTGCCAAAGTGCTGCCAATACACAGTGTGAGTAGCTTGTGTCCCCATAAAACCCACAAAAGTGCCCCCATAATAAGTGCCAGGAGAGTGCTGCCAATACCCAGTGTAAGCAGAATGTTCCCATAATAAAACCCCCAAAAGTTCCCCCATGATCGGTGTCAAAAGATCGCTGCCAATGCACAGTGTAAGTGTGGCACCTCTGAGGGTCCAGTCGCCACAGAGGTACTGCACCTCAGCCACAGGTGTGGTACCCCACTCTCGGGTAATAAGGGATGCCACCGGCACTCAGACACCAGCATCCAACACCACACCAACCCAAGTATTGGGATTCGGGTGAACCTTGTTGAGGGAGGGCCCCATCCCAGGCTGGAGGGAAATCAGGTAGAAGGTGCAGGTGGAAGAAGTAGTTAGAGGAACAACGAAGGACGTAGAGCAATGTTTCTCAACTCCAGCCCTCAGTACCCACCAACAGGTCATGTTTTCAGGATGTTCTTAGTATTGCACAGATGATAGTTTAATCACCTGCACAAGGGATAATTCCAACACCTGTGAAATACTAAGGAAATCCTCAAAACATGACCTGTTGGTGGGTCCTGAGGGCTGGAGTTGAGAAACACTGACATAGAGGATGCGATGAACATCAGGAGAGAACAGTCTGAGACAGAGAACAGGAGAGACGTCCTGGGGACTGGAGCCGGTTGGAGCTCATCCCAGGACAGTGGAAAGCAAGTGAGAGGGAAGAAGAGAGAAGTTGAGGAGAATCTGGGGAGTGGAGCTGTGACCAAACTCGTCCCAGAAGAAAGCGCTAGAAACTGAACGCCGTAGTCCGTGGTTGTTCAGGTACTGAAGTCCCGGCAGCTAAATCCGGAGGGCAGAGGATTGCAAGTCCCCTGGCCCCACTAATCACCCAGTGGCAAAGCAGCATAGCAGAGCCCCGAGCCGCCACCGAGGAGCAACACCTATAATAGGCTCGAGCTGTCTGCCATATGGGCAAACGTTAGACACACAGGAAGAGGGCTGCAGGATAGCTTTAGGCAGCGAGGACCAAACGGCACCGCACAGAAGGAAAGCCTCTGAACCCACCTGGCTAGGTGGATCCCCTATTACTTCCCAGCTGCCCGGATCTCCATTACCATCTGTTACCAGTACCCCGGTCTGCACCATCAACCATCAAGTTACAGGTAAAGGAAACTTCAGTCCTTGTGTCCTCCAATCATTACCAGCATCCTCAGTCCTGCACCCCATCGTTCCTTATCCCCTGCATAGACTGGTTTCAACTGCCCTGGGACCTCCCGCTCTACCCGTGGAGAGCAGAACATCTAGCTGCATTACCAACAGCCCAGAGGATCTGACCATAGCGTCTGCTATCCATCTCCAATTGTCGAAACCCATGGATGGCATCAAGTTAAATCCCATATAAAATATCCCCCCATTTATGACACCGCCAGGTCACAGCCCTTTGACCTTCCCAGAGCACTGCCCGACTTGATATCAAGTACTTTAAACACTGCTAGTAGTGTGCCCCATAAACACTGCCGGTACAGTGCCCCCATAAACACTGCCAGTAGAGTGCTAGCTATAAATGCTTCTGACATGCCCACCAGGACCGTGGGGTACTCAGAACTGAGTCGGAGCTTTCTTTGGGGAGGTCACAGGGTCGTGACCTGGTCCGTGGCCCTGGTTGTCTCAATAAATAAAGTTATTATATGGGGAATGAATTTGTGACGCCACCCATGCTTTTCGGCAATTGGGATGGATGGCCTACGCTGCAATACAGATCCTTTGGGGCCATTGGTAATGCAGCTAAGGTGGTTCTGTTCACCACAAGTAGTGGCCACGCCGGGGGCTTATTTTCTAGGCCAAAAATGAACTTTTATACAAATATTGTCCTGACCACAAAAGAGTTCTACAGCAGTCTCCATAGGTGCTTAGGCTTACGGTTGCATAACAATAAACATATGTACATTTTTACTTCTTTACTGAACTACCTGTTACTCTCTGTAGCATACTGGGATCTGACCCTGGGTGCTACGTTGCGACCTTCGCAATACAGGAGTTTCCTCTGAGTTACCTTGGTCTAAAGTGTCTGTGAGGGACCAACTAGTGTTTACTGCAGGTAGTCCTGCGCAGCACTGGTATACTGGATTGCTTTCTACCAACTCTTAGGGCCACGTCACACCAGGTGACGTCACCGGAGATGTCGGCGGCAACGGGTGGGAGTGCGCACGTTTTTGGCGCCCCACCAGCGTCGCATGTTTACATGCGGCGACACCTCCGGCGATGCATCTGCGATCTCATAGGCGGTGGCGCCGCTGGGGTGTCTCAAAACCCCAGCGGCAATGCCGGAACATGGGAGCCATAGTCTTCGCATGTGAGGTCGCCGGTCGGCATGTTACATGGGGCGATATGTACACATCGCCCCAGAGTGGTCACCTGGTTTCACAGCGTTGCTGTGAAACCTGGCGGCCACTCAAGTGCGTCGCCCTCGCCTATTCACATTAGGCGACGCATTGGCGATGTCGGCGGCGATAGGCCATGTCCCAGCGTCGCCTATAAAATCGCCGCGGGCCTTCGCCAGGTGTGACGGTACCCTTAGACTCACCATGGGCATGGCAGGCTCGCCGCAAGCAGGGGTTTGATTTTCTGAGTCCAATGCGGTGGTGTCATCTACTTTTGGAGCCATCAAGTCTTCATTTTGTTCTAAAGTCTCTGCCGCTTCCGGTACTACAACTTGAGAAAAGGTCAGAACAGGTACGACAATTGCATTATTCACCTATGTCCCAGGACCGAGGAAACTCTTCAAGAATTGTACAAATCATTCCTTCTGTCTCTTCTGGTTGTTGGGGGCTGTCTTCATCTTCTTTATGTTTCAATTGATCAGGGCATCTCTTGAGATGATCCCTCGACACTGCTGCTGAAGTCTCTCCTCCATCTTTACTAATGAGGCACACTTTGTGATTGTCAAAATTTGAAGGTATGATGGTGTATGTGTAACTGTACGGCCAGTGGGACCCTATCTCAGGGTGCAGGATGATCAGGTCCCATCTGGCTGCCAGCACCCTCCTGTGCCCCGCAAGCGTACTTACTCGACCCACGCTCCCATGCTGCCCTCTCCGTCCACAAAAACTACTCAAAATGGCAGCATCAGAATAACTAATGGCCGCTTTACACGTCCCAATATCGTTCCGATATTGGATACAACGGCACGGGAGCACACACGTTTTTGGCACTAGTCCAAGATCGCATAAGAGATGTTACACAGGGAGATATCGGCAGGCAACGCAACTGCGATGTCTATGCCCCCTCCTTTGCGCTGTGTACGAGCGACCCAGGGAACGACCATTTAACATGGGAGTGAATTTGTGCTCCAAATCGTAGGTGCGCTGTCACACAGCACTATCCTGCCAGATCGTCAAGCAAATATCGGGCAGTTGGAGAGCCTGCACAATTCCCCAAAGATATCGTTTTGGCATCGTACTTGCATCGCATTGCTCATTTACACCACACAACGCACGAACGCTATCGGCGGCAACGCACGAACCACGTGACTTTTTATCATTGTTGAACAACAATATCGTGCCGTGTAAAGCGGCCATTACCATCCATGCCATATCCAAAAACCAACACTGCACTTGCAGTATGCAGTCAGACCCCACTATGTGAAGCAAGCACCAGGTGCAGGCTGATCAAAATCACCTCTACCTACAACAAGGTGTGGGAGGCGACCTGCCATGCACATAATGGGCCTGCTTAGGACACCATTCACACTGATACAAAATGATGCAGAGTGTCTGAAAGCTACCCAATGGCTCTTCCACCTGACCAATGGGCTGCCCAGTACGATGCTTCTGCACAACTAGATGAACGGTGCCCCATGGGGCCCAGCTGCACCCCGAAAATAATAAAAAAGTGCAAAAAAGTTTTTTATATGCTCTACAAAAAACCTTATAGATGAGGTATTGGTTCATGTATTGGCCAAGACACTTAAGCTCATGATCCACGTCAAGGATCCTCATGCTCATGAGTCCTAACAAAAATATACAAAAACTACTCAAAATGGCAGCATCAGAATAACTTACCATCCATGCCACATCCAAAAACCAACACTGCACTTGCAGGATGCAGTCAGACCCCACTATGTGAAGCAAGCACCAGGTGCAGGCTGAGAAAAATCACCTCTACCTACAACAAGCTGTGGGAGGCGATCTGCCATGCACATAATGGGCCTGCTTAGGTCACCATTCACACTGATACAAAATGATGCATGAGGATCCGTGACGTGGATCATGAGCTTAAGTGTCTTGGCCAATACATGAACCAATACCTCATCTATAAGGTTTTTTTGTTTATCATATAAAGAACTTTTTTGCACTTTTTTATCATTTTCGGGGTCCAGCTGGGCCCCATGGGGCACCGTTCATCTAGTGGTGCAGAAGCATCGTACTGGGCAGCCCACTGGTTAGGTGGCAGAGCCAGTGGGTAGCTTTCAGACACTGTGCATCATTTGTATTGGTGTGAATGGTGTCCTAAGCAGGCCCATTGTGTGCATGGCAGGTCACCTCCCTCATTTTGTTGTAGGTAGAGGTGATTTTTCTCAGCCTGCACCTGGTGCTTGCTTTACACAGTGGGGTCTGACTGCATCCTGCAAGTGCAGTGTTGGTTTTTGATTTTGGCATTGATGGTAAGTTTTTCTAATGCTGCTTTTTCTCAGTTATTGTCAAGTCATCATCTGGGCTTCAGGTCACGTCAGAGTAGCTCTTAAAAAGGATATATGCCATTGTTGTCACCTGGGAGCCCGTGTCCAATAAAGTGCTGACCGGGATACTATCAGTCACGACTTTGAGGACCAGTCGTCCCCCTACATACTTATCCCGTGAACTCTGTGGGCCTGATCGCCTTATGCCTGGGGGTTGGCCCTCTGCCCTAGGGTTGCTCGTTTAAAGGACAGTGTTTTGCCAGATGCCCCGCTTTGTTACAGCAGCGGCAAATCGGTTGTCCCGCTGCATCATATCGATCACTTTTGCTTCCTCGGATTGGTGGGATTCTTTTCTGTCGTCGCCATGGGACGTCATCTGGACTGAAGACCAGCTGAATCTTTTCCTTCTATGGTGTAGTTTTCATGGACTGCACCGTTTTAGTTAACACAGCCTTATTTTTGGTCAACTCCTGGATCTGGGCATGTAGATCTGCAAAGATATTATCATCAAAAGTCTGTTCATCAGCCCATACAGGTGCTGGGGAAAAGGGGGCCACTTCCTGGTGGTAGGTGATAATGGGGCGCCGATTGAATGTAGTGCCACTTGAGGTTACCTCTCGCAGCACCTGAGTCGCCTGGTCTTTAAACTGTGCAGTCTGAGTCCGGATTTTGAGCCATTATGCGCAACTGTGTACGGTGAGTGTTAGATAGGAGCCTCTCGATAAACTGGTCGGTCAGCATTCTGTACTTGTCTCTCACACTGTCGGGGTCCACCTGTTTAACAGCCCGCAGCCCCTCTTGCAGGTTTAGAGCATAGTCCCATACACTGTCCTGCACCCGTTGTTTACACCCGCAGAACTTCATTTTAATCTCCGCTGTTGGGTATCAAAGGTATCCTTCAGCCTGGACACTATTTGTCTAACAGTTCTCTTGTTCTTGTCTGGCCAGGACTTTACCTCCCTCTGGGCTGCACCGATTAACTGCCCTATAAGGATGCTAACTTTTTATCTCTCTGTCAGGAGGTATGCTTCAAATAAACTATGCAGTCTCTCTTTAAAATCACTCCGGGTGTGCGACTCCCCTGAGTACTAAGGCAGCCAAGTCGCCCCAGGTATATACAGAACTGATAACGGCATTACTGCGGCTGCGGCTGCATCACCACTCAGGTTAAACATTTTCTTTTCCCCCTAGTGAGCAGTCAGGTTCTCAGTCTCTGTGGAGAGATCAGTCTGCTGCTCCGCAGGCGGGGAATCGAGCACACAAAGGATTTACAGGTCGGGGCCTCCTGCTTCCCGTCGGCTGATGTCAGAGCACAGGCCAGGGTTTCTCTTCTCACACTCTCTAGGGTTCCACCCACGACGACACACCCCCTTGGCTCCCCGCGCTGCGTAGCGCAGTAATGGCGACTATCACACAGTTCAATAAAATCTATGGCATACAGTACCTGTCAACACTGGGCACGAAATTCTGTTCGTGACACCAAGTTGACTAGCCCACCAAGACCAAGACCGTGGGGTACTCGGAACCGAGTCAGAGTTTTCTTTGGGGAAGTCACGGGGTCGTGACCCAGTTCCATGGCCCTGGTTGTGTCAATAAATGGGGGAAAGTTTATATGGGGAATGAATTTGTGAAGCCACCCGTGGGTTTCTGCAATTGGAATGGATGGCCAAGGCTGCAGTACAGATCCTCTGGGGCCGTTGGTAATGCAGCTGAGGTGGTTCTGCTCTCCATGGGTAGAGCGGAGGACCCCAGGGCAGTTTACACAGTCTTTGTGAGGGAATAGAATCGGTGGGGTGCAGGACTGTGGATGCAGTAAATAACTGCAGGACGCAACAGTTGAACTTTCTTTTACCTATACTTGGTGGTTGCAGATGCAGTGGCACTTCTTAGTTGGTAATGGAGGTCCAGGCAGCCAGGAAGCAATCAGGGAATCCACCTAGCCAGTTGGTTTTAGAGGCCTTCCTTCTGTGCGGTGCTTTTTGAATGTCGCTGCCTAAAGCTGTGCTGCGGCCCTCTTCCTGCGTGTCTAGTCTTTCTACCCATATGGCAGGCAGCTCGAGCTCCTCGTTTGTGTCTCTGGGCTCTGCTACGCTGCTACTTTGCCATCGAGTGTTGAGTAGTGCCAGGGGACTTGCAATCCTCTGCCCTCTGGATTTGGCTGCCGGAACTTCAGTACCCAGACAACCACTGACTCTGGTGTCCTTTCTCTAGCACTTTCCTCTGGGGCGAGCCCGGTCACAACTTCACTCCCCAGGTACTCCTCGACTCCCGTGGTTCACTAGCCTTGCACTGTCCTAGAACGAGCTTCTCCGGCTCCAGTCCCCAGGAAGTCAGACTGGTCTTCCTCAGTATTGCTCTGTACTGCACTCTCTGACTTTCTCTCTAATGTTCTGCCTTACTCCTCCTTCAGGCCAGAATTTATAGGGAAGCTCACCTGAAACAAACCGGGTTCAGAGCTCCCCTTTCTGGTTTGGAGTCAGGACAAGTGTTGGATGCTGGTTTTACCTGACTAGGGGACCCCTTCTTGCTCTCAGGCATGACATCACCCCCTGTGAGGGAGGCAACACCACTGTGGCAACCGGACTCCTGGGGTGCCACACTTCCAGTAGAGTGCCAGCTATAAACACTGCCGGTAGAGTGCCTCATAAACATTGCCAGTAAAGTGCTAGCTATAAAGATTGCCGGTAGAGTGCTAGCTATAAACACTGCCAGTAGAGTGCCCCCATAAACACTGCCAGTAGAGTGCCAACTATGAACACTTCCAGTAGAGTTCCAGTTATAAACACTGCCAGTAGAGGCCCCCCCATAAACACTGCCATTAGAGTGCTAGCTATAAATTCTTCCACTGGAGTGCCAGCTATAAACACTGCCAGTAGAGTGCCCCCATCAACACTGCCATCGATAAACACTGCTGGTAGAGTGCTAGCTATAAACAGTGCCAGTAGATTACCAACTATAAACACTGCCAGAAGAGTGAAAGCTATAAACACTTCCAGTAGAGTGCCAGCTATAAACAGTGCCAATAGACTGCCAGCTATACACTTTGCCAGTAGAGTGTCAGCTATAAACACTTCCAGTAGAGTGCCAGCTATAAACACTACCAGTAGAGTGCCCATAAACACTGCCAGAAGAGTGCCAGCTATAAACACTGCCAGTAGAGTGCCAGGTATAAACACTGCCAGTAGAGTGCCAGCTAAATTTCCATTTTATTTTCACTTAATTTTGTAGTGCTGCCTAGTTTTTTTCCCTTATAGATAGAGAGATAGATGGCGTGATAGAGCGATAGATGGAGTGATAGATGGATAGATTGAATGATAGAGGGATAGATTGAATGATAGAGGGATAAATAGAGGGAGTGATTGAGAGATAGATAGATGGAGTGATAGAGAGATTGATAGATGAAGAGTAAGGCTGGGGTCACACACACAGATATCTGGGCAGATATTGTTCACAGATCTCTGGTTGCAGTGAAATCATGGACACATGGTTCCATTTTGTGGCTGTGTACAATGTAACAATCTGTCCATGATTTCACTGCAACCAGAGATCTGTGAACAATATCTGCCCAGATATCTGTGTGTGTGACCCCAGCCATAGATAGATAGATAGATAGATAAAGGAATAGATAGGTAAAAGACTAGATAGATAGTTAAAGCGAACCTGTCACCCCCTCCAGGCATCTAAAGATAACATAGCCACCTTCTGCAGCACTAAGGCTGCATTCTTACAAGGTGTCTATAGCATTTATGCTCCCTTGATTCACTGAAATAAAGACTTATATAAAATCTGTTTCAAACCAGATCCAAGACCGGGAGGCGGGTTTTCAAGTGTCTGTCTCCCTCCTCTGTGGTGTCAGTCATCCCTCTCTGCTCTCTGTGCACCGCCTCCAGGGCCATCTCCCTGCATTACAGAGCTTTGTCAGCTCTGCTACAACATAGAGCTGCTGTTATAAGAGACCCCACAGTAGTAAATCTAGCAGGAGGACGAGCAGACAAAGCACTGCCTGCTACGTAGCAGCCCTTGACCTGAGCAGTTTTCACTTTCAGTTTCTTGTACCCAGCAGCATTGCTCCGTCCTCAGCCCCTGATCTACAGCACAAACTCAACTCTGCTGCACTGCTGACAGCTCAAGGGCTGCTACGTAGCAGGCAGTGCTTTCTCTGCTCAGGGTCCTCCTGCTAGATTTACTACTGTGGGATCTCCTATAACAGCAGCTCTATGTTGTAGCAGAGCTGACACAGCTCTGTAATGCAGGGAGATGGCCCTGGAGGCGGTGCACAGAGAGGAGAGAGGGATGACTGACACCACAGAGGAGGGAGACAGACACATGAAAACCCGCCTCCCGGTCTTGGATCAGGTTTGAAACAGATTTTATATAAGTCTTTATTTCAGTGAATCAAGGGAGCATAAATGCTATAGACACCTTGTCAGAATGCAGCCTTAGCGCTGCAGAAGGTGGCTATGTTATCTTTAGATGCCTGGAGGGGGTGACAGGTTCGCTTTAAAGGAATAGATAGATGGATAGATGATAGATGGATAGGTGGAAGGATAGATAAATGGATAGATGGATGAATAGATAGATAGAGGGATAGATAGAGGAATAGATAAAGGAATAAATAGAGATAGGTGGATATATAAAGGATTAGAAAGATGGATAGATAAAGCAATAAATAGAGGGATACATGGATAGATAGAGGAATAGATAGAGGGATAGATAAAGGAATAGATAGGTTGATTTATAAAGGATTAGAAAGATGGATAAATAAAGGAATAGATAGAGGGATACATGGATAGAGGAATAGATGGATAGATAGAGGGATATATACATGGATAGATTGAGGGAAAGGTGGATGGATAGGTAAAGGAATTGATAGATATTACAATTTAGCATTCTCTAACGTTCCTGTCCTCTATGATCCTACAGAGACCTCCAGAACCTGTTCCATATATAACAATCTTTTCCCTCGTGTGAACCTGACAAATTAACATTGACGTTCGTTTGATAAATTATATGTTTGGCAGCTAAAACACCAAATTAGAAAAAAAAGGAAATTCTACGACATAAATATCTGTGCATGTCTCTGGTGTTATTTTCACCGTGTAAGGTGTCAATTACACTCCAGCTCTACAGGATCCCCGCTGTGGCCGCGGTTACAATTAATGAAATGTTAATTAGATCCTATGTTTATAAAGCGAGCTCAGCACATTATTAATGTATCGCTCTGCTCAGCAATTACATGTTTAGGCTCAATTATGTGATACTATAACGCACGGGTCACTGCTTTGTTTGTGTAGGGTGCAGAGACAAAAGTCAGAGTTGGGTTTAAATGATTCAGGGTCTGAGAGAAAAGGAAGGAAGGAGGAAAGCAAGGAAGGAGTGAAGGTGGGGAAGGAAGGGAAAAAAGGGAGAAGGGAAGGAAGACAGGAACGAAGGGAGGGAGCAAAGAAAGGAAGGACAGGGAAGGAATGAGGGTAGGGAAGGAAGGGCAGGATGGAAGAAAAAAAGCAAGGAAGGGAGGAAGCTGCGGAAGGAAGAACAGGGAAGGAATGAGGGCAGGGAAAAAATGAGGGTAGGGAAGGAAGGGAAAGAAGGAAGAAAGGAAGGGATGTGGCGAGGAAAGGAAGGACATGGAAGGAATGAGGGTAGGGAAGAAAGTAAGGAAGGGCAGAGAAGGAATGAAAGGGAAGGAATGAACATAGAGAAGTGAAGGGAGGAAGGCAGAAAGGAAAGAAATAAAGGAAGGAAAGGAATGAAGGAAGGAAATGAAGAGCATGGAAGGCATGGAGGTAGGGAAGGGAAAGGATGAAGGTACGGAAGGAAGGACAGGGAAGGAATGAGGGTAGGAAGTGAACAAAGGGGGAAGGGCAGGGATGGAAAGAGGGTAGGGAAGAACGGGAAACAAGGGGAAGAAAAGGGAGGGAGGGAGCGAGGAAAGGAGAAGTAGGGAAGGAATGAGGGTAGGAAAAGAAGGAAAGGAAGGAATGGGAGGAGCGAAGAAAGGAAGTAAAGGGAAAGAATGAGGGTAGGGAAGGAATGAAGGCAGGGCAGATAAGGAATGAAAGGGAAGAAGTAAGAAAGGAAAGAAATATTAGAATGAAAGGAATGAAGGAAATGAAGAGCACAGAAGGCATGAAGTTAGGGAAGAACAAGAAGGAAGGGAAGGGAAAGAATGAAGGCAGTGAAGGATGGAAGGAAAGAAGGAAAGGAAGTGCAGGGAAGGAAAAGGAAAGAAGGGGGAAGGAAAACAGCAAGGAATGGAGGGAGAAAGAAAGGAAGGACAGGGAAGGAATGAGAATAGGGAAAGAAGAAAGCAATGAAGGGAGCGATGAAAGGAAGGCAGAGAAGGAATGAAAGTAGGGAAGAAATGAAGGTAGGGAAGTGAAAGAAATCACTTATTTTCTGGTTGTTTCTCATTATTTTCATGCAGAAAAAATTCAGAAGAAAGTAACTAGAAACTCCTGAGATTACGGTAACATTGCACTACTGGAAAGTAACTTTTAAAGAACATATCATAATGGAAAAAAGCCAAGTGGCTCTTAACTAATGTCAGGTTGTAGATTTGTACTTCAATATCTCCTAAATATCCGCCTGAGCGCTGCTTGTTCCTACAGAATGCTCATCCTCCACAATGTCCTTTAGCGACCTCTCCTCCAAAGACGAAGGCAATGCAGAATAAAAAAAGGATTAATGAGTCCTCGTTCATGCTTCTTGCAAGGCAAATGAGATTACAAAACCAAATGGTGTCTGATAATAATATCTCTCCTCTCTCATGATTTCTGATGGCTTGCAGGGGTAGGATGATTCTACTTTTATTTCACGTGCGTCTCCTGATACATAAGAAGGATTAGATTGTTTTTAAGGCAGAGTCATGTCTCTATTTTCTTGTGAAGCTGGTCGCGCACATTAGAAAAAGTTAGATTTTCAGAGGGATCAGTGAACCACCTAATGTCTGAGGAGGTCTCCTAACTATCCATTAATGGCAATTGTTACAGAAATGTACCGTAATACAAAACGTATACAGTCCTTCTGTAAAGTAATAAGTCAAAAGTTATGAAAATTAAACAAAAAATGTTATGTTAAACTAAAAAACAAATTGATACCTATTTAAAGGAATTGTCCTTTGGATAGTGGGCACACATTATGGAAATGACCTGACTCCTTGATAAGGGAACGTCTGGTGCATGGTGCAACACAAAGATAACAACAGGGATAGAAATGGAGGAAGGCCCTAGTGGTAGGGAGAGGGCAGACGAGTCATCTCCTGACACTCCCCTGACTCCCTAACATCCCTATACGGGTCCTTCCCCCGTCGCCATTACATGCCTAAACCCTCACTGTCATTCAGCTCACAATGGTTAATGCAGAGGCTGGTGAGTGCACTAGACTTCACCACTGAAGTAATAGGACAGAGGGAAAGGAGGACAGAGGATCATGGACAAAAAAGGATATACTCCAACTCCCAAATAGCAGTGAACCTCCAGGGCTGCAAGTGACACGACTACAGCAACATCCAGTGACTTGCTCCTTCCACAGTGTTCAGCATAGAAATCTATTTTATAACCGGTATCAGATGATACGGAATAAAACGTGATTTGGTCTGGTGGAGTGCCAAGTAAAGGAGACATAATGAGGACCTTTGTATTCTTTGCAAACCTTTATTATATCACAACACGTTTCTGCGGTGGTATCCTCTCTTCATCAGCTGATGGAACATGTGACTATTTAAAGTGGAGGGGAGTGGTCACAACAGGCTGTACCTGAAATAGGACTAACAAAGAACTACCAGCAAGGAAAGATTCCTTAACCTTGCACCACCAAAAAAAGAATATACATTTAAAAACCAGAGTTTCACAAGGCGAAGTGACCCTTAGTTCTCAGACTTGTCAAAGGTCTCCCAAGGATGGCAGACACCCATGACAACAAGTTGGATTAAAAGAATGTTTCACTAGCAGATGGAATATCTCTGGTGTAAAACATGGGTGATACACTTGCTGGAATGTACGGTATGTAACTGGGGATCCAAAGGCATAGCAAAGAGAGTTGTTAAGATGGCAGTTACAATCAGGAACTCCGAGTCTGGTGGTCATCTCTGTCATGTGCATCATTACGTAGGATGCTAATCTTGAATTGTGGGGGTTGTCATATTAAAAGCTCCAGCATAGACCTTCCATGGTGGTGTTACCAACATTAACACATCTTCTAGATTATTGTGAATTAAGACATCAGTACCCCAGTTGCCCTCCAAATTCCACATAGGGGACACTGACTGACCAGAAAGGAATGGAGGACTTGCACCAGGTTAATAGGTGAATAATCCTTTTTCTTAAATCTTCATCACCCCAGGCCCTGTATTGTGACATTGTTTTAGAGTAGTGGACAAACCTTTAACCCTTAAAGAATATTTAAGCGCAACTTTGGATAACCAGTTAAATCTCTAGTGACTAAGATGGTAGTCCCTTGTTCCTTCCTGTGATGACTTTAACACATACAATTAACATCTGCAGTCTGAAACATTAAGGTACGTAAACATTGAATATAGGAATATAGACCTGTATTACTGCTAAGGAAAATTTGAGACAGCGAATTAAAAAGACGAGTTTTCAGTGAGCCCATCAGCCAATGTCAAGGCTGAGTCCCTATCTAATGCCTCGATCCAGGTTAAATAATCTACAATTATGGGTGAGTAGGAACCTGCTAATAAAAAATTTTTAATCGCCTAAAGATGGCTGAAATGTGTGCACAGACAGAAGGCATGACCCCATATTCTAAAATTACGTTGGTTGCTGGGCTCACATAATACTTGAGTTTTTTATGTGCTAATTGTCTCTGTTTTTCAATATATTTCCTTAGCATTAATTCATGTCTATATTCTTTTATTCAATGTTTGCATACCTTAGCATTTCAGAGTGCAGCTGTTTATTTAATCTTATGTATAAAGCTGAGTGTATAATATAATATAATATTTATTCATTTATATAGCGCTATTAATTCCATAGCGCTTTACATACATGAGTAATGCTGTCTCTCTTGGAGCTCACAATCTAAACATCCTATTAGTATGTCTTTACAATGTGGGAGGAAACCGGAGTGCCCGGAGGAAACCCACGCAAACACGGGGAGAACATACAAACTCCTTGCAGATGTTGTCCTTAGTGTCCTTGGTGGGAATTCAAGCCAGGACCTCAGGACCCCAGCGCTGCAAAGGCTACAGTGCTAACCACTTGAGCCACCATGCCGCCCCATGTGTATGTATATAGCCCAGCCCTATTCATAGCTCTGCACCTCCATTTAGCCTCACTTCCTTCATAATGTGCCAGACGCAAATGGCTCTGTTCAGCAGGAGGACACATTTAGCCCACAGTATACCGCAAACAGCCCCAAATATACCACACAGCTCCCCGTATACAGTAGGAGACAACACACAGCCCCCAGTATACAGCAGGAGAAAACACACAGCCCTCAGTACACAGTAGGAGGCCGCACACAGCCCCTAGTACACAGCAGGAGCTCACACACAGCTCCAAGAATGCAGTAGGAGGCCGCACACAGCCCCCAGTATACAGTAGGAGGCAGTACACAGCCCCCAATATATAGCAGGAGGTCGCACACTGCCCCTATACAGCAGGAGACCTATTTACTTTGTGACTTTTATGTTTAAAATAAATTTTGTTAAACCATTTTATTTTGTTAAAGCTTAGAACAATTAGTTACTATCCGGGCACTTCATTTGATTTAAGGAATGTCCTAGATTATGTTTTGAGAGGAAATTTTAACCTCATGTTTTATAGTCAGTTGCCAAAAAATGGCCTATTCACTGTTAATATGTGTGAGGTTATAGATACTGTTTTGACAGCCTGCATATTTATCAGGTCACCTATAACTTACCATATATGGAAGAGAATAAAACAGTGATGTTCAATAGAATGGATCAAATGCAAATCCACAAGTAGAACTCAGGAGACACATTGTGACATGACTCAGAATGTTATAGGCTAACATTCTATTGTGACATCCCTGATGTGTTCTCTTCCATATATAGTAAGTTATAGGTCACCTGATAAATATGCAGGCTGTCAAAACAGTATCTATAACCTCACACATATTAACAGTGAATAGGCCATGGGCAGCATGGTGGCTCAAGTGGTTAGCACTGTAGCCTTTGCAGCACTGGGGTCTTGAAGTCCTGGGTTCAATTCCCACTAAGGACACTAAGGACAACATCTGCAAGGAGTTTCTATGTTCTCCCCGTGTTTGCGTGGGTTTCCTCCAGGCACTCCAGTTTCCTCCCACATTGTAAAGACATACTGATAGGATATTTAGATTGGGAGCTCCAAGAGAGACAGCATTACTGATGTATGTAAAGTGCTATGGAATTAATAGCGCTATATAAATGAATAAATTATTATTACCTCACACATACAAACAGTGAATAGGCCTTTTTTTTTTTTTGGCGACTGACTGTAAAGCATGGGGTTAAAATTTCCCCTCAAAACATAATCTATGACGTTCCCTGAGTCAATTTAGGTGGGAATATACTAGTTGTATTAACATCTATTTCATTTGCAACTTTTATGTGCAAAATAATCATTCTATTTTGTTAGAACAGTTAGTTACTATGCCCGGGCAACTCCGGGCTCTACAGCTAGTACATTATATTTCATATTCAGTTTATTACCTGTTCACACTGGTTAACAAGTGTCATCAGTCTTTTCATTTTAGATTAGGGGTCATGCCTTTCCACCAGCTTGATGGCCACTTTACACGTCCCAACATCGTTCCGATGCTGGATTCAATGGCGCGGGAGCGTGCATTTTTTTGGGCAGAACTCCAAGATCGCATAGGAGATGTTACACAGCGCGATATCGGCAGGCAACGCAACTGCGATGTGTACGCCCCCTTGTGCGGGCGACCCAGGAACGACCATTTAACATGGGAGTGAATAGGGGAAGTTGTACTCCAAATCGTTGTTGGGCTTTCACACAGCACGATCCTGCCAGATCGTCCATCCAATATTAGGCCGTTGGAGAGCACGCTCATTTGATCCCCGATATCATTTTAGCATCGTTCGTGCATCGTATTGGACATTTACACCATCACAACGCACGAACGATATCGGGGCCAACGCACGAACCACGTGACTTTTTATCGGAGTTGGACGCCGATATCGGGACGTGTAAAGTGGCCATTAAGCAATTTTATGTTTTTAATTAGCAGGTTCCTACTCTCCCATAAGTAAGATTTATAACTTGGAGGCATTAGATAGAGACCCAGTAAAGAGATACGCCTTGTCGCTGGCTGCTGGGCTCACATAACACTGGCCTTTTTTATGTGTCTTGGTTTTTCAATGAGTTTCCTTAGCAGTAATGCATGTCTATATTCCTACATACAATGTTTGCATCCCTTACTGTTTGAGAATGCAGCTATTTATTGAGTATATTTCATGCTCAGTTTTGCATTTTGCACCTGTTCACACTGATTAGCGAGTGCCATCAGTCTGTTTCATTTTAGATTATAGGGTCATGCCTTCTGACTGTACACTCCCTTCCACCAACTTTGTGATTTTAAGTTTTTTCATTAGTAGGTTCCTACCCTCCTCATAAATAGGTCTTTTAACTCTGATAGAGGCATTAGGTATGGATTGATAAAAATGGCCTTTGTTTTGTGTCTCGATTTTTCAATATTTTTCCTTAGCAGTAATAAATGTCCATATTCCTATAGTCAATGTTTGCATGCCTTAGCATTTAAGAGTGCAGCTAAATCAATATTATATTCAACGAAAACTGATCACAGAAAATGGTAGAAAAACAAGAAGAAATGAATTTGTTACTGGAGAAGTATCACTTGTATGTATCACTATAGTAGAGTGTTAATAAAGCATAGATCTTTTTTTTCGGGTGTCTACGGGTCATCAGAAGTTCCCGTCCTCGTCATTTACTTGGCTAAAGAGTCACGTAGTTGATTTTCATTCCGAGTAGATGGCACTGCCAGCATTAGTGTCACCGTGAACCTTATAATGGAGCGGAGAGAACATTGCCCTCAGGTGGATACAGATCTGGGCCACATGCACAACACTTCATGTTCTGCTTGATTTTAGTCATTCTTTTTGTGCATTCTTCGGAGAATTCCTCTCCTCCCATGAACTTTCTTCTCTACATCAGACAGCGCCGTGAATTTATTGCACTTGAACCGTTGATCGTTAGGTCGTATCTTGACTTTGGTAATGTACTATTCACAAACAAAGGAAAAAGGGAGAACCCAATAAGTACAGGGGCAGAACACAGAGAAACGCATGTAGACTTGTATTTAGGGCTCTTTATTCCTGACCTATGAATTTATTTAGCTTTGTCCATTAATGGACTGCACAAAGTTGTATTAAAGTCACTGACAAATCATAATCAAGTTGATATAAGCAATTTTGTAATATATCTTCTCAGAGAAATCTGCTCCTTTCTCCACTTATGAGCCACTTCTACTTCTTAGCCTCCTCAGCTCATCATGTACTCTCATGTACCCTTGGTCTGCCTATTTAGATTCAGTGTGAGAAGGTGATGCTAAATTTGCATGTTCTAAACTGTGTAATGTGACATGTTATCTTGTTGTGATGTTTAATGTGATTAGCACATTCTATCAGTATTGCCTGCATCATTCAGTATCCTCTCCTTTAAGAGCCTAGTGCATGTGGGTCAGCCCCTCAATATTCCTGGGTAGCGGCCATCTTAAGACAGGATTTCATGTTGTGCACGTGTTGTTTTGTTCCTGCTTTGTTCTAGAAACCTCCATCATATTCTGTCTGTGAATTTATGTGTTTAGTTCTGTTGCTAAATTGCATTACAATTGCTTTTACATAGGGATTATGTCTGTTAGGATGGTGTATCATCCTCTGTACTGTATATTATCATAACTGTTTTATATGATTTGCCCATACTGATGTGTTATCTGTATTCTTCTAGTTTTACCGAATCATTCATTCTCTGCTGACCAATAAATCCATTAGACTACAAAGGAACATTCTGTTTATTTGAAAGACAGTAAAGGTTTTAGCTGTATGCTGGATCGCACACTACATATAACGTGCAAGAAGGCAGAACATCCCAGAATATGTTTACTTAGAAAAAAGGGATGACTTAAATGTTTATATCCTTTTTTCTTTTTTAAATTATTTTTTTCAAAACCTTTTTACTTTTCACCGTATTTCTTATGTTCTATAGAGAAATTGAATCTCTATCAATGTGATCAGTTGATTCTTTGTGCTATATGCTGTGATAGTTAATGGACCTTAAAGGGAACCTGACGGCTGATACATACTGCCTGATGCATGGATTGCGGTGTTCCAGAGAGAGCATAGTCTGAAAGCCACCGGGGAGCCACCATGGGAGACTGGTTGCACAGGTGGGTGCTGGGTGTCTTCTCCCCACCTGCTGCTTTTGAGTGACTGGCCTTTCCCAATACAAAAACCCAGGTAGAGACCTGTCACTCCAGGAGATTGTTTAAACAAGAGCTAGGCACTACTGATTTTAGCTTGAGGGGTGCACGAGTAGGTTTCCAAACCGTCATGTAATATCAATGAACAAAGTACTTCCAGGTTGAATGAGTTTTGCAATTTATTTATTTTTTTAATATTTATTTATTTATTTTTCCAGTGCAAAAAAACATTTTGGTGTAAAACGCCTTTGTCACAATAAGCACCGTATGTGGTGGGACCTAAATATGGAAGAGCTTTTCCATACAGCGGTGGACACTGCAATATTTACTGACACATCCAGAGTACTCCATAAGATCCATAAGAAGCAGCACTGATTGCTCACATATTTAGGTACTACCACATACAGTGCTAATTTTGATGAAGATGTTTTACACCGAAACGTTTTTTTTTGCACTGGAAAATAAATAAATAAATAAATAAATCACGAAACACATTCAACCTGCCTTGTTCATTGATATTACACCCCAGGAGACTGGACGGGGAAAGACTGCTGGGAACCTATCTGTCTTAATAGTTTCCCGGGCTGCTTTTAAACTAGTCTGATACATGCTGACCCCCATCAGCTGTCAGGCTCTCTTTTAATAGCTTTTTCCCACTCATGCCTTTGACTGACCTGCTTTTCTATGCTCAAATATAGGGAGAGACCTGTAAGTGATGGGAGTGTGCGGTGGGGAGAAGCCATCAGAAATCAAGATGGGTTCACTTTGACTATAGCTGTTGATAGTAAATTACTGATCTGTGCGATCTAGCCAATGGTAACAGGATTGAACATAGATACAAAATAAGTATATAGCAACACACCAACACTGACAAAACATTGAACAAGATTGCAATGGTCTGCTGCCAAGCACCTCAGCAGCAGTTCCTTCACATAGATGCTACGCCCACCAAGGCCGTGGGGTACTTGTTAACTGGGCCAGTCGGTTCGGTGGCAGATCACGGTGGCAGTGGCCCTGGGCAT
This sequence comes from Allobates femoralis, assembly GCA_033576535.1. Classification (NCBI taxonomy): domain Eukaryota; kingdom Metazoa; phylum Chordata; class Amphibia; order Anura; family Aromobatidae; genus Allobates; species Allobates femoralis. The sequence goes on along the minus strand of JARQOC010000010.1, from coordinate 108,554,779 downwards.
GTAGTAAAAGGGGATTATTTACAGGGGATAGTTTGTGACGCCACCTGTGGTACTCGGGCAGGAGTGGCTGACGCTGCAGGGTATGACCACTGGGGCAGATAGCAGTGCAGCCGAGATGGTAAATCTCTAAATCTCCCCTCGGGTGGAGCTGGGCCCCAGGCATGGTATGGATAGTCTATGGTAGTGGTGTTGGAGAAGAAGGCCGTAGGGTGAGGAAGAAGGAGGCAAACACAGTTCGTGCAGTTCGTTACCTTAACTTGATGATCAGTCAAGTTCACCCAGCCGGGGTGCTGTGCTCTTCCAGAGTGCAGCCAGGTTAGTCCCCATATGATTAGTGTCACTCTGCCAAGACACCATTCATAGCCTTTCCTGGTTGCTCTTCCCTGGGCTGGCCACTCTCCCTCCTTCTCAGCACCTTCGTGGACAGGGTGCCAGGCTGATGGCTGCGGGTCTTGTTGGCAACTGACCCTAGTTTTAGCCACCGTCCCGGCGATTATCCACGGTTGGTAGCCACCGCTTATGCAGAAACTATGGCCTTCGGTTTTCCTGGTTGAGGCGTGCAGCACTCCAACCAGATCGGGGACGGTCCCCTTAGGCAACCCGTCCCTCTGCCCAACTCGCGTCGGGCCAGATTTGAGGCACACGGGTGGATCCCCTACTCCTGTGACCCCCTAGGACGCTCTTCGTCCTGCGTCCACTCATGACGCTGTCCTCCCACCTTCTCTCTTCTCTAACTTGCGCTAACCCCTCCTCCAGCCAGGAGATACGACCCTCTCTAAAAAGGTCTACCTGAACCCACCTGCCTGCACTCGGAATGTTGTTGTTTACAATTCTGTGTCTTAGGTTTGTGACCTCTCTCACTTGGGAGCAGTGACACCACACCTGTGGAGTAGGTGTGACATCACTGTGGCGACCAGACCGCAGGGGCGCCACATATACACAATCTGATCTTTATAGGAGAAACAAGATGGCAGCAATGGGGGTCTTCAGTAGGCCCTAGCTATGTAACCCATTTGTTCCTCATGATAACATCACAGGGGAGACATAGGATGCCAAGACAATTGCACTCTGCAATGACTCAATTTAAATGGGACTGTCAAAAATGAACAGTGAAATATGACTACCACACAACTCAGCTGGCACCAGCTTGCTCCATACAACTGCCGAGGTCACTTTAGTACGGCATTCGCGTCTTGCTCATTCACTAGTCATTCCAAATTAGACTATGAACATATGGTACCGCTATAAGAATAAATCAGACTGAGATCTGTTTCAATCTTATATTATGTTCATCAAGTAACTACAATGGCAACATCACAGCAACAACAACCCCTACATTTCCGGATACACTACATTTTATAATCCATGGAATGGGCGTACATAATCAGAGAGCAAGGTGGGATTATGTGAAAAGTCAGGTGGGTTTAAGCTAATGTCTATGAGTATATTGGCTAGTTTAATGAGTCCTTTGTCTTCTTTCTTGTATTCACGCCTCCTGGCCTGGTGTCATCTTCAAGCTGGTAGTTGGTAACATGCAAGGTCATTCCACATTCCATCCTTGATACTCCTTTCAATGCAGGCCTCATCCTGGCACCTTATCTGTCTGTTTCCCATTCATCCCACGTCCTTTGTCCAGATGGATCTACACAGCTTCTGCAAAACTCAACTTAAACCATAAAATAGTCAAGAACAGCAAGGGGGTTGGGGATACAGAGGGAAGCAGAGATATATAAAATATATGGAAGAAAATAGACAAGATGGAGGCAGAAAGGAAACCAGTATAGTCAGGAAAGCAGTTGAAGGAAATACTGACAGAAAGAGGGGAAAAACATATAGAGAAACTATGAAAGGGAGAGAGAGAAGAGAACAACTCTTATCTGTTAATATACATATTAATTGATATAGAAAAACTTAATATTTTATCCAGAATATTAGTACTTTGGTTATATTTGTGATATTAACATATAATATGATCTCTAATAGCTACATATTGATAAGGAAATTTAATAATTTCCCCCACAATCCCCCCTAAATATTAATTTTTCTATTTACAACTTCTCCTAATGTTTCCCTAGAGAACTCAGGAACCTCTGAGACTGTCCATGTGATGGGAAAAAGGGAAAGGGATTTCTTCATCCAAGCATCTCAGAGACCCTTTCCTTGTGAAAGGTCCCCAGACACCTGAATCCTACTCTAGCCTCACATGGAGTTCTCCCACTGTCCCTTAACTCAAATCCCTCAACTGGGTGTGATAATAGGGGAGATTCTTAGACTGCTTATGGGATTTTCCTTTGGGCATTTCCTCCAATTCAACGTCTCCCTCAGCAGATGCACCAGCCTCTTGATAAAGATAAGTATCAGTTGAAACCACCTTTGCAGTAACCTTTCTATACAAGGGAATCACACAGCAGAGTATCATGCACCCTACTACTATCAGAATAGCCAGAACCAAGCACGCCTGTTGGAAAAATCCTTTGAGTCCACCTAACCAGCTGGAAAAGAAAGATGTATCCACCCCAGCATTATTCTTTAATTCTGCAGCCAATTCAGTAATTTTCCTGAGAGCTAAAGTGGTTTTTCCCCCTTCTTCTGAATTTTGTGGGATATACGTACAACACTCCTCCCCCACCATTCCACAAACCCCGCCCCTTTCAGCTAAAAGCATATCAAGGGCCAATCTGTTTTGAAGAGTCATTCTGGTGTTGGGGCCTAATTCCTCAACTATACCCTGGAAAGCATCACGGCTATAATTGACAAACCTTTGCTCACTGTAATAGATATAGTTTATCCAATCAACGTTCTTATTAATTTGTACCTGTGGAATTATAGAAGCAAAACCTGCAAATATTTGATTTTGAGCTTTAAACTGATCAGGCACCCCCCTTGGCACTCCAATGGAATCAATATACACCTGAGGGTCCTCCTCATATCCCATGTGTAACTGATCAAAACTTCTTTGTTTTCTGGCTATTTTATAAACAGACATCGGATCCCATGGCAAGATTCTGAACTGCATTCCTAATTTAATCAAGATACATTGTCCTGTGCAGACTATAGGTAACCTAGATCGGAGCTTACCATTCCCACACAGCTAGTAAATATCATACATATATCATATATATTAACTGAATAAATTTATACTTACAGAGCTGTTTTCATTACAAAATCCCAATTTAAAGGTTCCTACTAACGAAAACCTCAGAACATATTAGAAACGGCCTGAGGAATTGTGTATCAGATTTACACTATTAGTAACATATAACCTTAAAAATACAAGACTCATTCTCCCTTGAACACTTTATCATATACCACTATCATTATGGAGGGTATACAAAGGATATGAACTTCTTAAATATCTGCAAATAAGCACAGTTATCCACAAGAGAAAAGAGATACACAACAAAATCATACAAGAACCATGTTATGTACTCCTGTACTTACTTATTCTAAAAACATTTTAACCAGGGTATGTTTGGCATTCTATAATACCTTGGATAGGAAAAAGAGATTTACACATATTGGGATAATTTTATACAGTTTTCTTGGTTTCCTTGTCCGCTCACTATTTGCAATTTCCAAAACCCATGGAGCGACTGCCGCTCGAAGCCCGTACCTTTCTGAGTTGTGTTGTGCGCAAGAATAATGCAGGATAGTATACACAGCTTACCTGTACCAGGAGCGAACTAGGAGGTACTCACCTGATCTCACCCGTGACCTATTTTGAGGCGTAAAGTGAGGCCAAGCAGAGACCAGTCTAACTTTTGCTGATAAGAGACATCATGGCCTGCCCTGTCCACTCTCACGACTCCTGGTTTAACACTGTTAGTGGTTCGGTCAGTCCCTATAAGGCAGTCGACTATAGAGAGGGCTCAGGCCGCCAGACGCAATCCGGCTGGGATGGGGCAACCATCCGCCACTACCTTTCCTACCTTTTGTTGTAGCTTGCCTTCTACCTCCGAGAGGACAGGACACCTGTGGTGATTGTCAGTATGATTATACCATCCTAGACTGATAACATGGTGTTTACCTCACCGTAATATACCAATCTGCATTTAGTAGGCTTACCGTATTGTTAAGGAATTCTTCAACCGGAAATCGCTCCATTCGCTCAGAAAGTGCAAGTCAGAACCAAATATTCTGATTACCTCATGTGAGGATCCTACCATTATCCAGCATAAAATCTCTTTGGTCTATAAACATATCTGCAATAAAAACTTAAAAAATTTGTATTAATTTCAGAGATTAGAAAATTCTTATAATATATGGGCACTGTACATCCGAGCAGACATGTGTAACATCACCTTTAATTCAAAATTCCTGCTATCAGCATTTTCTCCAGAAAGCTCCTTACCCCTCCCATATGGAAAAGAACTACAAAAAATATTCTTACACAGTAAAGAACAAAGACTGCTCTAATAGAAAGAATTTAAGGAGGTGTGGAGGAGTGGTTCACTCCCTTCCATATTTTCAAACTCCCTTGGCCTTGACAAACCCACAAGATGTCCACAATCCTGATAAAGGACCTAACTACTTTCTTGTCTTTCCACCTCCCCCCTTTTTTTTTTTTTTTTTTTTTCTTCCATCAAACTTGCTAATTTCCATCTCTAACATCTCACATTGACTCAATTGAGTGTCCCTTTAAGATACAATCTATATTCCTGCTTATCGACATACCTTATACATTCTAGATCCATTAACTTAACAATACCTTCATCATCTTGTAGTTAGATTTTCCTGTCTAATACCACCTCCCCACAGCGTCAATATATATATTATTTCCCCTTGGGCGCTCAGTATATTAATCTTCCCTCTAGATAGCTTAATTTTTAAAACACACAACAACCATAAATAAGGGAAAGTTTCCCCCTGCCATAATTACATCTCTAACTAAATTATCCCTGTGCTGCAGGTGGCTATTGGCAACATTCACTCATATAAATCAATAAAAATCTGATTACTATTATTGTATTCAATATTAGGCATTATTATTAGTACTCAACTACCATAAATATGAAAAATCCATCTTTGCCATTCAGGATTCTTGGAAAGACGGGTAAGATTCCAGTCTGCATGTCACAGTGTGCAGATTCCACCTTCAGCCCCCCCTCCTCGGTTTTCTCGCTCCCCTCACTCTCTCCCTCCCCTCCTTCTAATACAAGCAAATTCTTTACAAGGTTACGCGCACAGCTGCTTAGATAAGGAACTCAATAGAAGAAAGAAATCCTTCTCTCCCAAACTGAGTTTACAAATTTGATTAACTGTTTCACACTTGTAGCTATGTACAACTAACAATTCTAGCCATTATCTGAGACCCCGTGGCTTATTTAATTAACTCTTCATTTACTCTTATAACTTCAAGAGCTTTCCATGACAGGAAGAATAGTAAAATATATTGATAGACGGACCATGAATGGAGTGTAGTGGCAGTCGGTGTGACTTCAATAAACAGAATAATCTCCACAAGATTATATACACCTCACCCTAATTTACTTCAACCATTCTGAAACTAGGAACTGCTTTAAGAAAAATCTTAGGGAGACGTGGGGGTAGTTTATTCCTCACTACAATATATTGACCTTGAGCTACAAGCTAATGCCTACGAAGCAGCTCACCTCCTCCCCTCCCTCTAGGCTCCAGAAAAACTTTAGTTATTCATCTAAGGAAAGAACCTCAATATTATGGAAAACTGCTAAGCATGTAAAAAGGAACGCAGCCTAGCGCCCAGCCCCTCCCAGAGCTGAAAACACAGGAGTACAAGCAGAATCATACAGATAGCAGACATACAAACAATGAAATGTCTCTTGGACATTACAAACCTCACTTAACCTTTTCTACTAGGCTAAAAACATTTTATTTAACCTAAGGCATTTTCTGCATCTGAACGCACTGCATATAGCCTAGTTAAACTCAAATCTGATATAATAATTATTTCTGCACAGCATTTTGTAGGACGGTTAAATAAGCACAGGCTAGCCTGAACTTCATACATGGGAGGGGATTTGAGGAGCCTGTATCAGGTCCAGCGGTTGCAGCAGAGCGTTAGAGATCAAGCTGGATGGTACCGGAAAAAGAGATGGGGAAGGGGGAAAGGGGCTCAGTCATCATCATCATCCTATAAATCAGTGGGACCTATGGCTTGGCTTCTCGCCCACAGTGTCGCCTGGAAGGCTGGAGTGGCCACAAACAGGACACACCCACACATCCGAGGACCTCATATCGCCGCCATTATAGGGTGGTGGCTGGGATAGTATACTCAATAACAATGGCGTGGCGGCCATTTTACACTGTATAAAATCATTGTTAGGAAACAACTTCTAATCAAACACAGGTTCTGTATCATCTTTTCCTCCTTCTCCATCTACTTCTCTTCATTACTCACTTTTCAGATTATTTGCAACTCGTAAATAAACTTGCGCCTGATCTAGCAGCCCTTGGTCTTTCAGCTTATTTATTTTTTCTCTCTGGATAGAATCACTTTATATAAACGGCTGCAATCTCTTTGACAAAGCAATCCTGCGTGCTTGTACAACCTGTCCACATTCTTAACAGCCTGCTTGCCTTCCCGTGATTCCACCAATATTTTTGCCTCTTCTACATCCTCATCCAGCTTATGAGGGACGGTCTTCTTCTGCACTACAAGACGCAACATGACTCAATACTACATCCAAACTGCAGCTCAGAACGCTAACAACAGTAAACAACACTGGATCCCCACCGTCTGGAGTCTCGGATTCCACGTACGGTGATACTTTTACCTAAGGAACACGGAGCCCAAGCGATCACGTGTTCTAGTTTGCTCTTTCCCAAGGGGCGGAACCCAAGTTCCACGTACCTTTCCCTGCGGCTTGAGGAGCTCCAACTCAACTCAACCCAGATCAACTTCAATGAATATACAGTACTTAGTACTACGTACTCCCAGCTCTACCGAGTGTGCCGCTCAACTGCCGCACACCCTCCCCTTAAAGCACGGAGCCCCAACTCCACGTGCTCGAGTGAATACCAGGCTTGTCGCCTCTGTATTCAGTCTAGTGATACGGAGCTCCAACTCAACATACCACTGCACACAGAATCCAAATTCCACGTGCAGACAAATACAAAGCCTATTGTCTCTAAACTTGTCTTTGATGCCTAAGCACAGAGCAACAACTCCATGTGCTTCCCAACGCTGGGTCTATGGACACCGCGTTCTGCCAACTAACTCACAAGTGCAGAGCTCCAACTCCATACACTGTATTATCACCCGGCACAGAGCTCCAACTCAATGTACCTCCGAACACAGAATCTGCTGATTCCGTGTCCCGTTCTTTCTACGAAGTATAGAGCCAATTTGCTCCACGCTCCGTCTCCGATCCAAGAAGTGAGGAGCCACAACTCAACAACACTTCTGAGGTGCGGAGCCCCTACTCAACAACACCCCTGAGTCATAAAAGCCAGCCGGCTCTTATGCTCCCCTAACACTGAGACCCAGTGCTTACAGATTACTTTGCTACGGTATTTCAGTTCAGAAGAAATTCTCCTTCACTATTACATCACAGAGGTTGCGTCTCCTTTCACTTTCATTACACCGTCCTCCAGCACACATGCCTATCAAGTCTCACTATACATTTCAATGCACAATAACAGTCACGGGAAGGGTTAACAGCTACAGAATGTTAATGACCAGTGGAGGAGACGTGGTGAAAACACAGACACGCGCAGAAGGCTGCGTGACTCATATGCTGCTGGTTCAGACGTGATGCTGGGTCAAACACGGTCTCACCACACGACCGCTTGCCCCCCGTACCCACTAGACACCCGCAGAACAATCTATAACGACTGAGACACGAGGAAGGGTCAGCACATATGAATGTGTCTTTCCACTTACCTCGTGCTCTGGAGGGTGATCAATCCTCGTCAGTCGTCACAGATCGTCCACAGATATCCACGCGTAGGTCCGGAGAGCCGTGGACCACAGATCACGCCCCACGTTGGGCGCCAAAAATGCCGAGGTCACTTTAGTACGGCATTCGCGTCTTGCTCATTCACTAGTCATTCCAAATTAGACTATGAACATATGGTACCGCTATAAGAATAAATCAGACTGAGATCTGTTTCAATCTTATATTATGTTCATCAAGTAACTACAATGGCAACATCACAGCAACAACAACCCCTACATTTCCGGATACACTACATTTTATAATCCATGGAATGGGCGTACATAATCAGAGAGCAAGGTGGGATTATGTGAAAAGTCAGGTGGGTTTAAGCTAATGTCTATGAGTATATTGGCTAGTTTAATGAGTCCTTTGTCTTCTTTCTTGTATTCACGCCTCCTGGCCTGGTGTCATCTTCAAGCTGGTAGTTGGTAACATGCAAGGTCATTCCACATTCCATCCTTGATACTCCTTTCAATGCAGGCCTCATCCTGGCACCTTATCTGTCTGTTTCCCATTCATCCCACGTCCTTTGTCCAGATGGATCTACACAGCTTCTGCAAAACTCAACTTAAACCATAAAATAGTCAAGAACAGCAAGGGGGTTGGGGATACAGAGGGAAGCAGAGATATATAAAATATATGGAAGAAAATAGACAAGATGGAGGCAGAAAGGAAACCAGTATAGTCAGGAAAGCAGTTGAAGGAAATACTGACAGAAAGAGGGGAAAAACATATAGAGAAACTATGAAAGGGAGAGAGAGAAGAGAACAACTCTTATCTGTTAATATACATATTAATTGATATAGAAAAACTTAATATTTTATCCAGAATATTAGTACTTTGGTTATATTTGTGATATTAACATATAATATGATCTCTAATAGCTACATATTGATAAGGAAATTTAATAATTTCCCCCACACAACCACACGCAACCCCACATTTAAAAGAATGTACAAAATGAAAAAAAATGGCTGCTTACTTCCATAAACAGTGCCACACATGCTCTCAGGTTGTGTTTGGTATTGCAGTTCAGTAACAAACATAATCTATGGACTGGTACCATGCATTTTATAGAAGAACGTAGTCAAGTTTGTTTATAATAACCTATATTATATATGTGTGGGATTGTGAAACTATGTGTGGGAAATCCGAAAAATTATAGAACAAAATTTTGATATTGGGTTAATGTGCACGTCACGTCTCAGCGGTGAGAAGCTTCAGGGTTAAAGCCGGAAGATGGAAAGGTTTTCAGAGAAATCCTCCCGCTCATCACACACATGGCACAGGCCTCTCCCTAGTGGCATGTAATTGCCAGTTAAAGTCATGTCAGATGATTCCTCCAGAAAAGCTTTCCACACTTCAGGACGGCGAGGATCGGGGAGTCAGGCAGTAGGCATGGAAACCGAGGATGATGAATTCACTTTCAACCTGTTTGTCAACTTTTCCATCTTAAAAAAACATACTTTATTTGCTAAAAGGGAAGAAAAGCAATAAGGTTGATCAATGGAGGCCCCACCGCAGAACGTCACCTTATGTTCCACATTTACACAGGCACAGCGCCACACATACAAGTGTGACGGTGCCCGGTACTGCACCTCAGCCCCATTTATTTGATTCCCCACATAGATGATGGGCTAATAAAGGCAGAGCATGTATAATTGGGTTTCTAGGTAACAATGGGCACTAAAAAGCCACTAGGTCGCATTTATCAAACCTAAGAGTAAAACTGTCTCTCTTGTCAATAGCAACCAATGATAGCCCAGCTTTCATTTCTAATACTGCTTGGGAAAAATGAAATCTGAGTTCTGATTGGTCGCTACTGGCAACAAGGACAATGAGGCCTACTGTGTTTTGGCCAAGGTGAAGTCTTCCATCATCCTCGGTGATCACTACTTTACCTCTACAATTAAAGAAAGTAAAAATGAGCCACCACTTTACTTTCCTCACCCCATATCTGGCAGTTATGGCTGTATGTCCTCATGGCTCAACATATCCCAAGGGGGTCGAAATGAATAAACTTTAAAAAAAAAACATAACCTTGTGTTACTCTGTCAAGAAAAGATTGTGTTTATATGTTTAGTATGTGTGAATTGCAGCCTGGCACGTCACAGTAACGTATTAAAGGGAACCTGACCCCTAAAAATCACCCCCTAGCCTTTCAATACCTGTCCCTGCACCCTAATTATCCTATTCTACCTAACCCTTTTTGTCAAAATTGTGTTTTTAGAAACTTTAAAAAAGTGCTTTTGTTACCTCCTCATCTGCGGCTTCTGTGCTCTTGAGAAGTCACACGGGGTGTTCCCTGTGGCTTCTTTCCTCCGCCTTTAGTGCAATTATTTGCTTTCCTTTGTGAGCGCACTTCGGAGCGGGGAAACCTACCAGCTGAAGTGGTGGCTCCGTTCCTGATGGCTGACGCGCAGAAGGCCTACTTTGACCTCAGTCGGGAGGATGCCCAGGACTATTGGAAGCTAAAAGGTGAGATCCTTCCTTGACCGGGGGTTAATATCTATGTGAAAGCCCAACAGGGGTTTGCAATGGCCTCTGTGGAGACCCGACCTGCCAGGTCTCAGGCATATGACTTGCTGCAGCTAGTAAAAAGGTGGCTCCAGCCTGAGATCTTGTCTGCGGCCCAGATGGTGGAGAGGGTGGTGGTTGACCAGCTGGTGAGAACTCTGCCAGCCGCTATACAGCTTTGGTTGGGGCAAGGGGACCCGGGTAACCTTGACCAGGTGGTTAGCCTGATTGAGCAGTATACAGCCACCCAGGGTTTTGTACAGGACTCTGCCCCAATGCATCTAGCACTTCGGTCCCAGGAGCCTCGAAAAGGTGCACGTCCCTCTGCTAGGGACAGTAAAAACCAGGCTCACGCTGAGAGGGTACCCCGGAGTGAGGTTGGCAGGAGCACATTTTGCAGTGGTTATTTTGGCCTGGGATTTACGTGGAGGTCCAGAGGTACTGTGAATCCTGCCCGCAATGTCAGCTGACCATACCCATCGCAAGCTTCCAGAGCCCATTGGTTCCTCTGCCGGTTATAGAGGAACCTATTAAACAGATTGAGATGGATTTGGTGGGGGCCACTGTAAAGTCCACGCATGGCCACCAACACATACCTGTGGTCGTCGATTATGCCACCCGTTACCCAGAGGCTATTCCGCTATGCCACACCTCGGCTAAGCTTATTGCACAGGAGCTGTTTGCCATGCTCTGTCGCCATGGGCTGCATAAGGAGATCCTTACAGATTAGGGGACTCCTTTTATGTCCAAAGTGATGAAGAAACTGTGTAAGCTGATGAAAACAAAACAGTTGAGCACATCGGTGTACCATCCACAGACAGGTTAGTCAAGAGGTTTAATGAAACCCTTAAGTTAATGCTTAAACAGGTGGTTTCCAAGGATGGAAGGGATTGGGACATGTTACTGCCCTATTTGATGTTTGCCATCCGTGAGGTACCACAGACGTCTACAGGGTTTTCACCCTTTGAGCCATTGTACGGCAGGCATCCTAGGGGGTTGCTGGACGTAGCCAAAGAGACGTGGAAACAGGAACTGATTCTGCATAAAAGTGTAATTAGCACATGGCAAAAATGCAGGATCGGATGTGGTCATGCCTATAGTAAAACAGCATCTAATGGATGCCCAGGCAGCGCAAAGTCGCACGTATAATAAAAGGGCAACATCAGGTCCTTTAAAGTAGGGGATCGAGTATTGTTATTAGTGCCCACTGCAGAGAGTAAACTCTTGGCCAAATGGCAGGGGCCATATGAAGTCCGGGAAAAGGTGGGGGAGGTAACTTATAGAGTATCAAGCCTGGGCAGAGAAAACCCGAACAGCTGTATCATGTCAATTTGCTGAAAGCTTGGAAGGACAGGGAATGTATGATTATGGAGCCAACTCCGGTTGTGTCGTCACGGGACCCTCCAACATCAGCCCAGTTGGGGGCCGAAGAAGATGTAAAAATAAGTGACGCTCTCGCTAATCCTGAGCGGCAGGAGGCTCGGAAATTAGTGCAGCGGAATACAGATGTAGTTTCCGAACTGCCCGGCCGTACTTCTGTCATGACATTGTCACTGAGCCTTGGGTAAGTTTGCGAATGATACCGTACCGTGTACCAGAGGCCCAAAGGCAAGCCACTGCGGCAGAAGTAAAACAAGTGCTCAAACTAGGAGTAATCATGGAATCAAGGAGTGAATGGGCTAGCCCTATTGTGCTGATTCCAAAGCCAGACGGATCATTATGATTCTGTAACGACTTCCGAAAATTGAATGAGGTATCAAAATTCGACCTTTATCCAATGTCCCGGGTGGACGAGCTAATTGAGAGACTGGGGCGGGCCCACTACTTCACGACGCTCGATCTAACCAAGAATTACTGGCAGGTTCCCCTGACAGAATCGGCCAAGGAGAAGACTGCCTTTATAACACCGGAGGGCCTCTATCACTATATCTCTTGCCTTTTGGGTTACATGGTGCTGTACTATCGCAAGAGGTGAATGGAGGGGAACATCTGGTCACCTACTTGAGCAGGAAACTTACCCCGGCACAGGAAAATTATAGCATAGTGGAGAAGGAGTGCTTTGCTATTAAATGGGCCTTGGAGTCCCTACGCTATTATTTGCTTGGGCGACAGTTTCGTTTCGTAATGGACCATTCACCCCTCATCTGGATGAGGAATGCATAGGAGAGGAATACTCGGGTCACCCGATGGTTCCTGTCCTTACATAATTTTAGTTTTTCAGTAGAACATCGGGCTGGGAAATCGCAGGGAAATGCGGGATGCCCTGTCACGGGCACCCTGTATGGTTTCAAGTGTTCAACCCCACAAGTTTGAACAGAGGGGAAGGGGTATGTGAGGCAGTGAGAGGAATCATATGCGAGGGACGATATATATACCCCAGAATGCACACCAAAACATACTGAACCCACTAGAGTGCATTGCAATCACAGGCAATCCTTTGAGTGTAGGACATTGGGATGGTCCACTCCATCCAGCCTGGGTCTTGCATGTGACTCATGGCCACAAATTCCATTTAAAAGCCTTCAGGAAAGGTTTGGGTGTGTCAGTGGTTTAATTGCAAGCTGCAGACCTGGAGGTACTGTGCAGGGCAAGTCTGTGTGAAGTCACAACACAAATCCTGTGAAGACAAAGTAACTGGCGCACCACAAAGTGAAACAGCACAGCCCTCTCCCACTGCAACAGGTTTACACGGACTGTGTGGATCACCCGGCTGAGACCCAGAGGACATCTTTGGCATTTGAGTTGTGAGTTGTACAAATAAAGCCGCTTAAGTTGAACTTTGTTGCTCATATTTAGTTGGTTTTGGAGAGTTTCTATACCATAAATTCAGTCGCACAATTAAACTGCTTTTCTTATAGATACTTTATTACTCCATCAAAAGGTTAAAACGCAGATACAAAAGTGCTCAAAGACATAATAAAAATTCATAAGTTTACAATGGATCTGGATAGGAGGACAACAAGGGGTTAAGGTCTTCCTCCTTGCACATCAGGACAGATACATGGCAGCCATTTCATTATAAAAGCTATGTGATACAGAGAAATATAAATAGTTAATTTTGAGGGCCATGGCTCATCAGTATATGAAAGATCCAGTTCCTAGTCCCTTCCATTATACCAGCGATATCGCCACTAACTCTCTCAAAACCTCCATTACTCCTCAACTATCATAACAAGGCAGTTAAATCAGAGCTTTCCCATGTAAAGTGCCAGCGTGCTCAGATGACCTGTAGGGGACTGCTGCACTACAATGTATATGTGTGTATATGTACGTGTGTGTGTGTGTCTATGTACATGTATGTATTTGTGGGTATATAGATACAGTATGTATAAAATTTGTGTATATGCATCCTGAAAATGATTGCAATCACAAATTCTTTGGTATTATTATCTTCATGTAATTTGTCTTCAATGAAAAAAACACAAAAAGAATTGTCCTAAAGCCAAATTGGATATAATTCCACACCAAACATAAAATAGGGGGTGGACAAAAGTATTGGCACTGTTAGAAAAATCATGTGATGCTTGTCTAATATGTGTAATTAACAGCACCTGTAACTTACCTGTGCTACCTAACAGGTGTTGGCAATAACTAAATCACACTTGCAGCCAGTTGACATGGATTAAAGTTGACTCAACCTCTATCCTGTGTCTTGTGTGTACCACATTGAGCATGGAGAAAAGAAAGAAGACCAAAGAACTGTCTGAGGACTTGAGAAACCAAATTGTGAGAAAGCATGAGCAATCTCAAGGCTACAAGTCCATCTCCAAAGACCTGAATGTTCCTGTGTCTACCGTGCGCAGTGTCATCAAGAAGTTTAAAGCCCATGGCACTGTGGTTAACCTCCCTAGATGTGGACGGAAAAGAAAAATTGACGAGCGATTTCAACGCAAGATTGTGCGGGTGGTGGATAAAGAACCTCGACTAACATCCAAACAAATTCAAGCTGCCCTGCAGTTCGAGGGTACAACAGTGTCAACCCGTACTATCCGTCGGCGACTGAATGAAAAGGGACTGTATGGTAGGATACCCAAGAAGACCCCACTTCTTACCCCGAGACATAAAAAAGCCAGGCTGGAGTTTGCCAAAACTTACCTGAGAAAGCCTAAAACGTTTTGGAAGAATGTTCTCTGGTCTGATGAGACAAAAGTAGAGCTTTTTGGGCAAAGGCATCAACATAGAGTTTACAGGAGAAAAAAAGAGGCATTCAAAGAAAAGAACACGGTCCCTACAGTCAAACATGGCGGAGGTTCCCTGATGTTTTGGGGTTGCTTTGCTGCCTCTGGCACTGGACTGCTTGAGCGTGTGCATGGCATTATGAAGTCTGAAGACTACCAACAAATTTTGCAGCATAATGAAGGGCCCAGTGTGAGAAAGCTGGGTCTCCCTCAGAGGTCATGGGTCTTCCAGCAGGACAATGACCTAAAACACACTTCAAAAAGCACTAGAAAATGGTTTGAGAGAAAGCACTGGAGACTTCTAAGGTGGCCAGCAATGAGTCCAGACCTGAATCCCATAGAACACCTGTAGAGAGATCTAAAAATGGCAGTTTGGAGAAGGCACCCTTCAAATATCAGGGACCTGGAGCAGTTTGCCAAAGAAGAATGGTCTAAAATTCCAGCAGAGCATTGTAAGAAACTCATTGATGGTTACCAGAAGCGGTTGATCGCAGTTATTTTGGCTAAAGGTTGTGCAATCAAGTATTAGGCTGAGGGTGCCAATACTTTTGTCCGGCCCATTTTGGAGTTTTGTGTGAAATGATCAATGTTTTGCTTTTTGCTTCATTCTCTTTTGTGTTTTTTCATTGAAGACAAATTAAATGAAGATATTAATACCAAGAAATTTGTGATTGCAATCATTTTCAGGAAGAAACTGGGTATTATCTGACAGAATTGCTGGGGTGTCAATACTTTTGGCCACAACTGTAGGTGTTAAAAAATCTTGGTTCTTTTAATCTTGTTCAATCACACTTGAGGATATGATCACCTTTTTTCTTTTGGTTTGTTCAATGCATTCAGATTAAAATGCTCAGCAAGTTGTGTTCTGATGATTAAGATGTATTTATCCTGGCACTTACGGTATTTGTTTTTTTTGTGTTTCTTTGTTGTTGCATATAAATGTTGAATTCAATAAGTTGTAATTTGAAAAGAAAAAAGGAAGAAACTCACACAACCATAAAATAAAAATATAAATTGGATAGGTCCCAAGTTGAATCCTTGTACAAATATAACCAAGAACACAAGTAACACACGTGTTTATTCACAATTTTAAAACAAAATTTTTTTCACAATTGCGCATCAAACTTTTGAATTTGATTTCTCCAAAACAAAATATAAAGAAACATGGTCTTGTGACATATCAAAAGAAAGCTGGTACTGTTCTGAGAAAAATGATGCCTGTCCCACCTCATTATCATAATTCTAGCCCGAGATATGATGAAAATTGTAAAGCCATACCAGGCCAAAATTTGCACTTTTTTAAAACTTTAAAATTCTGTAAAAAATTCAAAACTTTTAATTTGTAACTAACTAAAGTTGTACTTCACATAGAAAAAATATAAAAAAATTAGGTAAAAAAAATATTCATATTTGAATCACTTGATATGGAAGGACCCAAAATCCCATATTGATTTTTTTTCTACCCTCCATTAATTGTACAGCGAGCTTTTGTCACCTCTCAACTTTGCGCTAAAAGATGGTCAGCCTCCTTCATGAATGGCAGAGCCAGCGCCATGTCTGGAGGAACTTAACCTCCATGAGCTCCACTGAAAGTCTACTTCATGTAGGCAAATAAATGGAGAGAGAAAAACAAGCCTTTTACCTGGAGTAGCCTCTCCGCCAGACGTCGTTATAATGTGCATTTATTTAGTCTAGGATTCACTTGGAACTTGGTATGAAAAGCTTTTAGCAGCTCTTTAAGGGCTTACAATTCTCTCGTAATATCACTTATCTATTACAAGCCTTGAGGATTTATTTTTTCTACATTTGTTTGTAAACCTGTTCTTTAATGACAACGAGCGCTCGCGGCTGAAATGCATTCCGGAAAGTCGATTGTGTTGGTAAAACAATATTTGATGTGTTTTAGGTTCCTCCGTGCCCCACTCCCCTTCCACAGTCATGGCACCTCTGAGGATTTAAAGCCCATGAAATTATAATGTGCTTTTACAAGATTCCTGGCACAAGCAGATATGTAGAGAAACTGACCCGAGTATTGATTAAAAATCGATCGTCCTCTACACAACAAGGTGTATTGTTCTCATTAACGAGTCATGAGGATCATCTCACCACCTGGATGAGGGACCACTAAACCTTACAGAGCGTCGCCCTCTTAAATGAACTCTGATAAATGAAGTCCTTGAGTTGTCCTCTTCTGTGAACGCTGTTCAGATGTTGTGCATGCGTCTTTGAAGGTTGGGTTACAAGGAACATGGCTACTAATAGTTGAAATAGTAGTGGCAAGGGACCTAAGAGACCCAGTGTTATGCCATGGCATAGGGATGTCCAGCATGTGACGCCACACAAAGGGAACAACATGAATAGAATAGACGCAAGGCCCTGATAGTAGGGATAGGGGGAGAGGTCATCTACTGACACTTACCTGAGGCTGGACCCTGCACTCTCTAACATTCCTATACGGGACCTTCCCCCTGTCACCATCACGTGTCCAAGCCCTCGCTGACGCTGCACTAACCCTTGTTAGTGTGCAAGCTGGAGACGACACTAGTCTCACCACTGCAATAATACAACATGGAAGGAACGAAAGACAGGAAAAACAGACACAAAAGGAGAAACATTCCAAACAACACCAGAGCTAGATTGTCAAAACTCCTCAGCTTCTTCCAGAGACAGGCTCCTTCCAAATTGGTCAGTGTGGCAACCCTGAGGCTCCAGTTGCCACAGAGGCACTGCACCCCAGCCAGAGGTGTGGTACCCCACTCTCGGGTAAGGAGGGGACGCCACCTGACACCCACACACTAGAATCCAACAACACACCACTCCAGGCCGGAGGATCTGGGCGGACCCTGTTGAGGGAGGGCCCCATCACAGGCTGAAGGCGGGAACTAGGTAGAGGGTGTGGGTGGAGGAAGTAGATAAGAAGGGCACACCAGAAAGTAGTGGGAGGAGTAGTAACCACGAGGAGGGAGAGAGAGGAGTGAGGAGTAGAGGAATCGCAGAAGAGATGTGAGGAAAGGCGTACTGGGAAGTGGAGCAAAGAGGTTCATCCAAGGATAAGGAAGACGTGAGAGCCGGTGAGGGCTCCAGAGAGACAGAAGGAGCAGGGGCATGGAAAGTGAGCAATCCAACTGTGGCGCCCGCATTGGAGCTGACAGAGAACCCGGGGTCAGCTAGAAGGACTGGGCTGCAGAAGCGGACCGGCCCCAGACTAGTAGAGTGGACTAAGGACTCAGCTATCTAGCCGGAGGCTGCAGTAACTCCAAGTGCAGCAGCCACATTTAATCACTGAAAATGCAGCCGCATAGGGCAAGGGGACTGATGGGACGTCGCCCGACAGGACCCAAGGCTGCAGGCTCGGGACACTGAGTGTGAGGCGCAGGGCAGGAGAGTGAGATCCAGCGCAGGAAGTCGACCCAGGAAGGAACACCAGAAGGGGACTCTAATAGATTGTTCCCAAATTATCTGAGAGTTGGCTGGAGCCCTGACCTGGAGAACACACCACCCCTTTGGCGGCTGGAAATACCTGGATGCCTGCACCAAAAGGAAGTAAAATCTAAAAAATGAACCCTGCTGTGTCCTCTAAGTTATTTCCTGCGTCACTACTACTGCACAAGACTTATGTCACTGCCCCGGGGACTACATCTCTACCTGTGGAGAGCAGAACCACCATAGCTGCGTCACCATCTGCCCCAGAGGATCTGCATTGCTGCGTCGGCCATCCGTCCCAATTGCCAAAAACTATGGGTGGCATCACGAATCAAATCCATAAACAAATCCCCTTTTTAATGACACCGCCAGGGCCATGACACTGGGTCACCCCGTGACCTCCCCAAAGAACTCCTGGTTCGGTTCTGAGCTTACCCCACGGTCCTGGTGGGAGTGTCATCAGCATAGAAAGGGAATCTATAACCAGCGTCAGATGTTAAGACATGTGACTACTTATAGTGGAGAAAGAAAAATAGGGAGGGGGACAAGAGGCGCAATAGTGCCCTATCACTTATGACACTTGTGTAAGGTGGTGGTGCTGTGAAGCTGCTCACCTGGTCCAGTTGTGATCCCCACAACTGGTTTGAAGGCGTTTTGGAATCAGTGTTCCAGCTGCTGCAGGACCTCCACCGACCACTGGATAGTGGTTTGAATCCAAGACAATGATGGGAGTGCTGGTGTGTCACGGTCCGCGCTGCTGTGGCATGAATAAACTCACCAAAGAGACAGCAGTTATTCCATCCTTTATTTCCTCCTCTCTCCTACGCGTTTCAGCGCCACACCCGGCGCCTTCCTCAGGCGCCTTCCTCTATAACCAGCGTCAGATGTTAAGACATGTGACTACTTATAGTGGAGGGGAGTGGTACAAATGAACTACACCTGAGATTACATGCTACAAGAAATAGCCAGCAAGGAAAGAGTCGTTAATCCCTGCAGCACTAAGAGAAGTTAGATTCATTTAAACGAGAGTTGAAGACCTCCTGATGCCAGCCTTGCTAGAGGTCTCCCTGTGTGGGACACATTCATGACATCCCAGTTATATGGATACACTATATAGAGAAAAATATTGGACACATGTCACTCAATTTAGGTTCAGGATTTTCCTTTGGCACAGTTGTAAATCCTATGACCTCACTCCCCCATTGTATATCCTCAGGCCCCTCTCTCACCGGTGTTTGTCCTCCGACACCTCGCCTATTTTCCACCTGCATATATCCTCTGACTCCGACCATGCTATCTGCTTTTATTAATGTGAAAGAACAGCTGGTGGTGCAGAGCTCACTGATGCCAGCGGGGTCCTGTATTTGGAACTATTGGAGTAACAAGTTCATTGATATATGCAAATTTGCACTTCACTAAGGAAGTAGAGAAACTCCAGTGCCACATTTAAGCAGCTTCCTCAAAGTCATAATCGCTTTCCAACAAGCTTTTAATATAACTAAGGGATTTGTGCCAGATCAGAACCCCAAACTACAGACGCTATGTTTCGGGGTACCTGCCCCTCATCAGTGTAGTGTGTGGGATATTCTGATCTGGCTGAGTGAGTGGGCTAAGACAAGGTCTGGGAGCTTGCTATCAACCTTATGGAGACAGCGTAGTAGGTGAGGAGATTGTAAGCCACTTCCATCCTCTCAGATATATGCAAATATGCAAATTTGCACTTCACTAAGGAAGTAGAGAAACTCCAGTGCCACATTTAAGCAGCTCATCAAAGTCATAATCGCTTTCCAACAAGCTTTTACTATAACTAAGGGATTTGTGCCAGATCAGAACCCCAAACTACAGACGCTGCGTTTCGGGGTACCTGCCCCTCATCAGTGTAGTGTGTGGGATATTCTGATCTGGCTGAGTGAGTGGGCTAAGACAAGGTCTGGGAGCTTGCTATCCAGATCAGAATATCCCACACACTACACTGATGAGGGGCAGGTACCCCGAAACGCAGCATCTGTAGTTTGGGGTTCTGATCTGGCACAAATCCCTTAGTCATATTAAAAGCTTGTTGGAAAGCGTTTATGACTAAGCTGCTTAAATGTGGCATTGGAGTTTCTCTACTTCCTTAGTGAAGTGCAAATTTGCATATATCTGAGAGGAGGGAAGTGGCTTACAATCTCCTCACCTACTTCGCTGTCTCCATAAGGTTGATAGCAAGCTCCAAGTTCATTGATGACATTTGTTCCTCCTGAATCTCCCCCATCACCTGTGAGTGATATTATTCAGAAGTGGAAGAAAACACAGCTACTCTGCCACAAAGTGGAGACCCCATAATGTTACAGAGTGGGGGACCGAGTGCTGAGGAGCAGAAACGTCCCCACCTCTCTGCTGGGCCCATAACTGCGGAGTCCAGAACTCTTCTGTAGCATCAGCACAAACACTGGGCCTGCCGGAAGCTTCATGGCTGAGCAGCTGCAACTGTACATAACCAAGCACAATGCTGAGTGGCGGATGGAGCAGTGTAAAGCCACCACCACTGGACACTGGAAGAGACGTGTTCTGAGCAGCCATACATCACCAAGCATAATGCCGAGCGTCAGATAGCGCTGTGTACAGCCTTGGCCGCTGGACTCTGCAGGAGATGTGTTCTGTGCAGTGATGGATCACACTTCATTGTTTCAATGTTTTCTGTTTCAAGGACCTGCTTTCCCCATTTTGCTGTGTGACAGGGGGCATTGTCCTGCTTGAAAATTGCAAGCTGATTCTGTGCTGAATGCAAGTAAGAAACCACATGTGTTGAAGAAGGGTCTGATACACACTTGCCTTCACTCCGCCATGTAGCTGTATGAGAGGTCCAACTCCTGCAGCAGAAAACATTCCACAAACCATGACACTTTCTCCACCACCTTTCACTGACTTCTTAACACACTTTGGGGTCAGTCTTTTCCCAGTTTATCAAAGAACATAAGGTTTCCCATCAGACCCAAATAAATTAATCTTGTTTTCATCACTAAAATGAACTGGACTCCTTCTTCTCTGTCCATACAACATGTTCCTCAACAAAGGTGAGTCTAGCCTTTTGATTCTTTCTGCTAATGAAAGGTTTGATCACTGCAGATAGGGCTTTCAGTCCAAATGCTCTTAAATAATGTGACATTATATAAAGAGACGTATCCTTACGCTGTTCAGTGCTGAACTGGCGAACTATTCCAGCTGCAGTGTTGAAACAATTACCCATGGAGATTCTCTGCATTATCCTGTCCTCTCTTGCATTTGTCTTTTGAGGACAACCAGCCTTCTTGGGGGACTTGAAAGAGTTTATCATGTTGTAAAGATGCAATATGCTAGAAATAACAGACTTGGAACAAGCAACTTCTGTGGCTATGGCTGAGAGGGTGACCCCTTTGGCTTCATCTGGACATTCTGCTGCCGGAGGGTTTCAGTCACTTTGGAAAGGCACCATGTTTGCAGATTGAGTGCAAACTGGAAAGTTAGGCTGCCAGCTACATAGGGTTTGTCACATAATTAAGGAAATTAGCAGCAGGTGCCAGATTAACACCAATAACATTCAGGTACCTGAAAGTACTAATTTTGATCAGTGTCTTTTTCATCTCATTTACATTTTTATTTTGTGTTTTAAAATATATTCACTTTATGAAATAAGCTTAAAATACTGACAATTTACTCATGTTAGGAGATTTTCACATAGGAGAACACAATGACCCTAACATTAAGAAAATGATGTGGTGTTCTTTCATTTTGATCGCCAGCGTAGTGTAAATGTCTATGGCAGAAAAACATAGAGGTTACATATAGATCTTGGCCCCAATGTAAAATACTGCGGTTGTCAGTGTTATGGGGCATTGTGGTCATTACTGTAATAAGCAGTACTATTGCAGGGACCACAATGGATTACTCTCGCTGACACTATTATGAGGGCAGTGGGCTAACACTTATGTAGTTGGTACTGTTATTAATACCATATGTCAGATATCAAATAGTCAGCAGTATAATAGTAGTACTGGGCCAATTTCGGCTGAGACTATGCGACGATCTTGATGTGCATTGTGGCTCAGGTTAGTAAGGCTACATGGCAGCATAATAAGTGATTGCACCTGCAAGTTGCTGTCACCATAGGGCTCCAGATCTACTGATTAATTAAATATATATGTATATGCTCATTGTCAATTCTTGCAGAAATGAAAATCCTACTGTGGGTTTTACATTTTTCCCGTATTGTTATCGCAGCACATTTGTCATTTATTGGTCTAATTACGCTGCTATCACACAGGAGCAAGTCACGGAGACATTGAGTCCAGCTGTCCACCCACTTACAGAGCGGAGAAACGAAGCTGTCACATATAGAACAGACACACTTATTTAGAATGTTCTCTGAATGTACAGGATTCTATAGAAATGTTCACATTACAGCAGCCGAGCTATGCCCACAATCCAGGGAGCGGCCACAACAGCTGCCCCCTCTACAGAATACAGATCTGAACTGGAAATAGAAATATAGCAGCTGGTGGGGTCAGTTATAGAGAAATCCTGAGGCTAGACGTCTGGAATATGTGATACTAAAGACGTTTTACTTATGATTTGCCATGAAACAGTACATTTCCGATAATCCAGCATTTTCAGGATAGGCTTGTTGGATTGAATAAACAGGGGATTACAGTAGTTGTCTAAAATGAGCCCTAAGATTAATCACAATGCATCATATTACTAAATTATCAGCATACTTTATAATCTGTTCACATGATGCATAGAAAAAAATGATTATCAATGCACAGTGACAGTGCATTCCTTCACCAGCTCAAATGAGAAGTGACAAGCAGGCAACAGAGCGCACATTGTAAGAACATGCTGCGAGCAGAGACCCAATAGTGGCATCTATTTTGGAGGCGGTACTGGACTCTGCTCATGGAGTTTTATCCTTATGATGTGCACTTATAAAGTTCTCTTGTCGCACTTGGACTAAAGGAGAGGTTCAGCTACCATTCATGACAGTGACGCACAGACCAATGATGTTTGGCACTCAAACAAAACAACGGATGGGGGGGAAGGAGGGCAAATACAGAGGAGGGCACTGATCGTAGGGAATGGGGAAGAAGTGACCTCCTGCACTCACCTGCAGCTGTACCCTGATCTCCCTACCATCCGTATACGAGTTCTTTCAACTGGTCGCTGAGCAGGATACCTAGGCCGTCACTGGCCCTGATGTTAACTCTCAATAAGGAATGGTCGTCAAGAGTGCTAGTCCCAACTGCTGCAATAAAGAAGACAAGAGGGAGGGGGATGGGGAGACACCGGGGTGGGGGGTGTAGAGTACAGCGGAGGGCCCTGCTCATAGGGAATGGGTAACAGATGACCTCCTGCACTCAACTGCGGCTGTGCCCTGATCTCCCTACCATCCCTATACAAGTTGTTTCAACTCATCACCAAGCAGGATAGGCCCTCACTGGCTCTGATATTAACCCTCAATAGGGAGTGGCCGACGGGAGCACTAGTCCAAACCACTGCAATAAGGAAGACAAGAGGAAAGGGGAGAAAGACAGGGAATAAAGGCAACTTCAATTCAATACTACAATAAAGGTAGAGTTTAACCCTGGCTGCGATAGTTGCCGGCAAGAGCGCAGATGCGTTGCCGGCGATATCGATGCGTGTGACATCGCAACAGCAACCATGGCAGCACGCCAAAAAAGTGCGCACTCCCGTGAGTTGCTGGCAACATCGCCGCAGAGATCGCCCCGTGTGACAGTACTATAACAGGGGAGCAGACTGTCACTGTGCACTGAGAAGACTATTGCACAGTATATGGGGAGCAAACTGTCACTGTGCACTGAGAAGACTATTACACAGTGAGTAGAGAACTTGAACTGAGTATGTGTGGGAATTGACAATTGACATATACTCAGTAGAGCAAGGACTATCCCAGCCCCTGAAACAGATGTGGCTGATGGTGCTTCGTTTCAGGGAGGGACAAAGGCTGCAGCAGTGACCGCAGCCCCTTCCCCTAATGATTTGTTTATGTTTCCACTCACCATTGATTGGCTTATGATCAGTGGGGGTGGAGTCTTACACTATAAAACACATGGTGTCTCTGTGTAATGTATGCACTTGAAGAAGGTTCTTTATAACCGAAACGTTGTGCTGTGGTGGATGGAATAAAGTGTTGAAGATTTGAACTACCAGCTTGCAAGGCGCTGTTCTTCCTTTCATATACATGTTTCTATCGCCGGGTGGATCTCCCTGGCTCTGGACTTGCGCCTATATGCTTGGAACCCAGTGGATTCCTCTTCCATGAGGTGCTGTGGATAATCCCTTTGTGTTTACAGTGATTGAGTCTATTCTACACGTGCACCGGTGGATCTAACATCATGGAGACGTCTGACTCAGGAGCTGGTGAGTCAGGTTCCATCTGCCCTTTTTCTTACACTGATGAAGAGGCTGCAAGGATTATCTCGGACACCGAGGTTGACAATTCCTTTCTTAACCAACCCACGGCCGACATGCTTAAACGCAAGTGGGAGAACGAGCAGAAAAAACTCATTTCTATGGAGTTGCATGTGGTTACCCTTGTTGAATACTATAAGGTTCGACGCATCCCACGTGGGTTGCGCCCGAATTTACAACCAACCTTGCTACCTAATAACACTGCTTTCTGTGCCAAGTTTGAGGCGATTGGCAACAAATACGCTTTCGACATAATGCTCCTCAACATTGAGTTTTTGAAAAAGGAGATTGAGTCTCTCAAGAAACGATTGATGGAGACGAGGAAAGCGTTGGAGGAAGGTACCACTGAGGAAGAATTGAGTGACATTGACACAAAACCTGATGATGTCCTGACTAAGTATAGGTCTGGTCTTGAGGACACTAAACGTTCTAAATGGTTTCGTGATATTGAGGACTATAACAGCGGCCGAATATATGGCTGGCAATTTAGGCCCCCTGGACCGCAGGGGTTCAAACCCAAATCTGGATCTAGACGACCAGAACCCAAGAAACCGCATAATCCTCCAATACCTCATAATCAACCTAGGTCTACGGCAGAGTCTGATTCCACGGATGACGGTGGGAATCCCTCTGGGGCCGGTTTTTTTAGCCAAACCAAGGACCCCGGTACCCGGAGCCGGCGGGGCCACAGGGGTGGCAGGAAACACAGGAACAGACGGACGGCGGCCAGTAACTCGATCCAAGTCGAGGAGACGTCGGTGAAGGAGGATCATTTGGTGGTAAATATATCTTCTGGTGAATTGAGTAATGTTCAGGTTGATATTCTATCTAAGGGGTTAACCTTTTGCCCCACGGGGTTTGTTGACTGGTTCGGGATAGACAATGATATGTTTATGTTTTTTTGGAGATTGGGTCTTGCCAAATATTTTTCGGATAAAGTTGATAAAAATACAGTAACTTCCAGTGATGTCCTTTCTCTCAATAAAGTGGGCCTGTGGAATAAGAGTAATTTTGTAGCTCCAGGCCATGACCCGGTGATTGAGACCTTTATCAAATTAGTCAAAAATGATATTGCTCTATTGAAGAGGAAGAACGGTCGGGGATATAGGTCGAACATTACACATCTTGAGAGAGAGGAAATTAGGAAGTTGAAGAATGACGGGTCCATCACCATAAAGCCTGCCGATAAAGGCGGTGCTATTGTGGTGATGGACACCGTACAATATCGCTGTGAGATCATGAGACAGTTAAATGATGTCCTTGTTTATGAAAGGTTATCCCACAATCCAACTGAAAAATTTCAGCTGGAGCTAAAATCCTTGATTGGTGATGCACTGAATGATGGCATCATAGATCGGGGTCTTTCTGAATTTTTGGTAATTGAATTTCCGGTTGTACCAACCCTCTATACTTTACCAAAGATCCACAAGGATTTGAAAAAACCACCTGGACGCCCGATTGTTTCGGGTAGGGGTTCTTTGTGCAATAAGATCTCAATCTTTCTGGACCATCTTCTACGCAGGTTCGCTACGGCGGCATCTTCGTATATAAGGGACACTGGAGATTTCATTTGTTCCTTATCAGAGATTACGGTTTGTGACACAACTTGGCTTGTGTCCTTTGACGTTGTGTCACTATATACGTCAATCGAACATGCAAGGGGTTTACATGCTGTCGATGTGACGCTCGCCGCCTCTGACATGTCGCCAAGCTGTGCACTGTTCGCCCTGGCGCTGTTGGAGTTCGTGCTCAGGAGGAATTATTTTCTCTTTGGGGATGATTACTATCTGCAGCGCCGAGGGACAGCCATGGGGTCAAATGTGGCCCCAACTTATGCTAACATCTATATGGCTGTCCTTGAGGGCGAACATGTGTACAGTTCTTCTTATTGGCGCCATGTCAGGGGCTGGCGACGCTACATCGACGACATCTTCCTTGTGTGGGATGGCAGTAGGGAGGAGTTGGATAGTTTTTTAAACTTTCTGAATAACATACACCCTGGTCTGGGGTTTACTATGACATGCTCACTTGTGGATTTGCAATTTTTGGACACCCTGGTCTATAAAGATGGTGGTGCCTTAAAAACGGACCTCTTTATTAAAAGTACCGACAGAAATAGCACATTGCATTTCCGAAGTGAGCACCCCAGAAAAATGGTAGAGTCACCTCCCTGGAGCCAGATGTTGAGAGTACGTAGGATTGTGGCTGATGACTCAAGGATCGATGGCCGACTGCAGGATATGATCAATAGGTTTTTGAAAAGAGGGTACCCAAAAAGTGGGTTGGTGAGGTTCAAATCAAAAGCTTTGAACATTGATCAAAAAGAATTGTTGAAACCAAAATTGAAAATGACTCCTCCCAAGAGAATTCCAATTGTGACCACATATTGTAGATCCAGTAGGAGTATCATGGATATTGTTAGAAAACATTGGCCTTTATTGTCAAAAGGACATGCGGAAGTGGAGGAGTTTAAATCACTGCCTCTAATATCCTATAGGAGGGGTCATAATTTGAAGGACGACTTGGTCCATGCGGATATTGGTAGTGCAAAAAGGGACATTCAAAAAACTTTTGCACCACCAAGTTTGGGTAATTTTCCCTGTTTAGGGTGTGCGTGCTGTGGCAATCTTCTCAAGGGCCGACATTTCAGTCATCCACGCTCTGGTAAGAAATATGAAATTAAGAGAAGATATACATGCAATAGTGACTTTGTGATCTATACGATCTGTTGCCCATGTGGTCTCCTCTATGTAGGGGAGACAACAATGGAGGTAAAAACCCGTATAGGGAAGCACAAAAGTACTATCTGAACGGGTTTAACTGAACTGCCGGTACCGAGACATTTTCATGCAATGGGCCACACGGTCAACCAACTCAGATTTAGGGTGATTGATGATGTGCCTCCCCTAAGAAGAGGTGGAAACCGTGTTGCTCAATTAAAAATGAAAGAATTGAAATGGATATTCGAGTTGGACACCTTGTCCCCAAAAGGTATGAATATTGATTATGATCAGAGGGGATGTCTTCTTGGTACGGGGTGATTAACTTGTTTTCTCCTCATCATCATGTATATATTGGTTTTAATTGTTTTTTTAAATTATCACTTGATTTATAGATGGATGGCTGTCTAGGCTTTATGGGTGGCTCTTGTTGTTGGATATTCGGATATAACCTACAGCAAGTGGAGAGATGATCATATATGAGGGTATTGTTTTGTCTATTACGGGGATGAGGATGATGAGATCTTCAATGTGTATCATAAGGGTCCTTTTATGGCTCTGTAATCCATCTTATGATTTGATATGATATATGGTTACATTAATGCTTTCGGGCGTTGATGTACATAGACACCTCAATATTCTATGATTATGGGAATATTGTTACTTGTGATCTCTCAATACTATGTATGTATAAGATTACGTGCATTTTTCTCTCCCCATATAGGTGTATATGATAATGATCTTCTCTTTTTTGTTTAAAAGTTGCATATTGTCCTGTAACAATGCTATGATATCTAGGTTTCCCTGTATCATCAGACTATAGGCCATGACGGGCTAACATATATAGTATTCCCTATTTGGATGGGCTATTGATTGTAGCTGATATCCCCTTGCTAATCTTTAGGAGGATCGATTATAACTGTTTTGATATTGTAGGAGCCTACTTAGAATTGTTGTTTGGCTCTTACTATAATCATGGTTTTGCAGAATTATTGAACTATGATAGATTAATTACTATATATTGTTTGTAGGGATGCCATTATGAATGCGGGGTCTTGTTTTGATAATTGGATATATGTTGACACATAGTGTATATTACATGGACTCGCTCTGCCAATGGAAACACGTCAGAAGCTCCTGCTGACTGACAGGAGCTTCAACCAATGTATGACGGACTCGCATTGTACTGTTCCGTTTCCGGAAACACGTCAGTAGCTCCTGTTGAGTGACAGGAGCCCTAACCAATGGAAGACGGACGCCGACGCGTGCGCAATGATGCCCCGGAAGTACGCGGCGCCGATAGGCTGAAGCCCGCTATGACGTTGAATCTCCATGACAACCGGGATGCTTGGTGATCAGTGGATGGAGGCCGATAGTATTGCTGAACAGGATTACTGGATGTTACAAGCGGCGATGTGTTATCTATATGTGCGGTTGTATTACTCTACAGGTGCCCATTAGGTGCTGATAAGATTAGCCGGTCTCTGTCTAGAAATTAGGTGACTTTTATCTTTGTTTATGTTTCCACTCACCATTGATTGGCTTATGATCAGTGGGGGTGGAGTCTTACACTATAAAACACATGGTGTCTCTGTGTAATGTATGCACTTGAAGGAGGTTCTTTATAACCGAAACGTTGTGCTGTGGTGGATGGAATAAAGTGTTGAAGATTTGAACTACCAGCTTGCAAGGCGCTGTTCTTTTTTTCATATACATCTTCCCCTAATGATGTCAGATTTGAATATCCCAGCATGCCATAGGGATTCTCAGACAAAGTGGTAAAAAAGCAATTAGGGAAGTAGAGAGGGAATGGCAGAGACTTTTTAATTACAGTGTATAGAAAAGTGATTGGACTATTTTACATTTAGGATTAAAATGAATTTCAGACCACCCTTTTAAAGAGTTGTCCAGGATGAGTAAAAACATAGCTGCTTTCTTCCAAGAACCGCACCACACCTATGGGTTGTGTGTTATTGCAGCCTATGTATCCCTAATGAAGCTAAAGGAGTATTCCAGTGTAAATAAATGCTCACATATGCATGTGATAGATGATATCGGTGAATATAGTATAGGTCCCTCCACTGGGGTCCCCACTGATCAAAGGACAGTGAACTTGTGTCTCAAGTCCATTACTAGACACTCAATTTAGATCCTGCAAGCTACTGCCTCATGGTAAGGGAAGAATCCCTTTAAGAAGTCTTGAGCATTTCTTTTGAAATTCCAATTCACCGGCTTTGCTGAACCTTCCCTGCAAATGAATGGTACTCCCAAACCTCCAATTATCCTCTGTGTATTATTCTTTTCTCACACACTAATCTTCTTCACTGCTGTGCTGTTACACTGTGCTATATGTACAGTTTTCTTCCATGTTACTTTCTATAGCTATCACTATCCAGTTTCACCAAAAAAGGCTACTGCATTCCCTGCCTCTGCTTTATATACAGGCTATAATATGTCTTCCTGATTGGCTGTGCTATACCATGTGATATTATAGCTGTGATTATGGGGAAGCCTACCCGGCTGCGCCCATCATCCTTCTTTGGCTGATGTAATCATCTGCAATATGGAAAATTATTCAATGTTGCCATGTTCAGCGAATTCCTTAAAATTCAGCACACCTTCAATTTGCATCAATGCAATTGTGACTTTTCTGGGACGAGGGTCTCCTGTCCTTGGGAGACGTGACAGGTTTGGGATTCAAGTCTCAAATTACCTTGTGGACTCTTGATTTTAAATGTATTTGCTTTATTTGGTGCAGAAAGGTATAAGGACTCTTACTTGATGGTAGTTCCCTGTTCGATCTCAGGTGGTGCATGTTTATGAACACTCCCCTTCCCTTTAAATAGTAACATGTTCCATCACCTGATGCAGGTATAGAATATATTTATTCTGAACTGACCACCATAAAGTTTATTGAAGTTGCTGAAGCTGAGTATGTTGCAGTCCTGGTGTTTGGCTGCAGTTTTTGGTGTGTATCCTTCTTGTCTATATCCCCCTTTGTCTTAATACTATAGTAGTGAAGTCTAATGCACTCACTGGCCTTAGAACTACTCAGAGAGAGTGGATTGACAGCTAGGATAAGGTACGTGACGGTGACAGGAGGAAGGACCTGTATAGGGATGTTAGGTTAGCTTAAGGTTCATACACAAGTTAGTGTCAGGAGATGACCTGTCTCCTCTGTCCCTACTGTTATGGCCTTCCTACCCCCTTACATCCTTGTTGTAACCCCTGCACTGCACTGTGTGCCAGGCAGTCTGTTGCCCGAGCGTGATGATAAGGAGGGAGGCTGACATTTTGATTGGTTTTACAATAATATAAAAATGTTATTTTGTATTGCACAAAAAGTTGAAGAAATGGTCTGAGTAACAGCGCCCCACTTGTCCATGGTCAGTTTCTGGTATTGCAGCTCATCCCAATTTATTTGAATAGGGAAAGCCTGTATTTTTCTAGTTTGTACTGAATCAGATATTCTGAACAGTACAGCACAATGTGGCTCCTTGTCAAAAGTTGCATTAATCGGCCTCGTGAATCGCTGTTTATAGGCTCCGAACAACTGTTCCCGCAGAATTGGACTGAACTCAGAGCAAACAGTCATGTTTTTCTTGCTTGAATGCATTTGAGGCTAAATTGTTCCCCTGAATTTTGCTAATCCACATCTGGCAAATTAGCTGTTTATGGGCAGATTTAGACAATTGGCAGCATTCTGTCCACTATAAATCATTCTGGAAGCTTTCATATCATCCAAATACAAATGACCTTGTCTGTAATATAGAGTAATGGTCCCCAACCTGTGACAGCTTTGGAAATACTACAAATCCCAGCATGGAACAAGAGCTTGCAAAGACAATAGTGACGAGGCTAACCCTGCCGAAGGGGGCGCTCATCAGAAACTCTCAGTATCAGGTATATCATTATTGCGTCTCCACTTATTAGTTCATTTTAGGTATGGAACTGTTATTTGGACACTGCGTGGTGTTATTTGATCAGTTTAGGCAGGAATTTATTCTGCATTGTATGGCACTGTTAGTTAAAGGGTTTGCCTAATTTTTATAGAGGGATACGGTCAGATATAGCTTATAAAAAAACAAGCACTTTTGCAATTTACTGTTTGTTAAAATTTGCAGTCGTTCTTGAGATATTCACACTTTTCTTTTGTTTACAGCTCGTTGCCTTGGAGACCGACCACCACTGTTTTTTAGCTCACCAGCGCTGCAGAGAAGCTGGCCAGGATTATGAAGCAACAGCATGCCCCAGTGATTCTGGATAGCTTTAAAACAGCGCTTACAAGATCAATAGAAACGAGCGAGTAAGCACTGCACGTCTTCTTCTAACAGCGGTCGTCGGTCTCCAAGGCAACAAGATCTAAACTAATGTAGAAGTGTCAATATCTCAACAATGGATGAAAATTTTAACAAGGAGTAAATTGCAATAAGTCTTATTTTTTTAAGCAGCATCCAACTATACTATATTTATGAAGATGAGAATAACCCTTTAAGTACAGCACAGAATACTAATTTTACTGTACACTGAGGTGGTGTGACGCGAGTGACTACAATAATAACTAGTCCCAGAAGTAGAGAGAGAGACTACAATTATAGATAGTAATTACATTATAATTCTACTTACTGGATAAGTAAAGGGAGGTCAAACGATTCAAAGTCAGGTCTAGGAAATGGCGCAGTACAACAGGGGGTAGTCAGAAACTAAATCTAATTCACGAGACGGGGTCAGGAAAACCAGAAAGACGAGACAGTTTACAGAGTGCTGGCAAAAGAGTAGTCAGGTCACAGGCAAAGGGTCAAAGTCCAGGTAAGGGAACAAAGTCAGGCTGTGTCAGGCAATGAGCACAGAGAGATCAGTCTTACACAGTGTACAATTGACACTGGATGGAGGAGCTAGCATGCTTAAGTAGAGGACTAATCAAGGGAAGCGAACACAGATGATTGCAGCACAGACCCAGCACAACCAAAGCAGACAGAGTTACAATAGTAACATAGCACACAAGGACAGTGCGGAGATCGTGACAGGTGTGGCTGTTCCTCAGACATCTGTGTTATTTGGACAACTCATGGCACTGTAATTTGGGCACCACACACTTATGGCCACTTTACACGCAGCTACAGGTAACAGGTTGTCCACAGGTAACTTACTGGCTGCAGTGAAATCATGGAGACATAGTTCCATTTGTATACAGCAACAAGATAGAACCATGTCTCCATGATTTCACTGCAACCAGTAAGTTACCTGTGGAAAACCTGTCACCTGTAGCTGCGTATAAAGTGGCCATATTGGCACTTTTAATTAGGTCAGAAGCAACAGAAGGAAATCACAATGATGATTTCACCACCAACTAAAAACTATTTTGTGATAGCAGCAATATATTATCTTTAAAATGTAACCTTTAATTATAAAAGTTAAAACAAAGGTCACAGAGTGCTGCAGCCTTTTGCGTTCCAGAAAGTTACCAGTATATCACATATAGTGTCCTAATGAAAGGGCATAACCTTCATTTGTGATTACGGAGGATCTGCACAACCACTTGATATGCAAAAACACATTAAAAACCCAAATATAATAAAGAATAAGTGATGGAATCAACCCCAACAGATTATTGGAGTATTTCATATGCACCAAAACCTAAAGAAAAAATAAAACATAGCATACATAAAGGAAATAAAAGAGTACGACATAATAATAATATTAATAATAATAAACAATGGAACGATCTCACCAGTCAGAGGGCAAGGGAATATGGGGAGCCAGACGTCATCAGAGTCATCAGTCACTACTGCAATCAGGATTCTTGCCGAGAGAGTCGTCCCTGTGATAGACCAAAGTGAAATACCCCAGTTGCCCCCACCCTAATAAGGGCAATCTACATCTAGCCCTTATTGACAAATCCCTACTATTTCTCTTAGTGCGTCCCGATGCGTCTCTTCAAATATGAGTCATCAGAGGAAATGCACTGAGTAGAGGGATAAAACAGTCCCAAACTAACCCAGCTTGAGAACACATGCCTGCCTTATGGAGGCTCCTACCTAAAGTCTGTTCTCCTTCCCTTATGGTATATTACAGTAGCAGTGACATCTTGTGAACTCAAAGGCCTTGGCACTAGACAGGGTATGTGGAGAGACAGGGACTAGGCACGTGACAGCACAGGGGAGGAAGGATCCGCTTAGGGACATTAGGGAACTCATGGGCAAGATACAGGTTATTGTCAAGACGTACACTTCTTCCTATCATCAGGGTCTTCCTCTCCCTTTCCATCCCACTGGGCCGTGCTCTGGACATCTCCTAGTCCATGTGTGACAGCTAGGTGAAAATCAAACTACTGTTCCCTACACAGGAGCACTTGATGGAAAGTGCCATCTCTGCGTCAGGACTCGAAAACGACTCAACTTTCCCAACAATAATCTGTCAAAATTGGGGGGGTTTGGCCGACATTACTCTAATTTGTAGGAAGGACTTATGGCTAAGATGGTGGCCAATAGTTTCTTGCTTAGGTTTCTATGTAGACTTGGCACAGAAACTATCCAAACAATTTATTTTACATTCCCATTGTGAAGAGTCGTGAAAAGGTAGAAATAGCGCCATTCTTGACTACAGTCTGTGTCTGGTATTGCAGCTTAGTCTTATTTACGTGGACGACGCTGAAATAAGACTAAGCTGCATTATCAGACGACCCTTTTTTATTTTGTCTTTTACCAATTCTTTTAATTCTATCCACAAATAGTTCTGAACTTGGTAACATTCTTCAGTTTCAGGGTGACAACTGTTCACAACCTCCATAATAACAAGCAAAACTTTCCTATATGGAAACTATCAAGAGACTATTCGCTTCCAGATAGGATTGTGTGTGAAATCATCTGGGGAATCAGCCAATACTCGTGTTCCCAGAGAGATTGCCAACAGAAGACTTGGAAGCCATGTGCCTTGTAGGCTCCGCAGATGGTACGTGCTGAGCGCTTCGATACCAGCCAAGCAGATAAGAGAAGGCTAATTGGAAGTGAAATGTAAACTTTACACTCTTTCATTAGTAATTTTCAGAATATACCAAATAAAGGCACCTTGCCCAGAAATACCCTTTATAGCGACAACTGATCTGTTGGCTTGTAGGTGGTGGGCGTTCAGTTTTATGCTGTGGTTCCTGACGGGAAGTGACAAAGGAATCCGATTTCAAGCTGATGTATAATTTATGACACCATAATTCAGCTCAGAAAATCATAATATAAAGCCAGATCCATAGAGCAAGAGCGTAGGTGCTATATGTGCTGCTATATGGTGCTACTATAGGGAGCCTCCTTATGACATAATATGACTACTAGACAGGGGCCCGATTCTACCGCATTGGGTGCTTCTAGACACGTGTAATTATATATTAGTCTTAGTAGTCCATCTACTCCCGCTACCAATCTATATCACAAAAAGAAACAGTATAAAACGTCTATAATTACTCTGCTATATAAGTTAAAGTAAAAAGCAAGTGCAAAACAGTGTCAATTACAAAGCACTTAGTTAATACGTTTTTTGCAAAAAATGTACGGAAGCTGTTCTACCACGTCACGGTGACCCTTTATCAGAACGGTCCCTAAAACTAACGTATTTAAAACCTGATCTCATGTGAACATACCTCAAAGATGCAGGTTGCAGCAAGGCCAGAGTCCAATATGGGCACAAGGCATAAACAGCACGTTTATGCCTGACTCAGTAAGGAAGGGGTGGGGATCTTCCCACCTTACAAAAGAAGAAACTAAATGAATACTAACAAATAAGCCAGAACACTCCCGCTACCAATCGTAGCCCTACCGAGGTGGGTGGGGGGAGATCCACTTATGCACGGGTT
The DNA here is from genome assembly GCA_033576535.1 of Allobates femoralis. NCBI lineage: Eukaryota > Metazoa > Chordata > Amphibia > Anura > Aromobatidae > Allobates > Allobates femoralis. The sequence goes on along the minus strand of JARQOC010000010.1, from coordinate 108,519,732 downwards.
GACTGTGGCTTGGCAGACACTGCTGCTGCTCGCCATCCTGCTGTGTGATCTCTTCTCTTGTGCTGTCTCTCCCCTCTGTACGCTCTTTCTTCCCCATTGTGCTCTCTATTCCCCCTGTGCACTCTCTCCATTTGTGCCATCTTCCCTCTGTGTGCTCTTTCCCTTTGTGCTGTCTCTCCCTCCTGTGTACTCTTTCTTACCCCCATTGTGCTCTCTATTCCCTCTGTGTGCTTTCTCTCCATTGTTCTGTCTTTCCCCCTGTGCACTCTCTCTCCTCTTGTGCTGTCTCTCCACTGTGTGCTCTCTCTCCTGCCTGTGTGCTCTCCCCTGTGTGCTCTCTTTCCCATTGTCTGTCTTTCCACTTGTGTGCTATCTATTACCGGTGCTGTCTCTCCCCTGTTGCTCTCTCTCTTCCCCTGTGTGATCTTTCTCTCCCCTTGTGCTGTCTCTCCCCCTGTATGCTCTCTCTTCCCCCATTGTTTACTGTGTCACTCACCCTTAGCGCTCAAACTTAAGCTAAGCTCTTAGCTCCTTAGTGTGAATGATCAATTGGGGTCCAAAGACCAGACCCAGTCAAATCAATAGTTTTCTATTTTTACTTTAATTTTAATATTATTATTATTAAATATTTAGATAGCACTATTAGGTTCCATGGTGCTTTACATGTGTAAGGGCAGACAAGGACAGAACGTAAAATGACGACAATTGAGTCATACAGGTACAGTAGGGTAGAGGATTCTGTCCACGAGGCTCACAGTCTATAAGGGATGGGTGGAAGACAGTAGGAAGGGGAGAGGTGAGGTTGAGATGATGCAGCGGATTAGGTCTCAGTGTGCGCTGTAGGCTTGAAGGAAGAGGTAGGTCTTCAGGTTTTTCTTGAAGGTTCCCAGGGTAGGGGAGTGTCTGATGTGTGATGTGTTGGGGGAGAGAGTTCCAGAGTATGGCCAATGTGCGAGAGAAGTCTTGTATGCGTTTGTATGAGGAGATGCGAGGGTAGGGGAGGAGGAGGTCTTGAGAGGAGCTCAGATTGCATGAGGGGAGGTATCGGGAGACCAGGTCAGGGGATGTAAGGAGGGGACAGGTTGTGTATTGCCTTGAATGTCAGGGTCAGGGTTTTGAACCGAGATCTCTGGGAAGTGGGGAGCCAGTGAAGTGCTCAGCAGAAGGTGGGGAGACAGGGAGAGTAGCGGGGAGACAAGTGGATGAGTCAGCGGGAAGCGGAATTTTTGAGGTCAAGGAAAGAGTGGATTTGGGTAATGTTTTTGACCTGGAGTTGGAGGCAGTGGTGAGGGCTTGATGTGGGGCTTGAAGGAGAGGGAAGAGTCGAGGATTACCCTAGGCACTTGGCGTGGGGGACGGGTGAGAGTGTGCAGTTAATGACAGTGACGGATAGGTCAGGAAGGGGGGAAAACGACTGGGGGAAGACAATGAACTCAGTCTTGTCCATCTTAAGCTTGAGGAAGCAGGCAGAAAAGAAGGATGAGATGGCGGACAGGCATTGCAGAATTTTGGATAGAGGAGGAGATGTCAGGGCCGGACAGGTAGAGCTGGGTGTCGCCGGGGTACAGGTGGTATTTGAGGCCGTTGGACTCAATGAGTTTGCCTAGGCTGAGGGTGTACATGGAGAAGAGTAGTGGTCCCAAGACTGAGCCTTGGGGAGCTCTAACAGATAGGAGGTAGGGCGAGGAGGAGCTGTGGGAGTGGGTGACGCTGAAAGTCCGGTCCGTTAGGTAAGAGGAGATCCAGGAGAGGGCTAGGTCAGTGATGCCAAGAGATTCTAAAATTTGAAGTAGGAGGGAGTGGTCGACTCTGTCAAAGGCGGCAGAAAGGTCGAGAAGGAGGAGAATGGGGTAGTGTCGCTTGCTCTTGGCGGTCAGTAGGTCGTTGGTGACTTTGGTTAAGGCTGTTTCGGTGGAGTGGTGGAGTCGGAAACCGGATTCTAGGCGGTCAAAGAGGGAGTAGAAGGATAGGAGGGGAGGACAGTTCGGAATAGACATGTTGTTCAAGTAATTTTGAGGCGAAGGGGAGGAGAGATATGGGGCGATAGTTGGAGACTGTTGCAGGGTCGAGGGAGGGTTTTTTCGAGGATGGGTGTGATTAGGGCGTGTTTGAAGGATGAGGGGAAAACACACTTTAATGCCATTTTTCAGTTCCAAGGACTTCTTTGATCCCTCTTTTAACTTACTTTTACGCAATTGTTGAGAAATGAAAACTTCTGGATTTACATTATCTGCCAGATATTGGATTTGTCTTAGGTCATTAATTTAAGGTACATCATGCATTCTCAAATCAGTTGTCCGACCTAAGTATTGGTAGAGAAGGCTAAAGCTACTACACACCTTAGAGGGAAGTTGGCTTAAACTTTGAATTTCCAAAAGTTATGCCAACTAGCTTTTATGTTTAAGATCGACCTAATGTTCCCTGAAGGCAAAAGAAAGATTGGACATGTAGGACTTGCACAACCTTTTTATCCCTAGATAACGTAAGTCTTTTCCACATTAATCTGGCAGCAGTTTATTCTCATTTTCCATAGAAAACGCACGGCCAACAACAAAATATGTATGGTCTTTAAGGAAAACTGTCAGGTCATAAATCCATATGTAAAGGTACCTTTACACGCCGCTACAGGATGGTGGAAACAACCGGGTAGATAAGACAAATGTATCTTGCACCGCCAAATCAACCCGAGGTACCGGCGTGTAAACATGGTTGTTTCCACCCGTCACTTGCGGCACCTGTTTCAGAGCAGTGCTCTAAAACAGGTTGATTTCAACCCGATGGTAGCGGCCTGTATCGGCGTGTAAATAAGAAACAGGAGGGTTGTTTCGACACATTGCTATCTACCTGGGGCGTGACACAGCCTTCGGGAAACCGCCCCCCTTCAGCGATCATTGGAGGCAGCTCCTGCGTTGCGATTAGTTGTCCCTGCATAGGGCGGCATATTTAAAGAGCTGACCAGTCACACTACACAATTGCTCGAGCGTCATGTATTAGTCAGCCTCCTGCGCTGGTTGACCAATCATGATGCTATTGCTTTGTCCTATCAGCGTACGAAATTCTCGTAATCCACAATTCTGGCACGCCTATGTGTTGTCCCTGCTGCACCAGGTCCTCCCATATTACCTTCTGTTACGGCGTGTAAATGAGGTAAGGTGCTCTACAGAAGGTAACTTTAGGCACCCGGCAGTGCATCCAGAGATAGATTCAACCTTCTGTAGTGCACCTTATAGCGGCGTGTAAAGGCGATGCGGGTACCGTTTGTAACCGTTGCTGCGTGCTCGTGCACGTGAAGCACCCGGTTGTTTCCACCATCCTGTAGCGGCGTGTAAAGGTACCTTTACTGCTATCATTTTCTAATTCCTCACTCTAAATTATCTCTATTGATGTATTTCTTTCATTTATATTTCCTTCCTATCTTCTGCAAACTTCAAATAAAGAGATTAATTCCATCTGTCACTCACAGTGAATGATCCACTTAGTTTTCTGCTGTCCACTTCCCATAGCATGAATATGCATGTCACATACTCGCGACACATCACTGCACAGGAAATCACTGGGAGGGGCTGTATTCTCTCTGGTCTGTGTCTCCAGCCAAGAAAGAGGTGCAATACAACACAGAAAATGTCACAGCATGGATTCCTGCTTACAGAAACAGATGGAGTCTAGATAAGTCAGATCAACAATAGCTCTCTCCCTCCTTGTCTTCATCAAAACAGAAGCTACTGAAACCTTAAACAGCACTGTTAGCAGAGGGAGGAGAGAACTTCTGAGGGGGAGTGCATAATTACATGACAGTTTATACAGCAGCCGGACTATTCCTGTTTGCTTATAATGGGGAGGACTAACCCAGGAGCTCCCTGAAGGGTCTGACAATGCTGATAGCATAGAAACTACAAACAGTACAATAATGATTTTACATGTTTCTAAAAGGTCTGCCCAGGCCCTATGCAAGGGTAATATTAGTATCATACTGAAAATGACCTGACAGTGTCCCTTTAACATAATGATTAAATATGATTATTTTTATTGATCACATGTATTTGTCTTGTATTCGGTTTAGATCATTTTTATGGTTCAGTTTATTTATAAGTTATCAAACATTTCAGTAAAAGGTTCACTAACTTTTTACAACCATCATATCTAGGTATAATGAGGGCTTTTATAATCTAAAAGTAAAGTTAATGGTTAAGTAACTTTTTGAGCAATTGGGTTTGTCATTTCCCTTAGGAAAAACCTGAAGAAAGCTTATCCATGTCAGACCAGACAGTGAATTTTATGAAGAAATACGAGGAAGCAGGTAGCTATATTGCCGCACTCAGGGGATTACACACTTTCTTGGATAATCTGCAAAATAATAAATTCAAAGTGGCATTTACTAACAAAACAAGAACTGAAGATCTTGGCTGTCAGATATTGGCTTGAATGTGGGGTCTTACAAAACGTTTTAAAGTGTTTCATGCCTAAGCAAGATCTGCCCTCATGATTTAATGGGTTTTATGTGATGTTACTTGTTATTAGTAGTTCACTGGTCATAAAGATATGGGTCCCCATTCGAGTCGGGCAGATTAAGTCTTTACTCCGGTCAGTAGTCTCTGGCAGCTAGATGGGAGCTCTAAAAATCACATATCGTCAGGGATCCCCAGAATTCTTTCAGTAACCAGGTGGGCATGACATTGTGGCATGACACAGAGATGACGCTAGCGGTAAAAGATTCTGGGGGTTTCCGTCCTGACCTGGCCGACAAACCAGAGTTTGGTGAATTGATTTTCCAATCGCCAAATTGTGACACTAGTCACTACAAAAGCTAGGTTGTGACACAGAATGTGAAGCCATTCACTACTTAAATTAGGTGGTGACACAGTCACTAGTTACAGGAATATAGGCAACAGGGAGGTTAGGTAATCCAGGGTAAGTTCCAGGAGAGATCGCAGTATTCAAGGAATAGATAAAGACGTAGTCATGTAATGGTCCAGGGTTAGGTTTTCCAGATCACAAAGAGGAGTCAGGGATTAAACAGAGGTGTATACAGGTCATGATGCAAGGGTCAAAATACCATCAGAATAACAACAAGTAAAAGTAACAGGCAAAAGAGTAATGAAGCAACAGTCCAGGTCAAATAACAGAGATCAGAACAAGATTGACACAGGAGTGCAGGCCCACACTACTTCAGATAAAATGTATAACTAGCAGCAATTTGGGAGAGGCTGCTCAGCTATGTGGCATAGCAATCACTGGAAGTAGGAACAGCTGATCAACCCAACCCCTCCCAGAACCAAAATTTAAGACTGCTTTGAAGATCAGCATACTGACAGCTCAGCACATTCAGGCACCAGTAACAGCATAACTAAAATAATGTCCCAGATGCGCTGCGCTGGGAGGGATCATGACACACAAAGTTTGGACATTCAGATTTATGGGCTTATCCAAACTAAAGACTTCTTATATACCAGATATCACCCATACTACTGATATGACTCCAAAAGATACATATGCGGTAAAAGGCATTTAAACAGTAGTGGCGTTCATAAAATGGGTTTCCCCATACACTAGATTAAAATATTAAAATGGGCTCCCTATAATGGTAGAGGGTTTGCTCCCCAGGAAAGAAGTAAATAGTGTTTGTTTTCTCCTCTAAATCATTTCAGTAACAATTGAGAAAAATGTGTCACCAACCAAGATTTAGCCCGCTGTCCTCCTTTATACAAACAGCCTTGGTGCCGCCATAATAAAATTGTGGGTAGCTAAAATGGGGTAATAGGAAAGCTAGAAAACCAGCTCCGTGACCACCTGGACATTAGAGCTAGGGAGGCATAAACGTGCACCAAAAATGGTGCCTTAATTAGATTTTTGCCAATGGTCCTTTTTGTTCCATGCTTCCATAATGTTTCTCCATGGCCTAGGGGTATAAGAAGAATCAACGTCTTCGAAATGTGGAGCTGGAGAAGGATGTTACAATACCATGGATGGCAAGAAGAACAAACACATCAATACTGGAACATATCAAGCCAGACATGTCACTGTAAAGAAGGATCACCAAGCTACGACTTGTTTACACATGTGAAGAGAGATATCACTGGAGAAGGACATCATGGTTGGAAGAAAAATAGGAACAAGGAAGAGGAAGACCAGCAACCGATGACTTGATACAATCAAGATAACAGTGGAAAAGAGCCTTGTGGAGCTATCTAGGTTTGAAAAAGACTCTGGTGAAGGTATCTGGGTTTTGGGAACACCCTGGTGGACCTATCTAGGCTTGGAGAAGACCCTGGTGGAGCTATTTAGGCTTGGAGAAGATCTTGGTGGACCTATCTAGGCTTAAAGAAGACCCTGGTGGAGCTATTTAGGCTTAAAGAAGACCCTAGTAGACCTATCTAGGCTTGGAGAAAACCCTGGTGGACGTATATAAGCTGGTGAAGACCTTGGTGGACCTATCTAAACTTGGATAAGACCCTGGTGGACCTATCTAGGCTGCCCAAAATCACTCTTCCTACAGAGCGTTCATCCATCAAATCACCATGGCTCAAGATGACGGCTATTAATAATAATAAAGAGGGGGTGGTATGCTCTGTGTACCATGCGGAATGGTAAACAATTTATCATAGACATCATATTTAATTTTAGGTCTAGAACAACAAATTGTGACCCTTTTTTCCTTGAAAGTGACCTTGAAAAGTTACTCCGTTCATACTGATTGCCTGGATGACGTCAGCATTAGCCAAAATGGTTATTACCCAATATACCCCTAAAAATATATATATCGTTTTTTCCTCTTTATTTTTTTTACTTTGCAGCTTAGCCCTGGCTATATAAACTTATTTTATCTTGTGTTAGGATTTTATCAGCTCAAAACAAAGCCTGATAATCTCTCTCTGTTTAATTAAAGCAATCCTCTTAGCTGCGAAATGCACGCATTAAGTAATTCTTTGAATATTCTGACATTTGTAAATTGAACATATTGTTTCTCCCAAGATAAAACAGTATAATTGATCTCTGTGCTTCAAAATAGCACTTTGTGTTTGGTGAGTGCTACGGGGGCTGCTTGTCCTTCTCTTGTCATTTACATTGTGTCACCCATCTATTCTAATATACAATTATTTGTTTTTCTATAATGCATCATTAACAGCTTGGTACATGACAAGTTAATATTATATTTGCTTTTATCACTATAGCAGAAAAACTATAAGGGGAGGGGCTTAAAGGGGCTCTCCAGTAAAAAAAAATAATGGCTAAATATGCTTAAAATGGAACGTTATACAAGTTACCAATATAATTCAGTTATCATAAGTGCCTCTATCTGAAGACATCACTCTAGGCCTGAGCTTGAAGGTCTGTTTCTGTGTTTTTTGCTCCATACATGACAGCATTTCCTGTATCACCTTATAATCAGTGCTATCTGTGAAGAGGGTTGGAACATTTCTCATTGTAATACCTAAGACAGAGCTAATGGCTGTAACCAGCAAAAAAGCAGCCTTAAACAAAGCACTGATAGCATTTGCAAGACACCAACTACTCTATGTTGACCACAAGTCAGAAGACGACCTGTTGGAACTTGGACCAGAGTGGTTATCTTCACATCAGGCACCTTTGATAATTATAATTGATCTATATTTAGTATGTTGTATTTTAAGCATACCATATGTAGATAGACAATTCCTTTAAGCTGTTTTATCTGTGGTTGAGAGAGAGATTGCTGCAACCAAAACAGTCTAATCCCTGAACTAGCAGTGGTCCCTTTAAGCCAGGGTCTCAAACTCCAGGCCTCGAGGGCCGTACACAGTGCTGGTTTTCAGGATTTCCATAGAATCAAATTACCAACTGTCAAATTCTAAGGAAATCCTGAAAACCTGGCCTGTGTGCGGCCTCAAGGCCTGGAGTTTGAGACCCCTGCTTTAAGCAAACCCCAACCCAATTAATAATTAGACATAAATGAAAGGAGAAACCAAAAAAATGAGCTGGAGTATAAGTTGGTATATGTGCAATAAAGCACGTTCACGCCCAATTTCACAGACAAAACCCGGGACAAAAACACAAAATGAGCATATCTATTTACATAAAAGCCTTTGTCTGTCTGTTTGTTCCCAAAATAGCACTACCTAGATCAGGGGTCTCAAACTCCAGGCCTCGAGGGCCGCACACAGTGCAGGTTTTCATGTTTTCCATAGCATTTCACAGTTGGTAATCAAATGACCAACTGTCAAATTCTAAGGAGATCCTGAAAACCTGGACTGTGTGCGGCCCTCGAGGCCTGGAGTTTGAGACCCCTGACCTAGAGGATACTGGCTGCAGTGCAGGTAGACCCAAGTGTCTCCTGATTGGCTAGATTGTAAAAAAAAAAAAGTCTTTCCATGCTCATACGCAGTAACTGATGTGGCTGCCATATTTATACACTCAGCCATGCGCAGTAGCGGGCCAGGTGTAGCGGTGGCCATATTGCTACCCCCGATCATTTCTTTAGGAAGGGACGTGGCGTTGTTGTTTATTAAAATTTTAGCAGGGGTCTGGGAGTAAGACCCACAGGCAGTGGGCGCAGGTGGGCCAAAACCCCCCTTGCATAGGATACACTCACCAACTCACATGGTCACGCCCACCTTAAAGCACACCATACATTCAGTAGGTGTCACCACCTTCATTGGTGGGTGTGAACAGTTTCTTTTGTGGGCGTGGTGACATTTCCTCCCATCCACTACAATCATGCAAGGCCGACCTTTGACCACCCCTCAACCACACCCCTATCACTTGACGCAAGTCACATCACACCTGGAAGGATCACATACAATCTAGACTCTCCCACCAGATCATAGCTAACCTTCCCGCCATATTACTACACTCGCTGATGTGCAGTATCACTCAGGGTGTAACCATGCTCACAGTATTACATGCACCTATTCTTTTTGCATTTAGTAAGCTAAAACATTAAACTAATATATAATCTCACATGTTCTAGAATATCCTGATGCAATAGAATCGGGCCCCTGTCTAGTACCTTATAATAAGTAAAGGAGTACATAATAGTACATGTAAATAATATAGGAAACTCAGTCAACTGTGTCAAGGTGTTCCCATCAGGGCAGTCCTACTCTAGTATTAACCCCTTCACTCCGTGCGATTTTCCGTCTTTCCCTCCCCTTCTTCCAAGAGCCATAACTTTTTTTATTTCTCTGTCAATATAGACATATGAGGCTTGTTTTTTGCAGGACGAGTTGTACTTTCAGATGAAATAATTTTTTTACCATATAATATACAGGGAAATGGGAAAGAAATCCAAGTGTGGTGAAATTGCAAAAAAAGTGCAATTACACATTTTTTTTGGGGGGGTTTAGTCGCCATGTTCACTATATGGTAAAACTGACAAGTCAATCTGATGCCTCGGGTTGGTACGAGTTCGTAGATACCAAACGTATACTTTTAATGTTATCTAAGTGGTGAAAAAAGTTCAGAAGTTCTTAAAGAAAACATTTCCCTTTTGTGCCATGTTCTGTGACCGGTAGAAATCTCATTTTTCGGGATCTGGGGCCGTGTGATGGCTTATGTTTTGCGTCTTGAGCAGACGTTTCTAATGATACCATTTTTGGGTGGATGCACTGTTCTGATATCCTGTCCTTGCATTTTATTTCTATGTTGCAGCAGTAAAAAAAACCATAATTTTGCCGTTTTTGTTTTTTTTTCTGTTACTCTGTTTACAAATTGGATGAATTGATTTTATATCTTAATAGATTGGGCATTTCTGAACACGGTGATACCAAAAGTGTGTATATTTTCTATTTGTTTCATAGGTTTTTTATAAAATAGTTTTACTTTCAGTGGGGCAAACGGGGTGTGATTTGAAATTGTTAGTGGTTTTTTTCATATTTTTACAAACTTAATTTTTTTTTATGTTACTTTTCCCCCTAGACAGCCTCAGTGCTCCTCAGTATGAGTGCTTGCCCTGTGTTCGGAATGGCTACAGCATTTCTGAACATAGGGGAAACGATCACTCCCAACCGGTGACATCACTAGTAGGAAATGATTCAGAACAGCTTTCGAGGTCATCGCATGACCCCGGGCTGTCCAGGTAACAGCGGGGGTCCCATGATCGCTTAGCGGGTCCTCCAATAATAGCGGGGAATGGCCACTGACAGCTTGATCCAAAGGGTTAACAGCACCGATCAGATCACTGATCCGATCTGTGGTGTTAGCTGCACATCTCAACTGATGAGATTAGCTGAGATGGGTGATGGAGGATGCGAGCTCAGTGCGTGAGGTCACATCGGGGCGGGACACGGCTTGGTGAAGGGGTTAAAACCTTACCTTGCGTCAGTGACATCAATGTGAATAAGGGTAAAGAAACACAGTGCTCCGACCACAGGAACCTGTCAATGGGAGGTATATAGATGATGTGCCGAGCTCAAAGGGGAAACTACACTCCTATTTGTACGGAATATAAAAAAAAATAAAGAAAAACAACAAAAAAAATGCTCATAAGTTGGCATAGATCCAATGGGAACTAGGAACTTCATCTAGATATCTCCTACAGGTCCCTGTGCTTCTCTGCCCTTATTCACATTGATGTCCCATGGTAAGATATTAATACTAGCGTAGGATCATCCCGATGGGCACACCTTGTCATGGTAGGATGTTTTTTACCCTTTTGATCAGTGTTAACCAAGTGCCTTATATTATTTACATATACTATACTGTTTACTTATTTACTTTGCTCATTTTAGTTTTTTTTTCTCTTGGGTTTTATAGATGGAAGGAACAAGTAAGACAAAAAGAAAAGTAGCTTAGCAGAGTGTCATCAGTCTCTACTAATTCATTTACAGTTTGGAAAAAAAATGTCCAAAAATTCCCCTATGATAACATTTTTTTGCTGTACTTATCTTTAAAATTCTTCTTTCCCTTAGTCCTCACTGTCTAGATTGCAACTCAATGTTGTGCCTTCCCTAAGGACATCACAGACAGTGATCACAAGCTAAACTGAACCCGCAGGATAGCAACAGAAGCCAAGTGATGGGGACAAGAGGCCAATTTTAATTTGAAGGTGAGTTTAAAATGTGTTCTGTTATAGTAAGGGGTTAAAAATGTGTAACACCAGCATCTCCCATTTAAAAAAAACTTGCAGAATTTATGATACAGCCTCACTTTATATGGAGCTATATTTGTCACATGGCGTTTGGCTCAAAACTCAGTGTCATGGTGGCATCTGGCGCTGTTCACACTACAGACTCTGATACTCCACACTGAGGTTTCTCTGATGATTCTCAGATACACAATCAGGCTCAGGCATCGACCAGCTGTGTTCTCATTAGTGATCGGGCTAGCAGGAGTTAATCTCTGTATGACTCCTGGGTACCTCTAGGATCACATGTTCTGGGAAACCTATCACAGTCACTCCCCACCTTTTTAAGATGGTGGAATCTGTCTTCCCATGCCGACTATAGCTTTTGTGATACTGGTCCTTGGTTGCTGTGATCTAGTTGCTGGAGACCTATTTACTGCAGTTTGGTGTGCTGTGGAAATCCTCTTGTTTCCTAATTATTTCCTCCTGCTTGTTTTGTCTTATACCTGTGTATGTGATTGCTGTAAGTTGAGTCTTTGGTTTCCCAGTTTGTCTATTTGTTTGAATGTACCAACCCTAGAAAAGAGCAGAGATGCAAAGAGGATACCATCAAGGAGACTGGGTTCATAAAACTTCACATTTATTTTTCCATGTTAAAAATATAGTTTTATGTGGTTAGACTGCCATGACAGTCTTGGTGGCAAAACACAAAGAAACCAACTATTAAAAGGCCTTAATCCTAGTGTTACCAACACTGTCCCGGCCCTCACCTGAGGTGGGAAAGAAGGGTTATTAGTTCAGGACTGTCCAGGAGCAAGGCAAGGTTGATAGCCCAGACATGTTCACCATCAGAGAAATCACTGGGATAAGGGACAGCAAGGGCCCCCAAGCCAATGTGACAGCCTAGGAGTTCCCGATACCCCTGTGATCAACCACTACTCTGTGACAGTATTACTGTTTCCAACAGAATGAGTGGCTGGGAGTGTTGTACAGATGGAGAAATGACAGAGTCTCTGATCTCTGGATCGGCGTGTAAGAAAATGTGGCGCCCCTGCGACCAGGGTGGCCACATAGGGAACTGCAGCCAGGCAAAGAGATAGACAGTTTGTGTAACAAACACCCTCACAGACACACACACCCACTAGAGGCAGCACCCAACCCGGAGCCCGGGACTCTAGGCGGGCAAGGGGTGGTGGGTTTAGAGGAAAGTGGGTGGGAAGAATGTAAATCAGGTGACAGAGAGCACAAGTAGGGGAAAAGAGGAGGAAGGAGTTAGTAGGCCAGAGTGAGCCGAGCAGACAAGAACAGACAGACAGTAACACATCCCGGTGGGATTGGGTTCCCTGGAGACACAGAATCCACAGAGTCACAGAAACCATGGAGAGAAATCTCATCCATAGCCGGCATCCCAGGGACGTTTGAGGAAAGAGACCAGACTGGTATCACCGGGACCGAGCAACACCGGCCAACTACCGGCGGAGCTAGTTTTCCCTAATTGGGCTGGAATCACACGGGTTAGGCTACCTTCACATTACGATTTGAAGGGAGCCGATGCTGTCCGATATAAATCGGACAGCATCGGCTCCCTTCTGATGCCTGGAATCGGGTGCCAAATAGGCACCCGATTCCGGCATAAAATCGGCGCCGGGCTGCAAAAAAAAAAAAAAAATAAATGTTATTCTCACCTCCCCCCGAGCCCCCGCCGTCTTCCGCCATCTTCTGCCATCTTCTTCTAGGCTCCCGGTGGCTCCCGCAGGCTGCCGGTGTCAGCAGAGGTGTACCTCTGCTGTACACAGGACCTGCGGTGATGTCACAGTCACGTGACCGCGGGTTCACCATGGTGAACCCGCGGTCACGTGACTGTGACATCACCGCAGGTCCTGAACAGCAGAGGGAGCGCTCTGCTGACACCGGCAGCCTGCGGGAGCCACCGGGAGCCTAGAAGAAGATGGCAGAAGATGGCGGAAGACGGCGGGGGCTCGGGGGGAGGTGAGAATAACCTTTATTTTTTTTTTTTAACACTTGTGCTCCTAGTTAGGAGCAGTTTTACTGTACTGAGCATGCTCAGTACAGTAGAACGGGGTCCGAGGAGACATAGATGTTTCCTCGGACCCTTCTCCATAGGGCCCCATGTTATAGGGATCGGGTCAGATCGGATGTGCACTAAATGCCATCCGATTTAGTCCGATCCGAATCTGTCAGATTTTATTTTCGGTGCTAAAATCGAAGCAGGCTCCGATTTTAGCACCGATAATAAAATCGGACATAATCGGATCAGACCAAATCGGATGGCATTTAGTGCACATCCGATTCGGTCCGATCCCCATAGGGATACATGGGGTCCGAAAATCGGTCCGATGCTGTCCGATTTTTTTCGGACAGCATCGGAAATCCGAAAATCGTTATGTGAAAGCACCCTTAGATGGAGCGTGGTAACACCTTGGAAGATAGGGTTACTGCAGGCTAGGCACATACCAGAGTGTCGGCTCTGAGGGGAACTGAAGCAATATTCCAGCTTCCCAGACAAACCGACGGAGAGCTTCAATTACAGGTTGGAGTACCCAACACAAGCGTTGGAAGCACAGCAGCAACCACGAGGACCCACAAGGGTCCGAGCTGCCATCATACAATCCGGAGAGAAAACAGAGAGGGAGAGAACAGCCAGAAATGATGCTTAGAAGGAGTGAGGGGCCTCAGTGCGACAGCCTGGCTGCACAGGGTTGAGTGTTCCCAGAGTTAACTGAACTGTGTTGAGAACTGTACTGTGCATTGCTGTGAGTTGTTTGAAGAGCTGACAAGTAAACCCGGTGAACCCTGCCTGAGTGTCCGTGTCTGATTCCAGGTATTCTGAACTGTGCATCATACCTTTTATCCTGCCAGGAGCAGCCCGATCCACGGAGGGCTCATCCATCTGGCTGCAGCCCCATCTATCCCTCCATCCTCTTGGTAGAGCAGCACTGCAGCGGTGGTCCCTGTATTGACCACAACCCGTGGGTGGTGTCACGACAAACCTTATCCATTGTATATATGCCCTTTTACTTGTGAGAACCCGGGACACGGTCCGGACCAGGACCTCCGTGACATCCCCAGCAGTACCCCGGTCCGGTACCGAGTACCCCGTCCCAGTGGGCTCCACAACTAACTCTCAATTGTAATGCTATAGCATTCAGATCCTAGCTAAATAACTGATTTTTTATAACTTACTTTCTCACTATATCTCAGTTTTGTATATTTTTACATATTGATTATAATAAACATTTTGACATTTGATCTACCGGTAATTATTAATTATGGTCCTTTTTTGTGTTCCTTTATGTGGAACCTCTCCTTCCTTTGGACACAATTCTTTTCGTGTTATAAATATTATTAAATGATGGAAAATCCATTTAAAGAGAATCTATCACTTACAACAAATATCTTATTTTGCACTTGGTATAAAAGTCGCTGCTCCCCTAAATCCGGCGATGTTTTTCTTGTTTTCCTGTGCCTCTCCTTTCCTGAGATATGACCCCTTCTTCCCTTTATTTAAATCTAGTCTGTTAAGTCCAGGGGGTGTGGCTCTTTTGAACATGCCCACAAAGAGCTGAGACTCAACCCTCTTGGCTAAGAAGATGAGATTTTTATCCAAGGGAAAAAGTTCCATATCTAAGGAATGGAAAGGCCTAGAAACAAAAGAAAAACAACACTGGATTCAGGACAACGCAGGATTTACCCCAGACACAACAAATAATATTATCATAGCAAGTGACAGATCAGCTTTAATACTCTAGTTAAAAATAATGTGAATGCTCATGTGCTGTGATATTTCCTGCAGCTACGATAATACTCTACAACATTGTATAATTGTTTGCTTTGATCCGTGCATCCCCCATCGGGCCGCGTTGTCTGTTCCACTTACCAGCCTCATCTGCAGCACAATGTGACACCACGCATGCCATCTCAGGGGGGGCTCAGGGTGAATTTGTCATTCTGCTCACTTTGTAAAGCAATATCTCTTGACCATTTAAATGAGATGAGTTGGGTATTTAACAGGCGTCCCCCGGAGAGTCGCCGTGCCCCGCGCTGCCCTGTAAATCGCTTCTGCCCCAGCAGTGGTTAAATGCAATTGACAAGTTATTGTAAGTGACTCCTGCTAGAAAGCAGCGTGGGCTCCCTGCATACATATGAGATACTGTCATTTACAGGCTTTATATCTCTGCAATAGACATGAGGCGCTGACATAAGACATGTTAATCCCCTCAGCTTCCACAGAAATCCTCGCACGCTGCATTCTGCTACTTGGCAAAATGTCTTTGGAGATTTCACGATCAGACGCACAAGCAATTTGGCCTCCGCTGTGGTGGAAATGTGTTTAGAGCAATTCTGTTCTATCCAAAATAGATCTACTTATACATGGGAATTAGGAGTTGTCTTAACTCCTGGCATACCAGCAACGGCCAATCAGACAATGCCGATGGAGGGGATACTGCCTCTATTATTGTATTACATTCTCATATGAATGATCCATGGGGGGGCTGATATTATAAGCCTGGGTCATATTATGTCTTACTTAGAGATCGGATGTTAAAAATAAATAATTACATCACTTACCTAGTATTGTACTCCGGTGCTGAAATCACAAGTCTGCCGGTTAGTGTTGGAAACAGGCAGGACGTTTTTTGGAAGACAACGTCAAACAACACGCATGCATAGTAAGGTACACTAAATATTCCCAATATAGTTCAGTATTAAAATCTAAGAAAAGACTCAATGGAATGCTAAAAAGTATTTAATGTATATACACCGTGACTGCACCAGCAGAATAGTGAGTGCAGCTCTGGAGGATAATACAGGATGTAACTCAGGATCAGTAATGTAATGTATGTACACAATGACTCCACCAGCAGAATAGTGAGTGCAGCTCTGGAGTATAATACTGGAGGTAACTCAGGATCAGTAATGTAATGTATGTACACAGTGACTGCACCAGCAGAATAGTGAGTGCAGCTCTGGAGTATAATACAGGATGTAACTCAGGATCAGTAATGTAATGTATGTACACAGTGACTGCACCAGCAGAATAGTGAGTGCAGCTCTGGAATATAATACAGGAGGTAACTCAGGATCAGTAATGTAATGTATGTACACAGTGACTGCACCAGCAAAATAGTGAGTGCAGCTATGGAGTATAATACAGGAGGTAACTCAGGATCAGTAATGTAATGTATGTACACAGTGACTGCACCAGCAGAATAGTGAGTGCAGCTCTGGAGTATAATACAGGAGGTAACTCAGGATCAGTAATGTAATGTATGTACACAGTGACTGCACCAGCAGAATAGTGAGTGCAGCTCTGGAGTATAATACAGGAGGTAACTCAGGATCAGTAATGTAATGTATGTACACCGTGACTGCACCAGCAGAATAGTGAGTGCAGCTCTGGAGGATAATACAGGATGTAACTCAGGATCAGTAATGTAATGTATGTACACAATGACTCCACCAGCAGAATAGTGAGTGCAGCTCTGGAGTATAATACTGGAGGTAACTCAGGATCAGTAATGTAATGTATGTACACAGTGACTGCACCAGCAGAATAGTGAGTGCAGCTCTGGAGTATAATACAGGAGGTAACTCAGGATCAGTAATGTAATGTATGTACACAGTGACTGCACCAGCAGAATAGTGAGTGCAGCTCTGGAGTATAATACAGGATGTAACTCAGGATCAGTAATGTAATGTATGTACACAGTGACTGCACCAGCAGAATAGTGAGTGCAGCTATGGAGTATAATACAGGAGGTAACTCAGGATCAGTAATGTAATGTATGTACACAGTGACTGCACCAGCAGAATAGTGAGTGCAGCTCTGGAGTATAATACAGGAGGTAACTCAGGATCAGTAATGTAATGTATGTACACAGTGACTGCACCAGCAGAATAGTGAGTGCAGCTCTGGAGTATAATACAGGAGGTAACTCAGGATCAGTAATGTAATGTATATACACGGTGACTCTCCATAGACATTGTAGAGCCAGCAATATCCTTTGAATCTTTCCACCTACAAGAGAGAGGATCTATTAAAGGGAACCTGACAGGGGATTCATGCTACCTGAACCACTGGTCTTCCGAGGTGCATCATCCCCACCAGGTCTATGGCAGCTGTTTCCGACTCCTCCCCTTGACTTTGTGTCATTATACAGAGAGACCTGTCAATCTGGGGTACTGGTGTGCGGAGAAGTCATCTCAGACCCATAGTGCCCGCCAGCTCTATAAACTGTTTTTTCCTGAACCACTGCCGTATCTTAACACTGCTGCAATGATACAGCCGGCCTCGCCCTGTGATCTGGCCGGCCTCGCCCGTGGTCTGGCCAGCCTCTCCCCGTAGTCTGGCCGGCCTCGCCCCGTGGTCTGGCCGGCCTCGCCCCGTGGTCTGGCCGGCCTCGCCCCGTGGACAGGCCGGCCTCGCCCCGTGGACAGGCCGGCCTCGCCCCGTGAACAGGCCGGCCTCGCCCCGTGGTCTGGCCGGCCTCGCCTCGTGGTCTGGCCGGAGTCGCCCTGTTGTCAGGCCGGGTCGCCCCTGGTCGGGCAGGGTTCGCCCCATGGTCGGGCCAGACTCTCCTAGGTCTCTTTTAAGATTTTGACATTTTATTTTACAGAATAGGGCACTAAACGTTCCCCATTGGGGTCAGATGTTGATCTTTGAGTCCCCTCCATCTAGTTACGGTATGTCACATCTGTAGGTCATAGCAGTATTATCGGTAAAGACTTTTCCATCTTCCAAATGTTCTCCTTTCTTGTGACTTTGAAGAAGAAGAAAAATCAATTAATTCTATGTTCCTTCCCACAATTCCCAGTCCTGTTGACTGTTTATCCTGTGTGAATGGGTATTTAATTACATAACTAAATATCAAGTGCAGGCAGGTTGCACCAGTCCCCATTAAAGGCGCGGTCCCTGGGGGAGCATCAGGAGGTGTTAACTGCAGGAAAATAAAGGTTAGCAAAGCTACATTAGGATCTTTAAATCATTTAAAAAAGTTGTAAATGTTAAATGTCATCTGGATATTTGGCAGCGATGCGGAAAGATGAAGCAGAATTATGAAGGTTGCTCCTGTTTTATTCACGCTGCACATGGGCCTGGGAGTGGGGCTGTTCTCGTGGAGCGCAGCTCTGCAGTAACATCCGGCCAGTGGGAAGTAAGCTTTTAAGAAGGAACATATATAATTTATGTTAATTTACAAAGCTACTATAAACCTGATACTCTGTTAACTAGCAAAGTTAGCAAATCAGCTGTTAATTAGCCAGAAAAGTTATGAGTTTACCTCTTGAGATGTTACTCCCCTGTCCCGACTCCAGCTGCGATCTCCGCTTCTGTCCCCTACGGCAATCTCCCTTCCTAGTCCACATCTGTCACGCAAGAGCGCACAGACTCCCAGTGTCTGGTGGAACACAAGGGTGACATCAAGGATGGAATGGAAGCAAGGCCCTGGCGATAGGGAGAGAAGTCACCTTCTGACACTCACCTGTGTCTGCACCCTAATCTCCCTATCATCCCTATACAGTTCCTCTTCCCCCCATCGCCGTAATGTGTCTAGGCTTTCACTGACAATAGACTCACCCTAGTTAGTGTGTAGACCAGCGAGGACACTAGTCTCACCACTGCAGTAATCCAACACAAGGAAAGGGACATAGACAGATGGAAAATAGACATAAAAGGATAAACTCCAAAACTCCTCAATTGCAGCAAAACACCACAGCTGCAGACATCACCACTCCAGCTTCTTCCAGAGACAGGCTCCTTTCAAAGTGGTTAGCATAGAAAGAGATCTATCACTGGCGTCAGCTGATAAATCAGCAGACTCTTTATAGTGGAGGGGAGTGGTCATCAAAAATCTTCACCTGAGATTAATGGCCACTTTACACACACCAACTTATCTGTCCAACTTCTGACCAACTTACTGGTTGCAGTGAAATCATGGACACATTGCTCCATTTTGTGGCTGTGCACAAATGGAACAATGTGTCCATGATTTCACTGCAACCAGTAAGTTGGTCAGAAGTTGGACAGCTGAGTTGGTGTGTGTAAAGTGGCCCTTAGGCTTAGGCTGGTTTCACACTGCAGTTTTTTCCCTGATCAGATTCGGTCAGGTTTGTGTGCCAAAACCAGGAGAGGAACTTGCAGAGAAAAACTATAATTGAAAGATTGACACCTGTTCTGAGTTTTGGAGACTGCAGTGTGAAAAAAGCCTTACAAAGAACAACCACATCGGAAAGAGTCCTTAACCCCTGCAGAACCAAGAGAAAGTATATATATTTAAATACAAGTTATAAACCTGTGATCCATACAGCATGGTAACCTTCAGGTTCAAGTCTCGTCAACAGTCTCTCTAGGGTGGGATACATTGCTGACTGTTGGTAAGCCCCTGCCCCTGTGTTGCCTTCATTTCATATATTGCTCTAGTCTGGTATCTGACTACAGTGAGGAAATAAAGTATTTAGTCAACCACCAGTTGTGCAAGTTCTCTCACCTAATAAGCTGAGGTCGGCCTGTAATTGACATCATAGGTGACCTCAACTGTGAGAGACAAAATGAGAAAACAAACCTGAATATCACATTGTCTGATTTGGAAAGAATTTTTTTTCTTAATTTTGGTGGAAAATAAGTATTTGGTCAATAACAAAAGTTCATCTCAATACTTTATTATCTCCTTTGTTGGCAATGACAGGGGTTGGCACACACTGGTGCTGGTATGTTGTCCCTTTTTCTCTAGAGCAGTGATGTTTCGGGGCTGTCGCTGGGCAACATGGACTTTCAACTCCCTCCAAAGGTTTTCTATAGAGTTGAGATCTGGAGACTGGCTAGGCCACTCCAGGACCCTGAAATGCTTCTTATGAAGTCACTCCTTCTTTGCCCTGACGGTGTGCTTGGGATCATTATTATGCTGAAAGACCCAACCACGTTTCATCTTCAATGCCCTTGCTGCTGGAAGGAGGTTTTCACTCAAAATCTCACGATACATGACCCCTCCATTTTTTATTTACACGGATCAGTTTCCCTGGTCCCTTGGCATAGAAACAGCCTCAAAGCATGATGTTGCCACCGCCATGCTTCACAGTTGGTATGGTGTTCTTTGGACACAACTCAGCATTCTTTCTCCTCCAAACACGATGAGTTGTGTTTCTACCACAGTTCTACTTTGGTTTCATCTGACCATATGACATTTCCCAATACTCTTCTGGATCATCCAAATGCTCTCTAGCAATCTTCAGATGGGCTCGGACATGTACTGGCTTAAGCAGGGGGACACATCTAGCACTGCAGGCTCTGAGTCCCTGGCGGTGTAGTGTGTTACTGATGGTAGCCTGTGTTATGTTGATCCCAGCTCTCTGCATTCACTAGATCTCCCCGTGTGGTTCTGGGATTTTTGCTTATCGTTCTTGAGATCATTTTGACCCCACGGGGTGAGATCTTACATGGAGCTTCAGATCGAGGGACATTATCAGTGGTCTTGTATGCCTTCCATTTTCTAATTATTGCTCTCACAGTTGATTTCTTCACACCAAGCTTCTTTCCTATTGCAGATCAAGTCTTCCCAGCCTGGTGCAGGGCTACAATTTTGTTTCTGGTGCCCTTCGACAGCTGTTTACGGTCTTCACCATAGTGAAGTTTGGAGTGTGACTGAGGTTGTGGACAGGTGTCTTTTATACTGATAACCAGTTCAAGTAGGTGTCAGTACTACAGGTAATGAGTGGAGGACAGAGGAGCCTCGTAAAGAAGACGTTACAGGTCTGTGAGAGCCAGAAATCTTGCTTGTTTGTAGGTGACCACATACTTATTTTCCACCATAATTTGAATAAAATATCTTTCCAAATCAGACAATGTGATATCCAGGATTTGTTTTCTCATTTTGTCTCTCATAGTTGAGGTCACCTACGATGTCAATTACAGGCCGACCTTATCTTTATAAGTGGTAGAACTTGCACAATTGGTGGCTGACTACATTTTTTTCCCCACTGTATCTACTTTGTTGCTTCCGACTGCTATCAATAACCAACTTCTACTATCGGCTCAGTCAGGGGCTGACTGGCGACGCAAACCCTGGGTGGCAAAATTTTTCCGGCAGCCCTTGGGTGAGGACCGGGGGAGGGGAGGGGTGGATGGTGCATCTCAGTCCCTCCAGCCCTTAGGTGAGGACCAGGGGGATGGGTGCTATCGGAGATTTTCGGCGGCCCGTCTCAGTCCCTCCAGCCCTTGGGGGGGGGGTGCTGTCGGGAATTTTCGGAGGCCCACCTCAGAGCCACCAGCCCTTAGGTGAGGTCCGGGGGGGGGGGGGGGGTGGCCCGTTTCTGTGGGTGGGCGGCCCTAGGTGGGGGCTATACCACCAGCCCGCCCCTGGTCTCAGTACAGCTATTTGTGGCATAGTTAACGCCCTTCACTTCACTATCAAGGTATCTTATAACCAACTCGTTTCTGCTATTCCTGGTGCTGTTCACACCCTCAAGGCTGCTGAAGGTACCTGATAACTAACTTTTTACTCCATTTCTGGTGTTGTCCATACTCTTAACTCCATTTATACTGGTCCTCACTATTCCAAGCTGTCCAGCACACCCAGCTCCATTATGTAATTGGCTGTGGTCCACACTGCTCACCCTTAGCTATGGTTTATAAATCCACCTCATCTCAAAGGTGTAGTGGTATCAACACCTTGTGCCTGTCATGAGTGTGCTGTGTCCTGATGTCACCTCTGGAGGACCTGAGGTCAGTGGGTCTCATCGTTTAATCGATTGCAGGCCTTCTGTAGAGTTCACTTGGTTATTGTCTTGCTGATGTACTTGCTCTTCTATACTGAAAGAGTTAAGGACTCCTTCCCTGCTGGCTGAGAATTCTATTAGCCTTCATTCCAGCTGCAGCTTGTGATCATGTCTCCCTTCTGCTATATCTATCCACCCCTGGCCTCACTCCATGCCAGATATAGAATTGTTATTCTGACCTCAGTGGAGGAGCGTGTGTCTGTTAAAGCAGAAGAATTTGTTTCTTAAGCAGCAGCACAGCTTCCAATGCAAAATCTTGGAGCCTTTGCTTTTCTGTTGCCTTGTCTGTGATACTTGTGTTTTTCCTTGTTCACCTGCTCCTTCACTCCCTTGGGTGGGAGAAGGAGGAACACCTAGGTAAGTCGTATCCAGGAGCTTAGCTAGGTAGGAGACCCAGACATCCCCATCTTCAGGGGTAATCATCTCCGTTTCAATATCTGCCACCTCGTTCTCCTCCACAACATGGTTCTTGGTGATCATCTCAACATTTGCCTACTCCTGTTCCACTTGATGGAGATACGAAGACCTGCCAGGGCTTTGTTAATCAATGAACTGTTCATTTTAAACTTTGTCCCTAGCAATGTAGCAGTGGCTTTAATTTATCTTATTGTTGTCTGGGGTCACCTTGTCTTGGATGACACTATGGACTGTTCCAAAGCAAAAAAAATACAAAACATTAAACCTAGATGAGAGGGGAAATAGTTTTTGGGGTTAACACTGTCCTCCACCAAGGACAAGCTTGTTGTGCCTATGCCTATTATTTTCAGTTCCTCTGAGTTCATGGAACCAGCCCTCATTGATTCCGGAGCTGCAGAGAATTTATATTGGCTTCTCATTAGTCAGAAACTGAAATTTCCTTCTGTTTCTCAGCGGACACCACTGAAACTCAGCAAATGTGTTCACAATCTGATAGTTGCATCACTTTTGGTTGAAGAAGGTAACTATCCAGATTGGAGCACTTCATGTTGAGAACAGTTCATTTTTTAGTTTCGACACTTTCTGATGATCCAGTGTTCTTGGGACTTTCATGGCTCACGTTCCAATTGAGTAGTCTAACATCTGTGGGAATATTTCTTTTTTTAAATTGCCATTACAGTGCTACCATATTCACCGACTCTTCCTGTAATTCCATCACCTCCAACTTGCATACTTCTTTTTAGGACTTTGTAGATGTCTTTTCTTCAAGCAGGTCAAAATGCTACATCTTATGACCATGCCCAACTCTTTTTTCTGGAACTGAACCATCCGGAGGGAGAGTTTATCCCCTATCTCTTTCCTGAAGCCGATTCAATGTCACTTATGTTAAAAAGAGATTTGAGAGTAGATTCATCTGGAATTCTATGTTTCTGGCCAGTGAAGACTCTTCTTTGTAAAGAAGACAGAAAATTCTCTCTGAACATAAATAAAATCATCATAAAAACATTATCCATTGCCACACATTTGTTTGCTTTTTGGTTGGATTAAGGGAACTTTCATCTTCAGAAAATGACGTCTCTGTGACACTTATAATCTAATTCACATTAAGAGGGCAATGAATGGAAAACTATGTTCAACACCCATGATGGTCAATATTAATATCGTCATGCCTTCTGGATTATGCAACACACTGGCTGTGTTTCAGCATTTTGTGAATGAGATCATTTTGTGTATCAATATGTCTTTGGAGAAGATTAGGATGTCATCCATTTAGACAATATTGGATTCACACCAAATCGTTTCTGCTATTCCCGCTGCTGTCCACACTTTTGACTCTTCTAACAAGTTACTGATAACGACCTCAACTCTGGAAATCTCAGGTTTTTATTGCTCCTTCAGCCCTACTCTTTGCTATCAAGATAACTACGGTAAATGCCAAATTGTCTCACCTATTCCTGTTGCTGTCAGCAACTGCAACTCCCCTAGACATAGGTTGCTTCTGTCCTACTTGTCTTTGCTCTTCTTGTTTGCTGCTGCCCACTGGCAACAAGTTGTCAAATTGCCCCTTCCTCTAGTGGTGGGTGCAGACAGAATTGAATCTTTTTTTTTTAATCTTAGCTCTTGTATCAGAAAACGGTGCTATACTATACAGATACTGTCACATCCCCACCAAAGCCTACTCCTGTGACATCTGCTCCTGTCACCAGGCTCGGACGTATACACCCTATATACGTGGTGCTGGTGATAGAAGAGAAGTCATAAAGTCTGATTAGCGTAGGCTCTGCAA
Organism: Allobates femoralis; assembly: GCA_033576535.1. Classification (NCBI taxonomy): domain Eukaryota; kingdom Metazoa; phylum Chordata; class Amphibia; order Anura; family Aromobatidae; genus Allobates; species Allobates femoralis. Next base: position 108,495,700 of record JARQOC010000010.1, on the reverse strand, counting down.
CTCCACTAAGTCTAGAGTGGTTGGGACCTGCTGTACTTTAGTCTGACTAGTGTGTGTGTGTGTGGTCCAGCTGAAGTCCTTAACTCCTAAGCTTCAGTCTATTAGAAAGCACCACAACCTACTAATACCTTCAGCTTCTTGCTGGAAGCTGTCAGAAACAGCTTTTAGTTCCCCTGACTAGTCTCCTGTCTTGAATTGGGGTTTGCCTGGTTACTTCATCCTGTTTTTTGGACCCTTCTTCTGCCTCACAATTTTGTACCTTGCTGCCATTTTTGTTTTGACTCGCTCCCTGACAACACTATCAGATCCTGAGTTTGTCCTTTTCCTGACCTTCCAGCTTTGACCCTGCTTGGTGACTTTCCAGTCTCTGGACTGAAGCCCTTCCATAGACAGCAATCTACTGAATCCGGTTGTAAATCCAGATCTCTTTATAGGGGTTAAGGGGTGTCAGGGTTTCTCAAGGTTCTGCCTAATGGAGCCGCTTGTGCCTAGTCTGTCCGAGATTATTATTATTATTTATTTATTTATATAGGCCATGAGATTCCATGGCGCTTTACATATAGAAAGGGTAGACAATGAAGGTACAATATTTATGGACAATCAAGTCATACAGATACAGGAGGGGAGAGAGCCATGTCCGCGAAGGCTCACCATCTATGGGGATGGGTGGGGATACAGTAGGAGGGGGTGGTGCCTATCGAGAGATGGCGCAGTGGACTGGGTCTCATTGCAGGTTGTAGGCTTGATGGAAGAGGTGGGTCTTTAGGTTTCTTTTGAAGGTTCCCAGGGTAGGAGCGTGTCTAATGTGTTGGGGCAGAGAGTTACAGAGTATGGGTGAAGCACGGGAGAAATCCTGTACTACTGGATTGTGAGAAGAGGAGATGAGAGGGGAGTAGAGGAGGAGCTCTTGGGAGGATCGCAGGTTGCGGACGGTAGATATCGGGAAACCATGTCAGAGATGTATTGAGGGGACAGGTTGCGGATGGCTTTGTATGTCATGGTTAGTGTTTTAAACCGGGAACTCTGAGAAGTGGGGAGCCAGTTAAGGGCTTGGCAGAGGGGGGAGACAGGGGAGTAGCGGGAAGACAGATGGATTAGTCGGGCAGCAGAGTTCAGGATAGATTAGAGAGGTGCAAGGGAGGTAGTGGGGAGGCCAGTAAGTAGGAGGTTGCAGTAGTCAAGGCAGGAGATGAAGAGAGCGTGAATGAGTGTTTTAGCAGTGTCGTGGTCAAGGAAAGTGCTTTCCGGGAAATGTTTTTGAGCTGGCGTCGGCAGGAGGTAGCCAGAGCCTGGATATGGGGCTTGAAGAAGAGAGAAGTGTTGAGAATTACCCTGAGGCACTTGGCATGGGGGACTGGGGAGAGTGAGTAGTTGTTGACAAGGATAGATAGGTCAGGTAGTGGAGGAGAGCGGCTTGGAGGGAAGATGATGAACTCAGCTTTGTCCGTGTTCAGCTTAAGGAAGCGAGCAGAGAAGAAGGATGAGATTGCTGATAGGCATAGTGGAATTTTGGAAAGTAGAGAAGTGATGTTGGGGCCAGACAGGTAGATCTGGGTGTTGTCGGCATAGAGATGGTACTAAAGGCCGCGGGACTCAATGAGTTGCCCAAGGCCGAGAGTGTAGATGGAGAAGAGTAGTGGTCCCAGAACCGAGCCTTGGGGGACACTGACAGATAGGGGGTAGGGCAAAGAGGAGGTGTGGTAGTGGGTGACACTGAAAGTCCGGTCCGTTATGTATGAGGAGATCCAGGAGAGGGCAAGGTCAGTGATGCCAAGGGATTCCAGGATCTAAAGTAGAAGGAAATGGTCAACAGTGTCGAAGGCGGCAGATAGATCGAGGAGGAGGAGGACGGAGTAGTGTTGCTTGCTGTTGGCGGTCATTAGGTCATTGGTGACTTTGGTTAGGGCAGTTTCGGTGGAGTGGTGGGGTCAGAAACTGGATTGTAGGCAGTCGAGGAGGGAGAAGGAGGAGAAGTGGGTGGACAGTTCTTAATGGACATGCTGTTTTGAGGCGAAGGGGAGAAGAAATATGGGGTGATAGTTAGGCACAGATGATGGGTCGAGAGAGGGTTTCTTGAGGATGGGTGTGATCAAGGGGTGTTTGAAGGCTGAGGGGAAGACGCCAGTAGTAAGTGATAAGTTGAAGAGATGGGTCAGGGCTGGGATGAAGACAGAGGTGAGGTTGGGAATGAGGTGGGATGGGAGCGGGTCGTGGGCACTGGTGGTAAGGTGTGATTTTGACAGAAGGGAGGAGATAGCCTTTTCTGTGCCTGTTGCCTCGGACGAACTTCATAGATGCATTGAAAAATTAACATATAAGAATTTTCTGCCTGTGTAGATAAAATCATGTCCGGAGGCTGACATTCACATTAAATTGATGGCATCAAATATTTTGAATTGATTATAAAACCGCACAGACCATAGGGCAAAGAAGAACAGGCAGAAAGGGATCTTTACAGTTAGACAGTGGACTGCCCTACTCCAGGGGTGGGAAACTGCAGGCCTCAATGAGCAACTCCTGTGCAATACTAAGGAAATCCTGAAAACATGACCTGTTGGCGGCCATTGAGGCCTGGAGTTTCCCACCTTTACCCTACTGAAAGAGGTAGTAATGGCCAACATTATAACAGTTTTTAAAAAAGGATTGGATGATTTCCTGAGCAAAAATGGCATTGTGGGTAATAGATAATGTAATGACAAAGAAAGTATAATGGTGGAGAAAGGTGAACTTGATGGACCTATGTCTTATTTCAACTTACATAACTATGTAACCTAGACATATATCTTTAAACAGCAGAATGTAAATGGGTATATGGAAGACACAGTGTGACATTGGTGGATCAAATGAAAAGGAATCATTCTGAGAAGTTGGCAGTAAATGAGCGCACACAACATTGTTAAGCAGATGGTTTGTGTTGAATTCGGAAATCTTGCTCTCTGATGTTAGATTTTAGCAAATAAACAATTACAAACAGCCATAACGGGGAGACGGCAGTGGCTGTGTTAGCCCTGGAGAGGGAATATACAGTTTTTTTTACTCCGTATCTAATAGAACATAGGGAAGGAAAAAATTCAACGTCCGCCCGGTATATGGTGAGAATGCCAATTTATTGTATCAAGTGCAAAAAATACATTAAAAACATGAAGTCACAGACCCCATTCCCAGTCTACGCATTTTGGGTAGCCCTGTACCCTAAATCAGAATCATGATTAATGGTACAGAAGTACCCAAAATGCGTAGACTGAGAATAGGGTCTATGATGTCATGTTTTTAATGTATTTGTGCACCTGATTCAATAAATTTGCATATTAACCAAATCCCAATGAACACTAGAGGACAAAAAAATTCAGAGTTTACGATGGTCTACGAACTTACGTATTTTGGCCAAAATATCCACTAACACCTCACATCATCGTCTTTAGTGTTTTTTGTACTTTTTTATCTTTTGCAGTGTGTGGCTGAGCCCTCTGGGGGGGCGTCTGTCATTTGTGATGCAAGTATATGGTGCAGAGCAGCCCGCCTAATCTAATAGTAAGGCTGCATCCAATAGGCTGCATACTAACACTATGTGTTACACGTGCTTGTGTGACTGACGCCCTATGGTAACCTTGTGTCTATAAATATCACCAATCACCTCCCCATGTTACCCCTCGGGGGTCTGCCGCCCGTGCCTGCGGCCTGCTGCCCTTATACCCTCTGCTGGAGCAACATTGCTCCTCTCACTCCTGGTACCACTGCTAGTACTCATGAAACGGTCTCCTACTCAGGTTCTGCTGGAGAGACTGCAGGGATCTGGCTCCTCCCTCCAGCCAATCACCAAGCCCCTGTGCCCGGCCAATCAGCCCTGCCCTGTCCTGATTTAAACCTCCTGTTTGCAATCAGTCGGGGCCAGGGCAACTTCTACCTTCCCCTTGGGGAAGTTGCCACTTCTGGTCTGTCAGGTCGCTCCTCGTTTGGTCTGTTACCTGATCTTTCCGTGTTACCTCCTCCAGATCTTGTTCCTGCCGGCTCCCGGTTGATCACCGTGTTCCTGGACGTCCTCCTGGTTCCCTCCAAGCTGATCGCTGGTTCTCGCCCGGCTCCGGATCCCCCGTGGTCCTGGATCTCCCTGGTTCTTGGATCTCTCTGTGTTTCTGGATCTCCCTGGTTCTTGGATCTCTCCGTGTTCCTGGATCTCCCTGGTTCCTGGATCTCTCCGTGTTCCTGGATCTCCCTGCGTTCCTAGTTCCCCGTGTTCCTGCTTCCCGTCTCTCGTTATATTCTCGATTCTGTTTTGTTACCACGTCGCCTGGGGTCGGTTGAACACTTGTGTCCGTTGCATTGGCCCCTTCGAGGCTGATCCCGGCGGTATCCCTGTACAGGGGTCAAGCGCTCCGGGGTCTCCCTCGCTGGGTCTCCAGTGTTGCGGCCTTGTGGCCCTCTCCAGGGGCGTGTGTTTCTGTGTTATAGTTCTGTTTAATAAACCCGTTGACTCTACGGTACGTGTCTGCCTCTCTATCACCCGGTGTCAGCATCCGCTTTACGCGGTCCAGTGGGTCCACGTGAGTAGTCCGTCCGTAGCACGTGACAGATTTTGCCCTGGCCATGGACTCCGCTGACGCCAGGTTTGATGTCAAAAGAGAGCTGACCGCACTCCACCAGAGTCACGACCGGGTTACGGCGCTTTTCCAGTCGTTAGAGGCCCGAGCGTCCTCTTCTCCCTGCACCCGCAGCAGCCGGAGAAGGACTCCCCGCCGGGCACCCACAGTCTTGGGGGCGCCCTCTACTGTTGATCCCACTCTCTTTTCTCAGGTGCTGAGTCTCCACCAGGAGTGGGACCTTCTGCGTGAGCTACAGACTCAGATGGCTTCCCAGGTGTCCTCTTTGGATGATTGGCTTGCCAGCCTACCGAACACGACAAGAGACCCAGGTACCGTCCCATCGTGTCTTGTTCCTGGACCGGCTCCTCCTCCGTGTTCCTGGGGAGTCTCCAGCCTTGATCCGGTGGGTGTCCTGCCGCTCGGGGTCCCTGATGTCGCCCTGCCTGTCGGTGTCCCTGATGACGTCCTGCCTGTCGGTGCCCCAGATGACGTCCTGCCTGTCGGTGTCCCCGATGACGTCCTGCCTGTCGGTGTCCCTGATGACGTCCTGCCTGTCGGTGTCCCAGATGACGTCCTGCCTGTCGGTGTCCCAGATGACGTCCTGCCTGTCGGTGTCCCTGATGACGTCCTGCCTGTCGGTGTCCCTGATGACGTCCTGCCTGTCGGTGTCCCTGATGACGTCCCTGATGACGTCTTGCCTGCTGGTGTCCCTGATGACGTCTTGCCTGCCGGTGTCCCTGACGGCGTCCTGCCGCCTGCCGGTGTCCCTGACGGCGTCCTGCCGCCGGCCGGTGTCCCTGACGGCGTCCTGCCGCCGGCCGGTGTCCCTGACGGCGTCCTGCCGCCTGCCGGTGTCCCTGACGGCGTCCTGCCGCCTGCCGGTGTCCCTACCGACATCCGGTTTCTCCTGTGCTCGTCCCATGACGCCCATGCCACTGCCCTCGAGACCCCTCTGCCCGGACGGTGCCCCAGGACCAAGGAGGCGGAGGTCCTTACCCGCGCCTGCTGCGCAGGTTCCCGCCCAGTTTCCGTCTGGGGAGGGGGGCGTAGAGGGGGGGGTACTGTTACCCCTCGGGGGTCTGCCGCCCGTGCCTGCGGCCTGCTGCCCTTATACCCTCTGCTGGAGCAACATTGCTCCTCTCACTCCTGGTACCACTGCTAGTACTCATGAAACGGTCTCCTACTCAGGTTCTGCTGGAGAGACTGCAGGGATCTGGCTCCTCCCTCCAGCCAATCACCAAGCCCCTGTGCCCGGCCAATCAGCCCTGCCCTGTCCTGATTTAAACCTCCTGTTTGCAATCAGTCGGGGCCAGGGCAACTTCTACCTTCCCCTTGGGGAAGTTGCCACTTCTGGTCTGTCAGGTCGCTCCTCGTTTGGTCTGTTACCTGATCTTTCCGTGTTACCTCCTCCAGATCTTGTTCCTGCCGGCTCCCGGTTGATCACCGTGTTCCTGGACGTCCTCCTGGTTCCCTCCAAGCTGATCGCTGGTTCTCGCCCGGCTCCGGATCCCCCGTGGTCCTGGATCTCCCTGGTTCTTGGATCTCTCTGTGTTTCTGGATCTCCCTGGTTCTTGGATCTCTCCGTGTTCCTGGATCTCCCTGGTTCCTGGATCTCTCCGTGTTCCTGGATCTCCCTGCGTTCCTAGTTCCCCGTGTTCCTGCTTCCCGTCTCTCGTTATATTCTCGATTCTGTTTTGTTACCACGTCGCCTGGGGTCGGTTGAACACTTGTGTCCGTTGCATTGGCCCCTTCGAGGCTGATCCCGGCGGTATCCCTGTACAGGGGTCAAGCGCTCCGGGGTCTCCCTCGCTGGGTCTCCAGTGTTGCGGCCTTGTGGCCCTCTCCAGGGGCGTGTGTTTCTGTGTTATAGTTCTGTTTAATAAACCCGTTGACTCTACGGTACGTGTCTGCCTCTCTATCACCCGGTGTCAGCATCCGCTTTACGCGGTCCAGTGGGTCCACGTGAGTAGTCCGTCCGTAGCACGTGACACCCCATAGCATGGCTGGTCGCAGGTGACACAACAGACGCCAATGTTTGGTTGGTTGCAGGAGATTGTGCATCGGTATTAAGACACCTGAGTTGCCTCTCAGTGGAGCTTATAACCTCCTGCTAAGTGCGATGGATGTTTTTCATGGCTATCATTTTGGTGAATATTAACCATATTCCAGGCAGGGCTGTGGAGTCGGAGCCGGTGCCCATTTTGGGTGGAGTTGGATTGAAGAGTTGAAGTCGGATTTGTGGCTTACTTCACACCCCTGGTTATGGAGTCTGAGTTGGTGCTTATTTTGGGTGGAGTCGGACTCGGGGAAATTGAGGAGTCGGAGTCGGATATGTGGCCTACTTACTTCACAGCCCTGGTTATGGAGTCGGAGTTGGTGTACATTTTGGTGGAGTTACAGTCTGAGTCGGATTCAGGGAAATTCAAGAGTTGGAGTTGGATGTTTAGGTTAATGACTCCACAGCCCTGATCCCGGGCCGATGCTGGATTTTTTCTTTCTATGAGTGATTTGCTGCAAGATCCGGCTTACTGATCTCTGCACCGCAGCGCATTCCATCTGCAGATCCCAACATTCCGCCTACGATACCGGAGGGCAGAGCAGAGTGTAATATACCTACAGAAAGGAAGACGTGACGAGATAGACAAGGTTCCCAGAGTGAATAATAACAACCCATGAAAATACTAAAGAAAGGATAAGGTAAATACTGCAAGAGAGCATGCCACCTACTTCCTTGCTCATCTGGCACCTGCAATGGCAGTATAGCTGGACCTCCAAATGAGAATATCACCAGCAGGAAATACCAGCAGGGGAAAGGTATATATAGCTGATTAGACAGACAAGTAAATGAAAATATCTGTTAACCTAAAAGACCAAAGTAAGGATAACAAATAATAAACGCCAGGAGAAAAGCTGTATCTGCTGTGTTTCTGTGGACAGACAAGCACAGGGTCATGGGTTCAAACCCTGATGACACAGTGGAGATAAGACGTTTTATTAGGGGTTCTCCGGTCGGTATGTAAATTTGACACTTGTGAGACCTGGTGCTAAAATAAAATGTGCTCTCCCCAGGTTCTGCTCTAACCATACCCACTAGAGTGGAAGCGATGATGTCACATCCACCAGACTGCAGCCAATTAGTGGTCAGGTCACCGGAGGTCGTGATGATGCCATCGCTTCTAATCATTCATTCCCAAAAATCTCAATTCATCTCTGAAATTTGTTTCCAATAATCATAGACTTTCTCTTTAGGGCAGAGACACACTTATGCGAGCTGCATGCGAGTGTCTTGCATGTATCTCACATGAGTCACCCAGCCCGGGTCCTGCCTCTTTGGACGGGTGTGTGGAGCTGATTGTGTTTCTCTGGAGCTCCATGATCCTATTCAAAGAGCCGGCGGCCGGGCACGGCGACTCATGCAAGATTCATGCAAGATACTGGCATGTATCTCGCATAAGTGCGTCTCTGCTCTGAAGAGAAAGTCTGTGCTCACTGAAAACAAATTTCATAGATGAATTGAGATTTTTGGGAATGAATGATTAGTCCAGGAGGAGAAGATAGCAGATTTCTGTGCTAAGATTTATTACAAACTTGCTTATTTTATTGAATGAAAATTAAAATTAATGTTACTCTTTAATGAAACACTGCACAAAATGGAAGACATAGCGACAAAAACAACTTTCAAACTGATCGGAAGTAAAGGCCAAATCTACAATCTCTGATAATATGCAGATAATTGGAATGGCACCTTTAAAAAGGGGCAAATAATCATAGATTACAATGTTGGTCCATCGACTCTGGAGCAACAAGACCCATGACAGGTGATGAACGTTTTGTTTTCACAAAATGTGAATTAAACAACAAGGAGATGTTCTATCTTACTGATGAAAGTAGAATAAATGCAGAAGGTACGGTACATCTAGCCCACATGAGCCCCAGTAAAAATGAATAGATTTTAGCATTACCAGCAAAAGACGTGTTGTGTGCTCCCAGTGTAGAAGGACCATTATCAATAAAGCAATTGACCACAAGTATGACCCAACTGAAACAGCTTATTCTCCCACAATGGCTAAGTGCTGAATAATAGCGCTGAAAGCTGAAATCTGCAACAGGGACATCCTCTGTAAATTTGGATGGTCTCAATGATAGGGTTCATCTATTCTACGGCATGTTACCTTACCACCCATAAAGGTTTAGGTGTCTGAGTGTAAGCAAGTTTACTATAAAACGTGTTCCACAGCATATGTAGAAGAATTGATGTTCCCTCCAGACATGAGGCTATAGGTACCGTTACACGGCATGCCGTTGAAACGATGTTGGCAATGATCTCGGGGGCGCGCGGTCATTTTTTACATCATTTCAACATCGCTGGTGAGATGTCACACGTGTAGATATCATGGACAACTCACCAACGATGTTGTGAGCTGGGATTGTTTTCAAAACCCGCGAACGATCCCTGCTCATTGCTGTGAATGGGCGAAGTCCTTATCGCTGTGTCACACAGAACGATGCAGCAGGTTGCTGGAGTTGAGATAGTCAGGTTTTCCAACATGTTGGTAAACCTGTTAACTCCGACCCAACGATTTATCGTAGCAACTTGTACGAGGTCGCAACGATGTCGCTGGTACGCCTCCAAACCCGTGACGTATTGACTCACCGTGGCCGGGACTCTGAGGGACAGGCGTTTTCTTCTCTCCTCCTTGTCACGGATGGACCGCGCCTGCCGGTAGTGGGGCCCGGTGGTCCAGATCAATAAAGACGCCATTGGTTGAACAGATTAGAGGTTCATTTGTTTCGTGACGCCACCTATGAGTGTTCCAGTGAAGTCCACCGGCGCTGCTTGGGCCTCCGGGGGATGGAATGCAGCAAGATGGAATGCTCCCCACAGGCTGAGCAGTGATCCCAGGAGCCAGGCGCTGCACAAGACGTTCTGAGGCAGCTGCGGTTACCTTACTGCACGGAGATAGACAGTTCATAAGAAAGCACGGAGACTGGAAGTCTCTCTTAACGGGTTCTTTACTGTAACCAGCAGACAGTACATGGCATACAGGTACGGGTAACGTAAGCAATGACCAGTGTTTCTCAGAGATCCGCGGTGTTCCTCCATTCTAACTAACTTGTGTTGCCGTTGTCGCCCAGGAATGCCAGATCGGGTACAAGGAGGCTGCTTCAATGCCCTACCCAGGGTATACGTTCCGGGTGTTTTGGGGAGCCTTGGGTCCTTTTGGTGGGTACTCCGCTGGCTAGACGACTGTGTGTCGCGGTGGTGGGGTGCTCCTGTAAAGCGGTCCCTCCACTCCTGGTTCGCGTAGCAGTGCTGAAAAACGACTAGCTTCGGTACCAGTAAACCGGCTGTAGATGGGCACGGGTGTTGTTGGACCCGCATGTGGATGCCCGTGGATCGTTTGTTAAGGCACCGTGAGTAATGGCGCCCAACCGGAGTGTCGGCCAGGGGGCTGCATGGAACTGTGCAGGCCCCCTCTCCTAGGTTGCAGAGCTTGTTGTTTTTGCTCCTTCTCCTACGTTGTTTCGGAGAGTTCTCTTTCTACACTCTACCACTACACTCCGCCCACCATGACCTTATTGGCCCTCTATACTGATGATGCATGTAGGGTATGGATCTCTGAGTTAACTGTGTCATTGCTTAGTCAGAGAATATTGCTGCTGCTGTTTTGGCTGCAATACACTCCTGTGACGCACTCGTTGCGGGGTGCCACAGTATCAGCAATGTCGTTGATAGTGTCGTGCTTTGTAACAGTACCTTATTGCTTTAGATTAGCTACGTTAGAAAGTTTATGGATGTGGGAATAGTCAAGGATTAAAAAACAAGTTGGACAGATATCATGTTTTACATAAATATGGTTTGTCATTAGTTGTACATTCTACATATGAATCTCTATGAAATATAGAAATAAGCCTAATTTGTTTTTAGATTTTATTTTGTGGGTAAAATATAGGCAGTAATTGATGTTAGGTATATATTGTCAACAGAGGTCTTCACAAGGTCGTCAGGCCTGGAGTTGGTCTTTTTCATCATCTTCTTGATGTTCCTCCAGATCTTTCGTAACATTTACATTTCTTGCACCCACAACGGTAGATCCCCAGATGCAGGTCCGGACAGTTGCCAGAGATTCCCATTTGGTTCCAAGCTAATTTTGCTGCAGAATTACCTACGTCTACTGTTAACGGGTGTTTACGTAATTCAAGAAGGCCTGTATGGTACCTTTACACGCCGCCACAACAGGATGGATACCAACGGCAACTTCACGTGCACGAGCACGGGCGAACGGTTACCAACGGGAACCGCACCCTCTTCACACGCCGCCACAAGGTGCGGTACGCTACGCTACATTTACAGCTAGCTACATCGCCGGGTGTCTCAAGTAGCCATCTGTAGCTCAGCGTACCTCATTTACACAACGCTACAACAAGCTAATATGGGCGGACCTGGTGCAGCAGAGACAGCACATAGGCGTGCCACAATTGTGGATTACAAGACGTCCGTACGCTGATAGGACAAAGCCAGAACATCATGATTGGGCAGGCATCGCAGGAGGCTGGTTAATACAGCACGCTCGAGCAATTGTGTAGTGTGACTGGTCAGCTCCTTAAATATGCCTCCCTGTGCAGGGACAACCAATCGTAACGCAGGAGCTTCCACCAATGATCGCAGATGGGGCGGGGTAACACGGAGCCTGGGTGACGCCTTAGCTACATTGCAGCTACATCGCCGGGTGTCCAGAGTTCCCTTCTGTGGGTTCTTTACACGCCGATACAGCTCGCTACAATCGGCGATGTAGCCATCTGTTTATGGGCAGTGCACGGATACAGATGTATCTGTAGCCGGCTGTGTCGTCCCGTCTTCAGACGCCGCTACTACGGGCGATATTGGCGCGACAAGCTACATTTGTAGCCTGTAGCGGGTTGTATCCATCCTGTTGTGGCGGCGTGTAAAGGTACCAGTAGAGAGCAATTTCAGGTTCTGTGGAGACAGTTCTTCATAAGGTAGCGCTTCCTTCAGCATCTCCAGATGTTTCAGCACGGCCTTCTTGTCCTTACTGTTTTTTAGAAACCTCATGACCTGGAGCATCATGTTTTTCACACATTTTGGTTGCTTTTGACCTAACCCTACATAAAGGCTCAGTACATTTGCTCTTTTAGCTTCTTCAGTAATATGGCCGCCCAGTAATGTCCTTAGATCTTTGCAGTCAATGTATGGGAGCAAATGGAATAAAGCCACCACAGCAGCTGCTGCCACAGGTGACTCTTCAGCGTGAAGATTGATAAATAACCTGGACAGAAAGTATTTGAAAAGGATGGAAGAAATGTCAAAAATCTCTTTGCTGCTTTGTGCTACGACGGCAAATAGTGAAGCAGCGTGCATCTGTACCGCAGGGTCGATGTGGCTGAAAAGCTGAATGCAAAGTCCTGTGATCTTGGCAAAGTTCTCGTCTCCTTTGATTTCCTTCCCAAGTCTTACAATGTTGCACAAGGCTTTTAAGATCTCTATATTGACAGTTGACTCTCGGTGGTTTGCTGTTTCCCCTCACCGCCGTTACCGCTACCGGTGCACCCCTTGTTGCATTCCCAAGGGCTTCTATTGCCACAGTGCATTCAACCAAATCTGAACTCTTGGTCTTCTCAATCATTACATTGATTAAAGGTGCTGTCACACAGCACGATCTGGCCAGCGATGTCGGAAGCGATGCGCGGGTGCCCGCTCGCTTCCGACATCGCAGGCCAGCTGTCACACGGCACGACGTTGCCGGTGACGCGGTGGCGATGTGGGCAGAGCCATCGCTCGCTGGGCTGGGCTCAGCCCAGTGAGCGATGGCTCAGGAACGCTGCGATATAGGCTGGATCGCGCCGCCAACAGTGTCAGACGGCGCGATCCAGCCTAATCGCTGGTCACAGGTTGACAGGTTTATGAACATGTTCATAAACCTGTCAACCTGCGACCAGCGATAATTTGCAGTTGCATCGCGCTGTCACACAGCGCGACGCACTTGCAATATCGCCCGCGACATCGCTGTTACGTCACTTTTCGGCGATGTCGCGGGCGACATCGCCACGTGTGACCCCACCTTAACTCTGCTGCCATTTTCTTCTTGAGGAGTCCGGGCTGACGTAGAAGCTCGGAGAAGAACAAGGAGCTTGTGATGTTGTCATCTCTAATAGGAGATCTTAATTTTGTGAGCATGCAAGAAATAAGATCTTCACATTTTTGTCCTTCAGCAAGGATGCTCTGAAAATACCGTGAAACCGCTTTACGTCGTACATCAATGTCCAATGGAGATTGTATATCTAGATCGCACCGAATACTTCTAAATACAGGACAGGTAATCAGTGGATCAAATTCAAGGCAACTGCAAACTCTGGTTGACCATTGATCACTCCAGATCTGGTGATCCACCATGTTGATCTTCTGAACTGGTCCGGTTACTGTCTGGTTGCACAGAGAGGTTGAGTATCCTTGTGTCCTCCAAAATCTTCATACAAAGGTCTTGGTCTTTTGCATTGTCTAAAGTATCATGAAGAATAATGATGCAAGCAGCAAGGGCAGGTATGTGTAGAGCCATCGCTCTTGTGACATCACATTCCAGGATTTTTATGATGTCATCAGATGATTAGAATATCATCAAAAAGATCATTTTTTTCAGTAATTCAATACAAAAAGTTAAACATATATATTCTATAGAGTCATTACAGTGCGATCTATTTCAAGTGTATATTTCTATAAATGTTGATGATCAATTTACTCTATCACTCCTATAAATGAGGGATTATTCAGCTGAATTATCGGGATGGTTCCTCCATCTTGACTTTTCATCCGTCACTTCTTACTGGAATAATATTTACATTCCACAAACTTAAAAAGGAGAAAATGAAAGTCTGTAATGGCTTCACAAGTTTGTTGCTCCAGTTTATTGCAGTCATTATAATGTAGCACCAGAATAAAGATCTCAGATTGTGAAGCTGAACTGCTTGGGGCAATGTGTACGAGTCTCATCTACTCATAGCACAAAATCATCACGGAGTCTGCTGAGAAATCTGCAGCTGCTGCGCCATTAGGGAACAGTATCTACCAGCTTTACAGCAATCACTAGTAGTGATGAGCGAATCTGCTCCTCACTATTCGGTACTCGCACGGATATCACTGTTTTCAGGCTTCTCAGTCCTCTCTGAGCATTTGTGTGCTTACCTCGCGGGATTGGAGTGTTCCATCCAGTATGTTTGGCGCCTTATTTTCACCCACTAAACATGCTGGGCTTGCTTGCCAATCACAGTAATGTCATAGCAATGTTGGTTGTGGCATTACTGTGATTGGCTGGGCGTCATAGAGTCTATATAAGCTCTCCCGCCGCCATCTTGCATACATTGCATCCAGAAAAAGCATAGTATGAGCATAGTGACAGACCGGGCAGCGTGTAGGGAGAGTGTTTCTGCCAACTAAATCTACACAAATCACAAATCGACATTGAGTTGCACTCTGATGTCCCCTATGTACAGGCCACATATATCAGCTGTAAAGTGTGTGCTGTTGTCAGTCGCGCCTCATAACTGAGCATGGGAAAGTTCATTCAAGTTCATGTGTTTGCACTTGGGTGGCCCTTACTGTCCGTTCACAGCGAGTACAGCCAAAGTCATTTTGTTGGCGGTGGTCACATGGAACGGACGTGCCAGAGCCTGGGGATTATTGTTTACTTGGGGGGTATTAAAGATGGCAAACAGGGCAGGCTAATGTGTTATTTAAAATAAACATTTTTGCAATGTGTGTTTTTTGGGGGGTTTAACTTGAGATTCATAGTGGTCATGCCTAACATTGATGTGACACTATAAATCTTGGGCTTAGTGCCCGCTGACAATCCAAGCTGGCACCAGCTCCTTATTACCCAGTAGGCGAAATCCCACAAAGGCCCCTGGAAGAGACAGGTAAAGTGCCTGGAAATGCAGCTACAATGAATGCGCCATTTCCAGGGGCGGCTGGGGGCTTTAGCATGGAGGGGCCCTAAAACAATGGGCCCTCACCCCACTGAGAATACTAACCCTCAACTGCCTAGTTTTACAAATACTTCAAAGCCCATGCCATTTTTAAAAGAAAAAAAAGTATTGGAAAAATATTTTTCTTCTTTAAAAAAAAAAAAAAAAAATTTGATTGCCAGCCAAGGTAAGACAAGGTAGGTGGGGGTGGCAGCCTGCATCTACATACTTTACCTGTGGTAGCTATCAAAATTGCCCCGAAGCGCCATGCAAAATTTTTCAACAATTTAGGTACATGAAAAAAAAAAAATAGCAGTTCAATAGGGTCATCAATTTTCATATGCTGGTACCATGCCATTTTGTATTCTGCAGGGACAAGTCACTGGTGAGTAGTAATCACTAATCCGTTGCAATAAGTGGAATTGGTGAGGTTTACAGTTAGGGCCAGAAATATTTGGACAGTGACACAAGTTTTGTTATTTTAGCTGTTTACAAAAACATGTTCAGAAATACAATTATATATATAATATGGGCTGAAAGTGCACACTCCCAGCTGCAATATGAGAGTTTCCACATCCAAATCGGAGAAAGGGTTTAGGAATCATAGCTCTGTAATGCATAGCCTCCTCTTTTTCAAGGGACCAAAAGTAATTGGACAATGGACTCTAAGGGCTGCAATTAACTCTGAAGGAGTCTCCCTTGTTAACCTGTAATCAATGAAGTAGTTAAAAGGTCAGGGTGGATTCCAGGTGTGTGGTTTTGCATTTGGAAGCTGTTGATGTGACCAGACAACATGCGGTCAAAGGAACTCTCAATTGAGGTGAAGCAGAACATCCTGAGGCTGAAAAAAAAGAAAAAATCCATCAGAGAGATAGCAGACATGCTTGGAGTAGCAAAATCAACAGTTGGGTACATTCTGAGAAAAAAGGAATTGACTGGTGAGCTTGGGAACTCTAAAAGGCCTGGGCGTCCCGGATGACAACAGTGGTGGATGATCGCCGCATACTTTATTTGGTGAAGAAGAACCCGTTCACAACATCAACTGAAGTCCAGAACACTCTCAGTGAAGTAGGTGTATCTGTCTCTAAGTCAACAGTAAAGAGAAGACTCCATGACAGTAAATACAAAGGGTTCACATCTAGATGCAAACCATTCATCAATTCCAAAAATAGACAGGCCAGAGTTAAATTTGCTGAAAAACACCTCAAGAAGCCAGCTCAGTTCTGGAAAAGTATTCTATGGACAGATGAGACAAAGATCAACCTGTACCAGAATGATGGGAAGAAAAAAGTTTGGAGAAGAAAGGGAACGGCACATGATCCAAGGCACACCACATCCTCTGTAAAACATGGTGGAGGCAACGTGATGGCATGGGCATGCATGGCTTTCAATGGCACTGGGTCACTTGTGTTTATTGATGACATAACAGCAGACAAGAGTAGCCGGATGAATTCTGAAGTGTACCGGATATATTTTCAGCCCAGATTCAGCCAAATGCTGCAAAGTTGATTGGACGGCGCTTCATAGTACAGATGGACAATGACCCCAAGCATACAGCCAAAGCTACCCAGGAGTTCATGAGTGCAAAAAAGTGGAACATTCTGCAATGGCCAAGTCAATCACCAGATCTTAACCCAATTGAGCATGCATTTCACTTGCTCAAATCCAGACTTAAGACGGAAAGACCCACAAACAAGCAAGACCTGAAGGCTGCGGCTGTAAAGGCCTGGCAAAGCATTAAGAAGGAGGAAACCCAGCGTTTGGTGATGTCCATGGGTTCCAGACTTAAGGCAGTGATTGTCTCCAAAGGATTCGCAACAAAACATTGAAAATAAAAATATTTTGTTTGGGTTATGTTTATTTGTCCAATTACTTTTGACCTCCTAAAATGTGGAGTGTTTGTAAAGAAATGTGTACAATTCCTACATTTTCTATCAGATATTTTTGTTCAACCCTTCAAATTAAACGTTATAATCTGCACTTGAATTCTGTTGTAGAGGTTTCATTTCAAATCCAATGTGGTGGCATGCAGAGCCCAACTCGCGAAAATTGTGTCACTGTCCAAATATTTCTGGCCCTAACCGTATATGGTTCATGTGTTCACTGACATCACTTCCTGCGCGTTTGTATGCAATTAACCCCAAAATAAGCAAAAAATATGCATTGTGCGAGCAGTGCTGTATATCTGCAGCTTATTTTGGAGCTAACTTGAGAGTCAGTCTATGGGTGAAATTTGAAGTAAGAATTGACATGCCGTAGATTATTCCACAATCAAATATGAAGAGGATCCGCTGCGGAAAAATATGCACCATGCGGACAGGACATCCCAAATCCCATAGACATGGCTGGGAAAACACGCGGCTGCAAACCTATTGCAGATCTGCAGTAGATCCGCCCCAAATAGGCGATGCAATACGTATCGTGCTCACCGTGCCTTGAAGGGGATTTGTTTCCCTCCTCTTTATATAGCCTTAAATACAAGTGATTATGCAGCAAAAACTGTTTCTTAACATTTTTACCTGTAAAATGCAGTTTAGGTTAGGTTTTTTCTTGTGAATCTGTAATGGCCACTTTACACGCGGCAACAGGAAGATAGAAAACGGCAGGTGCCGGAGACAATTGTACCTTTTACCTTCAAAACACCTTGAAGTGGCTGCGTGTAATTCAGGTATCTGCAAGGTGTTTTGAAGGTAAAAGGTACAATTGTCTCCGACACCTGCAGGTTTCTATCTTCCTGTTGCCGTGTGTAAAGTGGCCATAAAAGTGGGATAATACTGCGACAAACGTATTGCCAGAAACCATGTTTCTGGGAATATTTTTTCTACTCTGGTTTATTGGCATTTGTAAATGATGTACAACGCAAATTTTATCTTGTGCTGTTATAACATCAAACAACTTGTACTGATTTGTATGACGTCCATATCTTGTAACACACTTATTAAATACTAGATGGAAGTTGCGGCTGAACACCCGGCGCATCCTTAAAAGGGCACCAAATAGGGTCAGGGGGACCCAAAGAAGAGTCCTCCACTGAGGGCCCGTGGGAGCCGGCTCGAGGCTCTGTACCCGGGAGTGCTTCAAGGAAGACCTGAGAGAGTGCAGTGAGGGACTGGAAAGGAACAGCAGGTACACCACTGAGGGTCCTAAGTGAGTTATCCCAGTTCCTTGGTGACTACCTAGGCCAAAAAGACCCAAAAGACTGTACCATCTGTGACCTGTCTGAAATACTGCCAGTAAACCCACGCAGGGTTAAAGACTGTGTGTCATACTTTATTTGCCTGTGCCTGAGGAGGCGCATGCTTGCTGCATTGAAAAGACTGGTAACAAGGCTGTGTGGTAAGCTGCCTCCCTGTGTAAAAACAACTACAACTGCTCCGGGGATCCCGCTCCACCTACAGGGAGCGTAACCATCACCCCGGAGGACTGTCCCACAGCGCCGGTAACATTACCGGAACCGTAGGTGGTGTCAGAAACTATTTTTATTATTTTTATCGACTAGCTATTGTCCCCTTTTTAAGCGACCACCAGGACCACGGGAACGGGCAACAGACCTCAGTGACATCTCCCATGAACTAAACGCCTGGGATCGGGTACCCCACAGCCCTGGGGTGGGTCACCAACATGGTGGACACTTTTTTTTTCTGTCTTTAAGGTGCCAGTCAGATGGCCACAGCTGGCCAATGAGGTGACGTTTATCAGGGACATCCACGACAATTATGTAAGTACATTATTTTGTATATTTGCCAGTAAACTGAGGAAGGTTTTTCATCAGACCAAAATGTCTTCCCTAAACTGGTCTATGCTACCTTCACATTAAAATTATTTTTTGATGTATTTTTTGATCTACGAGTACCTGGTTTTATTGGTTTACAATTAACACTTGTTTCGGAGCATATGGAGAAGAATTGATGTCCCCTAATGAGATGAGAGTATTGCTTTACATTAGCTATGTTAGGAAGTGTATAGACGTTGGAATGCTCAAGGGTTAAAAAAAAAAACAACATATCATGTTCAGTATAAATATAGTTTGTCATTTGTTGATCATTCTATATATGTAACTCTATGAAATATAGAAATAAGCCTAATTTGTTTTTATATTTTATTTTGTGGGTAAAATATAGGCAGTAATTGATGTTAGGTATAGATTGTCAACAGAGGTCTTCTCAAGGTGGTCAGGCCTGGAGTTGGTCTTTTTCATCATCTTCTTGATGTTCCTCCAGGTCTTTCGTAACATTTACATTTTTTGCACCCACAACGGTAGATCCCCAGATGCAGGTCCGGACAGTTGCCAGAGATTCCCATTTGTTTCCAAGCAATTCTGCTGCAGAATTCCCTACGTCTACCATTAACGGGTGTTTACGTAATTCAAGAAGGCCTGTAGAGAGCAATTTCAGGTTCTGTGGAGACAGTTCTTCATAAGGTAGCGCTTCCTTCAGCATCTCCAGATGTTTCAGCACGGCCTTCTTGTCCTTACTGTTTTTTAGAAACCTCATGACCTGGAGCATCATATTTTTCAGACATTTTGGTTGCTTTTGACCTAACCCTACATAAAGGCTCAGTACATTTGCTCTTTTAGCTTCTTCAGTAATATGGCCTCCCAGTAATGTCCTTAGATCTTTGCAGTCAATGTATGGGAGCAAGTGGAATAAAGCCACCACAGCAGCTGCTGCCACAGGTGACTCTTCAGCGTGAAGATTGATAAATAACCTGGACAGAAAGTATTTGAAAAGGATGGAAGAAATGTCAAAAATCCCTTTGCTGCTTTGTGCTACGACGGCAAATAGTGAAGCAGCGTGCATCTGTACCGCAGGGTCGATGTGGCTGAAAAGCTGAATGCAAAGTCCTGTGATCTTGGCAAAGTTCTCGTCTCCTTTGATTTCCTTCCCAAGTCTTACAATGTTGCACAAGGCTTTTAAGATCTCTATATTGACAGTTGACTCTCGGTGGTTTGCTGAATTTGTGATCAGAGCTTCACAGATGTTTCCCCTCACCGCCATTACCGCTACCGGTGCACCCCTTGTTGCATTCCCAAGGGCTTCTATTGCCACAGTGCATTCAACCAAATCTGAACTCTTGGTCTTCTCAATCATTACATTGATTAACTCTGCTGCCATTTTTTTCTTGAGGAGTCTGGGATGACGTAGAAGCTCGGAGAAGAACAAGGAGCTTGTGATGTTGTCATCTCCATGAGGAGATCTTAATTCTGCGAGGTCTTCACATTTTCTTACCTCGGCGAGGATGCTCTGAAGATACCGTGAAATCGCTTTACGTCGTACATCCATGTCGAATGGAGACTGAATATATCCAAATTCTGGACAGAGTGTTGGTGGCTCCAGCACAACACAACTGCTGGTTAACCTCTCAGCACTACTGACCTGGCGATTCCCCATCTCGATCTTCTGAGCTGGTCTGGTCACTATCTGTCTGGTTGCTTAGAGAAGTTGAGGACCCTTGTGTCCTCCAAAATCTTCACATAAAGGGCTTGGTTTTTTGCTTTGTCTAAAGTATCATGAAGAATAGTGATGCAAGCAGCAAGAGCAGGTATGTGTAGAACCAGGGCTCAAGTGACATCACATTCCAGGATCTTTATGATGTCATCAGATGTACTTACACTGGAACTGTGTGAGGTCTTGTTTTCTGTGTGTCAAGCTATAGTTTTTAAAGGTACCTACCTATAATATCTTAATAACTTAGTGTGGAGGAAGTGCGGCACCAAAATGCTGCAGTTTTATTGTTTCTATTTTATTTATTTTTAAAGCGTTAACAATCTGTTTTTCAAATTTTATGTGTTGATAGATCGGACTCATTAAATACTAGATGGTGGCCCGATTCTAACGTATCAGGTATTCTAAAATATGTATATATGACTGAAGAACAGCACACTATGACTTACAGCCTTGTAAACAGGAGGGAACTGCGTGACACTATGACTGACAGCCTTGTAAACAGCAGAGAAGTGCGACACACTATGAGCGGCAGTTGAAATTGCACGCCAATATACCAAGCCGTGCTCCGCTTATTGGTCGCTGCCAGCCGCGACGACCAATCAGCACACTTGGTGCGTGTTTTAAAACACGCTTCGCTAATTGGTCACCGCGGGCGACCAATCAGCAAAGTGGAGCATGGCTTGGAAGGGGTTTTGAATCCCACGGCGACCAATCAGTGGCGCGGGATTCATAATTCCCCCCAATCTGCGCCACTTCGCTGATTGGTCGCCGCCTGCATCGGTGACCAATCAGAGAAGTAGCGCGTCTTGGTGGGGATTTGAATTCCGGCCGCCATATAGGAATACCCATAATGTGGGTGTTCCAATATGGCGGTTGGGGTACTACCGCTGTAAGCTGACGCCGGTCATCTCCCGGCTGGCTCGCCGCGGACCTCTGTGCGGCAGTAGATGAGCCGCAGCTACTGTCGGATCTCCCGATGATAGCTGTGGCCGGACGCGTGTATCCTGACGATAGCGACGCCGATGCGTCGTCGTCGCCATGTTTCATCTTGGAGTGAGTTTTGAATGCACGCGGCTGTTTTGCATACGCTTCGCTCATTGGGTGCCCGGCTGGCGGCGACCAATGAGCGCTGGCGCGTGATTTTCTGGACAGACAGACACGATTAGGCAATTATATAATAGATACCTACAGCAGTGTTGGTGTGCAGCGGTGTCGGTGTGCAGCAGTGTCGGTGGTGTGCGGCAGTGTTGGGCCTCGGTGTCGATTTACAGCAGTGTTAGTGTACAGCAGTGTCGGTGTACAGAAGTATCAGTGTTGTGCGGCGGATTCGATGTACAGCACTATCAGTGTTGTGCGGCGATGTCGGTGTGTGGCGGTGTCTGTGCGCGGTAGTGTCTGTGTTCCGTGGTGTCTGTGTTCGGCGGTGTCTGTGTACAGCAGTGTGGGTGTACAGCAGTATCAGTATTGTGCGGCGGTGTTGGTGTGCGGTGGTGTCGGTGTGCGGCGGTGTCCGTGTTCAGTCGCCGGGCGAGACTAATCAGCAAGGGTAGAATGGAGCGGGGCATGATGGAGCGAGCGGGGAAGGATGGAGTCAGCGGGGCAGGATGGAGCCAGCAGTGCCAGTGTGCGGCAATGTCGGTGTGGAGAAGTGTCTGCGGTGTGTTGCGGTGTCAATGTTGTGTGCGGCGGTGTTGGTGTGCGGCAATGTCGGTGTTCAGTCGCCGGGCGAGACTAATCAGCAGGGGCAGAAAGGAGCAGGACAGGATGGAGCGAGCGGGGCAGGGGCGGGTACAGCGGTCATGTGACAGGGCGGGCTGTGCGACGTCAAATCAGCCTGCCCTGTCACATGACCGCTGTACATACAGAGTGCGACTCTGTAGCTGGCTGGAGAATACGGGTGAGAACAGCGGGAGGCAAGGGGGGAGGCGTCGGGTACTGTGTTGGGGGTCGGAGCGAGCCAGCAGGCAGGTGAGTATCCTCACTGAGGATTTTTTTATTTTTACTTTTACTGTGGAGGAGCGGGGGGCCGCAGGGAGCGGGGGTGCCGCAGGGAGCGTGGACAGGAGGAGCAGGGGGCTGTGACGCGCGATTTCGGCCTCAGACGGAAGTGGCCATTAGGCAATTATATAGTAGATGCTTCA
Source organism: Allobates femoralis (assembly GCA_033576535.1). NCBI lineage: Eukaryota > Metazoa > Chordata > Amphibia > Anura > Aromobatidae > Allobates > Allobates femoralis. The sequence goes on along the minus strand of JARQOC010000010.1, from coordinate 108,473,554 downwards.
TTTTATTCATTTTTAATTGCTTAATTTTTGACAGGAGAAAGGGGGATGGTTGAAATTTTTATTTTTCTGTATTTTATTCACTTGAAATTGTATCTTTTGGTCCTCTTTATGGATTATTTTACCATGTATTGCAGTATTTTTGCATATTTTTAATTTGCTTTAAGTTTTAAAGGGGGATAATTAAAATGTGTGTCTGTGTATGTTATATATATATATATGTGTATAATCCAAAGAAGAACTACAGCTAATCCAGGTTGGTGATTAAAATGTAACGTAACATATTTATCTGAAATATATACAGTGCCTTGTGAAAGTATTCGGCCCCTTGAACTTTTCAACCTTTTGCCACATTTCAGGCTTCAAACATAAAGATATAAATTCTAATTTTTGTGTGAAGAATCAACAACAAGTGGGACACAATCATGAAGTGGAACAAAATGCTGCACTGAAAGTATAGGGAACAAATAATATTGCACGCCTGACTTTTCAGTTTGTTATTTGTTAAAGTTTAAAATATCCTATAAATATCATTCCACTTCACGATTGTGTCCCACTTGTTGATTCTTCACAAGAAAATGAGAATTTATATCTACCGTGTTTCCCCGAAAGTAAGACCCTGTCTTACATTTTTTTGGGGCCAAAAGTGGCCCCCGGTCTTACTTTCGGGGGGGGCCTTACATTGGGTGCCCCAGCAGTGTGGCCTACAGGCCCCCTACTGCTGGGACACTGAGGGAGCGGTCGCACGTCACGTGCGCCCGCTCATTACATATGCACTGCATCCCCCTGTCAATCAGCGACAGGGGGAGCAGTGCATTATACTGTATACATGGGCCCCCTATTGCTGGCACACTACCCCCCTGTTCTGAGGCCCCCACCCCTCCTGCTGCTGCAGAGATCTTACCCTCCAGGGTCTTCTTGCAGCAGCCAGCGCGTCCGGTCCGTCCTCTGTCCTCGGCTGTCTTCCGGATCATGTGACCGGCCGGTCGCAGTCGCGATGACGTCATGCGCTGCGACGGGTCACATGATCCGGAAGACAGCCGAGGACAGAGGACGGACCGGACGCGCTGGCTGCTGCAAGAAGACCCTGGAGGGTAAGATCTCTGCAGCAGCAGCAGCGGTGGGGGCCTCAGAACAGGGGGGTAGTGTGCCAGCAATAGGGGGCCCATATATACAGTATAATGCACTGCTCCCCCTGTCGCTGATTGACAGGGGGATGCAGTGCATATGTAATGAGCGGGCGCACGTGACGTGCGACCCGCTCCCGCTCCCCCCCCCCCTCCGCTAGGGGCCTTACATTGGCCCCCCCGGTTGTAAGGCCTTATAATCGGGGGAGGCCTTACATTAGCAGGCCCCCCCTTTACCCCTAGGCGGCCTTACAATCGGGGGGGCCTTACTATCGGGGAAACACGGTATGTTTGAAGCCTGAAATGTGGCAAAAGCTTGAAAAGTTCAAGGGGCCAAATACTTTCACAAGGCACTGTATATACATATTTAACATATAATTTTTTTGTGAAATTTTATTTTTTTAGTCTCCTTTATGGGCTTATTATACCATATACTGTCAAGATTCTGTATTGCAGTGTTTATGCTTCTTTTTTTTATTACTATTTTTAATGGGGGATGATTGAAATATATATATATATATACATATATATGGCTACGGAAAGTATTCAGACCCCTTTAAGTAAGTTTTTCACTCTTTGTTTCATTGCAGCTATTTTGTGAATTAAAAAAAGTTAATTTCTTTCTCATTAATGTACACCCTGCATCCCATCTTGGCTGAAAAAAACTCAAATAGAAATGTTTGCAAATGTATTAAAAAAGAAAAACTGAAGTCACATGGTCATAAGTATCTGCCCCTTTGCTCAGTATTGAGTATTTGCACCTTTTGAGCTAGTACAGCCCTGAGTCTTCTTGGGAATTATGCAGTTTTCATCCCTGGATTTGGGGAACTCTGCCATTTTTCCTTGCAAATCCTCTGTAGTTCCGTCAGGTTGGATGGTGACTGTTGGTGGAGCCATTTTCAGGTCTCTTCAGAGATGCTCAATTGGGTTTAGGTCAGGGCTCTGGCTGGGCCAGTCAGGAATGGTCACAGAGTTGTTGTGAAGCCGCTCCTTTGTTATTTTAGCTGTGTGCTTAGGGTCATTGCCATGTTGGAAGGTGAACCTTCGGCCAAGTCTGATGTCCACAGCACTCTGGAAGAGGTTTTCATCAAGGATATCTCTATACTTGGCCGCATTCATGTATCCTTCAATTGCAACCAGTCATCCTGTCCCTACAGCTGAAAAACACCCCCATAGCATGATGCTGCCACCACCATGTTTCACTGTTGGGATTGTATTGGGCAGGTGATGAACAGTACCTTGTTTTCCCCACATATACCGCTTAGAATTATCACCAAAACTTATCTTTGTCTCATCAGGCCAGAGAATCTTATTTCTCGTAGTCTGGGAGTCCTTCATGTGTTTTTGTGCAACTCTATGCAGCTTTCATATGTCTTGCACTGAGGAGAGGCTACTTAGGGGCAATTCTGCCATAAAGGCCCGACTGGTGGAGTGCTGCAGTGATAGATGACTTTGTGGAACTTTCTCCCATCTCCTTAAAGCATCTCTGGAACTCAGCCACAGTGATCTTGGGGTTCTTCTTTACCTCTCTCACCAAGGCTCTTCTCCCATGATTGCTCAGTTTGGCTGGATGGGCATCAGCTACTGTAGATAGAGAAGTACACAGATATAATTGTTGAGCTGCATAGTGACGAGTGTCGGGTGCATCATGATAAGTGTCGGGGTTCATTATGACACATGTCAGGGTGCATCGTGACATGTCGGGGTGCTTCATGACATGTTGGGGTACATGATAACAAGTGTCGGGGTGCATCGTGACACGTGTTAGGGTGCATACTGACCAATGGGGTACATCGTAATAAGTGTTGGGGTACATCGTGACACATGTTGAGGTACATTTTAATAAGTGTCGGGGTGCATTATGACATGTGTCGGGGTGCATCGTGACACTTGTCAGGGTAAATCGTAACAAGTGTCGGGGTATATAGTAATATGTGCCAGGGTGCATCGTGAGACGTGTCCTGATGCATCTAGACATATGTCAGGGTTCATTGTAACAAGTTTTGGGGTACATCGTAATAAGTGTCAGAATGCATTGTAACAAGTGTCGGGGTGCATCATGACATGTCTTTGGGTGCACCATGACATGTTTCAGAGTGCATTGTGATCTACTCAAAGATTTACCTCCGCTTTATTTATAGCATTAGCTTGATGGGAGAGCAAATACAAAAATAGGACCAATCAGCATGAAATTTGGGCATGCATATCATTATCGTAAATCAGATTCTCATGCCCAGCCAAGTCTAGGTAGCATCACAATATACATTTTTATCCTCGCGTCACATTCCAACCACAAGTTCCTAAATCTTTTCTTGCAAGGTGTATCATAGTCTGACTTTTCACCACCTTAAGCTGTGTCTGCTCATATATAAAAAGGAGAGCACGATAAATCTTAATCAATTTACTCTATCACTCCTATAAATGAGGGCTTATTCAGCTGAATTATCGGGATGGTTCCTCCATCTTGACTTTTCATCCGTCACTTCTTACTGGAATAATATTTACATTCCACAAACTTAAAAAGGAGAAAATGAAAGTCTGTAATAGCTTCACAAGTTTGTTGCTCCAGTTTATTGCAGTCATTATAATGTAGCACCAGAATAAAGATCTCAGATTGTGAAGCTGAACTGCTTGGGGCAATGTGTACGAGTCTCATCTACTCATAGCACAAAATCATCACGGAGTCTGCTGAGAAATCTGCAGCTGCTGCGCCATTAGGGAACAGTATCTACCAGCTTTACAGCAATCACTAGTCATTACAATGTAATGCCGCACCATAGGCCTGATGCCCGAATAGAGGAGCAGCAGAGGGGTGCCTATAACTTAGTTCGGAGGTTAAGCACTTCATTCATTTGAAAGGTTAAGTTAAAGGGAAAAGGTAAGGTAGAAATAGGAAAATTTAGGAAAGAATGTTGTGTACCTGCCAGGATGACTTAATTAAAATAAATTTTATTGCTTCCCCCCAGCTACAGACACAAGTAAAAAGGTTGGGATTCTCATTGATTTAAGTTACCACTAGGCGGAGCTCGGGAGCTCAGTTTGATGACACAATCTTTATTAACACATGTCGTGGGTTAATGTTTTTAATTTGGCCAGACATATTGTTCTGTTTGTGGACTCATGAGAAGTGGGACATTTTCTCTTGACAGACTGTTCGTAGTCTACATTGTCCTAGTTTGTGTATTGCTACCTAAATGTAAAATACTTTGGCCCCTGCTGTCTACATCATTCAGAGGAGAATTATGACGTCAGATTGAAATGCCAACCAGTAAGGCTGCAGCCTTATCTAACTGATTCTGTAAAAATACAATATACTCTGAGGTGAAGGCTCAGGATATAAAAAGGACTGCTTAAGTCACCAGTGGTTCATATATGCTATGTGGCCTTAACTTAGGAACTTTGGTTCTGGCTGCCAGGATCACATTGTGACTTCATACTTGCATGGCCTCAGTCTAAGATCCTAGGATTCGGCTGGAAGTCACCTGGTTACAGACTTTGCTGTGCTCTGTCAGATTCCTAAGCTTGCTGCAAAAAATGGGGTGCTTTGGACTGGGGTAGTTGGCCCTGGAAGCCCCAAAGGCACGAATATTCTTATCCCTGGGAGCCAGCAAAAGGGTGAGACTCTGTTGACTGTTATATTGTGTGTTCTTTTGGTGTCTGAGTAGTGTTCTGCCCACGATTTAAGAGTTCGGGTGTTCAGTAGGATGAGCCCTGGTCAATGCGGCATATCTAAAGGCAGCCAGGCCAGCGGACGAGAGCACCCACTGACCCCCATGTCTCCACACTTAGTGTCATTGTTGAGTTCAATATGTACACTTATGCAGTGAGCTCCCCTAGTGGTGGCTGCAGACAGTCATTATTTTAAAATGTTACCCTACCTGTGCAATCATTTAGAGCTGCATATCAGAGAACAGAGCTCCAACCACTATAAATAAATATGATAAAGAAAAACTGAAGTTTTTACCTATTTAGATTAAGAAACCAAAATGATGATATTCATGGGTGGACATTCAGATTAAAGGGGTTCTTAAGTTCAATTGATTGTCAAGAGTCCCCGAGTACAATCCCTATTAATTAAACATAGGATCATTGATTTTAAATTCAATAAAGCTGCATCTAGATGAGGGATTTATTTTGGGGTTTGAGAACTATGGTAAGATGGGGTCACGTAGGAAATATATGACTTATTTATGGCAAGTTATAAGACCTCTTTTATTTTGGGGAGGAACCACTAGTCTAGAAAAAGAGTTTGGGCCTTTAGCGTATAAACTCAGTGGTGGAGCAATCAACATAGAAACTCAGGGGTGAGGCCTTTAACATTGAAACTCAGGGATGGGTCCAAAAACTGAGGTAAGGCTAAAACCCCAGAAACTCAGGGATGGTTGACTTCTGCCCTTAAAGGGAACCTGACCCCTCATAATCACCCCCATGCCTCTGAATACCTGTCCCTGCACCCTCACAAATGATTTCCAACATTCCTCTTGTGTTGGAAATGCTCCCTATAAAAGATGAAATCTAACCTTTTATACTTACTGAAAGTGCGACTTCTGCTCCCTGAATAAGTCTCACAGGGCGTTCCCTGTGCGCTCCTAAGCCTGCCTGAGCCGCTCATCATCACGCCCCATGGGCGTGATAAGAAATCCAAGTCCTCCTCGCCTTGCTGTATGGGCATAATAGCCGGTATGACGCAATTAGCGTCATATCTGGGCAGGATGACGTCGGTACAACCCTTTAGGTGTACCGCCGACCTCACCATGCGCATTGCGCATGCGCGGGTTTTGCTTTACCGCCGGGAGCGCCGTAAAGGAAAAGCCACGCATGCGCAATGCGTATGACGTCACCATGTCCGGGTGTGACGCAAATAGCGTCACACCGGCTATTACGCCCATACAGCAAGGCTAGATTTCATCTTTTATAGGGAGCATTTCCAACACAAGAGGAATGTTGGAAATGATTTGTGAGGGTGCAGTGACAGGTATTCAGAGGCTTGGGGGTAATTATGAGGGGTCAGTTCCCTTTAAACTCACAGTTGGTGCCAACAAACTCAGGAGTGAGGCCTTCAGTTTGTAAACTCAGGGGTGGGGCCAACAATAATAATAATATAATATATGTATTCATTTATATATGCTATTAATTCCATGGCCCTTTACATACATTTGCAACACTGTCCCCATGGGGTTCACAATCTAAACATCCTATCAGTATGTCTTTCGAGTCCTGTCTTTCAACAACCCAGAAATTAAGGGGTGGGGCCTAGATCCTACAAACTCAAGGGTGTGGTCAACAACCCAGAAACTCGGGTTGAGGCCTTCTGCTCAGAAACTCAGGGGTGTGGCCTTCAGCCTATAAACTTATAGGTGGGGCCAACAACCCAAAAACTCAGGGGTGGAACCATCAACCTAAAAACTAAGAGGTGAGGCATTCAGCCTGTAAACTTAGAGGTTGAGCCAACAACCCAGAAATTCAGGCATGGCATTTTAAGCCTATAAACCCAGAGAAGAGGCCAACAACCAAAAAACTCAGTGGTGGGGCCATTAGTCTATAAATTCAGGGGTGGGGCCAACAATCCAGAAACTCACGGCAGAGCATCAAGCTTATAAACCCTAAGAAGGGGCCAACAACCTAATAACTTAGTGGTAGAGTCTAAAGCCTATAAACCCTGAGAAGGTGCCAACAACCCAGAAACTCAGTGGTGGGGTCTTCAGCCTACAAACTCAGGGATGAGGGCCAACAGGCTAAAGACTCAGGGGTGGGGCCTTTAACTCGTGAAGTGAGCTTAGTTTGCATAGTCAGCAAGAATTATTTAGGAGCTACTGCTTCGACTATAAATAATTAAAAAAATGAAAAGCAATGACTCCCAGTATTGTCTAGAACAGCGCTCTATGACATGGTATTCAAGACATGCGGGCAGTTGTAGTTTTGCAATTGCTAGAGGACTGCATGTTGGAGATCATTTCTGTTGCAGACCTATACACTCCCCTATCGAAATTTCACAGGGTAAAGTACCTTTTGGATATTATTCTTCACCATTACTGACCCCATGGAGCTGGTAAATAGACCTGTCTGAAAAGTGTGTGTCACACTGGGCCCCGAGGCTCAGATATTAACTTCCATCCAGTTATTTAAATAACATTCCCAGAAGTATGTGAACCTGTTATTTCATCAGGTTAGCCTCTGCTTTTATAGCCGATATAAAAGTGACATGATACCAGCTGTCAGGAGCTAAAAAAACATTAAATTGTAAATATGAAGTGTTTGATTGCCAAACCAGGCGACAGCCGGGAAAATGGCATGAACGTCTGATGGATCATCATTTTTTTTCTGCTCTGCCGTTGTGTAAAATATGTCTTATGGTGGAGCACGTGCCGAGATCCCTAATGGTTTTCCATTTTCTGCTTGTAATAGAAGTAAACGGGCCATTGAGTTCAGTGCAAAACTGGCTAATATTCATAGGGTGAACTATCGGGATCCTGGCATGGTGCTGTCATTGCATTGACAGTGGCATTATAGAGGTGTCAGAAAGGTGGAGATGTGGCCCCCACCGGAAAGTGACTTCAATGGGCTATACATCATATGCTATTCATGATGGATGTCAAATCATGGCCATTTCCATCCTATGAATGTATCTGCAGAGCGCAGATCCTCGGCATAAGCTGGTGAAATGCATCTTATTACAGTACTTAGGTATTCAATTGTCTTCAGGTGCAAATACAAAGAATACAAGGACGTGAGGAGAGATGAGCTCACAGCCAAGGTTTTACTATAATATACTTTGTGAAAGATTAACTCATAAAGTGCCATTCCCCTCCACCAAACCAATGATCCAGTCCAGGTCGCACTCTACGCCCAACAACTAGTGCAGGGGTGGGGAACCTCAGGGCCCCAGGGCCGAATGCGGCCCTCGATGACTTTTTTGCTGCCCCCGGCAGATTCCTGGGGACTGCAGTGCTCAGGGTGGTAGATGCTTTTTGCTGACTGTCTGCCTTTTAAATCCAGCTCTCCAGTGATCTCTATGCCCCAGCCTCAGCCTCCCCAGTGAGGTATATGCCCCAGCCTCTCCTGTGATGTCTAAGGCTCTACCAAACCTGGAAAAGCAGTTTAGAAGCAACCTGACCAATATCACCCACACCAAAGAGAAGCAGCTCCAGCCACCACAGTAGGGTGAGTTAATTGTTTAACCAAATATAGCGGGTCATTTTCAAGTTGATAATTTTGTGCAGCCCCCGATGGATGGTAGAGATTTCCAAATGGCCCTTGGCAGAAAAATGGTTCCCTATCCCTGACCTAGAGGGTGTCACCCATCTTTCCAGTGTTGTGGGAGGCAGATATTCTGTATATATCGCTGGGTCTGATCTAATGGCATCTAAGTATCCAGCCCCCTCCGGATAAATCCACGTCCTTATCCTCTGGATGACACACTCGCCCTTGTATTGAGGGATGGAAATTCTCTAAGCTGCAGAAACCTAAGAGCAATGAATATAAAATGATGGCAAGACGTCACCCAGGTATCTATCGCTACAGCTGCCGGTACAGAAGAAGATCCATCCCAGGGTATAAGACACATAAAGGATCGGTTATGGCCTCCATGTCAGTGACACCGAGCAGTGAGGAGCAGGAGATTGGACGCAATCTGCATAAATAGTAATTCTGTGCCCCTCCGTCCTGCAGATCGGATAGATAATACTTGTCAGATGTAGCAGAGCTGGATGTGTTATTTATGGAGTATCAGACTGTTAAGGTCCAGACCAATCCCAAAAATGAGAGAGAACTTACATGTACCCAAAGAGAAGGTCACTTGCCAGTAAAAGGAAGACAAGGTGCAGAGCCGGAAGAGTGTATAAATCTCATTGATGTCTGTGGAATGACTGCACGTTCTCGGCCACTGAGAACTGCGCCCAGTACCTTTCACCAGTTTGAGCATGTTAAACTGACTACATCATGGAACAGAGGCTGTGGAGCAGAATAAAATTTCATTTTTCTATTTTCTATTTCTCCTTTCTATTGCAGAGATATTAGCTTGTAAAGTTTAGGTTATAAGTTACAATAAGCCCAACTTGGCATTACTAGAAATTCTTCTTTGCGGGTGTGTACTTCTTCTCCTATATGATGTCAACCAATCACAAACAGACAGTAATACACATGGGGAAAAAGAACACCCCCCCATGGTAGCTTAGAACAGGCTTTCTCCTTTGAGACATGTAATGACAAAACTGTCTGGTCTACTCACTGATCTCACTTCAGAGCAGTGTGTGATTACAAAGTCTCAGTGAAAGAACAGAGATGAATGTGAATGCATACACCTTTCAGCTTTACTATTAGGGTATGTACTCACGGTCCGGAGGAGCTGTGTGTTGGACGCAGCTCCTCCACACCTGAGTGAAGCCGCAGGTGGCTGCAGGGAGACCACAGCCTGCCTGTACTCACCGTGTGCGGCGGGTGCGGGGCGGCTTCTCCCTGCAGTAACCCGATGGGAGCCGCTTCCGACTCCGCAGCATGAAATAAACATTCTGCGGAGGAGCGGGCTCCCGGCAACCCGCGCCGCAGCTCCAAACACGCTGCGGGCGGGTTACGCATAGTGAGGATGGGATTTCTTGAAATCCCATCCACTATGCTAGTACTGAACGGCACAGCATTTGGACGGAGCGTAAAGACGCTGCGTCCAAAACGCTGCGTCCCTGATCGTGAGGATGCACCCTTAAAGCAGTCAGTATGCGAAGAAAGGAATACAGCAGAGCTGAGTGTAATTGGAAGCACCATTCAGCTTTCATCTTACAGAAGTCAGTGTGCTAGGAAAGAAATACAACAGAGCAGAGTGTGATTGCAAACACCTTTCCGCACAGTAGTCAGTATGCAGGGAACAGAACACTGCAGATCTGAATGTGATTACAAACAACTTTTAGTACAGCAGTTAGTGTACGGGGAAGGGAATAAAACAGAGCTGAGTGTGATTACAAACACTTTTCAACTTTAGTCTTACAGCAGTCAGTGTTCAAGGAAGGGAATGCAATAGAACTGTGTGTCCTTACAACACGTAACAAATTTCATTTTACAGGAGTCAGTGTGTGAGGAAGAAAATACAAAAGCGTTGATTGTGATTACAAACACCTTTCAAATTTCATCACTGGGCAGTCAGTGTGAGGGATAGGGAGTAGAGCAGAGTGAGTATGATTGCAAACATGTTTAAGCTTTCATTTCATAGCATTCATTTTGTGCGGAGGAACAGTACAGCACAGCTGAGCTTTATCACAATACAAACACCTTGGCAACTTCAGTACTCTCACAACGCTGTGACCTCTGATTCAGTCTCTTCCATCACACTGACTGCTGTGAATTAAAAGCTGTAATGTTTTTGCAATGACACTCATCTACTCCCCACACTCTGTAATCAGTCCAGAGAGACCAGTAAGATCATACTGTCTGTCATTACATGTCTCACCCAGGAGCAAGCCTGTTCTAAGTTTTGGGGGGGGGGGCATGTTTTTTTTTTCCTCTATGTTATTGCTTTATAATGATTGGTTAATTTTATGCAGGAAGAAGACAAAACTCTGGTAATGTCATGAATTATATCCTAAACTTTACAACCTAATTGTTAGGTCCCTTGGCACCGCTCCCCAGCTCCCATCCTCTGCTCCTCTACCAATCGGGCATCCAGCATCCAGGCGTGCTGTGCCTCGGAGCCATCACCGGGTCCCCTTCCTGTCTATTGACCACCGGGCTCACACATCAGCACACTACAATGGTCAGAGTCATGAACCTAATCAGCAGTGCATTAGATGCGACCGCGCTCCTCCCCTGTGAATGTAGGGGCTGGCATGGTTCAACCGCACACTCCCCCTGACCAATAGCTGTCCATCCTCCGATATATAATAAATATAAAGGAGACAACACGAGGCGCAATAGTGCCCTATCATTATGGCACAGATATTACACACAGGTCACAATGATGGTGCACTCACCTTTTCTAGTTGTGTGCACCCACAACTAGTATAGATCGCATGTAGTAAAGAAAGCTGCTGCAGGACTTGCACCTCCACGTAACACGTGTAAGAAAGTCTGGATCCAGGGATGGTGTATCACAGTCCGCGCTGCTTTGAAATGATCACTCAAAGAGTCTTAGATGAAAGACCCCCCTTCTTTATTTAGCCTACGCGTTTCAATGCTTCTCCCAGCATCATTGAATGCCCTGATGACGATGCTGGGAGAAGCATTGAAACGCGTAGGATAAATAAAGAAGGGGGGTCTTTCATCTAAGACTCTTTGAGTGATCATTTCAAAGCAGCACGGACTGTGATACACCATCCTCCGATATATCAGGCCACCCCCACTGATGGGAGGTGCCTGATTATTGAGTTAGTAAGCTTCTGCTTCTCTGGCTGCTGGTCAGGCCCTCCTTGTGCTCTCCTCCGGTAGACCCATTCCTGCTCTCCTAGCCTCGGGCTCTGATCCCTCAAATCCTCCTTAGCTATACTGCAGTATAGGCAGACTCTACGAGCCGCCCCCCTGGTACTAGCAGCTGTGGATTTAGACCCCCTGGGCTTGCCCCTGACAATCCCTGTATAGGGGTTGGTTAAACTAGGACCAGCTCACCCAGGATAGCTTGGTACCACGGCGCAGTGGGTCCACTCTAGGGCGCCTTCCCCGGAAGTGTGACACTAATATTACTGCCACAGAGAGGAGAAATTAAAAAATAAAAACTGTTTAATTCAGCTCTGGAGCTATTATTCCATGATGTGACCATGATTAAACTAGTAGACTCCCTTTAAGGAGGATATTTTATCACCCCAAAAGTGCAAATTGAGCTCTTTACAAATTGGGATTCAACCCATGTAAAAACCAGTCACATACATTTTAGTAATGTAGTTTCAAAAAAAAATTACTTTTAATCCATATGCAAATGAGGTGACAGGTTATCAAATATTAAGAATAATTAGAAAAATATTGGAATCTGAGAGTCCTCAGTGGTTGATACCTTTTAATGGGTAACTGAAAAGATGGTAAACATAGCAAGCTTTCGGGACACTGTGGCCTCTTCATCAGGCAAATAATGACACAAATTCTGAAGACACATATATATATTGTGGTGATGTGGCCCATGGCCGGGGTACATCACATGTAGGATCAGAGGATGATCCTGTGCACACTGGCCGGTTTTCCTGTGATGATAATACTGTGTGAACCAACCTGAACACAATGAGGTTTCATGAGCCTAATGAGCGGCAGTGAGAGTGGGATGAGATCCATGAGGAATAGGATGTAATGAATGAGTGCTGACAACCCGGAACACAGGGAGTTAACCTGAGCTGTGTGACAGGCTGATTAACAGCAGCTGAGGGGGTGTGTCCATGTGGGAGTGGCTGGCACGATAAGAACCTGCCAGGTGTCTGAGTGAAGAGAGGACGATGGGAATCAGAGAAGTCCAGACCACTGCCATGTGAAGACGTGCTGGAAGTGATGGGAGCCTGCCAGCTCCATGCTAGTGCACCTGATGTGTGCATGCCAGCCAGTGTCCAGGACCGAGGACGGCTCAAGGGCCAGGTGGTCTTGTGTGTACTAAGTGACAGGGCTCCTGGTACTATTGTGGGCCCTGAGTGTGTAGCATATTGGTGTATGTAAAAATGCCTATGAATGCTGTGTCATGCATGAGTCATAATGGTTTATGAAAAAGTGCCATGTGTGATGACTCATGTGCTATAGGATGGGGAATGATCCCTGTCAGGGTGATAGACGGTGATAGCCGTCTTTAGAACCAGACTGAGGTCTGCAAGGGTCGGTGGGTGACGCCTTGAAGTTCTGGGGAAAACATATGAGAATGTCCTGTAATGTAATGTCATATGGGAATGTCATATAATGCAATGTAAGGACATGCATATTATATGTGAAAATGGAAATAGTGTTATGGTTTATGTGTTGAAAGCGGTTTATGACAGAAATTAATAAATCCGCTGCTTATGTTACATTGAAATGTAGTCGCTGCTGTCATTTTCCCCGTGCCAAGCGGGATCCCCTGGGGCGCTACCTCACAATATATATATATATAAGCAAAAAAAAAAAAAAGCAGGGTTGGATGATGTAGTAAATATGACAGGGGACGTAAAGCAGAGTCAGACTAGGGAGGGGGAGAGGAGCTGGGAAGGTAAAGTCAAAATTCCAAGATAAGAGGAATCAATTGTATTATTGTTCTATGATTAGTGGCCTGTGGAGACCTGAAGATTCCTCAGTGAGTGTAGAAAGCTATAAATCGAAGCAAAACAGTTCACATAAGAAGTGTCAAAAGTTCATTGTCCTCTAACTTGAGTCTGTTGGAAGATGTGTTATCATCAAATGTCCTTTCATTTTATATAAAAACGCATGAATCTGTGACATCCCCGAATGCCCTTTCATTTTATATAAAACGCATGAATCCATGTGAGACATTCAATCCTGTTTTGAATGTGTCAAAGGTTGTTATCAATTTGTATTCCCAAATTCTTCTCTTGTTTTTAGATGTGAAGTTGCTTTTTAAAAAGAGCAGACTAATATCAGTATCATTGTGGTCAGAGCTGCAAAAACGCTTTGCTACAGGTAGGTCCATACACTTTTCCTTTATTGAGTGGCAATGAGAATTCATTCTTGTCCTGAATTTTTGCCCGGTCTCCCCTATGTACAGGCCACCTGTTGGACATTTGGTACATATAATTAAATACTCCACATTGCTTGTGGTGCAACTGAAGTTACTTGGGATCTTATAGTCCTGATCTGTCCCAGGAATCCTTATCTCGTCAGTTGTCATTATAGATGGAGGTTTTGCACCTGTTCTGGTTGCAGGGGAAGGTTCCTGTTGCTGCTGGAGAGGACAGGGCGCTTCTGACAATGATGATTTTTAGATTCAGAGTTTGTCTAAAACACAAGAGTGGTGGACCCGGAAATATTGATTTTAGTCGGGCATCTTATTGTAGGAGTGGTTGCAGTTTCCGTGCGGCTCCTCTTAGCACCTCCAGGCTCGGATTGTAGGTGACTACGAGAGGAACTCAGTTGTTTTCTTCTCTAGTTTTGTAATGTAGGAGATGATTCCTTGATATTCCGGTGGCTCTTTGTAATCTGGTTCTCGATTGCTCTTGGATGGTAGCCCTGGTTCAAAAGGATCTTTCTGAGGTCCTTAAGGTGATTGTCTCTATCTGTAGGGTTGGAACATATACGATTGTATCTGATGCCTGGCTGTACACAATAGAGTTTTGTGTTTTGGATGAAAACTGTCCCATCAGAGATATGTTGGACAGTCAATTGGCTTTCCGTACAGGGATGTACCACAGATCACTAATCAATAGAACAATAACAATCTGTTCCTCTTATCTTGGAATTTTGACTTTACCTTACCTTCCCAGCTCCTCTCCCCCTCCCTAGTCTGACTCTGCTTTACGTCACCTGTCATTATCAGCCTGATGAAGGGTCACATAGTGTCCGAAAGCTTGCTATGTTTACCATCTTTTCAGTCAGCCATTAAAAGGCTTCAACCACTGAGGACTCTCAGATTCCAGTATTTTGCTATCTACTGCCTAATCAGTACAAACATTCTTTACCTTATGAATAATTAGACAGTTAGGCATCCAGTAGAGGGTTATCCTAGTTGCTTCTTTCTCCATTTGCTATGTAAGAATGCTAGATTACCAGAAGACATTCTGGATTATAAAATGCTGGATTAGAATTTTTTTTTTGCAGTGTGAAGATACTATTTGCATTCGATCTGCACACAGATGTGACCCATTTGCAGAAACTGAAACCTATGAGCCAGAGCTTGGAGCAGAGTCATACTGCCCTCTCTTGTGCAGCAGAGAAACCTGGTCTTGGAATTAATCTGATTATTACTTGACCTAATGAAGTCACTTTGGTGCAGCAGTGAGAGGTTCTGCTACTTTTTTCGTGCCTCAATTGGTGCACCCTAAAGCCAATAATCATTAGTTTTAGATGGATTTCGCGAAGGATTTTGAGCAAAACATCCAGCAACAAACTGCAGCAGAATTTACCTGCTGCACACCTTGCACCGCTGATTCCAATTTTGCATGAAGTGTAAATGGACTAGTGCGGATGTAAAACCTTCCGGATGTTAATGTATGTTTCAGATTTTCACAGCAGAAAGGGTGATATCTGCAGCAGATCTGCAACAAAATCCACACAATTTGGTGCATATTTGTTGTTGAGTCTGCTGCAGGTTTGACCTTTATAAATCTACAGGGTGTGAATTCACCCTACAAGGATGGTCCACATCTGCAGTAAACTCTGCAGGTGCTAAATGGATTTTGGTGCATATTCAAGACAGATTTCACCCCTGCAACTGCTGCTTGCTCTTTTCCCTTCTCTTATTGCAGCCTTCCTGTGCTGTCATCCAAGCCGGGTATTTGAAGTATCTCCGGGAACTCCTGTGACATCATCACCCGAGGCCTTTAAAGGCCGAATTCAGGCAGTTGGGTGTATCTGAGTATTCAGTAAGCTTTTCTTTCAGTTCCCATATACTTTGGAGTTTTCCCTCACCATTCAGTCATCTCTTAAAACCCTGGTTTGTTTCTCAACTATCTGCATTTACATCCGGGCACAGACCTGCAATTAACCCTTCGTCTGCTCTAAGCATATCGAAATCTTCACAATCTTGCTGTTCACACTACAAGCGCTGTTGCGCCTGTGTTTTTCTTCTCTACTAGCAAGTGTGCAGTTGCCTGTTCATCACTTCTGCCTGTGGCTAAACCATTCATTTGCTGGTGAATTAACACCTTCAATATTGCTTGTAAGCATAACATCTCTGTAGATGGTTTCCATTGTTAATACCTGATATTAGACATCATCAGTTTTAGGTTCACAGTCACAACAAGTAAAAAGTGTATTTTTTTTCCCTATCGTCCATAATTACATCCTGCATTCAGCGCTGTTTCAAGGAGTGGCCTCCAGAGACGACTGTCGTGCGTATCAGGGGAACAAAGTGACAAGCAGCAGAATTGTGTTTTGTTTTTAGCATCAGATTTTAGAAAAAAAACAGGAAACATGAATGTGGTGAAGGTACAGAGGCCAACAATGCAACAAATGCCAGGACTTTCCTGACATAAAGCAATGGATAACCACAAGTTACTGAAATCACCTGAATGCAGAACATTAAAATTAGGAAAACCTAATTTAAAGGGGTTGGTGACTATTGTTTTTCCACCTAAATTCATTTATTAGGAGCTAAAAATCATTTTTGCAATTGGATTTCCTTAAAATGTTTGCAGCGTTTGTCTTCTATAGCCTCTGTATTGCGCTTCTTTTGCCGGCTGCAGAAGTGAGTTAACTGAGGATCCAACAGTGACTCGATTGACAGTCTGACAGAGAGTTTCGCTCATCCCTCTTCTAAGGTGATTTATGACTACAGTCCTACATCAAAGATGAAAGTGGAAGGAAACAAAGAGCCAAACTGTGCAAAATTGCTAATGAAAAGCAACTGCTAAAATTATTTTTTGCCCCAAATACAAGCAATTAAGTAAAAACACAATAATAATGTCCACAAAGGAGACAACCCCTTTAAATGGGAACTGAGGGGAGATAAAACTTTTTAGTACAGTCCCTGCCCTCCTACATGATGAAGTAGAGCTGGGCACTACAGTTTTAAAATCTATAGATCGCTTATAAATCAATAAAATCATATCTCACCCCTTACTTCAGGGACAGAGAAATTCAGCCTCATGCTGCAGCAGTGACCGGAAGTGTGCTGGGGGCATGAACTCTAAAGCCTCCAGGATCAGCTTACATTCCTGCCCCCTCATACTTCTGTAAGGGCAGGGGGCGTAGTCGCTGGCCCCATGATCACACTACAATCCTGCCTTTGATATACCATCCTTTGTAATTTAAGAACAGGGGTGTTCTAGCTTCAAATATCAATCATGTCACCAAGCAGATAAAAATACACGCAGTGATCTTTTGCTGTACAATGATACGATGGTGCATAATGTGTACTGCCATGTATCAGACTAGGAGCAGAGGCAAAGCACTACATTGATTGATTCAGCACTGGCATGGTCTCTCTTCCCCCATATCAACTTGGTAGATTCCTATCCCCTGAAATATTAGTACTATGCATGACTGAATTCTCTGTCTCCAAAGGGAGATGTGAGAGGTGAGGAGCAGATATGATATTATTGATTTATAAGTCATCTATAGATCCTAGAACTGTAGTGCCCAGCTCTGCTTCATCATGTAGGAGGGCAGGGACAGAACAAAAAATTGTTTCACTCTCCCCGGAGCTCCCCTTTAAGATTTTAGAAGTTAAAGGGTCATATTTTTATTAATATTGATCTGGTCAACTAGAAACTTTTCTGGATAGAGGCAAAAACTTGAAACATCTGTATCCCAATGTATGTATTTAAGTGGGGAAATTAATCATCAAGCATCTTCATATAAGTATTCTCATTATTTTTGGCAGAGTGATATTTAGGGTGGGTCTACAAGTCCTATAGTGATGCCTCTGTATAGATATTCGAGAAAACAATTGAAATAGAATAAAGGAATACGTCCAAACTCTTAGGGCCACTTTACACACACCAACTGCTGTGACCAACTTCTGAACAGATCTCTGGTTGCAGTGAAATCATGGACACATTCTTACATTTGTACACAACTACAAAATGGAACAATGTGTCCATGATTTTACTGCAACCAGAGACCTGTTCAGAAGTTGGTCACAGCAGTTGGTGTGTGTAAAGTGGCCCTTAGGGTACCGTTACATGTCGCAACATTGCATGCAATTTCACTTGCAATTTGCTGGTTGCAGTGAAATCATGGACACATTGTTCTATTTGTAAACAGCAACAAAATAGAACAATGTGTCACTGCAACTAGCAAATTACAAGTGAAATTGCATGCAATGTTGCGACGTGTAACAGTACCCTTAAACATAGAAGTTGTCCAGGATTAGAATAATTTTGGAAAAATAGCGCCACCCATGTCCACAGGTGTCTGAGAATAAAGGGATATCGTCTCATCATACCATCATCTCCTGTGCTATGCCCACAAAGGGCCCCATAGAACAAATAATGCCCCCAAAGGGCCCCATAGAGCAAATAATGCCACCAAATGGCCCCATAGAGCAAATAATGCCCCTGAGTGTCCCATCGAACAAATAATACCCCCAAAGGATCCAATATAACAAATAATGCCACAAAAGGCTCCCATAGAGTAAATAATGAATACCTGAGTGCCCTCATACAACAAATAATGCCCCCTGAGTGCCCTCATAGAACCAATAATGCCCCCTAAGTGCCCCTTAGAAGAAATAATGCCCCCCCACCCCGAGTGCCACATAGAACAAATAATGCCCCTTGGACCAAAATGCTGACATGTAGCATACCGTAAGACTACAGCAGTCTGCAGCCTACCAGACGGGCAGTGGTGGGACCTTTGGTTTCTTGTTCTTCCAAAGGATCCAACTTTTCTTATTGCTTTTGATATATTGAGCCCCAAAGAATTTTGCACCCAGAGAAGCTGCCCAAATATGAAAAAACAGACATATAAATGCAATTTAAAACAAAAAATAAGTACGTTATCCCTGAGTAATTCCAGGAACTCTCCACTGTGGAACGACTGTTATATCACAGTGGATAACGTTCACGGCCAAAGTGAATATTTAATCTGACCATGATAATTGTATGCAGTTTAATCAGGTCAAATTGAAACTCTGCAGCGTTGGCACAATTTGGTTTATTGTGCACAAAATGCCATTTGTCTTTGTTTACCTGCTCTAATTAAAAAAGAGGACGTTAGAATTCAGCAATTAAACGTCAGCGTTGTAGTTACCATAGGAAAAAAGTTTTTGGGAAGTGTTTGCTACTTTAGAGAGTGAATCGGCAGAGTTTGGATCAGGAAAGTCTCCCCTTATCTCAGGTTACTCCTTGTAGTTTGTATTTTTCCTGTGGTTGTTATTCCCCACTCTGCCTCGCTCCCTCTTTCCTACTGCCCTATCTGTCTAACTGTTCGTGTGTAAAGATGTACAGGTATTACAGCCTGCAGTGACTTATTCTGACCACCAGGGGAGCTCTGATTCGGACAGTATAAATGCGGGGTCCCGACCTGGTTCAGGTGGGAATCAGGAGAGGGCCAAGACTTACCATTACCACCAGGGAAACTCCGATGTGGACAGTATAAAAGTGGGGTCCTGGTCTGCTTCAGGCAAGAAGCAGCAGAGGGCCAAGACTTCCCTGACCACCAGGGGAGCTCTGGTTCGGGCAGTATAAAAGCTGGGTCCTGGCCTGGTTCAGGCAGGAAGTAGCAGAGGGCCAAGACTTCCTCTGACCACTAGGGGAGCTCCGCTTCAGACAGTATAAAAGTGGGGTCCTGGCTTGGTTCAGGCAGGAAGCAGCTGTGGTGCCCTGTGCCAGGTAAAGCCACAGAGCCAACTAGTCCACTAAGGGATTTCCACATCTGGTACATCACACTAACACCTTCCACTCCAGGCCTGTAGGGGGAGCCCCACTGGTTGCTGTTAAGCCAGATCCCCTATATATACAGGTGCTGGGAGCAGAGTTAGTCAGAGTGTGCAGTCACTAGGAGAACTGTGAAGGTCAGCTCAGTACCTAGTGAGCAGGACTGTTTACTGGAGCCGTGCTATCCCCGAAACCAGCGCACCCCCAGAGCCAGGGTGAGGTCCAGAGAGTGAGGACGACAGGCATAGGCGAGGAACAATACAGCGGGGGCAGAGGAGCCATCCCGGCTCACCCCAGGGGAACACCGGTCTCTGGAGTCCGAGTCTGCAAGGGAGATAGATCAGCCCAGCAGAAAATCCCAGTACACCGTGCAGGCTTAGCTTCCCGGACACCCGCAGCACCCACATACGAGAGCCAGGAGCCGCAGGAGAGATAGCGGTAGCCAAGCGAGAGCCCTCAGTGCAGCAACACGGGTGTGAAGGAGCAGGAAAGGTCAAGCCTGGTTTCATACACGCCAGACTCAAGACAAGGGAGTAGGACAAGGAGGCCTATACCTAACTCGGTGTGGAAATCCCAAAGTGCACCCTTCAACCCTGGATGTGTACCTAGAGAATCATCAGTAAAAGGTACAGAAAAAGACTTTATTGTGTGCGTGTTCCTTCTTCAACCTGTCCCACATCACAACGACTACGCTGCCCCATTCCTACCGTGTTGCCATACTCCACCATCATACCCTACAGCCCCGGGGAACCCGCTCTTCCTGTAGAGAGCTACAACACCTTGCTGCCGCCCATCACCCTGGAGGTCTCAGCAGAGTCGGTGCCATCACTGGACCTACAGGTGGCATCACAACTGACAATAACTTTAAGGCAAGGACATTGGTACCAACACATAGTCAAGATGGGTCCAGGGACAAGGACAGGCTATATCAGCCATCCAGAACTGGTTGCAGGCAGAACTGGAGCTGAAGACACAGGGAGACCAAGAGCAGCATGGCTGGACCAAACACACAGGGTTAGGTTCAGGAACCTAATGAGAGGCTCTGGCAACGCCCAACATGGAAGAGGAACTTTAAATAAGAGCTGACCCTCAGCTATAGGCTGGGGACAGCAATTCAAGCGCACACACTCCACCTAATAATAGCAGGGAAGGTGTGCACCCTAAGCAGAGACAGAAACCAGTACAGCATAGCCAGCACAGGAACTGAGGCCTAAGGCACCTGGCAGCAGCTGCAAGCCTGGACACACGTGGAAAGTCATGCACCAGCTGCAGAGGACCTCATCCCGCGGATAGCTTCCACATTGGCAGCCAGGGACCGCACACAGATGGTCGTGAAGCGGAGCAATGACTCTACAACACGTGTATGGCTATGCAGCAGAGCAGGGAACTGGGCAGAATCCATACAGGCAACATACTACAATATCCCTGCTGGTTAGGGTGGGAAAGAGCATTGGGTAAGAGCACAGAAATGCATAGTAACGCCGGCGAACCAAAATATCAATACAGCGGCATTACAATATTACAGTAGATAACACAGGATCCATCATTCACAATATGTGATGTCACAGCTCACCTCCTTCTCCTGTACAATGACTGATAACACCTCTATATACAGTACATAAAACAGTATCCACCATTCACAATAGGTGATATCACAGCTCACCTCCTCCTGTACAATGACTGATAACACCTCTATATACAGTAGATAACACAGGATCCCCATTCACAATAGATGATATCACAGCTCACCTCCTCCTCCTGTACAATGACTGATAACATCTCTATATACAATAGATAACACAGGATCCACTATTCACAATAGGTGATATCACAGCTCATCTCCTCCTGTACAATGACTGACATCAACTCTATATACAGTACATAAAACAGTATCCACCATTCACAATAGGTGATATCACAGCTCACCTCCTCCTGTACAATGACTGATAACTCCTCTATATACAGTAGATAACACAGGATCCACCATTCACAATAGATGATATCACAGCTCACCTCCTCCTGTACAATGACTGATAACACCTCTATATACAGTAGATAACACAGGATCCACCATTCACAATAGGTGATATCACAGCTCACCTCCTCCTGTACAATGACTGATAACACCTCTATATACAGTAGATAACACAGGATCCACCATTCACAATAGGTGATATCACAGCTCACCTCCTCCTCCTATACAATGACTGATAACACCTCTATATACAGTAGATAACACAGGATCCATCATTCACAATAGGTGATATCACATCTCACCTCCTCCTCCTGTACAATGACTGATAACACCTCTATATACAGTAGATAACACAGGATCCACCATTCACAATAGGTAATATCACAGCTCACCTCCTCCTGTACAATGACTGATAACACCTCTATATACAGTAGATAACACAGGATCCACCATTCACAATAGATGATATCACAGCTCACCTCCTCCTGTACAATGACTGATAACACCTCTATATACAGTAGATAACACAGGATCCCCCATTCACAATAGATGATATCACAGCTCAGCTCCTCCTCCTATACAATGACTGATAACACCTCTATATACAGTAGATAACACAGGATCCACCATTCACAATAAATGATATCACAGCTCACCTCCTCCTCCTGTACAATGACTGATACCACCTCTATATACAGTAGATAACACAGGATCCACAATTCACTATAGGTGATATCACAGCTCACCTCCTCCTCCTGTACAATGACTGATAACACCTCTATATACAGTAGATAACACAGGATCCACCATTCACAATAGGTGATATCAAATCTCACCTCCTCCTCCTGTACAATGACTGATAATACCTCTATATACAGTAGATAACACAGGATCCACAATTCACTATAGGTGACATCACAGCTCACCACCTCTCTCTACAATAACCTTTTGCAATATTAGAATATGTGCAGATAATGTAAACAAATTTGGTCCAAGTCAGTTTATCGTTGCTAATATCCTTATGAAGGAAGTGTAAATCTAATATTAAACCTAGTAGCTAGTTTGATAATTGCACATTTCTTTTTGTTTAAACTTATTGAAAAAATACATCTAAAAAATAAATGAAGGTAATTTCCTAATGACACGTTCTTTAGTAGAAGTGACTTCTACTGGCACAAATACAGTGGATGTTGAACGTTGGTGGACAGCAATTTTCAGGTGTCTCCAGAGATGCTCAATTGGGTTTAGGTCAGGGCTCTGGCTGCGCCAGTCAATAATGGTCACAGAGTTGTTGTGAAGTCGCTCCATTTTTATTTTAGCTGTGTGCCTAAGGTCATTGTCTTGTTGGAAGGTGAACCTTCGGCCAAGTGTGAGGTCCAGAGCACTCTGGAAGAGGTTTTCATCCAGGATATCTCAGTACTTAGCCGAATTCATGTTTCCTTCAATTGCAACCAGCCGTCCTGTCCCTGCAGCTGAATAACACCCATAGAATGATGCTGCTACCACCATGTTTCACTGTTGGGATTGTATTGGGCAGGTGATGACCAGGGCCTGGTTTTTCTGGTCATCATAATGGGAGACCCAGACAATGGGGTTTAGGGCACTGCCCTCCGGAGGTCACACTAGGTACTACAAGTTTGTAGACACCGCCTCCTCCGCTTATAAACCCCTACCGCAGGGAACATCCTCAGTTTTAAACTTAGTGTGCTCGGAGGATCACGCTTTGCTTGCACTTCACTGCATTCTCACTACTTACGTGATGGCGTCTGAAGACAAGGTAATACGGTCCTATCGGGACCGGTGACAGCCTCCCCGCTCACCCTTAGTGGCACACGCTGGTGGAGGTACCGGAGGGCCTAGAGCCTGGACACTTGGTGTTCTCCCGGTACGCTGTTACGCTCCTCTCCATCCCTCTCTGGGGGGCTCTGGTGAGTGGGAGATGGGAGCCTTGCACAGCTCCGCTCCGTCCGAGGCCTCCCTAAATGGTGCTTACAGACCGGACTGGAGCCAGCCCAGTCCGAGGCCTCCCTAAATGGTGCTTACACTCCGGACTGGTGCTGAGCGGCCCAGTCTGAGGCCTCCCTAAATGGTGCTTACAGACCAGACTGGTGCTGCACCCCCGTCCGAGGCCTCCCTAAATGGTGCTTACAGACCGGACCGGCACTGAGGCACTCTGTGTCTCCTGCGTGCCTGGGGGTAGTGTCTGGCACTTTATGTGTTTCAGGACACTCAGACCGCGCGTTACCCTCGGGTCCGCGGTTCTGCGGGTGTACCCTGTGCTGGGGTCACCCTGGCTGACCGCCCTGTGTGTCACAGGGGCTGAGGCCGTAGGCTGCGGATATTTGTCCCCTCATGGTGTACATGCAGTCTGTGTATAATGTTTTTACACTCTTTCCCGCGCTGCGGGCTCCGGCTCCCTCATGCTGTGGATGCCTGGAGGATGGGAAGCAGCCCGTGCGGTGACGTCATCGCTGGGCGGGTGTGTGTGTTTCCCGCGTCTCTCGGCGCCGCCCACAGTTTCACTGTCGGCGGCCATCTTTACCCTCACTTCCCGGTTGGGATTCTTATGCAGCGTGCGTCTGCACTCCAGAGGGGAGACCGGAAACCGTCGCGGAGGTCACACACACACCGCTTCCTCATACCGCTTTACTGCGGTCGGTAAGCCACCGGGATTCCCGGTTTTGTTGTCAATTTGGCTTATTTTCCCCTACTGTGGCGATGTCCTCAGCCGGGAAGCGTGCTGCTAAGGCGGCAGTAACCACCATTACCTGTGCTACATGCAATGGTGCACTGGTGGAGGGGTCCTGCAATAACTGCGGACGCCCAGAGGCCCGGGCTGGCACTGCTGAGACAGCAGCTCCGGTGCTGTACCCTGAGGTTCAGGTGATCTCAGGGCCATGGGAGACTCAGAATAAGATCAATGAATCTCTGCTGTCTCAGCTGTCCTCCATGTCGCAATCCCTGGAGGCACTTAATAGGAGACTGGATAGCCCAGCTACTCCATCCAGTTACCCCGGGTGTCCCCCTCTTCTGCTGCGAGACCCCTTAAGCGGGCTCGTCGTGAGGATTCACCCGAGCTCCATACTCTCTCTGAGGAGGAGCGTTCCTCTGATGGTGAGGAAGATGATGGGGGTTCAAATTTCGGGTCTGTGTCTGTATCTGAACCGCCAGACGGGGTGGAGGATCTGGTGTCCTCTATCAACGAGACTTTACGTCTCGTGACACCCCCTGAGGAGGTGACGGTGCACCCGAAGGAGGTCTATCAATGGCTGCGGCCGGAGGCTAGACCAAGTGGCTCCTTCATGGACCACACTAATTTTGGAAGGGTGGTTAGAGCTCCCAGGTTACATCCTGGGCGGCGTTTTGTCCGTAAAACCAAGGACAATCGCTTCCCCTTCCCCCAGGAGGTGCTACAGGAGTGGTCGCAGTCCCCGAAGGTGGACGCTTCCATGACCAGGATTGCTGCACGCTCCCTTTTCTCTGCCTCTGATAGCTCCTCACTGAAGGATGCTACTGATAGACAGGTCGAGCAGCTCGCCAAGTCTTCCTATGAGGCTGTGGGGTCTTCATTTGCCCCTAATTTTGCCACGGTCTGGACCTTACAAGCGATTACTACCTGCTTGGATGGTATCTCTGACATGGCAAGATCCAGTCCAGAGGTCCTAGCACTTACTGAAAGGGCAAGGGCCTATGCGGACTACGCCAGGACGGCGACTCTGGAAACTGCCACTCGCTCAGCTGTGGCTTCGGCCAATGCTATAGCGATCCGCAGATTGTTGTGGCTGCGTCTTTGGGACTCAGATGCCACATCCAAGAAGATTTTGCAGAATCTTCCGTTTGCTGGTGACAGGCTTTTTGGCACCGAACTGGACAAGCTAATTAAGGATTCTGCTGAGTCTAAGATACCGCAGAATAAGCCTAAGCCACGGTATACCGTTAAAAGGAACCCTAAACAGTGGTCCTTTCGTTCCAGCTCGCAGTCATCAGCACCGTCCGCTCGCACGGACCGAGGGGGAAAGCCCGCTTCCCAGTGGCGCTCTAAGAGTCGTCCAAAGAAGCCGGCGGGGGCGGCAGCTGCCACCCCCAAACCCGCCTCTACATGACTCGCTCTCTCATCCTGCCTCCCCACAGGTGGGGGGCCGCTTGTCTCGCTTTCAGGACAAGTGGCTGCTTCACGTTCAAGATCAGTGGGTTCGAGACGTGATCTCGCGAGGGTACAGGATAGAGCTGACGTCAAAACCGATATCCCGATTCCATCGGTCGGTCCCGTCACCAGAAAAAGCTCAGGCTTTTTACCAGGTGTTGGAGGGTCTCCGCAGAGACGGAGTGGTGGTCCCGGTACCTTCCGGAGAGAGGTTCAGGGGTTTTTACTCCAACCTCTTTATCGTCCCGAAGAAGGACGGATCCTTCCGCCCAGTACTGGACCTGAAGCTGTTCAACCATCACGTGTTGGTTCGGAAGTTCCGTATGGAATCACTGCGCTCCGTGATCGCAGCTGTGTCACAGGGGGACTTCCTAGCGTCCATAGATATCAGAGACGCTTACCTTCACGTACCCATTGCACCGGCTCATCAGCGCTGGTTGCGATTCGCAGTGGGGGAAGAACACTTCCAATTTGTGGCACTGCCATTCGGGCTAGCCTCGGCACCGCGGGTGTTCACAAAAGTGATGGCTTCCATGATGGCTCTCCTGCACATGCAGGGACATGCCGTCCTTCCCTATTTAGACGACCTGCTGGTCAGGGCGCCATCAGAACACCTCTGTCAAGAGAGCCTGGATGTGACCATGCGGTCTCTGGAACAGTTCGGTTGGCTCCTCAATATTCAGAAGTCAACGCTAGTTCCGACCCAGTCTTTGACATATCTGGGCATGGACTTCAACACAGCCTCAGCCCTGGTGTCTCTGCCACGAGTCAAACAGATGGCGATCCAATCAGGAGTACAAGCAGTCCTCCTGTCACCACACTCATCCCTACGGGTATTGATGAGACTGGTGTGACGCATGGTAGCGGCGATAGAGGCGGTGCCGTTCGCACAGTTTCGCCTCCGTCCTCTCCAGCTGGAGATTCTTCACAGATGGGACAAGAGGACGATCTCGCTGAATCGGCTGGTGACACTGTCACAACCGACCAAGGACTCCCTACAGTGGTGGCTCCAGCCACGTCACCTGTCACGAGGCCGGTCCTTCCTAAAACCGTCATGGTTAGTGGTGACCACAGACGCCAGTCTGAAGGGCTGGGGTGCGGTGTTCTTGCACCACAGGGCTCAAGGCCTCTGGACTCAGTCGGAGTCGGCATTGCAGATCAACGTGCTGGAGATCAAGGCGGTCTATCTGGCGCTCCTGGCGTTTCAGAAATTCCTGTCAGGACACCCCATTCGGGTGCAGTCCGACAATGCGACGGCCGTCGCCTACATAAATCATCAGGGAGGGACCAGAAGTGCTCAGGCCCTCGCCGAAGTCCACCGCATTCTAGCCTGGGTGGAGGAAAACGGCTGCCTGATCTCCGCAGTTCACATCCCAGGGGTCGAGAACTGGGAGGCCGACTACCTGAGCCGACAGGGCATGGACGCCGGAGATGGTCTCTTCATCCAGACGTCTTCCGGGACATCTGCGGCAGATGGGGCACTCCGGACGTGGATCTGATGGCCTCACGGCTGAATCATCAGGTGCCCCAATACATGGCAAGATCGTGGGATCCTCAGTCTCTGGGGGCGGATGCCCTGATCCTGAGTTGGTCCAGCTTCCAGCTGCCATATGTGTTCCCGCCTCTGGCTCTGATTCCCAGGGTCCTGTGGAAAATCAGGATGGAATGCAGAGTAACCATTCTAGTGGCTCCAGATTGGCCCAGGAGGTCCTGGTACCCGGACCTGTGGCAACTGTCAGGCGGACACCGGTGGGCTCTTCCAGAACGCGCAGATCTACTCGCGCAAGGCCCATTCTTCCACCTCAATTCCAGGGCCCTCAGATTGACTGCATGGCTCTTGAGGCCTGGCTGCTGACGTCCAGAGGATTCTCTCCTACAGTGGTTGCCACTATGAATAGGGCTAGGAGACCTGTCTCCAGGAAGATATACCACAGAACGTGGAAAATCTTTTTCTCCTGGTGTGCCTCTGGTGGACGCTCACCGTGGCCATTGTCCATTCCGACATTGTTGGCTTTCCTACAGTCGGGGTTGGAGTTGGGGTTATCCCTTGGCTCTCTGAAAGGTCAAGTGTCAGCACTTTCAGTGCTGTTTGACAGGCGCTTGGCGCTCCTGCCGAAGGTCCGCCAATTTCTGCAGGGGTAGCTCGGGTGGTTCCGCCTTACAGGCGACCTCTGGACCCTTGGGACCTCAACATGGTCCTGGCGGCTCTGCAGAAACCGCCGTTTGAGCCACTGAGAGACATCTCTCTCTCTCGTCTGTCCCAGAAAGTGGTCTTTCTGGTGGCAATTACGTCCCTGAGAAGGGTCTCAGAATTGGCTGCACTTTCGTGCAAGTCACCCTTTCTGGTGGTTCACCAAGACAAGGTGGTGTTGCGCCCACGGCCAGAATTCTTGCCGAAGGTGGTTTCAACGTTTCACCTAAACCAGGAGATTGTTCTCCCATCATTTTGTCCCGCTCCCGTTCATCAGGTTGAGCGCGACCTCCATACTCTGGATCTCGTGAGGGCTGTACGCATTTATGTGTCCAGGACCGCCTCCTTTAGGAGTTCGGATTCCTTATTTGTCCTCACGATGGGTCGCTGTAAGGGGTCCGCGGCTTCGAAGTCGACCTTGGCCAGATGGATCAAGGCTCCCATTCAGGAGGCTTACCGGTCTTCTGGTTTGCCTCTCCCGGTGGGTCTGAAGGCACACTCTACTAGAGCTGTAGGTGCCTCCTGGGCCTTGCGACATAGAGCGTCTGCTCTACAGGTGTGTCAGGCGGCCACTTGGTCCAGCCTGCACACTTTTTCTAAGCACTATATGGTGCATGCCCATGCCTCTGCGGATGCGAGTTTGGGCAGGCGGGTTCTCCAGGCGGCGGTTGCCCACCTTTAAAGGGAACCATGTGTTTTCCGTCTTGTTGAGGAACTCTTCCCGCCCTGGGGTATTGCTTTAGGACATCCCCATTGTCTGGGTCTCCCATTATGATGACCAGAAAAAAGAGAATTTTGTTTACGTACCGTAAATTCTTTTTTCTTTAATCATCAATGGGAGACCCAGCACCCACCCAGTTGTTCCTTTGCATGTTTTGCATTTGCTCTGTTCTCTGTTGAGACAGTGTTTGCCGGGTTGTTGAGCCGTTTTGTGTACGACATTCTTCCCGATGTTTCGGGTGTGGTTTATTTCCTCCTCGCAGCTTGTAGACCAAACTGAGGATGTTCCCTGCGGTAGGGGTTTATAAGCGGAGGAGGCGGTGTCTACAAACTTGTAGTACCTAGTGTGACCTCCGGAGGGCAGTGCCCTAAACCCCATTGTCTGGGTCTCCCATTGATGATTAAAGAAAAAAGAATTTACGGTACGTAAACAAAATTCTCTTTTTCTCCACCGCTTAGAATTATCATCAACAAGTTCTATCTTTGTCTCATCAGACCAGAGAATCTTGTTTCTCATAGTCATGGAGGCCTTCATGTGTTTTTTTGCAAACTCTATGCGGGTTTTCATATGTCTTGCACTGAGGAGAGGCTTCCATTGGGCCACTGTGCCATAAAGGCCCGACTGGTAGAGGGCTGCAGTGATAGTTGACTTTGTGGAACTTTCTCCCATCTCCCTACTGCATCTCTGGAGCTCAACCACAGTGATCTTGGGGTTCTTCTTTACCTCTCTCACCAAGGCTCTTCTCCCACGATTGCTCAGTTTGGCTGGACAACCAGGTCTAGTAAAGACTTCTGGTGATCCCAAACTTCTTCCATTTAAGGATTATAGAGACCACTATGCTCTTAGGAACCTTGAGTACTGCAGAAATTCTTTTGTAACCTTGGTCAGATCTGTGCCTTGCCACAATTCTGTCTCTGAGATCCTTGGGCAGTTCCTTTGACCTTATGATTCTCATTTGGTCTGACATGCACTGTGAGCTGTGAGGTCTTATATAAACAGGTGTGTACCTTTCCATATCAAATCCTATCAGTTTAATTGAACACAGCTGGACTCCAATGAAGGAGTAGAACTTTCTCAAGGAAGATCACAAGGAAATGGACAGCATGTGAATTAAATACGAGTGTCTGAGCAAAGGGTCTGCATACTTTTGACCATGTTTTTCTTTTTCAATAAATTTGCACACATATCTACATTTCTGTTTTTTTCAGTCAAGATGGGGTGCAGAGTGTACATTAATGAGAAAAAAATAAACTTTTTTGAATTTACCAAGTGGCTGCAATGAAACAGTGAAAAATTTAAAGGGGTCTGAATAGGCACCATGTAATACCTCATTTGTCCTGTAGTGGTCACTACAGGAAAAATGTGCATCTACTTGTAGCTCAAAATGATGGATGGACTCAGGCTCCCATGTGCAGAGCGAGACTCAGACACCTGCAGTATCTGTTATTACAGCTCATCTGATCACAGCTGCTGATTATAAAGAACCTAAAAAAGGAAACTTTTTCCATTGCAATTGCTTACATTTATGCAGCAGAGATATGCCCCTCCAAAAAAAGCCTTTAATT
Organism: Allobates femoralis; assembly: GCA_033576535.1. Taxonomy (NCBI): domain Eukaryota; kingdom Metazoa; phylum Chordata; class Amphibia; order Anura; family Aromobatidae; genus Allobates; species Allobates femoralis. The sequence goes on along the minus strand of JARQOC010000010.1, from coordinate 108,443,418 downwards.
ATGGTTTCTTGCTATTACAGGGATGGGAATGATGACAGTTTCATGCTACAATGGGCTGCCTCCCGTCTCTGTAACCATCGGGTATTTTAGCAAAGAGATGAGGGATAAATATTTCACAGCGAGAGCAAAATTTCCCAACCTGTAATTCAATTGCAAGAATTTTACAGCAAAGAAAGACAAAATGTGTAATTGCAGATTCCCAATTAAAGCTGGATGGAGCGTCGCTCTGCCTTACGAGAGGGGACATTGTGAGATTTCCTCACTGCTGGGAAGTCAGGGATTTCATTTTGCTTTGTGCAAGACACCAAATTTACAGTATGAGGACGGGAACCTCATCCCCAGGCGGGAGGGATTGGTACGTCTGTGTCAGGCGGGCAGGTGAGATGGGAAAAGGGATTAATGCAAGGTCCAGGACCTTCCATGATCACTGCATGTGTGATATCTCCTGATATACAGGACAGAACCACAAAGGTATCACAACCCAATGGTAGAAACCAGCAGTACAATGAGCAGCCAACAATAAGGTGGATGACATGACCTATGGGTTCACCGTGGACTACAGTAGAACCAGGGGCTTGACAGTGAGAAAAGGACAACATAGTCTCAAGTACGGTATGTATGGAACAAAGGACACCAGGGTCTATACTGTGACCAAACGACATTAGGGACTTGACAAAACCCAAAGGATATAAGGGACTTTATAGTGAACCACAGAACTGTAAACCATTGGGCACCAGGGTCTTCATAGTGAACCAAAGGACACCAGTGATGTACAGAAAATTAAGGAACACCAGGGACTTTCTAGTGAACAACAGGACACTAGGAAATTTGGAGTGAACCAAAGAACATGACGAACTCTACTGTGACTCTAATACTCCAGGAACTTTCCAGTGAACCAGAGGACACCAGGAAATTTCCAGTGGACCAAAGGACATACATGGACTTTACATTGAATCAAAGGACACCATGGACTTACATAAACCAAAGTGGACACAGGGACCTTTACATTGAACCAAAGGACATCAGGGACTTTACTGTGACCTAAAGGACACCAGGGATTTACGGTGAACCAAAAGACATCAGGGACTTTACAGTGAACCAAAGGACATCATGGACTTTACAGTGAACCAAAGACACAGGACTTAACAGTGAAACCAAAGAACACCAGGAACTTTACAGTGAACCAAAAGGACACTCAGAACTTTACCAAGTGAACCAAAAGGACACTCAGAACTTTACAGTGAACCAAAAGGACACTCAGAACTTTACAGTGGACCAAATTACACCAGTGGCTTTACAATGACTCAAAGGACACCAAGGACATTACAGTGAACCACAAGACACCAAGGACTTTATAGTGAAAAACAGGTCACCAGGGAATTTACATTGAACCAAAGGACATCAGGGACTTTACTTTGAACCAAAGAATAAAAGGTACTTTACAGTGAGTCACTGGGAATTTACAGTAAACCAAAGGATATCAGGGAGTTTACTGTGACTATAAGACACTAGGGACTTCACAGTAACCAAAGGACAGAGGACTTTATAGTGACACTGTTTTCTTTGACTGATTGACCAAACTTATGGAGTTCTTCACATTCCAGTTTAACTATAATTTACACAATGTCCTATAGGTGGTGTTGTTTTTAAGAAATGTGCAGACAGACAGACTGGATAGGGCTTTTGCATGGTAGATGTGACTCACTGTAACCATGTCTTCACGTCGCAGGCGTTTTCTTCTCCTGTCACGGTTCCGTGCCTGTGGCTGTGGGGCTCGGTGGTCCAGATCAATTGAGGTTGGCTGAACAGATAAGGGGTTAATATTCTTGTCGTGACAATCCCTGCGGGAATTCCGGTGATTTCACCGGCGCTGCTTGGGCCTCCGGGGTAGATGTTCGGCAGCAAGATGGGACGCTCCCCACAGGACGAGCGGGAGTCCTCGGAGTCAGGAGCTGCACTTGGTGGTGTGAGGCAGCTTTGTTACTCTTAATGCGCTGAGTTAAACAGTTCTGAAGAAGTACAGACACCATGTTTCTCTGTAACGGGCCTTTTACTGTAACCGGTAGATGATACAGGGTATACAGGTAACGGGTAATGGACTGGGTGGACTCAGCAATGACCGGTGTTGTTTCAGAGCCCCGCGGTGTTCCTCCGTTCTAAACTTGTTCTAGATGGGTTGCCGATGTCGCCTTAGTGTACCAAGTTCGGGTACAAGGGGGCTACTGAAATTTCTCTGCCGGTAGATCAGCCCGGTGTGAGGGGAGCCAGATTCCTTTCTGTGGGTACTCCGCTGGCAAGACGGCTTTGATTGTGGCTGCGGTGGGGTGCTCCTGTAGAGCGGTCCCTCCACTCCTGGTTTGCTTAGCAGTGGTGAACAACTTGCTAGCTTCGGAACCAGTAATCCAGTAGTTGATGGGCGCGGGTGTATTGTGACCTGTTAGATGGTCGCCCTGGTTCCGGTTGTTGGGCACTGGGTAATGGCGCCAAGCGGTAGGTGGTCTGCAGGGCTGCACGGAACTGTGCAGAGCCCTCCTCTCCTACGTTCCTCCCCGACCACTTCTTTCTCCTTCCTCCTTCTTCTACATTCTCCTACACTCTACTCCTACACTCCGCCTACCAGGACCTTATTGGCTCTCTATTCTAATGGTGCATGTAGGGTATGGAGCTCTGATATTAACCATATCATTACTGAGTCGGAGAATATTGCACCTTTAGTCAGGGATGCAATACCCTCCTGTGACGCACTCGTTGCGGGGCGCCACAGATGCTTCTGTGTATATAGTGTGTGTATGTGTATACATATATACAGTTACTTTATTGGGTTCATGAGAAATACAGTGCGGCATTTTGTGTGTCACATAAAGGATAAATTTAGACTTTCTCTTGACTGAATTTGCTGTAAATTGCTGTAAAGCATCAGTCATACATAGTGTTTGTGCCTCCAGGCTCTTATTGACACCTCCATTTGTTAATAGTTCTAAAAGAACAAAGTTTTTCTTATAAATAAAAATCTACTTGATATGGGAAGAACGCTTGAAGGTTTGTGGAAGGAAATCAGTAAATATAGCGAGTACCGAGCTAAGAGCGGGTACAATGTGTCACAGGTGCCAGCCTCACATTGAACGAGTGACACATTTCTTCTCGTAGTGTAACTAACAGTAATATAATAAAAATGAAAAAAGACCCTACATATAAAAAGGATCTGAACGTTTACCCCAACCATAACACATTGACCATTTCTCGTTAGGTAAGGTTTACATTGATGGATTAAAGTACTTATCAGATACGCTCTAGATGCAGACCACGTCATGATGTGGGACCTATGAGGCCCCTAGAGAGGGGATTACATAGGAAATGATCTCATCCCCTTTTTAGTGGGTAGTGACAACCTGCACAAGAATAAGGTCTCCAATAAGTTACAAACATGAAATTGTGGAACCTCGTGGGCGAGACTTTCATAAACCCAGCCCCTTTCATATCATATCATCAGTAAAAATCATTTCATTATATTTTAGTATGACACCATGACTACCAAATACCTCCTGGTCTGGGGTCTGTATCTAAGAATAACAATAATAATAATATTATTTGAAAAAGAGACACATAAATAGGATCAAAAAAGATCAGCCAATTGACGTCAGTTATGGTTTACATAGAGGGATTATAGTACTTGTCAGACACACCCCAGATGAAGATCATGTGAGTGCTGTTAAGCGCTTAGATAGAGGGGATCCCTTGGAAACTGAAGTCATCCTCATTAAAGTGACAAGTCATAAATGACAGAATAATAACATCTCCAATGAAGTACAAATATGAAATTGTAGCACCTCATGGGCAGGACTTGTACAAGCCCAACCACCTTGTCAGATCATATATTTGTCCCAGTAAAAATCATGTCATTCTATTTTATTATGGAGACAGCAATTTAACGGTCTGTGGAGCGCTAGGATCAGGAAGAGCCAGGGAGATGGAAATATTTGTAAAAAGGTTTTATTAACCTCTTACAAGCCACAACGCGATTCAGCAGCACAGCGCTATTCTATTTTAGTATGACACCATGCCCCAAAAAAGCTTTCTGGTGACAGGTCTGCATCTAATAGTAACAATAATAATAATAATAATAATTGAAAATAAGACAGGTGTGTAAAAAGGATCAGAAAGTTTACCCCAACATTGGCCATTTCTCATTAGGTAGGGTTTACATAGAGGGATTAAGGTGCTTGTCAGACACACCCTAGATGAGGACCATTTGTCCATATGTCTCCTTTTGGGCCCCTAGACAGAGGGGACCCCTTGGAAATTGATCTCATCCCCATTAATGTGACAAGTTAGAAACTTAACTAGAATATTGTCTCCAATGAGTAACAAACATAAAATTTTGGCACCTCATGGGCAGGTGTCACGCTTGGGAGGCCAGGGTAACAAGGAGCTGGATGTAGGGGTCAGGGGAGCCTACTCTGACCCTGATACTGGGGTCCCTGGCTCGCCTTGATCTTGGAGTTACCTCCAAAGGTGAGGAGGTCCGAGCCACCAGCCTAAGTCCCTAACTCCTGAGAAGCCCTAGGCATAAGCCCCTACCTCCACCCACGGACCACGGAAGTCAGCAAGTTCCAGTGGAGAGGAAAGCAGCAGCTTCGGATCAGTATCTACATAGAACAAGTCACAGTCCAGAAGTGAACTGAACCAGCGACATTAGGTGGATGAGAGCTGACCCATTTATGGATGAAGGATGGTGAGCAACCAGCCCAGGCACGCCCCTCAGCTCACCTAAGCATGAGTCATATTCATCACACACACCTGCACTCTCAGCTCCCGCACATTAGGTTCCTCTCGACACACTGAGAACAGGGAAAAAAGGCTTCTTTTAAACCACAGCAGCAGCACTTCCATACAGCAAAGCAGTCAATACATAACAGCAGGACTTAGACAAGCCCAGCCATTTTTTTATCAGATTATTTGGTTGTTTCAGTTGAAATCATGTCATTATATTTTAGTATGACATCATGATCCCCAATTGCCTCCTATTATGGGATCTGTATTTGTTTAAGGGGGTTAGTCAAAGCTCTGAATTTAAGGATACGCTCTTGATTTGATTGGGGTGTCTTGTCTGACTGGGCCCTTAGCTAGAACAAAATATGGGGTTTTTGTAATCCTATACATCATTATACATTTGTGACAGAACTAAACGCTGCTTTTGAGGCAGTAGTGAGCCTTCTTTCCCTTGGGCCATGTCTTGAAGCAGAAGTTAGCGCAATGGTATGTCCACCCCTTAGTGGTGATGAGCGAGTACTATCAATGCCTTGGTGCTCAGTACTTGTAACAAGCAGTTAGTTGCTTGGATGGGCTCCACTCATTTAAAGGGAACCAACCACCCCCAATGACCCCCCCGGACTATTAATATTGGGCCCTACACACAGCACATACATGTGCTGCAATGATTTTTGCTAAAAAAACCGGTTTTTAAAACTTGAGATAATGCTTTTTAAAGTTTAAAACGAAGGGACGGTTGGGCGGTACTTATCTGTTTGAAAAGCCGGGTTGCATCTGTCAGTCATCCCCCCGTGTCCCGCAGCAGCAGTAACGTCAAGCCCTTTGCAGCGTCACAGCCCTGTGCACGGGCTTGCATGCCCGTGCACACGTCATCATCTACAGCCGGGAAGCGAGCGCGCGCTCTGACTTCCACAGCCGAGCGCAGGAAGTCAGAGCGCGCGCTCGCTTCCCGGCTGTAGATGATGACGTGTGCACGGGCATGCAAGCCCGTGCACAGGGCTGTGACGCTGCAAAGGGCTTGACGTTACTGCTGCTGCGGGACACGGGGGGATGACTGACAGATGCAACCCGGCTTTTCAAACAGATAAGTACCGCCCATCCGTCCCTTCGTTTTAAACTTTAAAAAGCATTATCTCAAGTTTTAAAAACCGGTTTTTTTAGCAAAAATCATTGCAGCACATGTATGTGCTGTGTGTAGGGCCCAATATTAATAGTCCGGGGGGGTCATTGGGGTGGTTGGTTCCCTTTAATGGGTATACAAGGTCAATGGGGAACTCTGACAGTTTTCTGGAAGAACTTTGTAAAAATGTTTGAGTTTCCAATTGACTTCCATTATTCTCGGTACACGAGTTGCGCCCATCTGAGCATCCAACTGCTCATTTTGAGTATCGAGCACCTGAGCATTGTAGTACTCGCTCATCACAACCCCTGAGGTCTGTACTTACTGTGAGTGCCTGTTGTTTCTGTGTTGGAGGGTCTAGCATGGAGACAGAGTTATTGCTAGGGGTCAAGACTGGGTGTGCCCCATGCAAAGGTTAAACATTATTTTAAAAAAGCACCCAGTGTGTCAGCTCACCACTGCACCCTTGTAAATCGACTCCTTTATCACCACAGATCAGCCTTGGTCCAGGCTGTAATCAAAATGCAGAAGACGGAAGAGATCTGGCGATGAGACGTAGGCCAATAGCGAAGACTTAAAAAATCTTTCTTTTAATATATCTTAGGTAAAAATACAATCAGACTGAAAACCTAAAAAAATCCCACAAAAAGCACCCCTAAAAACCGACGAGTTTCAGCTATACCATAATCATGATTAAGAAAATCACCGATCCGGTCCAAGGAAATTGATCAAAAGATCTGGTGGAAAAGACACAGATAGTCTTACCCACCAAAAAACAAGTCAAATTAGAAAGGGAATTGCTCACCTTGCATTGTTGTGTGAGAGACAATCACTTTAGTAGTATGTATGTATACAGCTGACGTAGACATACGTGCAAGAATATTCTTAAAACAAGGAAAGGTTTGTCCTGAAGAAGAAGCAGATCACTTTGAAACACGTCGATAAATAAAACCTTTATCTACAGATGAAGAATCCTTTTGTCATTCCGGCAGTGCATTAGGACACTTTTTCTTTCCTTGTGTTAAGAATATAATCATGATTAAGACATAGCCGAAACGCGTTGTTTTTTTGTGGTGCTTTTATTGTTGTTTTTTACCTTAGATATTTTAAAGGAAAGTTTTTTTACGTCTTTGCTGCTGGCCTACTTCTCATCGCCGAATCTCTTCCCTCTACTGCAAATGTTAACAAGAGTTTATTCTATTGTTGGAACCTTCTTGACACATCCACAGAGTAGACCGCAAATCTGTACCTTAACGTGGGCCTTTTAGAGGCGTTTTAAGGTTGTTATTCCTAATTTGATTGGTTGCAACTGTGTCTTGTGTTGACTTTTTTGCAGTCTATGAGTGCTCCTACTGCTGCTGTGTTTAAACTAAGTTTTTTTTCCTTCAGTCTTGCTGTGTCCTGCTACTCTGCAGGTGGAGGAGTGTGTCATAGCATTGAGGTGGAGGTGCGGTGTAAGAGTGTGTCTTAGCATTCTGATCTCCACTCCCTCAGCCTAGACGTAGTTCTACTTCCCTCCACTGGGTCTCGCAAAAAGAATTTCTCTTCTAGGACCCGTGCTGTGCAGACATATTTGCTGGAGCTGCTGCTGTTTACTTTTATTGAAGTGGTTGGCTTTTCCCAGGCCTTGGGTGGAGGTAGGGACTTTTAACCTAGGGCTAATCAGAAGCGAAGGTCCAGACCTGCTTGCCATCTGGGGTACTTCTGGGAACAGGATGAGTTAGGGAACTCCAGTCTAAGGGTCAGACTAACTCCCCTGAACGCCTTGCCTATCTTACCTCCTGACTCCCTATCCATTATCCCACCCCGTGACAAACTGCTCCTTAATCCGCAGCAGAGGTAACTACACCCTTTATTTGGGAAATAGTGGAAACATGTTGATCTGGTGAAAAGACACAGGTTCAATCATTTTCTTTGCAATCTAATGATGCTCAGTCTTTAATTACAGCTATGTGATATTGATGATCACTCCTGCCCGCTCTCTGAAATTATCCAATTGATTCTGTAATTAAGATTTCAATTATACATTCATCCGAACATTAGATGTTGGTCGCCAAGAACTGTGGCACAACCGCTGCTCTTTGGCATCAAACCCTTCCAGAAACTAAAGCTTTAAGAAGGTGAAGAATCTGCCCCCAAAATCAGAGTCACTTCATTATAGACATTAATGGGTGAATATAATACTGAATATTGGACGGCCTCAATTCAATAGAGATTGCAAAGTAATCACACCCTACATATCATATGGGCTATATTAATGGCTGCAGAAATGATTAAATGGAAACAAAGATCAATCCTCAAAATATTCCTACAGTAGATTTTGAAATAATAATCTACTTGGTAAAAGATATTATATCTCATTTTCTCCAGACAATGTGCTGTGAAGATTTAATGCTCATTTCCCAAGATGCAAAAAAAATGGATTCTTAAGAGGCTGTCAGCCCTCTTGAAACTTTTAAAGAACTTTACTCCAGAATGCTTGTTCAAAGGGTAACATCTTATTCCAGTCCACAATTGTCAGCAATCGACTGCAGTGTTCTGTATGGTATACCTGATCTAATTGCATAAGAATGGATCCACTATCATATAACTACTATAATGCTGCCATCTATGTACAAGAATACAACTACTATATATTACTGTCGCTATGTAAAATAATATAACTACTATGATACTGTCCTCTGTGTACAAGAATATAACTACTATAATACTGCTCCTATATACAAGAATATAACTACTATAATACTGTCCCCTATGTACAAGAATATAACTAATATAATACTGTCCCTATGTACAAGAATATAACTACTATAATACTGCCTCTATATACAAGAATATAATTACTATAATACTGCCTCCTATGTACAAGATTATTACTGCTCCTATGTACAAGAATATAACTACTATAATACTGCCCCTATGTACAAGAATATAACTACTATAATACTGCCACTATGCACAAGAATATAACTACTATAATACTGCCTCTATGCACAAGAATATAACTACTATCATACTGCTTCTAATTACAAGAATATAACTACTATAATACTGCCCCTATGTACAAGAATATAACTATTATAATACTGCCCCTATGTACAAGAATATGATTACTACAATACTGATCCTATGTGCAAGAATATAACTACTATAATAATACCCCTATGTACAAAAATATAACTAGTATAATACTGCTTCTATGAAAAAGAATATAACTACTATAATACTGCTATATACAAGAATATAACTACTATAATACTACCCCAATGTACAAGAATATAACTACTATAATACTGCTATGTACAAGAATATAACTACTATAATACTGCCCCCTATGTACAAGAATATAACTACTATAATACTCCCCTATATACAAGAATATAACTACTATAATACTGCCCCTATATACAAGAATATAAGTGCTATAATACTGCTCCTATGTATGAGAATATATCTACTATAATACTGCCCATATGTGCAAGAATATAACCACTATAATACTGATCCTATGTACACGAATATAACTACTATAATACTGCTATGTACAAGAATATAACTACAATAATACTACTCCTATATACAAAAATATAACTACTATAATACTGCCCTTATGTACAAGAATATAACCACTATAATACTGATCCTATGTACACGAATATAACTACTATAATACTGCTATGTACAAGAATATAACTACTATAATACTACCCCTATGTACAAGAATATAACTTCTATAATACTGCCCCTATGTACAAGAATATAACTACTATAATACTGCTCCTATGTACAAGAATATAACTACCGTAATATAATACTGCTCCCCATGTACAAGAATATAACTACTATAATGCTGCCCACTATGTACAAGAATATAACTACTATAATACTGCTCCTATGTACAAGAATATAACTACTATAATACTGCTCCCTATGCACAAGAATATAGCTACTATAATACTGCTCCTATGTACAAGAATATAACCACTATAATACTGCTCGCTATGCACAAGAATATAGCTACTATAATACTGCTCCTATGTACAAAAATATAACCACTATAATACTGCCCCTATGTACAAGAATATAACTACTATAATACTGCCCCTATGTACAAGTATATAACTACTATAATACTGTTCCTATGTACAAGAATATATCTACTATAATACCACTCCTATGTACAGAATATAACTACTATAATACTGCCCCTATGTACAAGAATATAACTACTATAATACTGCCCCTATGTACAAGTATATAACTACTATAATACTGTTCCTATGTACAAGAATATAACTACTATAATACTGTTCCTATGTACAAGAATATAACTACTATAATACCGCTCCTATGTACCAGAATATAACTACTATAATACTGCCCCTATGCACAAGAATATAACTACTATAATACTGCCTCTATGTACAAGAATATAACTACTATAATACTGCTCCTATGTACAAGAATATAACTACTATAACACTGCCCCTATGTACAAGAATATAACTACTATAATACTGCTCCTATATACAAGAATATAACTACTATAATACTGCCCCTATGTACAAGAATATAACTACTATAATACTGCTCCTATGTACAAGAATATAATTACTATAATAATACTGATCCTATGTACAAGAATATAACTACTATAACACTGCCTCTATGTACAAGAATATAACTACTATAATACTGCTCCTATATACAAGAATATAACTACTATAATACTGCCCCTATGTACAAGAATATAACTACTATAATACTGCTCCTATGTACAAGAATATAACTACTATAATACTGCCTCTATGTACAAGAATATAACTACTATAATACTGCTCCTATGTACAAGAATATAACTACTATAACACTGCCTCTATGTACAAGAATATAACTACTATAATACTGCTCCTATATACAAGAATATAACTACTATAATACTGCTCCTATGTACAAGAATATAACTACTATAATACTGCTCCTATGTACAAGAATATAACTACTATAATACTGCTCCTATGTACAAGATATAAACTACTATAACACTGCCTCTATGTACAAGAATATAACTACTATAATACTGCTCCTATATACAAGAATATAACTACTATAATACTGCTCCTATGTACAAGAATATAACTACTATAATACTGCTCCTATGTACAAGAATATAACTACTATAATAGTGCCCCTATATACAAGAATATAACTACTATAATACTGCTCCTATGTACAAGAATATAACTACTATAATACTGCTCCTATGTACAAGAATATAACTACTATAACACTGCCTCTATGTACAAGAATATAACTACTATAATACTGCTCCTATATACAAGAATATAACTACTATAATACTGCTCCTATGTACAAGAATATAACTACTATAATACTGCTCCTATGTACAAGAATATAACTACTATAATACTGCTCCTATATACAAGAATATAACTACTATAATACTGCTCCTATATACAAGAATATAACTACTATAATACTGCTCCTATGTACAAGAATATAACTACTATAATACTGTCCTATATGACAAATATATGAATCAGAACAAATGGGTGAATTTTGTTCTCTTTATGCTCATTAAGGATTCAGAAAGAATGTAAATATTTATATATATAAACTCAATATCGGACAATTACTGCATACGATTTCCTGTATTTGAGGTTAACAATGACTTTTCTGGAACATTTACATTATAAATTATAAGGCTCCCCAGCATGTGCCGTACAGCGATGTCCCTAGGAAGTTCCAGGTACAGACATCAATAATTTCAGTCATCTTTGATATGTTAATAGAAGAGACCTAAATTATCTGGAATCTTATTTACTGGTGACCCTGGAGGAATAAACCGCTGAAGAATCTCCGTTCTCGGTTCTACTGGGTATAATCATCAAAGGAGAATATCGCAGAATATAGGACAGCGCTCAAAGTGATGGATTCTCCGCGCTACGTCCTTATAAAGAAGCGGGTATGGCAGAGAAGAGATGTCTATATGACCTTTATAAGGTTCATTAGTATAGTATTATAAAGGGTCATAATTGAAAAATAAGTACAATAAGGTGCTATCTTATCATAGAAATTCATATACAACCACTAAACTATAAACTGGTATATGGTCTAAGCGGGGGAGGGAGTGCTATATAATGGGTGGACGCATTGAGTGGGTCTGAATTCCTTTTTTTGGTATAAAAGGGGTCTATGGATTAAGTGGGGGTTGCTATATAAATGAGGGTAGCACTGCTTGGGATTTATTCATTTTGTGTTGTGATAAAAGGGTGTATGGACTAAGAGGGGGGGTGCTATATAAATGGGTGGAGCACTGGGTGGGTCTATTCATTTTGTGGCATGATAAAAAAGGGTCTATGGACTAAGCGGGGCCGGTGTGATACGAGTAGGTGGAGAAATGGGTGGGTATATTCATTTTGTAGTGTGGTAAAAGGGTGTATGGATTAGGCGGGGGGTGCTATATAAATGGGTGGAGCACTGGGTGGGTCTATTCAGTTTGTGGTGTGAAAAAGGGGATCAATGGACTTAGTGGGGGTGTGTGCTATATAAATGGATGGAGCATTGGGTGGGTCTATTCATTTTGTATGATAAAATGGTGCATGGATTAAACTGAGCTGAGTGTTATATAAATAGGTGGAGCATTGGGTGGGTCTATTCATTGTGTGGTCTGATAAAGGGGGTCTATCTACTAAGCATGGGCGTGTGCTGTATAAATGAGTGGAGAATTGGGTGGGTCTATTTATTTTGTTGTATGATAAAATAGTCCAAGTATTAAGTAGGGGCATGTGCTATATAAATGGTGGGCAGTGGGTGGGTCTATTCATTTTGTGTTGTGATGAAGGGGGTCTATTGACTAAGCGGGGTGGGGGTGCTGTATAAATGAGTGGAGAATTGGGTGGGTCTATTTATTTTGTTGTATGATAAAATACTCCAAGTATTAAGTAGGGGCGTGTGCTATATAAATGGGTGGAGCAGTGGTTGGGTCTATTCATTTTGTGGTGTGATAAAGGGGGTCTATTGACTAAGCTGGGGCGTGTGCTACATGAGTGGAGAATTGGGTTGGGCTATTTATTTTGTTGTATGATAAAATGGTCCATGAATTAAGCAGGGGCGTGCGCTATATAAATGGGTGGAGCGTGGGTGGGTCTATTCATTTTGGGGTGTGATAAAGGGGTCTAGGGACTAAAGCGAGGGTGTGTGCTACATAAATAGGTGGCGCATTGGGTGAGTCTATTCATTTTGTGGTGTGATAAAGGGGGGTGACCTGTATAAATGAGTGGAGAATTGGGTGGGTCTATTTATTTTGTTGCATGATAACATAGTCCATGTATTAAGTAGGGGCATGTGCTATATAAATGGTTGGAGCAGTGGGTGGGTCTATTTTGTGGTGTGATAAAGGGGGTCTATTAACTAAGCGGGTGTGTGCTGTGTAAATGGGTGGAGAATGGGGTGGGTCTATTCATTTTGTTGTATGATGAAATTGTCCTTGGATTACGCAGGGGGGAGGAGGGTGCTATATAAAGTATATGGGTGGAGCATAGGGTGGGTCTATTCAATTAGTGATATGATAAGGGGGTCTGTGGAATAAGCGGGGGCGCAGGTGCTATATAAATGGGTGGAGCATCAGTTGAAGCATTATTTTGAATATAACTATTCATATATGTCTTAAGTATAGACAATGAAACCTTCTATTTTCTGGAGATGGATTTGTGTAATGGGTCTCCAAAGTTCCATAACTGATTATATTGAACGATGGATCAGGCATGTGTAATTGATATGCCTGATCCCTTTTTTACACTGCCATAAAATAGAGATAATCGACAACCGGATCAATTCTTCGCACTGCGCTTTTATGGCTAGAGAGGTGTCTGAACATTTTGGTCGAGAAGAGGTTAAGTCATTCTTCCCAGCCGCCGTTACTTTTTATCTGCTTGAAGCAATTAACAGTATAAAACTTATTAGGATGATCCGCAGAGCCGGAGTGATAAATATAACCCAGTGTTACGGCGGTGACTGACAGGAGCCTGGATAATACCCATCCCTCGGAGCAGGCATTCATTAAGAGGTACTGTGATCCATCACGGCGTCACCTGGAATATTCATATCCCAGTTTCTGCTCGGCTTCTCCTGTCCATCATCACAAGCTGGAAATCTATTGTATGGTAAATAGGGAGCATTCATGGAAGACATGGATATTTGCAACAAGTCTGAACGTCGCAAGACCATCATCGCCACTAGCAATGCAGATTTAACAGCGATGGACGTTCATATACATTAATTTCCCCTATGAGTCTAAAATATCAATTGAATAGTCTCTATAAATTGTAAATAAAATATCTATCATTTGGTGTATACTGCTTCTATTCCGACACGTGTTACTATAGTTTACTGACTACAAACACACACCCCTGTAGTCTGGTCACTCTGGGGGCAGTAAAGCGGCATATAACTTCTGGATCAGACTACACAGGATTTGTTTGTAGTCTGTAACCATAGAAGCGCATTGATTAGCTTGCTAGTCAATACAACTGGCAGGTTGTGATACACAATGTAAAGCTAATCACTACAAAACAGGTGGTGATATAGTCACTACTTATAGGACTAGAGGCAGCAGGGCAGTCAGGTAATCCAGTGTCACTTCCAGGAGAGTTTGCAGTATTAAGGAAATAGACAGAGACATGGTCATGTAACGGTAAACGTTTGGCATTCCAGTGTTGTGTGCGGACAGGAAAGATATCTGCCGCATGGTGAAACAAAACAGCGGGATAGTAAAGGAGAGGAAGCTCTAAACAGTAGAGAGGTGGGGATGGGGACACCTCTTGACACTGGCCTCTGTCCCTTCCTGCCCTAACAGCCCTAAGCAGGTTCTTCCCCCTCGGGCCATCACATGCCTAGTCCCTATCTGTCATCTAAGGCAACCCTAGGGATAGGTAGACAGACTGGGTTAAGATGAAAAAGGATATCACAAACTGTAGAAGCCAGACTCCAAAAGGCTTCAACAGCTCTGCTCCTAGACATCAGGTCTCCAGTAGCAGCAACAGGAGAGCTCCACACAGCAGGAAGGTTATGCATAGAAGACTCTATAAAGTCTTACACTCTATAAGCAGCACCAGCAGAGAAAAACAGACATTAACCTCACTGGTCTGAAGGAAATTTGCATGTTTAATATACACCACAGACTTGTGAGCTGTAACTCATGACATCCAGGAAATCACAATGAGGTACAGGCATTAAACAGAGGCTTAAACAGGTCATACTCCAGGGGTCAAAATACCAGGAGAAAGGGAACAGGTAAAAGAGTAATAAAACAACTGTCCAGGTCAGATGACAGAGATCACAGTAAACACATGAAAGCAGTACACACAACACTTCAGGAAAAAAGTACAACTGACAGCAATCTGGATAAAGCTGCTCAGTTAAGTAATAGAGCAATCACTGGGAAATAGAAACACCTGAGAAACCCAACCCTTCCTAGAACCAAAATCGAGAATAGCTCTGAACATCAACATACTGACAACTCCGGACACCCAGGTACCAGTAACAACAACATACAAAAGCGTCCTGGACATACTGCACGGAGGGATTGTAACTACTTATAGGGAAGAGGGTGTGGTCACAAAGGTAAACTGACATTAACCTTTTCTGGTACAAAAGAAATCAACAGAACCAGAGCTGTAACGAGTCTCCTTTTTCGGGCGTGGCAGTGCTCACTCATCATTAATCAGGAAAGATTCCCAACCTCCGTATGATTGCTTTTGGTCACTGACAGCAAGCAGGGATCGTGAAATTGGAATGCAAAATATAGAAGAAAATGATATTTGCAGTGAACAGTTAAACCCTGTAAATATTCAAATCCCCACCCCCCAGTGATTGCGGCACTTCTTAATTTCCAGTTAAGTGACCGAGCTTGGTTAGCCTTCCCCACTTCGCCCAGGCGCGGATGATTCATGCGTGTGTCATGCAGCGCTGGCGTGTCGCTCCAATTACAGCAATTGCAGTGATAGTTTTTTAGTTTTTTTCTACTTCCCTTGGCAGTTTCACAAATGAGCCGAGCTGCTGCCGCGCTTCACGGAACGTTTATAACGTGACACCAGTCAGTTTTGCTCATTTTTAAGTTATTGCGAAGCTCATTAGTGATAAACTCTTCCCAGTTATTAACTCCACAATCAGACGAGAAGATCAGCAACCGGCAAAATCAGACTGCAAATTTGGGGATTTTCATTCAAGGGCGGAATTTACTTGATGTGAACTTCCAGGATTGTCCCTTCTGTCACATATTTGTTACCTATGATGATACAACAAAAGGATTTCACACCTTCACTACATGGATAGAAAGGGGACAGCTTAATGATACAGTGTTTAATCATCAGATAATTAGGTTCTATGGCCTGAAAGGGTTAATCAGAGCGGTCTAAATTAGATTAAGAGGTTCAACCACAAGCAACAATTGAGAGAATAAAGGCCCTGTCACACTTAACGACCGCTCCAGCGATCCCGACAGCAATAACGACCTGCCAGGATCGCTGGAGTGTCGTTACCTGATCGCTGAGGACCTGTCAAGCAGGCAGATCTCCCCAGCGATCAGGGCCATGGGAGCCACCTCCCACATTGCTGAAGGCGATATCAGTGTCCTCCCTGCTTAGCGCTGTCTTACAGGCAGCACTAAGCAGGGAGAAAGCTGGTAACTATGATAAACAGAGGGTATCCAGGCAGCGTCCTCCCTGCTTACAGGCAGCGCTAAGCAGGGAGGACGCTGGTAACCATGGTAAACACCGGATATCTAGGCAGCACGTGCTGCCTAGTTACCGCTGTTTACCATAATTACCAGCCAGTGAGGTCACTGATCGCTGGTTTCTTGCTGTCACACGCAGCAATGCGTGCTGACCAGCGGGAAACCAACGATCAAAAAATTACCCAGAGCACTTTGCAGCGATCAGCGACCTCACAGCAGGGGCCTGATCGCTGCGAAAGTGTCACAGTAACGTCACAGTTACAATGATCTCTCTAACGATATTGTTATGTGTGACTGGACCTGAAGGGTCTTCCAGCAGAATAGTGAGTGCAGCTCTGGAGTATAATACAGGAGGTAACTCAGGATCAGTAATGTAATGTATGTACATAGTGACTGCAGCAGCACAATAGTGAGTGCAGCTCTGGGGTATAATACAGGAGGTAACTCAGATCAGTAATGTAATGTATGTACACAGTGACTGCACCAGCAGAATAGTGAGTGCAGCTCTGCAGTATAATACAGGAGGTAACTCAGGATCAGTAATGTAATGTATGTACACAGTGACTGCACCAGCAGAATAGTGAGTGCAGCTCTGGAGTATAATACAGGATGTAACTCAGGATCAGTAATGTAATGTATGTACACAGTGACTGCACCAGCAGAATAGTGAGTGCAGTTCTGGAGTATAATACAGGAGGTAACTCAGATCAGTAATGTAATGTATGTACACAGTGACTGCACCAGCAGAATAGTGAGTGCAGCTCTGGAGTATAATACAGGAGGTAACTCAGGATCAGTAATGTAATTATGTACACAGTGACTGCACCAGCAGAATAGTGAGTGCAGCCTTGAGTATAATAAGAATGTAACAGTGATCACCAGCAGGAATAGTGAGTGCAGCTCTGGAGTATAATACAGGAGGTAACTCTAGGATCAGTAAAGTAATATGTACCAGTTACTGCACATGGGATAGTGAGTGCACTTGAGTATATACGGAGTAACTCAGGGTCAGTAAGTATGTTTACAGTGACTGACAGAAATATGAGTGCAGCTCTGGAGTATAATACAGGAGGTAACTCAGGATCAGTAATGTAATGTATGTACACAGTGACTGCACCAGCAGAATAGTGAGTGCAGCTCTGGAGTATAATACAGGAGGTAACTCAGGATCAGTAATGTAATGTATGTACAAGTGACTGCACCAGCAGAATAGTGAGTGCAGCTCTGAGTATAATACAGGAGGTAACTCAGGATCAGTATGTAATGTATGTACACAGTGACTGCACCAGCAGAATAGTGAGTGCAGCTCTGGAGTATAATACAGGAGGTAACTCAGGATCTGTAATTAATGTATGTACACAGTGACTGCACCAGCAGAATAGTGAGTGCAGCTCTGGAGTATAATACAGGAGGTAACTCAGGATCAGTAATGTAATGTATGTACACAGTGACTGCACCAGCAGAATAGTGAGTGCAGCTCTGGAGATAATACAGGAGGTAACTCAGGATCAGTAATGTAATGTATGTACACAGTGACTGCACCAGCAGAATAGTGAGTGCAGCTCTGGAGTATAATACAGGAGGTAACTCAGGATCAGTAATGTAATGTATGTACACAGTGACTGCACCAGCAGAATAGTGAGTGCAGCTCTGGAGTATAATACAGGAGGTAACTCAGGATCAGTAATGTAATGTATGTACACAGTGACTGCACCAGCAGAATAGTGAGTGCAGCTCTGGAGTATAATACAGGAGGTAACTCAGGATCAGTAATGTAATGTATGTACACAGTGACTGCACCAGCAGAATAGTGAGTGCAGCTCTGGAGTATAATACAGGAGGTAACTCAGGATCAGTAATGTAATGTATGTACACAGTGACTGCACCAGCAGAATAGTGAGTGCAGCTCTGGAGTATAATACAGGAGGTAACTCAGGATCAGTAATGTAATGTATGTACACAGTGACTGCACCAGAGAATAGTGAGTGCAGCTCTGGAGTATATTCAGGGGTATCGATCATAATGTAATGTATGTACAGTATGCACCAGTAATAGTGAGTGCAGCCTGTATAATAGATGTAAGCAGGATAGTATTATGGGATATAATGAGCTTTTGCATTTGCAGACTCGGGCTCTGAAAAAACGGGTTCATGAAGATAATAAATAATTTTGGCTTATCTAGCAGCTGCTGTTTGGAGCCCATCGTGCAGTGAACTGTTAGGAAATGATCATTACTGCATTATATGTTGTGTGTATAATCCCAGGTTATGAGATAATGAGATGATATTATGTCTCAGAATGATTTCTGCGGAGGGAGACGCCTGCGTCTTACTTAGCTCCAATTTACACCTCTGTGGAAGGATGTTGCGAGTTTTTTGAAAACCTATGATAGGAACAATTTGCTGATGTTCAGGACCCACAGTCGTCTCACTCATTTATTATTATCTTTGTGTTGTTGGACGATGACATCTATCAAAGAGAAACAGCAGAAATGATCATTATAATGTTAGTACACTCTACATTTTCTAATATACTTTCTGTATCAGTTTTTCATGCTTTTCAAGATCTCTGCTTGCTGTCATTAGATTGGAGCCTTCATTAACCCCTTCACAACCTATGACGCACATGTGCGTCATAGGTAGACTTCCACCTTTTGATGCAAGCTCACGCCCTGAGCCCTCGTCATCCCCCATATCAGCGATCAGATCGCAGATCTGTTAACCCTTTGGATTGCGCTGTCATGCACTGACAGAGAGACCCAAAGCCTTGCAGCAGGGATCTCGCTGTTCCCTGCCGTGATCGGAGGTCCTGTGAAGCGATCACGGGACCTCGATCTATTACCTGGACAGCCCGGGGTCCTGTAATGACCCCGTCAGCTGTCCCGATTCACTTCATGTGGTTGGCTGGCGAGCGCCAGCATCCACAGACAGTGATCACTTCCCCTATGTACGGAAGTGCTGCAGCTCATCAGTACATAAGACAAGCAATCCCAGTGTGCAACATTGAGGCCCTCTAGTGGCCAATGTAAAATAAAGAGAAAATGTAAAAAATGTTTTTAAAATATGAAAAAAACATAAGTTCACATCACCCCATTTTGCACCATTAAAAATAAAACTATTAAAAAATGTAAAAAAAAAACACATTTGGTATCACTGCTTTCAGAAATGTCCGATCTATCAGAATATAAAATCAATTAATCCAATCAGTAAACTGCATAATGGAAAAAAGAGTCCAAATGCCAAAATTATGTTTCTTTGTTCATCGCAACATTGCAATTATATGCAATAACGGGCGATCAAAACATCACATTTACACAACAATGGTATCATTAGAAACATCTGCTCAAGACGCAAAAAATAAGCCGTCACCCAGCCCCAGATCCTGGAAAATGAGGACGCTACGGGGCGCGGAACATGGCGCCAAAGGAGCAATCTTTTTCTTTAAAAACTTCTGAATTGTTTTCCACCACTTAGATACCAGTAAAAGTATACATGTTTGGTATCTACAAACTGGTACTGACCCAGGCATCATACCGATACGTCAGTTTTACCATATAGTGAACATGGGGAACAAACAAAAAAACAAGCGTGTAATTGCACTTTATTTTTTGCAATTTCACCGCACTTGGAATTTGTTTCCCATTTTCCAGTATGGTAAATAAATGTAATTTAAAAGTACTGTTTGTACTGCAAAAAAACAAACCCTCATATGTCAATATTGATGGAAAATAAAAGTTATGGCTCTTGGAAGAAGAGGGGGGAAAATAAAAAAATTGCCTGGGGGTGAAGGAGTTAATAACTTCCCTATAATCATAAAACTGAAAAGTTGCAAATGTATGGGGTGATAATGTGCTTGTGTATGTTTCACTGCAATCTATATGAAGGATAGCATGGTAAAATGCCATGTCTTCCTGTTCAGTTCCATGTTATGGAGTCGTATGGACATCATAGACTGATGTATGGGCTCTGTGAAGGCTAAACAAATGCACGCTCCTGTTTAATGAAAGCATGAAATTTTGCAAAATCTCAAGGAATTGATTCAGAAAATATATTGGAAAATTGTATAACGTCTGTGCAAACTGCTAAAATTGAGTCTGGAAGTTATCTAATGGAGAGAGGATATTTGTTGATCACCAGAGGTCAGATCAATGAGACTCCCTGTGATCCTGAGAACAGTTCCAGACCTTTAACAATGTCGGTAAGGCTGAAGGCACACTGGCATGAGACTCGTGCGAGTGCAATGCGTGAAAAAATCGCATTGCACTCGGACCAATGTTAAGCAATGCTGCAGGGCATATTGGTGCATGTTTCTCGCGTCAAACACGCATTGCGAGGGCAATGCGAGTACAATTGTAGCATGCTGCGATTGCACGCTTTTTTCACGCGCGAGAGCCCAATGTAAGTCCATGGATGCGTGAAAAAAACGTACCATTGTAACACTCAGGCTGAAGGCACACTGATCCCTCAAAAACGGCGCGTTTTTGAAGCGCAATACTGATGCGAGTTTGATGCGTGTAGTAGTGCTAGTGCGGTGCTAGTGTGGTGCTAGTGTGGTGCTAGTGTGGTGCTAGTGCGGTGCTAGTGAGATTTTTTCATTCCTACTGCGATCCGACAGACTAGCACCTTCTCCTGGTGTCAAGACTGCACTGATTTGCTGCCACTTATTTGTCAATCAATGGGGTCACTTGTGGGGGAGCTCCAATGTTTAGGCACACAGGGGCTCACCAAACGCGACATTGTGTCAGCTAACAATATGAGCTGATTTCCATTCAAATTGTTAGCGGACACCATGTCGCGTTTGGAGAACCCCTGTGTGCCTCAGCATTGGAGCTCCCCCACAAGTGACCCCATTTTGGAAACTAGACCCCCCAAGGAACAAATCTAGATGCATAATGAGCACTTTGAAGCCCCAGGTGCTTCACAAATTGATCCGTAAAAATGAAAAAAATATTTTTCTTCCACAAAAATCTTATTTTTTTATTTTTACGGATCAAATTGTGAAGCACCTGGAGCTTCAAAGTGCTCATTATGCATCTAGATTTGTTCCTTGGGGGTCTAGTTTCCAAAATGGGGTCACTTGTGTGGGAGCTCCAGTGCTGAGGCACACAGGGGCACTCCATACGCGACATGGTGTCCGCTAACAATTGGAATTGTTAGCGGACACCATGTCGCGTATGGAGAGCCCCTGTGTGCCTCAACATTCAAGCTCCCCACAAGTGACCCCATTTTGGAAACTAGACCCCCAAGGAACAAATCCAGATGCATAATGGGGTCACTTGTGGGGGAGCTCCAATGTTTAGGCACACAGGGGCTCTCCATATGCAACATGGTGTCCGCTAACAATTGTTAACGGACACCATGTCGCGCATGGAGAGCCCCTGTGTGCAACCAGCATTGCCACCAGCGCAAGGGCAACTGGAAGAGTTGGGGTACAGCACCAGAAAATGGCACCTCCAATGAATGTGCTATTTTCTGAGGTGGCTGTGGGTTGCAATTTGCAGCGTGAGGGGCCCACAACATTTGGATCTCTCTATGATGAGGATTGCAGCCCCCCAACTGCCAAGTTGTACCTGGCTGGCAACCAAAAATATGGCAAAGCTCCATGTCATTTTATTGGTAGAAGTAATTAAAAAAAATGACGTGGGGCTTCACCATATTTTTGGTCCAGCCAGGTACAACTTGGCAGCTACAGACTGCCACCAACCCCCAGCTGCCTTGTTGTACCTTGCTGCCAACCAAAAATACAGCGAAGCCCATTTTTTTATTTCTAGAACAAATTCTAGAAAAAAAAAATGACGTGGGGCTCCGCCATATTTTTAGTCCAGCCAGGTACAACTAGAGAGCTGGGGGCTGGAATCCGCAGCATGGAGAGGCCCAAGCGTTCTGGGCCCCCCATGCTGCGAATTGCAGCCCGCAGCCGCCCCAGAAAATGGCGCATTCATTGAAGCGCCATTTTCTGGTGCTGTACCCATGCTCTTCCAGTTGCCCTGGTGCCGGTGGCAAACTGGGTAATAAAGGGGTTAATGCCAGCTTTTTATTGGCAGCTGGCACTAAGCCCGAGATTCATAATATTGGGCCAATGTTAGACCCGCCATTAGGAATCTCTGGTAAGTAGTCAATAAATACACACAGAGTAAAATATTTTTATTTGCAAAAAAACACAAACAAAATTCAGACTCCATCTTTATTAGAAAGATCCGACGTAGTCCATAACGAAGGTCCCGCGACGCTCGATCGCCTCCGACGTAGTCCACAACGAAGGTCCCACGATGCTCGATCGCCTCTGCTCCAGAGATTGCAGCAAGGGATCAAGTGTCCTCTTCCTACAGTCTCTGGGGTCAGAGTTATGGTGCACTGTATGGCAATGATCTGTCATACAGTGCACCATGACTATGATCCCTGAGACTAGAAGAGGACACTTGATACCTTGTTGCATCCATCCATCCATTATCCACGCATGTACACATCCATTCGTGCACACATCCACACATGCAGTCACACATACGCACACATCCATCCATGCACCCATGCATCCACTAACCCACACATCCACTAACCCACGCATCCACTAACCCACACATCCACTAACCCACGCATCCACTAACCCACGCACCCACACATCCACACATCCACGCATCCACTAACCCATGCACCCACACATCCACTAATCCACGCAACCACACATCCCCGCACCCACACATTCACACATCCACGTACCCACGCATCCACGTACCCACGCATCCACGCACCCACGCATCCACAGATCCCCGCACCCACACATTCACACATCCACGTACCCACACATCCACGTACCCACACATCCACGTACCCACGCATCCACATACCCACGCATCCACGTACCCACGCATCCACTAACCCACGCACCCACACATCCACTAACCCACGAACCCACACATCCACTAATCCACGCACCCACACATCCATTAACCCACGCATCCACTAACCCACGCACCCACACATCCACTAATCGACACACCCACACATCCATTAACCCACACATCCACTAACCCACGCACCCACACACCCACGCATCCACGCACCCACACATCCCCGCACCCACACATTCACACATCCACGTACCCACGCATCCACGTACCCACGCATCCACGTACCCACGCATCCACGTACCCACGCATCCACGTACCCACGCATCCACTAACCCACGCATCCACTAACCCACGCACCCACACATCCACTTACCCACACATCCACTTACCCACACATCCACGCACCCACACATCCACGCACCCACTAACCCATGCACACACACATCCACTAATCCACGCACCCACTAACCCACGCACACACACATCCACGTACCCACGCATCCACGTACCCACGCATCCACGTACCCACGCATCCACTAACCCACGCACCCACACACCCACTAACCCACGCACCCACTAACCCACGCACCCACTAACCCACACACCCACGCATCCACACACCCATGCATC
The DNA here is from genome assembly GCA_033576535.1 of Allobates femoralis. Taxonomy (NCBI): domain Eukaryota; kingdom Metazoa; phylum Chordata; class Amphibia; order Anura; family Aromobatidae; genus Allobates; species Allobates femoralis. The sequence goes on along the minus strand of JARQOC010000010.1, from coordinate 108,419,295 downwards.
CACACACCCACGCATCCACACACCCACACTCACGCATCCACACACCCACGCATCCACACACCCACACTCACGCATCCACACACCCACACATCCACTAACCCACGTATCCACTAACCCACGCATCCACGCACCCATGCATCCACTAACCCACGCATCCATGCATCCACTAACCCACGCATCCACACACCCACGCATCCACTAACCACGCACCCACGCATCCACACACCTGCATCCACTAACCCACGCACCCACACACCCACGCATCCACACACCCACACATCCACTAACCCACGCATCCACACACCCACACATCCACTAACCCACATATCCACACACCCACACACCCACGCATCCACACACCCACACATCCACTAACCCACACATCCACTAACCCACACACCCACACACCCACCCACGCATCCACACACCCACACACCCACGCATCCACACACCCACACATCCACTAACCCACGCACCCACACACCCACGCACCCACACACCCACACATCCACTAACCCACGCACCCACACACCCACGCATCCACACACCCACACATCCACTAACCCACACATCCACACATCCACACACCACACACAATCATTGATTGATTCATTCATTCATACAGTACTTACCTCAGGGCGGAGCAGCACCGGAGGAGGGGCGTTCCAGCGAGGAGAGGAGGCAGAGCGGCGGCTACACCGGCGGGATCGGACACGGGGATCGAGGAGCGGTGAGATCGGACACGGGGATCGGGGGGGTGGGGGCCGCAAGCCGCAAGCCGCAAGCCGCAGGTGGGGGCCATCCAGAGGAGGGGTAGGCCTGAGGAGGGGTAGGGCATCGCGGCGGGTGAGGCCGCAATCAGGTTCCGGTATCGGGCGACGGGCGTGGGGGGCAGTGACAGGTGGGGCCGGGGGTCATCTTGAGAAGGGAAGGCCTGAAGGAGGGGGAGGGTATCCGCCCCCAACGCCAGCAGCGCGGCGTGTGAAGCCGCACACAGGTCCCGGCTGTCACAGAGATCACAGCCGGGATCACAGCCTCAGTACCTGGCGGGGCCGGTCCGACGGGAGGCTCTGCACAGCTTGAGGGCTCTGGCTCCCGGTGGTCTGCGGTGTGTGCCCTGCTTCTTCCCGCCCGCTTTTTGAAAGTGTGTGCTGGAAGTGTGTTTTTTTCACGCGGGAGACTCGCACTAGTCATTGCACGGTGCGTTTTTTTAACGCACCCATTGATTTCTATTGTGGCTCAATGCGTACAACTCGCATGCAGTCGCGGCATGCCGCGACTGAAACTCGCTTTGCGAGTTCAATGCTTAAAATGCGCACCAGTGTGTCCGACATGATAGAAAAACACTTGTTCTAGTGCAATGCGAGTTTATCTCGCATTGCACTCGCGCGAGGCACTGGGATCATGTCGGATGATGTGCCTTCAGCCTCAAGGCGAGTGTCATGCGTGAAAAATGCACAAAAACAGTTTGGAGCAGTAAGTTGTCTCATCAGCTTATCAGGAAGCGCAGCTGCAATTAGGGTCCCATTACAAGCACAAGCTGTGTTTCCTCCTCCACAGAGCCTGATCCTGCATCATGTCCCGGTATATTAATGTTGAGATGTTAACTGTGCTTGTTCAGGACCATCCAGTAATATGGGACAAACGTGATCCAGCTTAGGCTAGGGTCACACACGATTCTAAGTCCCCTGCGTTGTTTACAGAAAACTTAGAATTTTTAGACTCTAAGCTGGCTTCACACCACAACGCAGTCCAGTCAGGGGCTGTCCGGTGTAAACCAGACAGCCCGGACCGGATCAGCACACAGAACCGAAGGGCCAAAGGTGCCCTTCGGTCCTGTGTGCAGCTGGACACAGCTGCAGCTGCTAATGTTTCTGGACAGCGGCTCGCAGGAGCTAGCCAGGTCTGAAATCACAACAGCCTGCAGCCGCAGGTTTCCGGTTCCCAGATCCTCCCGGACCGGGGCAATCCGGCCCCATAGGCTCCCATGTTAGGGAATGCTGGATTGCCGGATCCTGGAGGAGATTTTTCTCCCTGGACACAAAGACATTGCAAGCAACATTTTTGTGTCCGGAGAGAATAAACTGAATTCTCCCGGATTCATTCTGGAGAGATGGAAACCGGATGGCAGAGAGCTGCCATCCAGCCCCAATCCGGCCTCATAGGCTACTATGGGGCCAAAACCCGGTCCGGGCTGTCTGGTTTACACCAGACAGCCCCGGACCGGACTGCGGCATGGTGTGAAGCCAACCTAAGTTTTCTGCAGGGGACTTAGAATCGTGCAAGTGTGACCCTAGCCTTATTAAGGAGCTAATTGACCGTCATTCACTATACAATCGGCAGCTGATTTGATCATAATTGTTTGCAAAACCTGAAAATCCAGTGAGAGAAAGAAGCATTGCTGTCGGATTCAAGATGTGGCCAAAAAAACGCACTCGCACCACACGTGCACCACACTCACAGGACAATACGCAAAGCACTCACAGGGCTGCCGTGCGACAAAAACGCTCCATTTTTAACGCTTGTAGTGTGCCTTCAGCGTTAGGTATAGTCCCACCTTAAATGAAGCAGAGGTGGACATGCTTGGTTTCCTCTCTATCCATTGTCAATGAAACCTCTGGAAATTGCTGAGCTCTTTATTCGGCTTTCATGGGGTTCTTGAACCCAATTTTCAACCTCCATCCATCAGTAAGTGTTTTTTCATCTAATAGATAAGGTAATGGTTTGAGGCACAGTGCTTGGTGGTTACAGTACCTACAATACAGTGCTTGGTTACAGTTCTTACAGTACAGTGCTTAGCAGTTGCAGCTCTTACTGTACAGTGCTTTATGGTTACAGCTCTTACAGCACAGTGCTTGGCAGTTGCAGTTTTGCAGTAAAGTGCATGGCGTTACAGTTTTTACAGCACAGTGCTTGGCGGTTATGCAGGTTGTTTCACATCGCGTTTTTTTCACACTACAATGCCTTGTGGTTACAGTTTTTACAGCATAGTGCTTGATGGTTACAGTTCTTACAACACAGTGCTTGGCAGTTAGTTTTTGCAGCACAGTGCTTGGTGTTCACAGTTCTTCCAGTACAGTCGTCGGTTGGTTACAGCTCTTACAGTTATAATGCTTTAGTGACTATAAATCTTATAGCACAGTGCTTGATAGTTACAGGTTTTATAGTACAGTGCTTGGCGGTTACAATACTTACAGTACAATGCTTGGCAGTTATAGTTTTTACAGTACAGTGCTTGGTTTTTACAGCATAGTGTTTGCTGACTACGTTCTTACAGTACGGTGTTAGGTTAGAGTTCTTACAGTATAGTGCTCGGTGGTTACAGTTCTTACAGTATAATTCTCGGTGGTTATGCGATGCCCACCAGGGCCGTGGGGTACTCGGAGAACGGGCCGGTGGTGGTCCGGGAGATCACAGTGGCTCCGTAACCCTGGGAGTGCAATAAAGGGGGAAATATTTACAAGGGATAAGTTTGTGATGCCACCTGTGGTTAGTCTGGTCAGGGTGACCAGCGCTGCTGTGGGACCACTGGGGCCGATGGAATGGCCCAGCCTGGATGGCCCCAGGGTCAGTGAGCAAAGTTTATAAAGTCTTTAGTGAGGAGACCAACACTCAAGGTCCCCTGGCCCTAGGTCTGGCCACCTGAGTATGCATGGTCTGTTCCTGCAGACACAGTGGCCTCTGGTTTTCTGGCTGAGGTAGGCAGCACTTCCACCAGTTCGGGGCCGGTCCCTTTCTGCAACCTGGTCCCTCCATTCACCCCCTCTCTGGTTCCTTCCTGTCTTGGGATGAGCCGGACGGTGGCTCCAATCCCCAGGATGTCTCCCGATGTCTGAACCTTTTCTTGCTGTTTCTTATGACTTTTCTAACCTACTGACCCACCCCCTCTACCTCTTCCCTCCTCCTGCCACCAGAGGGGTCTGTGCTCTCCCGCCAGAGCAGTCTCACCCTTAGTCTCGTGGCCTGCAGTTGGATGGTGTTGGGTGTAAGGGAATGTGTCTTGGCTTGGCAACCCTCTCACCTGAGAGTGATAACACCAACCCTGTGGAGTAGGTGCAGTGTTACTGTGGCGACCAGTCTGCAGGGCGCCACAGCTACAGTTTTTACAGTTTTTACAGTATAGTGCTTTATGGTTACACTTCTTACAGTATAGTGCTGGTAGTTACAGTTCTTACAGCACAGTGCTTGGTGGTTTCACTTCTTTTAGTTTAAAATGGCACAACATAATTGGCAAGCTGCCGCAATGGAGAGCCATCATCTGTCAGAGGGTTTGTACAACTTGCCAAGGGTCTGCATTTCAGATGTACCCACAATGTGCAGCCTCTGAAGGGCTCGCTCCTTCTCCATTTGCAGCCTATTCTCACAGCAATTTCCACCGCAGTGACCAGCAGCTTCTTGTCCCAACAAACGACTGAGCACAAAACATTCTAATTCCAAAAAACTTTACAGCTTCTGCAAAAAAAAGCAATAAATGAAACTAATTAGATTGCAAATAATCATCCAAACCCCAACACCTTTTCATCTTCAATATAATCTCAGAGTGTTTACTATGGCTAGCAGGTTTTCTGTACGGGCTGAATACTCCTAACACATGCAGTTTTCCTCTTTGATGTGCTAATGAGTTTGTATTCATATTTTTTCACTGTTATGTTCTCGAGAGGCGGCTGTGTTGTAATCATCATGCCGTATGATAGCTTACTGCCTAATGACACCTTGCATCCCACACAAACATTGACATATGATATGTTTCTGGAAGTGGTGGGTGCAAACGTGTTGTAAATTAACAGCTTGTCCCACAATCTGCTCATCCATATAGTCTCCAGTGGCTGCCCACTATATCCTTCGGCCATTGGAGTAGGTGTCTTGTTGGGGTCCCCTATAGGACAATTGTCACCACTTGTTAAAGACCTAAAAGACAAAAATCGTTCATGAGAGTGTTCTCAGGATACAATACAAACAGTTGATTTCTGTGCGGAGGAGGAAGTGATCAGCTTTCAGCTCCACCATCCAGCCTGAGTCTAATGGCGGGTTTACACGCCGCGATATCGGCGTCCAACTCCGATCCAACTCCGACAAAAAGTCACGTGGTTCGGGCGTTGGACCGATATCGTTCCTGCATCGTACTGTTTGAAGGTACAATACGATGCAGGAACGATGGTAATCCGATATCAGGGGTCGAATGAGCGTGCTATTCAACTGCCCGATATCGGATGCCTGTTGGAGCCGGATCGTTGCGTGTAAACATGCAACTCGATGTGTACTCGCACCTCACCCATTAACTCCCATGTTAAATGGTCGTTACTGGGTTGGGGGGCGTACACATCGTAGTGACGTTGTTTCCCGATATCGCAGCGTGTAAACCGCCGATGCGATATCGGGAAAAGTGCTCAAAAAATGTGCGCTCCCGTGCCGTTGTAAAGCGATATCGCCCCGATATCGGGACGTGTAAACCCACCATAAGTCTCGGCACAATGGTGTAACTACATTGTGCCCACTGTGCAGACCATATACAACACAGATAAGGGCAGTTATTTTTTTTTATTTAGCTACTGCATTATTTAGAATAAGTAAAAGAGGCATCATACTATGGGGCCACTGTGGGGCATTTATATTGTGTTGGCTGGGGGACACTGTTTAGTCTAACACTGGTTGGGGGGGCACTGTGTGGCATCATACTGAATTAGGACACTGTGTGGCATTATATTGTGTGTGGGGGCACAATGGGGCATCATATTGTGTGTGAGGGCACTATGGTATGGTATGGATATGGTATCATACTGGTTGGAGAACACTGTGGGGCATTATACTGGTTGTGTAGCACTGTGGGACATATCGTGGTTGGGGGAAACTGTGGGGCATCATTGTCAGAATTCCGGCTTTTCCATGGAACTTTCTGTTTCTCTTTGCCTTCATCCAAGATGGCATCTGTTGCTTCGTCTTGATCTTGAACTCCTTGTCGATTCTGCCTATTTAAGTCCTGGTCCTGAATCTATGCCTTGCCTGAGTATTTGGTGTTATTTGGCTCCTAAGTCTCTCCAGACTTGGCTACTCTGATCACTCTGCTGTTACTCATTTAAGCTCTGCTGTTTGTACTTTCCACAACTCCAGCTCCTCCTGAAGTCTGGGTCTTTCCTACCAGCTGCCAGTAATCTGCTCTGCTGTGCCTCGTCTGTGTCCTGGCTGCTACATTCATCCACAAAGAATTCTAGGGAGAACTTCTTAACTATCCTGCTGAACTTCCGCGGTCTGTGAGTCTCTTGTCATTTTTTAAGTTGCCATCGTACACTATCAAGAATTGTAGGTTTCAGTGTAGTTTCACTGCTGGACACTGTTCATGACTTATTTTCAGCCGAGTGTACATTGGGTAACCATATGATTACTGTGCAAATATCTGCTTAAGACTATTTCTGGGACTGTCAAGTTTACAGTGGCGGCTGCGCTCTGCATTTATTTTCTGGACTAAGGCTGGGTTCACATTTGCGTATGTGTCTGCATGCGCTGGGCTATGCAGACGCAAACACTAGCCCATACTGATGTGAACGCAGCAGAGAATCTCCGCATGCGTTCACATTAGTATGCAGCCGCCAGCCAAATGTCTCGGGGGCGGCCGGGAGGAGGAGTCAGCGGCAGAGATCACCTACCCAAAACAGCTGATCTCCCACCGATCAGATGTTTCATATCTCCTGCACCGATATCACCCTATTCAATGTCGGCGCAGTAGATTTAAAAAGCAGTCTGATCAGCTGGCAGGAGAGCAGCGGCGGCTCTAGCTGATCTCCCGGTAGCCGCCACTGATCACCGGCGGCCACCGGGAGAGATTTCATTGAGATCCGCAGCGTTCTCCTGCGCTGTCATGCGGGGGACACTGTGGATCCATTGAGATACATGCATTTTTTTTAAGCTTGCAGATAAAACAAGCGCATGTGAACGCACAAAAAATGCAATATGCTGGTTCGGAGTGCGCTCGGAGGATGCAAAAATTGTGCGCATCCGAGCGCAAACGCAGCAAAACGCAGGCACATAGTTCCATGTTAAACATAGGAACACAGTGCGCAAGCATTTGGCTGTGTTCGGTGCGCTGCACTTGCAAACGCAAGTGTGAACCCAGCCTTAGTCAAAGTTCCTTTCTACTTTAATAGTCTTGTTTTGTTCTGCTTCATTGTTTGTTTGCACCCACACCTGGATTTTTTGCTGATGTGTGTGAATTCAGATTTGAAGTCAAAACCGTGTCTCCGTATTGTCTAGTCCCATGCCATCAGGTTCTTAAAGTATCCACTTAAATGTTACCGTCATACTTGTCGGGGATCACTGTGTGGTATTGTCCTTGTTGGGGGGCACTGTGGTGCATCATAATGATTGGAAGGCATTGTGGGCATCATACTGGTTGCGGGGCACTGTAGGCTCATAAAGGTTGGGCACTTTGGGCATCATATGGTTGGGGGCACTGTAGGGCATCATAATGGTTTGGGGGCACTTTGGGCATCATACTGGTTGGGGGCACTGTAGGGCATCATAATGGTTTGGGGGCACTTTGGGCATCATAGTGGTTGGGGCGCACTGTGGGGAATCATACTGGTAGGGGGCACTGTAGGGAATCATACTGGTTAGGGTGCCTTCAGGCATCATACTGTTTGGGGGGCACTGTTGGCATCATACTGGTTGGAGAGCATGGTTGGCATCATACTGGTTGGGTGGCACTGTGGACATCATACTGATTGAGGGGCACAATAGGGCATCATACTGGTTGGGGACATTGAGGGGAATCATACTGGTTGGAGGGCACCACTGTGGGTCATCATACTGTTTGGGGGGCATTGTGGACATTCATAATGGTTGGGGGGCACTGTGGGCATCATAATGGTTGGGGGGCACTGTGGGCATCATAATGGTTGGGGGTTACTGAGAGGAGTGATTCACTGAAATAGGGACATAAATAATTTAAAAAAAAAACTCACCAAATACATGCATCACAAGTGGCAGACGACCCCAGTGGGCCCAGCCTCAACTGCAAGCAGATAAAAAGATGCAATGAAACACTATAGATAACAATGTGAGGTGTTTGTTTGGTATTTTGGGCCAAAATAACGTACGCTCGTAACCCACCGTCAAGGGCCCTCACGCTTACGAGTCCTAACCATATGTTCAACCATATGTTTCTTTAGTGGCTAAACCACCATGTTTGGTGGTTCAGCCACTAAACAAACATATGGTCAAACATATGGTTATCTATAGTGTTTCATTGCATCTTTTTATCTGCTTGCAGTTGAGGCTGGCCCACTGGGGGGCGTCTGCCACATGTGATGCATGTATTTGGTGTGGAGGGGCCTGCCTTGTCTAATAGCTATGGGCGTGACCAATTATCTGCTCTGACACTATGTATCACATGGACTAGAGTGGCTGACTTCCTGTGGTAGCCTTGTGTCTTTAAATACCACCAGCTTCCTCTCCTGTCAGCATGGCTGGTCGCAGATGCTACAATCGCCCCCATGCTTTAGGTTGCAGGAGACTGAGCACGGTTTACAGACACATGTGTTGCCTCTCAGAGGAGCCGGCAGCCTCCTGCTAGATGCAATGGGTATTTGAAGTGGCAAAATTTGGTGGTTACTGAGGGAATTCATACTGTGTGGGTGGCATTGTGTGCAATCGTGGTGGATGGGGACACTATGAGGCATCATATTGTGTGGGGGGTACTGTGGGGCATCATACTAGACAGGGATAATGTGCATTGTACTATGGGGGTTGCATCATGGGAGGAACTGTTGAGGAATCATATGTGTCGGGGACACTGCATTGGGCATCATAGTAGGTGGTGGCTTTATATATAATAAGGAACACTAATGGGGCTTTATACTGTTGGAGGAATGCTGTGGGGGGACACTGGAGGCATTATACTATGGGAAAATGGATAATCTTTCTGGTTGGATGTACTATTGGGCATCAAACTGGGTGAGGGACACTGTGGGAGGAAAGGTGTGGGAGAATGTATCATACTTTGAGAAGGGTATTGGGAGGGCAATATACTGTGTGTGGGGGGCACTACAGGGGCATTAAACTGATTGGCACTTTTGAGGATTGCACTGTAGGGTCTTATACTGTGTTGGAGCATCATAATACTGCATTGGACCCATGATAGAGGTATTAAAGTGGGTGCAATCACTAAGGGACTTCATTATGAGCCCCATTATTTCTATATTTGTCTGTGGTCATGAGCTTTGTACCCTAGAATTTTAAATCCAATGGGGCAATTAAGCATAAGTTCAAGCCCAAAACCCCCAGCCCCCCACATCTCTTCTTTACACAGTAGATAGTTCTTTCTTTAAGCAGGTTACATTGCCAGAAGCTTTTTTTCGGTAGAAAATATTGAATTTCAGGCAAGTTCTTTTAGTTTTGTGTTGTTCACAATTTTTGGTCTAGAACAGGGGTCTCAAACCTGGCTGGGATGGTGGGCTGCACGCAAAATAAATTGATATTGTGGGACCGCATTGCTTGTAGGACTAAGTGACATTTTTAGTAATACCAGAATTTTTTGCTCAATGTGGTAGTGTCCAAATCCTGATTTCTTTTAGTAATGTCCCCACCGTGGTTCCCTTCTTGTAGTTATGTCTCCATACTGGTCCCCATCCTATAGTAATATCCCTCATCCTGGTGCCAATATTGTAGTAAAGTCCCCATCCTGGTCCCCATCTTGTAGTAATGTCCACATCCTGGTCCTCATCTTGTAGTAATGTCCCCATCCTGGTCCTCTTCTTGTAGTAATGTCCGCATCCTGGTCCTCATCTTGTAGTAATGTCCCCATCCTGGTCCTCATCTTGTAGTAATGTCCCCATCCTGGTCCTCATCTTGTAGTAATGTCCCCATCCTGGTCCTCTTCTTGTAGTAATGCCCCATCCTGGTCCTCATCATGTAGTAATGTCCCATCCTGATCACCTTCTTGTAGTAATGTTCTCTCCCTGTGCTTCATCTTGTAGTAATGTACCCATCCTGATCCTCATGTAGTAATGCCCCATCCTGATCCTCATGTAGTAATGCCCCATCCTGGTTCCCTTGTTGTAATAATGCTATCATCCTGGTCTTCATATTGTAGTAATGCCCATCCTGATCCCCTTTTGTAGTAATGGCCCCCAATCTTGTTCCTTTTTTGTAGAGATGTCCCTTCTTGATCCCCTTTTGTAGTTATGTCCGCATCCTGATCCCCTTTTGTAGAAATGTCCCCTTTCCTAGCCCTCTTCTTGTAGTAATGTTCCTAATCCTGGTATCCTTCTTGTAGTAATGTGCCTATTATGATCCCCATCTAGTAGTAATGCCCCCCATCCTGGTCATCATATTGTAGTAATGTCTCCTATACTGATCCCTTTTTGTAGTAACGGCCTCCAATCTTGTTCCTTTTTTGTAGAGATGTCCTGATCCCCTTTTGTAGTTATGTCCCCATCCTGGACCCCTTTTGTAGTGACGTCCCCCATCCTGATCCCGTTTTGTAGTAATGTCCCCATCTGGACCCCTTTTGTAGTGACGTCCCCATCCTGATCCCGTTTTGTAGTAATGTCCCCATCCTGGACCTCTTTTATAGTAAGGTCCACATCCTGGCACCCATAGTGTAGTAATGTGCCCCATGCTGGTCCCCTTTTGTACTGATGTCCGATTGGTTTTTCCGGGCGGTTTAAACTCTCAGCTGATGATGTCACATGACACATCAGCTGAACGGTTTGCCTGAAGTTCACCGGAGTTCACGTTTGACTCAGCTCTGGTGTGAACTCCGATGAACTTTCCCACGGCCGGGTGTGCAGCCTGTGCCTGTTACATCTCTACCAGCAGACGTATGTGTCAGCTGGTAGAGATATAGCAGAGCTGAAGAAGATCTCCTCTGGACTACATCAGTTTATTTTCTTCAATAAAGATGGAGTCACTAATCTTTTTCTCTGTGTTGTGTTTATTTTTATATGATTGCTAGAAATTAATAACGGTCATGTCTAATATTGGTGTGACCCCATGAATTTCGGGCTTCGGGCAAGTTGATAATACAAAGCTGGCCCTAACCCCACTATTACCCAATGAGCCACTGCACCAGGGCCCTGGATGAGCTGGATACAGAAGATGGCGCTTCTGTGCCATTTTATGGGGCGGCTGCGGACTGCAATTAGCAGCAGGAGGGCCAAAAAACTTGGGCCACCCTGCGCTGCGGATTCCAGACCCCAGCTGCCTAGCTTTACCTGGATGGACACAAAACTAGGGCGAATCCCACACATTTTATGTGTTTGGGGTCTTATTTATATATTTTTTTTAATCTTTGCCCTGTTTTTGTGTCCAACCAGGTACAGCAGGCAGGTACGGGCCGCCACCAACCCCCAGCTGCCTATTTGTACCTGGCTGAAAACAAAAAATATAGGCAAGCTCTTTTTTTTAATTATTTCACAAAATGATTAAAAAAAAAAAGATGTGGGCTTAGCCCTATTTTTGTGTCTATCCAGGTACAACTAGGTAGCTGGGGGTTGGAATCCGCAGCACAGGGGTGGCCCAAGATTTCTGGCCCTTCTCCCAGCTGCGAATTGCAGTCCACAGCCACCCCAGAAAATGGCGCGTTCATAGAAGCGCCATCTTCTGGCGCTGTATCTGGCTCATCCAGGGCCCTGGTGCGGTGGCTCACTGGGTAATATTGGGGTTAGGGCCAGCTTTGTATTGTCAGCTGGCCCTAAGCCCAAAATTCATGGGGTCACACCAATATTAGACATGACCGCCATGAATTTCTAGTAATCATATAGAAAAAAAACACAACACAGAGAAAAAGATTTTTTATTAGAAATAAAACAGAACACAATTAGCGACTCCATCTTTATTAAAGAAAAGAAACCCTCCTCCGACGTAGTCCAGGGTCGAGGGTCCCGCGACGTCCAATCCAGATGCAATATCATCTGATCGGTTTGCCGAATGGCAAACTGATCAGTTGATCAATATCAGGTTCAAGGACCTGAATGAGATGAGAGATCAGCTGATTGTTTACCTGCAAACAATCAGAAGATGTGTCATCATTAAAAAAAAGAACATATTCACCACTGCAGACACGTCTGACAGCTGCTGCAGCACCTCCCGGTAATCAGCTGATGCTGTCTCCTCACAGCATCACCTGATCATAATTCGGGGGTAAAAAGCTGGCTTTATCCCACCGGTCGGTTTAAATGATCAGGTGATGCTGTGAGGAGACAGCATCAGCTGATTCCCGGGAAGTGCTGCAGAGGGGAGTATGAGGATTTTTTTATTTTCTTCTGCTCTTTACTTTTTATTTCGCTTAGCAGCAAATATACAGAAGCCAGAAGCTGCCGCACACACGCTGCTAAGCGAAAGTAACATGTCACACGTCACACAGGGGAGGAACACAGGATTCTTCCTCCTCCATGTGACATCACATCCTGCTTCTCCTCCTGCGCTCGACATTATACACGCTGGAACTGCGCTGTGTCTGAACAGCAATTATAATGGTGCCTATGGGAGAAAACGCGCGCAAAAAAGCGCCAACAATTGACATGTTGATTATTTTTACGCGTATGCTTTCTTCACTAAAAGCGCAGCATATGTTTACGCAGCGTCTGTACGGCAAAAGTGAATTTATATTCACTTTGCCAGCAGACGCAGGTACGCTTTGGGGGAGAAGCACAACGTAAAAAAGCGCAAAAAAAGCGCACAGTCTGAACGTAGCCTCACACACACATTCTCACACCATACACACATTCTCACATACACACACACTCAAACACACTCTCACATATACACATTCTCACATACACACACTCACACATACACACATTCTCTCATACACACACAAACACACTCTCACATACACACATTCTCTCACACACTCACACTTACTCACATTCACACACTCACTCTCACACACTCACTTACATTGTTACATACACACTCTCACACTCACACTCTCACACACTCACTTACATTGTTACATACACACTCTCACACTCACACAAACATACTCTCACATACATTCTGTCACACACACTCACACTCACATTCACACACTCACTCTCACATTCACACTCTCACACACTCACTTACATTGTTCCATAGACACTCTCACACTCACACAAACATACTCTCACATACATTCTGTCACACACACTCACACTTAGTCACATTCACACACTCATTTACATTGTCACATACACACTCTCACACTCAATCACATTTTCTCACACACACATACACATTCTCACTCACACACACAAACACACAAACACACTCTCAATACATTCTGTCGCACACACTCACATTCTCACACACTCTCACTTGCACTCACACACACACTCACAAACACTCTCACACTCTTTTCTAACCTTTCACAACCAGCGGTATAGTGCAGAAGGAAGCCGCACTTCCCGCTGTGCTATAGTTTCCGACTGCGGCACTGGCAAGGCTCAGCCGCTCAGTAACATCAATGAAAGCTGCCAGTCAATGAGAGGCCCATAGCTGCCTTCGGCATATAACGTCACCTGCGGGTCTCTCATTGGCTGGCAGCTTTCATTGATGTTACTGAGCGGCAGAGCCTTGTCAGTGCCATGGCCATAAACTATAACACAGCGGGGAGTACGGCTTCCTCCTGCACTGTACCGCCGTCATGTTTGACCATGGTTGCGCGGGCCGCACAAAGAAGCCCCAGGGGCCGCATGTTTGAGACCGCTGGTCTAGATTATTACAAAATGGAATTCCCTTTTATGTGTTTGAGCTTCAATTTAAGAGCAGATATGATTGGACTTTTTGCATACTGTAATTTTTTCTATTGACCCTCTATTGATTCTGATAAAGAATTGAGATCTCCAGGAACAAATAAAATCAGATTTGAAAAGAATTTTTGCACAATCTTCTATCATTCCTTCTGGAAATGTATTTATAATTTGGCAACTGGGCGTTGCCAATTCCCATTTTCTCAAAGGTCAACCAGTATACACATAGACACTACCCAACCACCGCAGTGCCAGACTCTGTAGAGACACGCCCTGTTGGACTAATGAATGGCAATACCCACTTGTCAGTTTATTCATACATTTTGCAGGAGGAATAACAGAAGAATGGTGGAAACATTCTCTGGTTAATATAAGTCTCAATCTTCGTTTTTTCTTATGGAGAAAATCATTTCTGGCTTGATGAGAATTGTTGTGATGACTGTGAAGACACGATTTTCACAATGCTTGGCATGAGTGAAATTTCTTAGTTTGGCCAGACGTACTGGTCTTTTGTTGGTTATCTCATGTTTGCTAAGGCTGGCTTCACACTCCAGTTTTTTCACTGATCAGTGTCCATCAGTGTTTGGGTGCCAAAACCAGGAGTGTCTCCAAAACTCAGAACAGGGTCAATCTTTCAATTATAGTTTTCTCTGCAAGTTCCTCTCCTGGTTCCTCTCCGGGTTTTGGCACACAAATTGGATAGACACTGATCAGTGAAAAAACTGCAGTGTGAAGCCAGCCTTATTTATAGTTTATTGCCAGACCTTTATTGTCCTGAGTTTGTGTATTGCTAATTTAATTATCTCACCCCCTCTGACTACATTACTCAAAGGGAAATCCATCCAATAAGAGCAGTCTTATTCCACCAATCCTGGAAGAGCACAATAATCTGAGATCAGTGCTCAGGCTATATAAAAGGACTTGTTTCATTCATTAGGTGTGGATATATGGTAGATGGCTTCAATCTAGGTGCTGTGGGTGGTCCCTGTGGAAAGACCATATCCTCAGCCTAAGAATTTTAATTCCGGCTGCCAGGATAACATCGCGTTTCATACTCTGCATGGTCTCAATCTAGGAGCTGCGGGTCTGATTAGAGGAGCACTAAAACTGAGGATTATTTTCTGCAGGAGCCTAGTCTAGGATTCAGCTGGAATATCAGAGACTATTTACGGAAGATACCCAGGTTGGGTCAATTCATCATCTGGCTACAGACTTTGCTTGGTCAGCTTCTTAAGCTTGTTGCTATTCCTTTTTCAGTGGGTGCCCGCTAAAAGCGGGGTGCTGCTGGATTGGAGTAAGTGACCCTGGAAGCCCAAAGGCACGATTATTCCAATCCCTGGTGAACCAGCGGAAGGGTGAGACTCTGTTGCCTGTTACATTGTGTGTTGTGCTTGCTAATGTAAAAGTGCTATATACTTTTCACTGTTGGGTATCCAATAAAGCCTTACCATTGTGTGGTTCCTTCACCCTGTATTGTCTGAGTGGTGTTCTCACCCACGGTTAAGGAGTTCGGGTGTTCAGTTGGGATGAGCCCTGGTCCATGCGGTCTTTCTAAAGGTGGCCAGAGGACGAGAGACCCATTGACCCCCGTGTCTCCACAATGGCCACATGGTATTTTACTATGGTCTTAGTAAAACTTGGGAATGAGCCTTATGGATCCTGACGTTCACGCAAAGTGACTATTTTTTTCTGGAAGAAAAATACTTGAAATTTGAAAGGAGATAATGGAATCGGCATTGTGTTTCCATTTGGAGAAATTTCCTGCACATAGATAATGACATTTCTACTCCGCTGAGAATTCAATTGGAGTTTGAAGAAGAGGAAGAAAAAAAAAAGATCCAAAATGAGAATAATTGCCGCTCACTGGAGACATCCGGGGTAATCGTTCCTCCACGGTGCCACAGATTTTCTCACCGATGGAGGAAGGGGAACGGCGGCTTGTGATGACAGTAATGGTAACGTGAAGAAATGATCAGCAAATGTCATGGAAATCAGGCTAATGCCAGAGAAAAAGAGACAAGTGTCAGATATGGGGGCCGGATGGAGATGTCTAAGTAACAGGATATCTTTACATGTCTGCTGTATTAAATAACTGTCGCACATTGTGCTGTCCCTCTGTTATTCCTCCTAGAAATCTGAATAAATTGACAATTAGATGCTGTTACTTTCCTCCCCCGGATCCAGCAATTAGAAGTGCATCCTCCTCATGTCACCGGCTCTTTATGTACCTTGGAAATGAGGTGTGCACCCCTAACGTCACGCTCTAAGACCCTATAGGATGACTATTCAGGTAGTTGGCGTCCATGCCGGTACCATGGATCACTTCCGAACTATGATCCCATGTCAGATTCAGCTCTGCTGTATCACTGAACAGCTCTGCTATATCATTGGCCAGCACTGCTGTACAGGACTCTGTGGCTAATGCAGCTCTTCTATTTCACAGGATAACTCTGGACTCTGTGGCTAACACAGCTGAGGCTATTTCAGGGTCAACTCTGCTACACTGTTGGCCAGCTTTGACTTATAGGACTCTGCTGCTAATGTGGCGCCCCGCAACGAGTGCGTCACAGGAGGGTACTGCATCCCTGACTGAAGGTGCAGTATTCTCCGTCTCAGTGGTGAATAGGTTAATCCAAGGCTCCATGTACCACATGCAACACCTAGAGGTAGAGGACCAATTAGATACCCATTTCCTGGGCAACCGGTCCTGGTGGGAGGAGAGTTAGGTGTGTAGCAGTGGGAAGAGTAGAACAGAGTTAGAAAGTTGGAGAGACAAGAGCAAGGAAGTCTAGTCGTGACAGGAGGAACAGTAACAGGGAGGGCACCGAGCACTGGTGACCCAGAAGTGAAAGGGGCCAAGAGAGAAGAAACACGGGTAGTAGACATCCCAGCCCAGTCCACAATCCGGAGTACTGGCTCCGAGGTGGTACAGATGCTACATCACTGCACCACAGAACCCGGAGTGATTGAGAGATTTACAGGAGCGCAATACACAATTTACCATCACGGCAGCTGTACCAGGAGGGGTACCCACCATTGAAGTTCAGGGACCTAACGGGAGTCGAAGGCCAACGGCTCGGGTCCCAACAGAAGCTCCTCTGTATCCCGGTTTGGTATATAAGAAGCAGCGACGAGAAAGGGGACAGTTAGGATAGAGAAAGACACTGTGGAGACTTGTAAGGACCCTATACATCGTAGGGACCACCCGGTCCGTTACTTGGCAGTGAACACCATTGTACCTGTCTGTCGTGAAAGAACTAAGAAAATACCAGTTCAGAGGAATAACGTGTCTGAGATTTATTCCGGGACTATTACTAACCACTTCACCTACATAAACAACCGAGCTGCCATATTCCTCAACTGCAGCTCCTGACCCCGGGGACCCCGCTTGTCCTGTAGGGAGCAGTTCCACCTTGCTGCCGCCCATCCCCCGGAGGTCCAGGCAGCGCCGGTGCCATCACCGGACCCTACAGGTGGCGTCACGAATCAATAAGTTTATTCTTATTATTCTGCTTAACTTTAACCCTTTTACTGACTACTGGGCCCGCAGGCCTCAGGCATCGAACCGTGACCCACAGCCAACACCTGAGACCAGAGAACTCGGCCCACGGTGAGTCACTAACACATCCCTGCTGTATCACAGAATAAGAGCTGAGAAAATTGTCTCCAGAGAGGGTAATTCTCAGGCAAGGAAAATGTCCAAGCCTGTGGATCCCCGCAAAGCAAAGAAGATATAATGCCCACTCTCTGGCTCTCGGATCCATAGGAGACAGGACAAAGGTAAAAACATAATTTACACAAGGCAGAAAAGATGGAAATCTTAGTTCCATCATCGGCAGAGTAATCCAGCAGCATTACCTTGGCTTCAAGCATGGCACCCTGTTGACCCGACACCGTAGAAGAAGTTGAACATGTGGACTGTAATTGTTGCTTGAATGACCTAAAATTCCAAGGACAATGATTGCAATTTTGTAGGACAAGGCATTAATTGGATTCCATGCTGACAACCAGGACACACAGTATGGCATGGTTTGACTATAATGTTATGCAACTACAATGTAGAGATGTCAGCACCAGGGTTCCTGTGTAGTCAATGGAGAGGCAGTGGCACAGCCACAGTGCAGCCATGGCACGGCTGATCCTGCCCCAGCCAGCTCCTCTGTACAACAGTTCAGTTTTTGTGAACCCTCTTCATAGGCTAAAACATGTGCAGAGTCAATTAAAAAGTTCAAAATACTTTTAGGGTGCCGTCACACCGCCGATGTCTTAGGCGACGTAGGGGCGTGGCCTATCGGCGCCGATATCGCCCCTGCGTCGCCTAATGTAAAGAGGCGATGTCAGCGCCTCTGAGTGCTTGCCTGTTTTCACATCAGTGATGTGAAACCAGGCGGCCGATCTGGGGCAATGTGTCCACATCGCCCCATGTAAACGGCCGCCGGCGACCTGACAGGCGATGGGAGCCATAGGCTCCCATTGTACTGCATCGCTGCTGGGGTTTTGAGACACCCGGCGGCGATGCCACCTGTCAGTCTCCGGGGCATCGTCGGAGGTGTCTTTCCGTGTAAACGGGGGCAACGCTGGCGGGGGCCAAAAACGTGCGCGCTCCCCCCCGTTGCCGCCGACAACTCTGGTGGCGTCGCCAGGTGTAACGTGGCCCTTAGAGGAACAATCGATGCCTCTTCTTGACTGTTACAGACGAATGGGTATTCACATTGGCATAATTTGTAGCAGGCTGTTCCCCATGTTCTAACGCCTCTTGACTCCTTTTATCTGACATCTTCGATCCACACGAAAGGACCCATAAGCCAGAGCTTGCGCCAGCCAGTCTGCCAGGCAGACACCAAAAGGGTCAACCACTCACCGGGCACCTGCCAAAGACAGCGCCAAACACTGGAGGGAGCACCTGATCTTGTATTGTGCCCCGCTATCCGGCTTTGCGGTACCAATCCCAGACATACCCAGAAGATCAAGAACAATTAGAAGTTGAAGTTTAGATAGGCAAACTCTACTTGGGATTCCTCTTGCTAAAAATCATGCTGCAACCCTTTTATAGTCTACATCCTGCCCGAAGGAATAAGATTATCTCTTTCCGGTAATGTCGTAACCTCCTGGGACCCTGGGGAACAGTCTCAACTTGCGCCACTAGAGGGCCGCATACACACCAAAAAATTCACAAGTTTCACATATAAATACAAACAAGGTACCCCTTAGGTGACAGCACCTTTGGCCTTCTTACACTTAATCACAAACATGAGTGGTGGAAAAGGGGGAAAGGGCAACTATACTCCACAGGTCCCTGTACAGAAAAAGACCCTAACCACACAACTTAAAAGCACCACCTGGTGGCTCCCTGAAAGCTGTCAAAGGGATTTTCATGCCTCCTGAGGAACCCAGGAGGAAACCACCCCACACTGCCAACAAGGGGAGAGGAAGGTGTTCAGAATCAAACACAAATCCAGAGTGAGGTAAACTGAAATATGGTACAAGATGAAGATGATGGGAAAGAAAGCAAAACCAACACACATCAGACACTCAACAAGCATTTGCTCAATCCCTTAAGCAGAAGGCCTGGAGCTCTCAAAGATGGTCCACAAAGAGATATAGCCAGCAAAGGAAATGAGGTGAGAGGTGAACATAACCCAATCCAGTATGTGATAGGACAAACCACAATGAGGAAATGAGGGACACCTGGAGAGATGCAACCAAGAAAGGAAAACAAAGACAATAGAAATCATAAGCATTTGAACAGGGAAGAAAAGGTAAAAGCTGAGCAGATCACTAAACGATCGAATCCCCAAACCGAGCCATGATCACAGAGAGAAAAACATCACCTGTTTCAGGAGAACTGCGGCATTTATACCAGGTAAAAACATATAATTATGGCAAGTGACAAGTTTTCTTTAAAGGGATTGTCCTTCAGAGGAAATACCCTTCTACAAAGTAGTTGGACCTGTGGTGGCCCAACGTTTCTAGGCATGTTTAACCTGCATGATTATTCAGAGTAGTGGAAATAATTTTGGGTGGAGTCGAGTCTGAAAGTTGACCAGGATTAGAAAAGCATGGTGGTTTCCCATTCATTTTAATGAAGCTAAACTGTGATAACGGACACAACCCATAAACACGCTCTGATTTTGGAAGATAGCCATGTTTTTCTAATCCTAGACAACCCCTTTAAGAACATTCATACAGCAAACACAATGAGTGAAGGACTTGTACACTTGTTTTGTTGTCCAAGGACTTTGTTTACTTTACAATGGATCATCTACTCCACAGAAATTGTATTTATTCCTGCCTGTCATATTAGAAAGCATTAAGGGTCGCCATCATCCTGTTTATGTTGCAAATTTCGAGCCAATGTCTTAAGTAGCAAATCTATCATTTAGTGAGATGGTGTACAGACAAGAACCTAAGTGATGTCAACTGTTGTCCTGTCGACACAACACTTTGCCGCCATCGGTCTGATTTTCATTAATCATTTTAGATGATAGGTGAAGAAAATTGGATGCATCCTCAATATCTAGATAGACGGGCAAGGAAAGTGCATTGTCAACAGTTATCTGGTCATTATAGATCCCGCGAGACGTTGTCACCCTGGTCTCAATGGCATAATCTGTCTAGGAATCCTGTGATAAAGGAGAGGGTCAATCTGTTTACACTATAGTTTCTTCTAGCAATGACCCTTTAAGGATCATGTATGATAATCTTCATACACTGAGCCTCATAAATAACTAAGATAAGCTTTTCCTAAAGGGGAATAGTCTGTTGACTTTCCTTTATGTATACATTCATACATATTTTTTTTTCTCAATGTGCTTTTTAATTGGCTAGTGAAATAAACTTCTGTATAGCCTTCAGAGTCAGGAAGTCATACACCTAGTTTGCAAAACTCATATTAAGTCATCAAATCTTGTGTTTCTGTTCTTTCCCTTCTCTGTGTTATAGATAGGAGAGATAGGCTAGAAAGCATGTTCAGTCTCAGGGAGGGCAGAGAAAACAGGCTATTCCAAAAGAGGAAAACAGTTGAAGAGAAAATAAAAGTAGTAATGATATATTAATTAATAAAGACAGCAGCACCCTGTATGTATACAGAAATTACATCCAGCCGATACTTTCACAATAGAAAAATCTGAAACTTGGATTAGATTACAAATTGCATATTAGGGGTCTGGTAATGAAAGAAGAAATAAAGATTGCAGATTTTATGTTGATGCAATTTTTTTTAACTGTAAGAAACCAATAATATTATTATATTTGACAGCCATCAGCTCAATTTCGGGACATGGTGACTTGATGCATGAATTCTCTGTAGGAAGATCAATGTTGTGCTGCCTAGATAGGTCCACCAGGGTTTTCTCTCAGTCAACATAGGTCCACCAGGGTCTTGTCCAAGCATAGATAGGTCCACCAGGGTCTTCTGCCAGCCTATAGGTCCATCAAGATCTTCTCCAAGCGTATCTAGGTCTATTAGAGTCTTCTACAAGCCTAAATAGGTCAACCTGAGTCTTCTCTAAGCCTTTATAGCATCACCAGGGTCTTCCCCAGCCTAGATAGGTTCACCAGGGTCTTTTCCAAGCCTAGATAGGTCCACCAGGGTCTTCTCCAAGCCTAGATACTGTAGGTACACTAGGGTCTTCTCCACTGTTATTTTGATTGTATCCAGTCTATGGGTTGCTGGACCTCCTCTTTGCCCTGTTCTTTCTGTTCTTCCAACCATGGTGTCCTCCTCCAGTGATTTCTCTCTTCATATGATGTGTAGACAGTTGTAGCTTGGTTATTCTTGCCTGGCTTGATTTGCTCCAGAATTGATTCTTGTTCTTTTTGCCATCCATTGCCACCCACCACATTTTGAAGGCATATATTCTTCTTCTGTCTTGTTTCTTTATCGTCCAGGTTTCATATCCATATGTTATTACAGAAAATACCAAACTATGTACAAGCCGTGTCTTCGTCACCAGTGAAATGTACCTTGACTTGAAGACTTTGTCCAACGACTTCATTGTTGACTTGCCCATAGATATTCTCCTATACTTGTGGTGTCTTACTACTTAGTCCATCAGTGGTTACCTTATTGCCCTAGTCACGTGATCTACTTGCCACACCAGCTAGATGTATAACTTAAATCTTCTGGATCCCAATGCAAAATGTGTACTAGGGCCATCACCTATCATGTCCCCAGGGTCATATCAAATAAGTGGGGAGGGGCAGACAGGGCATTTGCCCAGGGTGCAGTAAGCAGGACTGCCTAATGTGGCTGTTCAAAGTGTCACTCCGATGGAAGCATTTTGTCGCCCCCTGGAAGTGGGATCAGCATTCTTCAAGCTGGTTGTCAAATTAATATTTGGGGTTTTAGCTGCAGTGTTGTTTTTTTTTTGTAATTCCCATGTTAACTTTTGTTTTCAGCATTGTTAAGACATTCAAATTAAGAGTGAGAAAGAGCCCCCGGGTGGCTAAGATGAGGGTCCGTCCTGGAGAAATGATTAACAGTCATTGTCAGATGAGCATGTTCTTATGGGGCCGCTGTGGGTCCTTGTGTTTCCAACTCCTGAATTACCAGGCACAGAGCGGAGGACGGGATAAACAGCGGCGCTCGCGAAGAAGACACCTGCGGTAATTCACTTGAAATATATCCATGCTCCTAATTAATTTGTACGAATAGATGACTTTCTCACAGTTAACTATCCGCAGGGAGCATTGGCCAACGAGTTAAAACTTCCCAAAGGGGAAATATCTGACTCTGCAAAAGGCAATGCAGCAAGAAATGGAATCTTAAATACTGAGCACAGGCAAAGGACACTCCATTAACCCTTTCTCAATTCTCTCAAAATTATGCCCTGTCCCAAAAGGAAAAAAAAAGGTTTCCAATGACCCCAACAGAAATGTATCACCAACCAATAGCACAAGGAATAAATGTCTGACCGCTGTGTGATAGATCGGTTCACTTGGCTACTTAACAAGGTAGATACAGAAATGGTTTCCCCTTTAAATCTTCCACTGGTTGATTAAGGCTTCATAAACCAGCAGAATAAATGCATAAACCAGACTTGAACAGCCTTCAACAGTGCATACAACTGCAGGGTCAGGTAAAATGCTTTAGCTTTTTCAGTATGAGTGCTGCTCTGGAGGTCTGCTGAACCTCGATATACACAGAATACTGAGTGAATCCAGAGGCTTTCATTTATCTGATGGACCATACCCTAAAGGTGGAGATATGTGAGCAGCCGTCCCACCCATCTCCTTGACTGTTCACAAAAACCCAGCCAATTAACCCTCTCAGCAATAACATGATTGCATCCAGGTTTCACATCACTGAAATGATGAACTTTGGTGAAACATATCTCCACTCCAGGATTTTACCAGTGACCATCTTACAGCTGGGGCACTCATTGATTATGCAGTATGGATTCTATGGACTGGCATCGCGCACCAGCATGCTCACCCATTCCGCTTCTTTTAAGTATCCATGTTCTTGTGATCGATGGGGTCCCAAATTGGTCAGTCTTTTATTACCTATCCTATAGGATTCGGAAAATTTGAGTTATATTCTTCCTTGTCATATCAACACATTGGTAAAAAAGTCACCTCTCCAATTCTCAACTGGATCACTAAAAAAACCATCAACAAGGGTGGATGATGGAAGCCCACACGGTAGTGGTGGTGACTTAAGATAGGTGTCTTATGGGCTCACTCTATATTTCAGCAATCTGTCAATTTGGGTGGTGGAGTAGATTGTACATGTTTGCCATGGGCACCAAGAGAAATTTTTAGGCCCATCTACAGGTGCCTGACCAAGTGCCAAATGTCACCTTTTGATAGATTCCAAAATGGGTGACTAATTATTCAGCGTCCTGTCCAGAATCTGGTGACTTTACCAAGTAGAGTACTGTTCAGACTACAATTGTCCATACATTTATATTGCTGTTGGCCAAACAACAGTTCTTCCCAAACTCCCATACGTGTGCGCTTTTGGCTTGGCAGACAGTTATGTAAGAACTCATAGAAAATGAACTCCGGACACTTGGACATAGCTAGTTCTTTCTCTACCAAATGCGTAGAAACTATACGAATGTCAAGCTCACACTAAGCACAATCGCAAATAAATGGTAACTAATTGCCAGGCAATAGCAGTCCATAAATAAAAATTGTGAGATCCTCTTACAAAGGAACTATTTAAAAGTAAATGGCAATCATCTGTAGTGATCAATCTGCAAAATCCGCAATGTTTAATTGGAACAATGCAATCTATTTAAGGTTATATTAGTTGTATTGGTACACCGGGTGCCCTCTCAATGCTGCCGATTTCCACTGTCATTGCTTGGTCATTCTTTTTGTTTCGTCTCTGTCAAAATTCCTAAGGGACAATATAAGGTATGAAGACTGAGCGTCCATGAGGAAACTCTCTCCACATGTGCGGGGTGAACTATTCTTATTTATGCCAGACATAATATTGCTTTGTTCTACAAATCAATGGGCATGAGCCATTGTTTCATGTTAGATTGTCCAATGCCCCCTTTGACTGCTAATTTGTGGAATGCCTGCTGAATTGCATCAGCCACCTGCGGTGTACTAGACTGCATCATGTGCAGGACAATTGTGCAGTCAGATTGAACTAGTGATCAATGAGGGAACAGGCATCTCCACCAATCCTGTGGGGCACAATGCCCTGAAATGAAAGTTGATGGCTATAAAAAGGGGCATGCTCCTGTCACCGGTGTGATTCTACAGGACTTTAACCTAGAGGCCATGGTTCCAGCTGGTGGATTACAGGACTGCTCTACTGCCAAATACTAGCCCACAAATTTATTTAGAGAACCAAAGTTGGGACTGTCCGGTCACTTGGCCACATACCTTGCTGAGCTCTGTTTCCTAAGCCAATACCTCCACTCAGTGAATGCCCGCCAAAAGCAAGGTGCTGCTGGCTGAGGTAGTGGGACATGAATCCCCGATGTCATGGAGGTTTTCATCCCTGCCGAGCCAGTCAAAGGGTGAGACTCTGTCACATGCACCATCTTGTGTCCTTATTGTATGATGTTGACTGTTGGTGACTCAGTAAAATCTTACTGGAGCATGGGACTCTCACCCTGTGTTGTCTGAGTAGTGTTTTACCTACAGCAAAGGAGTACAGGTGTTTAGTGGGATGAGCCTTGGCCACGGGCGGTCTTTCTAAAGACAACCAGGCCAAGTAGACCAGAGCGCCCACTGACCCTTAGGTCTCCAAAGGGGGTTTTATCCAATTTGCTGTTGATGCATTGGACAGTCTCTTTGTGGGCTTTTTCCTTGGAATTTATATTAGGAAGCTATCTTGCCTCCACACAATTCCACTTTTGCTGGAGGTTCACTGCTATTGCCATCACACTCTCTCGCCTTCTCTGATTCCAGTACCACATGATGACTACACATGAGGAGCGTAACAACTTCCTTCCTTGGGATTTCCTTTTAGTCCTTCTGGTCCACCTAGAGCAGGGGTCTCAAACACGCGGTCTGCAGGACGCATGCAGCCCCTGGGGCTTCTCTGTGCAGCCCGCGGCACTGTGGACAATTAACAATACGGCGGCGGTCCAGTGCATGGGGCCACCGCGGTCCCCACTTATTATTCCAGCCACTTCACTGACAAACTCTGCTGCTCGGTCTGCCGCTCTGCAAGTTCAATGGAAGCCGCCAGCCAATGAAAGGCCCGCAGGTGACGTCATATGCCGACATCACCTGCGGGCCTCTCATTGGCTGACGGCTTTCATTGAACTTGCAGAGCGGTAGAGCGAGCCAGTGAAGTGGCCACAAGTAATAATACAGTGGGTACCGCGGCGGCCCCATGCACTGGATAGCCACCGGCATGGTTAGGGTTACAAGAGTGTGTGTGTTAATGTATGTGTGTGAGTTAGTGAGTGTGTGAGTTAATGTGAGTGAGTTAATGTGAGTGTGTGTGTCATGCTTCCGGAGGGAAGCTCCCTAGAGTGGATCCACTGGGCCGTGGTACCGAACTCCCCTGGGTGAGATGGTCCTAGTTGGTCCAAGCCCTATACAGGGATTGCCAGGGGCAAGCCCAGGGGGTCTAAATACCACAGCTGCCGGTACCAGGGGGGCGGCTGTAGGGTTAGCCTAACCGAGTTATGGACAGAGGAGGGTCTGAGGCACCAAAGACCGGAGTACAAGGACTGTAAGAAGTACCCACGAGAGAGAGCAAAAGGAGGACCTGACTAGCAGCCAGAAGCACAAGGCATCTAACACAATAATCAGGCACCTCCCAGCAATGGAGGCGGCCTGATATACTGGAGGAAGGACAGCTATTGGCCAAGGTAAGTGTTAGGCTGAGCCGTGCTGGCTCCTAGATTCATAGGGAAGGAGCGCGGCCGCGCCCAGTGCACCGCTCATTACATCGTCCATTGTAGTGTGCTGGTGTGTGAACCCGGTGACCGGCAGACAGGAAGGGGACCCAGCAATGGCTCTGAGACACAGCACGCCTGGATGCTGGATGTCCGACCGGCAGAGCAGCAGAGGATGCAGATCCAGGGAAGGTGAGTTGGGGAGCAGTTCCAGGGGACCTAACAGTGTGTATGTGTGTGAGAATGAGTTTCTGAGAATCTGTGAGTGTGAGTGTCTGAGAGTGTCTGTCTGTGATTGTGAGTGTCTGTGATTGTGAGTGTCTGTGAGTGTATGATTGTGAGTGTGTCTGAGAGTGTGAGTGTCTATGAGTGTCTGAGAGTGTGACTGTCTGTCAGTGTGCGTGTCTGTCAGTGTGCATGTCTGAGTGAGTGTGTGAGTTAATATGTGAGTGGGTGTGGGTGTGATTGTGAGTGAATGTGTGTGTATGAGTGAGTGAATGTGTGTGTGTGTAAAAAGAAGGTAGACCAGGTTGGGGACATCACTACAAAAGGGGTCCAGCATGGGGGACATCACTGCACTATGGGGGTGAGGATGGTGACAGCACTACAAAAGGGGACCAGGATGGGGACATTACCACAATATGGGGAGCAGGATGAAGACATTACTACACTATTGGGGCCAGGATGGGGACATTACTACAAAAGGGGATCAGCATGGGGGACATCACTACAAAAGGGGACCAGCATGGGGGACATTACTACACTATGGGGGCCAGCATGGGGGACATTACTACAAAAGGGACCAGCATGGGGGACATTGCTACAAAAGGGCGAAAGTATGGAATATGGGCGCACCACAATACAATTGGTAGAAGGGGTGCTTACCGTGCCAGGTGAAGGCAATAGTGCAAGAGAAGACAAGACGTGGTACATATGGGAGCAACACCACAACGCTGAATCATAAATTTGTATAAAAGAAAAAACTTTATTCATGTACAATGTGGGGAAAGATAAAAACAAAACCATGGGGCGCTCCCATGGTCATAGACCGCATGTAGAACAATCACAAAAATGAATAACATGGCAATCACTGCAAAAGGGGACCAGCATGGGGGACATTACTACAGATGGGGTATTAGTACAAGATGGGGACCAGGATGGGGACCAGTATGGGGACATTACAACAAGAAAGGAACCAAGATGGTGTCACGCTGGGAGCGGGAGAGACACCCAGCGTAGGACAACGACGGGGGGGGATAAGGAGTCCCTAAAGCTATGGGCACAAGAGGGAGAGGGTGACCCCTAGTCTTCCTGGGGCTGACCCTGTCTGCCCTGACGTCCCTATACAGTTTCCTCAACTGTCGCCGACCACGAACCTCGTCCCTCTCTGATCCTAGCACTACCTTATCTAAGGATCAGATGGGGAGGTTCACTAGACCCCTCCACTAACAACTAAAGACAACACAAGGAAAACAGACAATGGGGAAAGAAAACACTTATCTTGCCGCAGAGCACAGCAACCTCCACAGTCTCAGCTTCTGCTTGGAGCAAGGATAATGAGTCCACAAGGAAATATCACCTGCACCGAGGGAGGGCAATGAAACTCCTTATAAAGGAGGGAAGAACCTGCTGGGTCCTAGAGACCCAGCATACTGGTGTAGAAACCAGACCGAGCACAAGACCTTCCCAGCCGTCCTCCCATGATAGGGAGATCTTATCATACCTTCTCTTTATCTACACAGAAGGTAAATGCCCCTGAAAGACGGACCGTCCTCAAACCTTATGGCTGATTGGCCAAACGCTGGGACCGTCTGCGCGTGGCCTCTACCCTGTCATCCGTGCCACCCGTGACAGATGGGGACATTACTACAAGAAGGGATCAGGATTTCGACATTACTACATTGAGCGAGCAAAAAATCCTTGTATTACTAAAAATGTCACTTAGTCCTACAAGCAATGCGGCCCCCCGATATCAATTATTTTCTATGTGCGACCCACCAACCCAGCCGAGTTTGAGATTCCTGACCTAGAGTGTTCTGTCCCTGTGAAGATCTGAAGTTGTGGGTTGTAATAATCGCATAGGCTGGTTAACGATGCAACAAGTTATATTAGTATTCGTACAGGGTATTACAACAACTCCAGGTAGATGGCCACAATGTGATGCCCCCAGTCGACAAGATCAGAGACCAGCTTATAATAATAGTCTTTAGGATAATTCCTAAAATCCAGAAAGAAGATATCATGACTGTAACACATGAATTAAGCGCCAGTTTCAATAGTCCATCCATGGGTTTCAGGACCTGGCCTCAGCACTGATCCTCTGGCTTCCAATTCACAACACCAACTGTCCAACCCCTCTCCCCCCCTCCCCAACTTATGTCGTCTTCTTTTCTCCTTCTTCTTGGAATAAGCCTCCTAGTTGGGCGAAGATAAGCACATCCACCCCCTTTTAACCATCAGGTACATTCAATTCAAAAGTAAAAGAAATTCAATGAAGCCTCCAGCCAGTCTGAAAAGTAGCGTATCTAATGGCCACTTTACACGTCGCAATATCGTTTCGATATTGCATACGGTTTCACGGGAGCGTGCACGTTTTTGGCACTTGTCCAAGATCGCATAGTAGATGTCACACAGGGAGATATCGGCAGGCAACGCAACTACGATGTAGTACGCCCCTTTTCCACGCTGTGTATGAGCAACCCAGGGAACGACCAATTAACATTGGAGTGAATAGGGGAAGTTGCACTCCAAATCGTAGTTGCGTTGTCACACAGCACGATCCTGCCACATCGCATATACAATATCGTACGGTTGAAGGGCTTGCAATATCGTAGTTAGGTTGTTTTCACGTCGCATTGCCCATTTACACGACACAACGCACGAACGATATCAACTGCAACGGCCACACCACGTGACTTTTTATCGACGTTGCGTTGCAATATCGCAACGTGTAAAGCGGTCCTTAGAGCCCTTCTGCAGGAAGGAACAAAAGACTCACAACCCCCCCCATCCAGATGCAGGACATTGAATAGTAATGTAGACCTGATTCCATTATGGTCAATGAACACAGGCTGGAAGTGACACTGTGGTACATCCACTTCCCCCTTCAACATGTGAACAATAAAAGTGACATAACTAGCCATCCATACTGGAAAAGTTTGATAATCATTAGTTCATGGCCAGCTCCTCACACTGCCATAATTTACCCCCTTATTTATGTTACACGAGTGTACACGTGTTCTCAATGGGGTGAGCGACTTAGTCAATGTCGCATCTACAGACACATCTGGTGGCAGCTTATCGTCTTTGAAAACAAAAGGATCGGGCATGTTGATATCAATCAGTCCAATCCTTCTTTCCTCCAACATCTGATATCAGGGGGAAAAAATAGGACACCCCAATACATATCAATCTTGACAAATTCAGCAAGATTGGCCAATGTTAATCTCATGTGCAAGAAGACCCTTCTTGAGCAGGTTTATTATATAGGCGGAGGGGAGCATTCTTAAATAAGGCTGAAAATCATCCCCCACTATGAACAATGCACTTTTTAGTTTTACAGAAACCAAAAGTTCTTCTCCCTCAGTCATGTTGGGCAGTGAATAACAAAATCAGCGCTGCGTAAAGCCGCCGGGGAGAAGCGTACTGTGTTATATATTTTAAGGCTGTTTGTTCTGTAGCGAATCATCAATTCCACCAATGCTTTGAAAATACATCAGTAAAAAGTGGAATATTAAGGCGCCATTGTTACCGGGGCATAAAATCAGTATACAGTGCAACATAAAATGTTCCGCATCGGCCCTACAGATTACACGTCTGCACAACATCTCCGCAAAGATGTACGGATGGTGGATAACCCTGTCCTGGCAGTGGGCGACAAAGTTTGCTGCGTTGTGCTACATTGACCATCATGAATTTTCGTGAAAAGTCAGGACATGGAAGCCATTAGCGAAGATTCCCTTATAATTCAATGGCTGGTTGGGGAGAGGGGAGAGGTGTGAGCCGGCAAGGCAGAAGTAAATCAGGTTGTGCTAATGATCCTGTTAATGAAAGTTTTATTCCACTAAATCTGGAATGAGGAGATGGAGCGTCCTGTCCATCGTAAATCCTCGCTAAACTAATCGCACGACATTGAGCCACCGTGTGTGGAATAAAGAGAGGAAGGAAATAAAGGAGGACAGTGACATTGTGGACAACGGCAGAATACTGTCACAAGTTGACTGCTCTGTGGTCTATGTATTTTAAATGTTGTTAATTTCCTTTGGGACATTAAGGGATATATCAGTCTTTTTCTATGATGTTGCTTTAATCAGATGATGTGGCTGATAACATCTTTCCCACCTTCTAAATACCCATCACCTGATGTTGTTGTTAGAGTTCATTCTCTGCTAGACCCCCTTGCTGTGTGGTAGTAGTGCTCTGTTGTGGGAGCTTTCCTGGAGACCCCCTTGTTCTGCCTTGAAGTGCTGCTGCTTATTCTAAGTATCCTTATTGTGTTTTCCCCTGTTTGTCTTTACCTATCCCTGTGTCGTATTACCTGCAGTGGCGAGGCTAGCGCCCTCAAAGGCCAGTACACTAGCCAGGTTCCCCTTCGGTGACAGGGCACATGGCGGCAGAAGGGGTAAGAACTTGCTCAGGGTGTCAGGGCTGAATGGGACAGACACAGGCCAGTGTCAGGAGGTGTCCCCACCCCTGCTCCCTATTGTTAAGGCCTTCCTTCCTCTTTTTACTATCCCACTGTCCATTTGTGTTGCGCCATGTGGCGGACATTTTACCTGTCCTTACATGATTTTAACAGCTACCCGCTATATTTCTGAGTCATCTTGACTGAGACGGCAGCAGCTGATGCCTTTATATGTCCAATGCAGACGATCTCTAAGGAGGTGACTGGTCTATGTACTCAGATGGTTCAGCAACTGCAACAAGTTGTTGGGTGTCTGGCCATGGTTCACAAGCAGGCAGGAACCAAAGATATCTCTCCCAGACAGAATTTCTGGAGTAAGAGACAAGCTCTTGGTGTTAAGGAAAGCCTGTAAACTATTCATCAGGCAATGAGGAACAGCATGCGGGGATTGTAACCTACCTTTTTAAAGGGGATCCCCAGATCTGGGCCTTCTCCCTGCTGACCGATTCTCTATCTTTGCAGTCAGCGGACGAGTTATTACAGTTTTAGCTCAGGTATATGGTGAACCTGATAAATGTCTCTTGCTGAGTCTAATCTACGTAAACTCAAGCAGGGGACGTGGCTAGTTGAGGAGTACTGCTCGGAGCACTCGGAGATGGGCGACTGACACCCTGTGGAACGTTCCAGCCGTCAAGAGTCAGTTCTGCTTGGGTCTGTCAGCTAGACTTCCGGACTCTCTGGTCCAACATGCTACTCCGGAGTCGTTGGTGACTGCAATGTACCTTGCCATGAGAGTAAACAAACACCTCAGAGATAGACCTAGACCAACCCTGCTGTGAGGTTCTCAGACTTTTTTGCCACATCCGCTGTTATCCTTGAATCTAGTGTGTTTTTTCGGC
The DNA here is from genome assembly GCA_033576535.1 of Allobates femoralis. Lineage (NCBI taxonomy): Eukaryota > Metazoa > Chordata > Amphibia > Anura > Aromobatidae > Allobates > Allobates femoralis. The sequence continues at coordinate 108,387,728 of JARQOC010000010.1, read as the reverse complement.
CATCTTCTTTCCTGTCCTGTTGCATTAACCTTTGCCCTCAAACAATATGGAGTTCTCAGCTTCGGTGTTCCTGCCCTGTTCCTTGCCATCTGCCTTTTTAAACAACTTCAGCTGGTTAACCTGTGCTCCTGAATCAGGTCTGCAATCTGTCTGTGACTTGGCCTCTGAAAGCCTTGGATTCACTCTGCTTGGAACCCTGGAACCATTTGTGGATACCGGATCCTTCTGCTTACCATCACCATCTACCAGGAAAGTACAAAGACTCTGAATATTCTCCTTGAGACTTGTGCTATGCTTTAAAGCTCTACCTGTGATATCCTTGGTTTAGTGCTTGCACTCCGCAATTAACGTTTATTTCACATTCTGTTAATGCACTGACTTGTATGACGCAATACAAGGAATACTTAAGAAGCGTATGTCTCATGTGTCTCATTATACACATGCATTAGACTCTAGATAGACTGTATCATATAAGACACCTGCCCTCTGTGGTGCTCCCTGTTGAGGAGGTTCCACTGGTAGTATTTGCAGTTGGCAGAGGTCACCTCTCTTACTAGGTCACCTGCTGTTCATCAGGATAGGGGGGGCATATTTCTGTTGTGGTCATACAGATCATTTTATTAAAGTCTGTTCACATCACTCCAAATTGGCTATTCAACCTTGAGGGTACCTTTACACGCCGCTACGACAGGATGGATACAACCCGCTACTTCACGTGCACGAGCACGCTCAAACGGTTACAAACGGTAAACGCAACACCTTTACACGCCGCCACAAGGTCCGCTACGCTACGTTACATCTATAGCTAGCTACATCGCCGGGTGTCTCAAGTAGCCATCTGTAGCGTACCTTACCTCATTTACACACCGCTACAACAAGCTAATATGTGCGGACCTGGTGCAGCAGGGACAGCACATAGGCGTGCCACAATTGTGGATTACGAGACGTCCGTACGATGATAGGACAAAGCAAGAAACCCATGATTGGGCAGGCATCGCAGGAGGCTGATTAATACATGACGCTCGAGCAATTGTGTAGTGTGACTGGTCAGCTCCTTGAATATGCCTCCCTATGCAGCGACTGTCAATCATAACGCAGGAGCTTTCTCCAATGATCGCTGAAGGGGCGCGGTATCCCGGAGCCTGTGTGACGCCCCAGCTACATACCAGGTACTTAGCCTGGTGTGTAGACATCCCTTCTGCTCCTTCTTTACACGCCGATACAGCTCGCTACAATCGACTTTGTAGCCATCTGTTTTCGAGCAGTGCTCGGAAACAGATGTATCTTTGCCGGATGCCTCCTACCGTCTTCACACGCCGCTACTACGGGCTATATTGACGCTACAAGCTACATTTGTAGCCTGTAGCATGTTGTATCCATCCTGTCGTAGCGGCGTGTAAAGGTACCCTAAAAGTTGTGTTTCTCTGGTGGTTTAGAAGGAGACAATCAATTGTTTATCTTTCCTTCCTTTCTAGGTCTCCTATTTCGCTGCCTGCCAAGGTGGTGATTGATGATAAAACTGAGACTGTGCTGGTGCTTATTGATAGCAGAGTAACACCCCCGTTACACATAGCGAGATCGCTGTTGCGTCACAGGTTTTGTGACGTAACCGTGATCTCACCAGTGATCTTGCCATGTTTGACACGTAGCAGCGACCAGGCCCCACTGTGAGATCGCCGATCGTGTCGAAATGGCCCTCACCATTTTTTGATCGGCGGGTTCCCGCTGGGCAGCATGCATCGGTTTGTTTGACGCCTAAACAATGACCTTGTTGGCGACTCAGATCTCAGCCAGTGTAGATCTGAGTCTTCAGACTAGCTGCTGTGTGACAGCGTCCCAACGACCGCTGAGGTCGCTATACGGGTCGCCGTATCGTTGCTGCGTCATTCAGTAGATCTGACTGTTTGACATCTCACTAGTGACCACGTAGCAATGTTCCAGCAATCCTTACAAGGTTGTATCGTTGTCGGGATCGCTGGAACGTTGCCAAGTGTGACGGGACCCTTAAAGTCAATCTGATGGATTCTCGCTTTGCTCAGAATTAGGACCTAGTCTGTAACACATTAACGAGATCCATTACTATCTCCACCTGTGATTCAGGTCCTCTCAGTCAGAAGTTTTTTCCTAAGTCGGACACAATGTGAACTTGTGTAGAGGGACTCAATCAAATAGAGAAGAAATGGAGCCGCACTCAAGGCTTCTGGCAGTGGATATTAATTCAATCTTCATACAACAGCTTGTGCACAGCGGGTGGGAGGACGGGGGGTACTACGTCGTTTCGCGCCCTGTCTTGGCGCTTCAGCGGGTACAATCCTCCTTGATTGTACCTGCTGAAGCGCCAAGACAGGGTGCAAAACGACGTAGTACCCCCCATCCTCCCACCCGCTGTGCACAACCTGTTGTATGAAGATTGAATAAATATCCACTGCCAGAAGCCTTGAGTACGGCTCCATTTCTTCTCTAATTGATTGAATACGCTGTGACGCACCTGCTGGCAGCAAGCACCGAGACGAGGCAAGTGTTACAACAGGAAGCTCCTCCTCCACCCCTCCAGGTCGTGAATTCATGATCAGCTAACGCTACAGTGAGATCCCCAAAGTAAAAGGGGAACGCTGGAAAGGTTGGTGCTGGCCCAGACCTCTCTTCAAAACGTGAGTTGTGTATAGGGACTCTTCACAAGAGTTCCTATCTTGTTACGTCTTGGCGAACCTGCCAACTCGCATCATCTTGGGCTTCCTTGGCTGAAAAAACATAACCCAGTGATTGACTGGTGAGTCACGGAAGAAGTTAGTTGGGATAATTTTTGTGAAAATAAATGCCTGGGTACTACTGTCTCTGCCATATTGGTTAAGTCTCCGGCAGAGGTGGATAAGGAGAATAGGGTAAGGCTCGACCTGCACCCTAGGTTAATGCTAAGCCTTGACATCATCCTGGGAGAGTGGCCAGGGGAGGTTGGCGACTCCTACTAAATAATCTGAGGGTGAGAGTCATAAGACACCGGGGGATAACTCTGTTGTCTGCCCTGCTAGAAAAGTACTCTCTGCAATCCATTTGAATGGTAATAAATGTTCAGGTCTGGACCTGTGTGGAATGACTATGTATGGGTATTCATCAAAAACATCAGGTGGAAGTGTATGTCTGGGGCTCTGGTCTCCAAGGTTCTTGGTCCATTTAGGGTGACGACCACCCTCAACCCTATCTGCCTTCAGCTCGACCTACCCCCATATGTAATACAGTATATGTAATATATTCCACAGATCATCACTAAGGAGATGTGTCATGGTCCAAGAGCCGATTGTATAGTCTTCATCTCATCATTTATGTGGATCAGGAGGTTCTAATGTCTGCGGAAGTGAACACAAGGGTGTTTGTGCATTTTGATCGTAGGTCATTGCCAGACTAGTCCGGGATTAAGGGTCCTGAGGCAACTCGTAGAGTGGGGTACTGTCATGAGTTGACTGCTACACGGTCTGTTCATTTTAAATGTTGTTAACTTCCTTTGGGACATTAAGGGATAATATTCGTTTTTTTCCATGCCGTTGTTGCTGTTGTTTTAATCGAATGATATGGCTGATGACTTCTTCCCCACCCTTTAAATAGTCTCATGACACATCACCTAATGTTGCTGCTAGAGTTCATTCTCTGCTAGACCATCCTGCTGTGTAGAAGTAGTTCTCTGCTGCGGAAGCTTCCCTGTAGATCCCCTTACTCTGCCTTGGAGTGCTGTTGTCTATTTCCAAGTTTCCTTATTGTGAGTTCCCCTGTCTGTCTTTACCTATCCCTGTATTTTATTACCTGCAGTGGTGAGGCTAGCACCCTCGACGGCTGGTGCACTAGCCAGAGCTACCTTAGGTGACCGACAGGGACTAGGTACGTGACGGCAGCAGAGGGAAGGACCTGCTCTGGGTGTCAGAGCAGAAAGGGACAGACTCTACTGCTAAGGTCTTCCTTCCCCTTTTTACCATCCCGCTGTCCATTTATGTTGCGCCACGTGGCGGACATTTTACCTGTCCAAATGTGATTAATATAGAGAGGTGGCCAATATGCCAGACTGAGCTGAAATTTGTGCTAAACAGACAGTCTACAAAGGGGTCGGGACTATTAATGAATGGGGTGTGGTTATGGAGAATGGTCGGACTTGTACACATATTTGGTGGAAGGCATACAAACTCTAAATGAATAGGGTTAGGTACTATACAAATTGTCTTTTGAGAGAGGAAAAGGACTTGAATTTTAGTGCGACTTATCGGAAGTAGCAATCCTAAAAGTCAATATCGAGCCCTTAACAAGTCTTGTCTGATGATTTGAAATTAAAACATAACCAGAATCTCAATTTGCAGACATGATATTTCGGGTTGCAGCCCTTCGCAGTGCAAAGTGATCTGACTGTATGAGAGGCTTTGGAAATGAATACATATACTTTTACATTTGACAGCTCAAACCAGATGCAGTGCCCCCATAAGTCACAACCACAGTACACTCACAAGTGACAACCACAGTACCCCTAAAATAGTGACAACTATAGTGCCCATAAGAGTGACAGCCACAGTGCCACCAAAATGACAGCTGCAGGTCCTCTATAACTGTGACAGCCATGGGGACCCTGTAACTGTGAAAGCCAAACTTCCCCCATAAGAGTGACATACGCAAGTATCATCATAATGACAGCTGCAATGCCACAATGAGTAATGAAAGCCACGATACCCCCATAAGAGTGACAGTCATGGGGCTCCATAAGAGTGATATTCATGGGGCAACCATAAGAGTCATAGTGACACTGTAAGAGTAACCGAAATGGGCCCCCCAAAATAGTGAAATCAACAGTGCCCCCATAACAATAGTAGTGACAGCCACAAAAGCTCTATTAGGTACATTGATCCTGTAGAAGTGGAAACCAGAGGGACCCCATAAGTCTCCACAGAAACCTCAGAACAGTGCCCCCATAATAAGGACCAATGCCCCATAACTAAGTAGAGTGCCCTTTTATCATTGTCTACAGTACCCCCATAACATTGATAGTTGGCCAAAAAGGTGTCAGTGCTCCCATAATAGGGACCCTCATAAACATAGGGTAGTTATCCTAACATAGACCCCGTAACATGGCCACTAATAGCCACGATGCCCCCACAGTGACCAAATTACTGACAGGCTGGGGGAGGGGTATTCTTTTCTGAAAATGTGATCTGTTCAGTTTCACTTTTCTTTTTCCCCATCAGTTTTGGATCATTCCACCTTGTGGGTTAATTACATCATTTCTAAATTTTTATTTCCAAGTTTGGTCAAGTGCAAAAAAATGCAAAACAACTCTTTCCTGAGTGTCCTAAATGCAGCACTCAGGTCCCTTCTTTCTTTACAGTCCAATATTCCCCATTTCTTGTAGATTGCTACATTAGCTCTAACACAAGAGAGAAGGATTTTCTCCTCTCCACTAAGGACAATACAAGAAATATGGAGAGACATTCACTCTGCAACTAAAGGCTGGAAACATTTAGCGGTCTACCTTAGTCTCACAATATTTGTATAAACCAGTGTTAAAGGTAGGCAACCTCTCCGACATATTACCTACAAATGTTGTATTGTGTATACAGTCATGGCTGAAAGTGTTGGCGCCCTTGGAAGTATTTCTCCCAGAAAATTATAACAATTCCCCGTGCTCTGTTATACACATGATTATATCCTTTGTGTGTATAGGAACAACACAAAAAAACTGAGAAAAAAAGTAAATTGGACATAATTTTACACAAAACCCCCAAAATAGTCTGGCCTCTTCTTTATAAATCTGCTCCCGGTCTCTCATATTTGAGGCGTCTTCTCCCAACAGCAATTTTCGGATCTCTCCAAAAGTGATCAGCGGGATTTAGATTCGGATTCATTGCTGCCACTTCAGGACTCTCCAGCACTTAGTTTCCATCCACTTCTGGGGGCTTCTTGAAATATATTTTGGGTTATTGTCATAGTCAACGCTGACACTGATGACCCCTGAGGCTGCAGGACATCTTGAATTTCTTTGGAACTTGATTAGAGCTCATCCACCATCCAGACTATCCTGCGTTACAACCTTTCATCAATTTTTCTCTGTCGTCCACGTCCAGGGAGATTAGCTACAGTGCCATAAAATGTAATCCTCTTGATTATGTTGCTCATTGTAGACACATGAACATCAAGATCCTTGGAGATGGACTTGTAACCTTAATATTGTTGACATTTTTCCACAATTTTGGTTCTCCAGTACTTAGACAGTTCTCTTCTTTCTGTTCTTCATGCTTAGTGTGGAACACAGACACACAATGCAAAGATTGAGTCAACGCCTTCCTTTTTTATTTGGTCTCAGGTGTGATTTCAGCATTGCCCCATCCCTGTTACTTGTCACAAGTGAGTGTGAACGAACATCATGTTGTTTACTCACAATTTTGCCAACAATTTTGAGGTTTTGTGTGAAATGATGTCAAATTTGTCAAGTTGACGGCACTGCAGCCAATCACTAAGCTCAATGGCTCTGTCCGAGTTTATGTCTCAAGGCACTCCGTGCCACTGAGCTCACTGATTGGCTGCAGCATTGTGATGTCATATTATTATAAACACTAACAGCAGGGGTGGAACCTCTGCTCTGGACCTGGGGAGGGTGAGTTAAGCTCATTTAGTTTCTAAAACCAGGAGTTTTCCAAAACCAGATAATAGGCAAAAATGTCAAAAACTTTACAATGACTTCTACTCCCGAAGAAACAAAAATCGGAGCTACAAAGTGTTATGTTTTAGCCTTTATCCAAAAGGCAAACCCCCCCCAGAACTTTGTGGAACGCCCCTGAAGATGAAAGTAATGGCCAATGCAATCAATGAGCTTCTCTGCGGCACAAACCAATGGTCCTCAAGGTGACACTTCAGCTGCCGAACAGATGTTTTTCCTTTCGTAACTATGTGTAATACAGACGGAGAAGAAGAAAACACTTTGCAGCTGGGTCTGGCCTTATTGTTCAGTACTGAAGAGCTTAAAACATTCATGTGTTAATGATGCACTCAGAATGAGGAGAAGACAATGACAACAAAAGTAACAATGCCAGCAGCTGAGCAATAAAAAAATATGGCTGCAAGGCGTCAAGGCTTGATGCATGGGGTAGCCTCTTATTATCCAAGATACAGTCAAAGCTTCCTATTTAGTTTTCCTCATTGTTGGCAGAGTAAGGCAGAACATTAACCCCTTCATGACCGAGCCTATTTTGACCCTAAAGACCGAGGCATTTTTGGCAATTCTGATCAGTGTCCCTTTATGAGGTTATAACTCGGGAACGCTTCATTGGATCCGAGCGATTCTGAGATTGTTTTTTCGTGACATATTGGGCTTCATGTTAGTATTAAATTTAGGTCGATCATTTTTGCGTTTATTTGTGAAAAAATCAAAAATTTGGCAAAAATTTTGAAAATTTTGCAATTTTGCAATTTTTAATTTTTATTCTGGTAAACCACAGAGTAATGTGCCACAAAATAGTTAATAAATAACATTACCCACATGTCTACTTTACATCAGCACAATTTTGGAAGAGAAAAATAATTTTGGTAGGACGTTATAAGGGTTCAAAGTTCATCAGCAATTTTTCATTTTTCCAGCAAAATTTACAAAACCATTTTTTTAGTGACCACATCTCATTTGAAGTCTCTTTGAGGGGTGTACATGACAGAAAACACCCAAAAGTGACACCATTCCAAAAACTGCACCCCTCAAGCTACTCAAAACTACATTCAAGAAGATTTTTAACCCTTTAGGTGCTTCACAGGAACTAAAATAAAGTTGAAGGAAAAAATTGACATTTTAATTTTTGTAACAAAAATGTTCTTTTAGCCTCAATTTTTTCATTTTCACATGGGCAACAGGATAAAATGGATCCTAAATATTGTTGGGCAATTTCTCCCGAGTATATCGATACCTCATATGTGGTCATAAACCACTGTTTGGGCGCACGGCAGGACTGAGAAGGGAAGGAGCGCAATTTGAATTTTGGAGCCAATTTTCCGTTCAAAAAGTGAATTGGCGCTCCTTCACTTCTGAGCCCTGCCGTGCGCCCAAACAGTGGTTTATGACCACATATGAGGTATCGGTGTACTCAGGAGAAATTGGCCAACAAATTTTTGGATGTATTTTATCCCTTTGCCCATGTGAAACTGAGAAAATGTAGGCAAAAAGAATTTTTTTGTGAAAAAAAAGTGTGTTTTTTCATTTTTATGGATGAATTTGTGAAGCATCTGGGGGTTCAAAGTTCTCACTATGCATCTAGATATGTTACTTTGGGTGTCTAGTTTCCAAAATGGGGTCACTTGTGGGGGAGCTCCAATGTGGAGACACACAGGGACCCTCCAAACGCGACATGGTGTTTGCTAACAATTTGAGCTCATTTTCCATTCAAATTGTTAGCGGACACCATGTCGCGTTGGGAGGGTCCCCGTGTGTCTCCACATTGGAGCTCCACCACAAGTGACCCCATTTTGGAAACTAGACCACCCAAGCAACGTATCTAGATGCAGAGTGAGCACTTTGAACCCCCAGGTGCTTCACAAATTGATCCGTAAAAATGAAAAAAGAAACTTTTTGTGGAAAAAAAAAGTGCTTTTTCATTTTTATGGATGAATTTGTGAAGCATCTGGGGGTTCAAAGTGCTCACTATGCATCTAGATATGTTCCTTTGGGAGTCTAGTTTCCAAAATGGGGTCACTTGTGGTGGAGCTCCACTGTGGAGACACACGGGGACCCTCCCAACGCGACATGGTGTCCGCTAACAATTTGAATGGAAAAAGAGCTCAATTTGTTAGCGGACACCATGTCGCGTTTGGAGAGTCCCTGTGTGTCTCCACATTGGAGCTCCACCACAAGTGACCCCATTTTGGAAACTAGACCCCCTAAGGAACGTATCTAGATGCATAGTGAGCACTTTGAACCCCCAGGTGCTTCACAAATTCATCCATAAAAATGAAAAAGCACCTTTTTTTCCACAAAAAGTTTCTTTTTTCATTTTTATGGATCAATTTGTGAAGCACCTGGGGGTTCAAAGTGCTCACTATGCATCTAGATATGTTCCTTTGGGAGTCTAGTTTCCAAAATGGGGTCACTTATGGGGGAGGTCTAATGTGGAGACACACAGGGACCCGCCAAACGCGACATGGTGTCCGCTAACAATTTGAGCTCATTTTCCATTCAAATTGTTAGCGGACACCATGTTGCATTGGGAGGGTCCCCGTGTGCCACCACATTGGAGCACACCCACGAGTGACCCCATTTTGGAAACTAGACCCCCAAAGGAACATATCTAGATGCATAGTGAGCACTTTGAACCCCCAGGTGCTTCACAAATTGATCCATAAAAATGAAAAAAGAAACTTTTTGTGGAAAAAAAGGTGCTTTTTCATTTTTATGGATGAATTTGTGAAGCACCTGGGGGTTCAAAGTGCTCACTATGCATCTAGATACGTTCCTTAGGGGGTCTAGTTTCCAAAATGGGGTCACTTGTGGGGGAGCTCCAATGTGGAGACACACAGGGGCTCTCCATTCGCAACATGGTGTCCACTAACAATTGGAATTGTTAGCGGACACCATGTAGGATATGAAGAGCCCCTATGTGCCTAAACATTGGAGCTCCACCACAAGTGACCCCATTTTAGAAACTAGACCACCCAAGGAACATATCTAGATGCATAGTGAGCACTTTGAACCTCCAGGTGCTTCACAAATTGATCCGTAAAAATGAAAAAAGAAAGTTTTTGTGGAAAAAAAAGTGGTTTATTTTTTATGGATGAATTTGTGAAGCATCTGGGGGTTAAAAATGCTCACTATGCATCTAGATACGTTCCTTAGGGGGTCTAGTTTCCAAAATGGGGTCACTTGTGGGGGAGCTCCAATGTTCAGGCACACAGGGACGGGCTCTCCATACCCGACATGGTTTCCGCTAACAATTGGAGCTAATTTTCCATTGAAATTGTTAGCGGACACCATGTCGCATATGGAGAACCCGTGTGCCACCAGCACAAGAGCATCTGGAAGAGTTGGGGTGCAGCACCAGAAAATGCCGCCTCTAATGAATGCGCTATTTTCTTGTGTGGCTGTGGGTTGTAATTTGCAGCGTGGGGGACCCACAACATTTGGGTCTCTCCAAGCTGAGGATTTCAGTCAGCCAGCTGCCAAGTTGTACCTGGCTGCAACCAAAAAATACAGCGAAGGCTTTTTTTTATTTCTAGAACTAATTCTAGAGAAAAAAATTACGTGGGGCTCCGCCATATTTTTGGTCCAGCCAGGTACAACTTGGCAGCTACAGACTGCTAGCAACCCCCAGCTGCCTTGTTGTACCTGGCTGCAACCAAAAATACAGCGAAGCCCATATTTTTTTATTTCTAGAATTCTAGAAAAAAAATGACATAGGCTCCGCCATATTTTTGGCCCAGCCAGGTACAACTAGGCAGCTGGGGGCTGGAATCCTCAGCATGGAAAGGCCCAAGCGTTCTGGGCCCCCCATGCTGCGAATTGCAGCCCGCAGCCACCCCAGAAAATGGCGCATTCATTGAAGCACCATTTTCTGGCGCTGTACCCATGCTCTTCCAGTTGCCCTGGTGCCGGTGGCAAACTGGGTAATAAAGGGGTTAATGCCAGCTTTTTATTGGCAGCTGGCACTAAGCCCGAGATTCATAATATTGGGCCAATGTTAGACCCGCCATTAGGAATCTCTGGTAAGTAGTCAATAAATACACACAGAGAAAAATATTTTTATTTTGAAAAAAAAACACAAACAAAATTCAGACTCCATCTTTATTATAAAAAGATCCGACGTAGTCCACAACGAAGGTCCCACGACGCTCGATCGCCTCCGACGTAGTCCACAACGAAGGTCCCACGATCGCCATGCAGGGGGATCGGACTGCAAAGTAGCGATCTGACAGCCCAGGTGTAGGATCACTGCACCGGGGCTGTGAGATCGCTTTCTGCAGCTCGATCCGCATGCAAACGGATCGGACTGCAGAGCAGCGATCTGGCAGCCCGGGTGCAGCGCCGGGGCTGCGAGATCGCTTTCTGCAGCTCGATCCTCATGCAGGAGGATCGGACTGCAGAGCAGCGATCTGGCAGCCCTGTTGCAGCCCCGGGGCTGCGAGATTGCTTTCTGCAGCTCGATCCTTATGCAGGAGGATCGGACTGCAGAGCAGCGATCTGGCAGCCCGGGTGCAGCGCCGGGGCTGCGAGATCGCTTTCTGCAGCTCGATCCTCATGCATGAGGATCGGACTGTAGAGCAGCGATCTGGCAGCCCCGGGGCTACGAGATCGCTTTCTGCAGCTCGATCCTTATGCAGGAGGATCGGACTGCAGAGCAGCGATCTGGCAGCCCGGGTGCCGTGCCGGGGCTGCAAGATTGCTTTCTGCAGCTCGATCCCCATGCAAGGGGAATCCCCTGCATGGAAAGCAAGCTGCAGAAAGCGATCTGACCGCTTGGGCGCAGTGGTCTGAAAGCCCGAATCACTGTGCAGTGGATCACTGCACAGTTTGGACCACTGCGCCCAAACTGTCAGATTGCTTTCTGCAGCTCAATTCCCATGCAAGGGGATTCCCCTGCATGAAGAGCAAGCTGCAGAAAACAATCTGACAGCTTGGGTGCAGTGATCCACTGGATCACTGCGCCCGAGCTGTCAGATGTTTCTGCAGCTCGATCCCCATGCAGGGGGATTCCCCTGCATGGGGATTGAGCTGCAGAAATCAATCTGACAGCTCGGGCGCAGTGATCCACTGGATCACTGCGCCCAAGTTGTCAATTCGCTTTCTGCAGCTTGCTCTCCATGCAGGGGATCCCTGGGGGATGGATCCCTGATCCCCATCCCCCTGCATGTGGATCAGGGATCCCACAGCAGGGGGATGGGGATCAGGGATACATCCCCCTGCAGGGGGATGGGGATCAGGGATACATCCCCCAGATCAGGGATCTATCCCCCTGCAGGGGGATGGGGATCAGGGATCCATCCCACAGCAGGGGGATAAGGATCAGGGATCCATCCCCTGCTGCAGGGGGATCAGGGATCCATCCCCCTGCAGGGGGATGGGGATCAGGGATCCATCCCACAGCAGGGGGATGGGGATCCGGGATCCATCCCCCTGCAAGGTGATGGGGATCAGGGATCCATCCTCCTGCTGCAGGGGTATCAGGGATCCATCCCCCAGATCAGGGATCTATCCCCCTGCAGGGGGATGGGGATCAGGGATCCATCCCACAGCAGGGGGATAAGGATCAGGGATCCATCCCCTGCTGCAGGGGGATCAGGGATCCATCCCCCTGCAGGGGGATGGGGATCAGGGATCCATCCCACAGCAGGGGGATGGGGATCCGGGATCCATCCCCCTGCAAGGTGATGGGGATCAGGGATCCATCCTCCTGCTGCAGGGTCATCAGGGATCCATCCCCCAGATCAGGGATCCATCCCCCCTGCATGGGGCACAGGGATCCCCCTGCAGGTGAAGCAGGCAGGGGGACCTACCAGAGGTCGGTGGTGACGGCGGCGGTGACTGCAGGAAGACCGGCAGCAGGGACTGGAGCACAGCGGGACGAGGAGGCGGCGGCGGCGATAGCTGGAGGAGGTGAGTGGAAGGAGCGGCGGGAAGAGGTGATCACCTCTTCCCGCCGGTCACCGGCGGTGGCGGAGGACAGTCGGGCCGGAGACAGCATGGGGGGGCCGGATCCAGCATGGGGGCACAGGGATATCAGCGGGGGGCCGGAGCCAGCATGGGACACTTGTGATGAGCAGGGGGGAAGCCGGAGACAGCGGGGGACAGGGGGATGAGCGGGGGGACCGGAGCCTGCATGGGACAGGGCGGATGGGGTGGGGGAGTAACAGGAAGACAGGGGACATGAGCTGGGGGAGCAGGAGGAGCCTGGCGGCAGAGAAGCAGACAGGAAGGGACCGCATACTGTGCACAGTCGCGTTAATTGCCGGTTCATTTTTAACCCCCAATTAACGCGACTGTAGCCTCGTGGGGGGCAAATCCACCCCCCCTGGGCTTTAGTGCATGTCCCCAACTACCTGCTGCCCGAGTGACAGGTCAGTGAGACCTTCACTCGAGCTGCAGCAGTGCGTTCCCCAGATGTCTCATATATGAGACATCGGTCGTTAACGCATTGGTTTTCATGTCTCATATATGAGACATGTGTCGGGAAGGGGTTAAGGACATGCTATTCTCAATGGATATCTGTAAATATTCAAGAAATCCGCAATTAATCGTATTGTTGTGCAGATGAAAAACCCAAGGATTGAGATCCTACTTATCTTATATTCAGCTTTTCTTACAAATAGGATATCTAAAGAACCCAACAAGCCAAGGAGTTGGGACAATTACACGTATAGACATGGGCTCTCAAATAGATTCATAGCAGAAAAAGAAAGGATGCCGCACCCCAACGAACGTTCCTGTATTATATATTATCATCATTTGGATGATGCACAAGACTATTATCCACCAGGTGAGTCTGCATCTGATTACTGCGTATGAAGACAAAGAAGGACTTGTTAAATTTTCTATATTGAGTATCTTTATTGTAAAGAAAATTGTCACCTATTGTTAAAGTAACATTTTTATATTAAAGAATTTTTGGTGTTCTTTTTCATTTTTCCCTATTATTTGGTTATGAAAAGAAACTTGTTTTCACGTTGATCCTTACAATAGTCTGACACATCCTATTCTGTAGAGATCTATTTTCAGCAGTTATGTCATTATCATCACAGACAAGAATACAAATACAGGTAACATATGTATATTGCCACCACATGATAAAAAGAATCCACCATGTACAATAGGAGATGTCACAGCTCACCTCCTCCTGTACAATGACTAATAACACCTCTATATACAGTAGTTAGCACAGGATCCACCATGCACAATAGGAGATGTCACAGCTCACTTCCTCCTGTACAATGACTAATAACACCTCTATATGCAGTAGATAACACAGGTTCCACCATTCACAATAGGTGATATCACAGCTCACCTCCTCCTCCTGTACAATGACTGATAACTCCTCTATATACATTAGATAACACAGGATCCATCATTCACAATAGGTGATATCACAGTTCACCTCTTCCTGTACAATGACTGATAACACCTCTATATACAGTAGATAACACTGGATACACCATTCACAATAGGTGATATCACAGCTCACCTCCTCCTCCTGTAGAATGACTGATAACACCTCTATATACAGTAGATAACACAGGATCCATCATTCACAATAGGTGATATCACAGCTCATCTCCTCCTGTACAGTGACTGATAACACCTCTATATACAGTAGATAACACAGGATCCACCATTCACAATAGGTGACATCACAGCTCACTTCCTCTTGTACAATGACTGATAACACCTCTATATACAGTAGATAACACAGGATCCACCATTCACAATAGGTGATATCACAGCTCACACCCTCCTCCTGTACAATGACTGATAACACCTCTATATACAGTAGATAACACAAGATCCACCATTCACAATAGGTGATATCACAGCTCACCTCCTCCTCGTACAATGAGTGATAACACCTATATATACAGTAGATAACACAGGATCCATCATTCACAATAGGTGATATCACAGCTCACCTCCTCCTCCTGTACAATGACTGATAACACCTCTATATACAGTAGATAACACAGGATCCACCATTCACAATAGGTGACATCACAGCTCACCTCCTCCTGTACAATGGCTGATAACACCTCCATATACAGTAGATAACACAGGATCCACCATTCACAATAGGTGATATCACAGCTCACCTCCTCCTCCTGTACAATGACTGATAACACAGGTCCACCATTCACAATAGGTGATATCACAGCTCACCTCCTCCTGTACAATGACTGATAACACCTCTATATACAGTAGATAACACAGGATCCACCATTCACAATAGGTGATATCACAGCTCACCTCCTCCTCCTGTACAATGACTGATAATACCTCTATATACAGTAGATAACACAGGATCCACCATTCACAATAGGTGATATCACAGCTCACCTCCTCCTCCTGTACAATGACTGATAACACAGGATCCACCATTCACAATAGGTGATATCACAGCTCACCACCTCCTCCTGCTCCTGTACTATGACTGATACAGTACATTTGTGGAAAGGTAAGGGTGAACGTATCTTTTATTCTCACTCAAACTTCATTCAGAAGTCATAATAAAAGACATGTTCCCCTCTACATTTTATATTGATATCATTAGTTCTCTATACGAGGATCTTGTTACCTAATTGCTACTAAATCCCCATGAACATTGTAAGATAAAAAAGTCATTTCCCAGCGCTGCGCCTGTAAAACAGTAGGAACCTGTTCGATTTTGCTTGTTGCAGACAACAATGGTGACGCTCCTCGCTTGTCTTATGCCCGCCTGCTGCCGTCACTGGGGTGTAATGTCTTCATTTTAGAGGACGTTATCTAAAATCCCCACCTTGCAATGCAAAGAGTCCAACAGATTCCACAATGTTTCGGCGCAGAGGTCAACGGAACGGAAGAGAGCGAGACCCTGCGCAGCGCCGGCGGTGTTGTTGGCACGTGGAGAATGGATTCCTCTGTAACTCGGCATCACAATTAATCTTCTTCGTTGCTGATCAAAAACGAGTCTGTACAGATCGGGGTGAGCAACACTGCCCCCTTGTCTGACAGAGGCGACAATTAATTATTCGCCGTCACTCTGCACCTGTTTACTAATGAATCCTTCATCGCGGTCCTCAAAGGGTTAATAGGCATCTAAAAGAGGGAAAAAAAAACATAATAAGTCACAAAATGTTTCCTGAAAATTCAGTTCAGTTTTTTCTTGGTTGTGTTTTCTTTGAAATGTTTGACAAACAAATGTATTTTCGCCATTACTACTACTAGAGGGGCCCCAGGTACGGGGCAGGGGGGCAACACTGCAGAATAAACACTGCAGAATTAATCAGATTTATTATTCTGGGGGTTGAAAACTGAGATTTGTATGATAGAGTTTTTATGAATTTTAATGACATGAATCGCTTAAAGGGAAAATGTCACAGCTCACCTCCTTTTTTTCTGATCACTTCACCTATTGTGAAGGGTGGATCCTGTGTTATCTACTGTATATAGAGGTGTTATCAGTCATTGTACAGGAGGAGGAGGTGAGCTGTGATATCACCTATTGTGAATGGTGGATCCTGTGTTATCTACTGTATATAGAGGTGTTATTAGTCATTGTACAGGAGGAGGAGGTGAGCTGTGATATCACCTATTGTGAATTGTGGATCCTGTGTTATCTACTGTATATAGAGGTGTTATCAGTCATTGTACAGGAGGAGGAGGTGAGCTGTGATATCACCTATTGTGAATTGTGGATCCTGTGTTATCTACTGTATATAGATGTGTTATCAGTCATTGTAAGGAGGAGGAGTGAGCTGTGATACACCTATTGTGAAGGGTGGATCTTATGTTATCTACTGTATATAGAGGTGTTACCAGTCATTGTACAGGAGGAGAGGTGAGCTGTGATTTCACTATTGTGAATCGTGGATCCTGTGTTATCTACTGTATATAGAGGTGTTATCAGTCATTGTACAGGAGGAGGATGTGAGCTGTGACATCACTATTGTGAATGGTGGATCCTGTGTTATCTACTGTATATAGATGTGTTATCAGTCATTGTACAGGAGGAGGAGGTGAGCTGTGATATCACCTATTGTGAATGGTGGATCCTGTGTTATCTACTGTATATAGAGGTGTTATCAGTCATTGTACAGGAGGAGGAGGTGAGCTGTGACATCACCTATTGTGAATGATGGATCCTGTGTTATATATAGAGGTGTTATCAGTCATTGTACAGGAGGTGAGCTGTGACATCACCTATTGTGAATGGTGGATCCTGTGTTATCTACTGTATATAGATGTGTTATCAGTCATTGTACAGGAGGAGGAGGTGAGCTGTGATATCACATATTGTGAATGGTGGATCCTGTGTTATATATAGAGGTGTTATCAGTCATTGTACAGGAGGAGGTGAGCTGTGACATCACCTATTGTGAATGCAGGGCCGTATTTGGAGTTCCTGCTGCCCTAGGCACTGTTAGCGGCCGCCCCCCCCCCCCCCCGTCATGGCTCCTCCCCCTGTTGTGACCCCTCCACCATTGCAGCTCCTCCCCCATCATGGCTCCTCCCCCGTTGCGGCCCCTCACCCTGTCACGGACAATCTTCCCCCCAGTCGCGGCCTTCCCCCCCAAGCTTCATGTAGTCTCTCCCCCACATTTTATCATGTAGTACATATAAAAGGTTTGTCCAACCACACTACAGAGACCTACTGATAGGATATTTACATTGTGAGCCCCAATGGGGACAGTGTTGATGATGTATGTAAAGTGCTGTGGAGTTCATAGTGTAATAAAAAATGCAAAAAGTATTATTCTTAATATTATGTCACAATACCGGGATCTGAGGATCTTCTATTTCGAGGTCAGGGGCTCTCTGATGCCATGTTGCTGCTTGTCTCGCTGTCGTCCTCTTTTTGACACTGCAGTGCGGTGGACAAGAGAGCATTAACTGGTTAATAACAAGAAGCATGGAGTGTGTACTGAGCCATAAACCCTCCCCATACCATGTCCAGCAGACATTGTAGGATTACTATATGGATTTTATTCTGTAACTGAGAACACTGTAAAATGTTCCTGTAAATGATTATACAGTAATAGCTGCTGAGGAAAGAACAGATTGCACACGGATGTGATCTGAGAAAAATGTCAGACACTCGCACAGCAGTTGCCAAAGGGACCAAAAGACCGATGACACTCATCCGACTCTCCTGGATGAGAAACAGACCGATTTTAAGGCGGTGGGAGACAGTGTAGCACCATGTCCTCAACTCTGTGCTGTGCACACAGTGTACCACCATGTACTCAGCTCTGTGCTGTGAACAGACAGTGTACCACCATGTCCTGAGCTCTGTGCACAGACAGTGTGCCACCATGTCCCCAGCTCCGTGCTGTGCACAGACAGTGTACCACCATGTCCTGAGCTCTGTGCACAGACAGTGTACCACCATGTCACCAGCTCTGTGATGTGCACAGACAGTGTGCCACCATGTCCCCAGCTCTGTGCTGTGCACAGTCAGTGTACCACCATGTCCTGAGCTCTGTGCACAGACAGTGTGCCACCATGTCCCCAGCTCCGTGCTGTGCACAGACAGTGTGCCACCATGTCCTCAGCTCCGTGCTGTGCACAGACAGTGTGCCCCCATGTCCCCAGCTCTGTGCTGTGCAGACAGTGTAGCACCATGTCCCCAGCTCCGTGCTGTGCACAGTGTGCCACCATGTCCTCAGCTCCGTGCTGTGCACAGACAGTGTACAGTACACTGTCTGTGCACAGCACAGAGCTGAGGACATGGTGGTACACTGCACAGCACAGAGCTAGGGAGATGGTGGTACACTGTGCACAGCACGGAGCTGGGTACATGGTGGTACACTCTCTGTGCACAGCACAGAGCTGGGTACATGGTGGTACACTCTCTGTGCACAGCACAGAGCTAGGGAGATGGTGGTACACTGTCTGTGCACAGCACAGAGCTGAGGACATCCCAGAAGAGACAGACAGGCCACAGACGGGTGGCCGGACAACACTGAGCCCGCCGGGAAGAACTACAACTCCCAGCATCCAACACACTGCCCAGAAATCATATAGGACAGGCAGAAGAACTACAACTCCCAGCATGCACACACCTGCCAACACAGGAAGGTGGCAGCAGCTGCATGGAGGCAGACAAGACGGTACAGCTGCCAATATCACCACACACAGCGCCAGCCACAGCCCCAGGCCTGCTGCACCCACATCCTCCTCTCCTCCGTCCCTCCTGCTGCTCCTCTGTCTTCCTGCACCTCCGTTCTCCTCTCCTTTGCCCCTCCTGCTGCTCCTCTATCCTCCTGCACCCCCATCCTCCTCTCCTATGTCCCTCCTGCTGCTCCTCTATCCTCCTGCACCCCCATCCTCCTCTCCTCTGCCCCTCCTGTTGCTCCTCTATCCTCCTGCACCCCTATCCTCCTGTCCTCCCGCACCCCTGTCCTGCTCTCCTCTGTCCTCCTGCACCCCCATCCTCCTCTCCTCTGTCTTCTTGACCCCTTTCCTCCTCTCCTCTGTCCTCCTGCACTTCCGTCCTCCTCTCCTCTGTCCTCCTGCACCCCCGTCCTCCTGCACCCCCGTTGTCCCTCCTCTGTCCCTTCTGCTGTTCCTCTATCTTCCTGCACCCCTATCCTCCTGTCCTCCTGCACCCCCGTCCTGCTCTCCTCTGTCCTCCTGCACCCCCGTCCTCCTCTCCTCTTGCACCCCTGTCCTCCTCTCCTCTGTCCTCCTGCACTTCCGTCCTCTCCTCTGTCCTCCTGCACCCCCGTCGTCCTCTCCTCTGTCCCTCCTGCTGCTCGGCTGCCCTCCTGGACCCCCATCCTCCTCTCCTCTGTCCTCCTGCACCCCGTCCTCCTCTCCTCTGTCCCTCCTGATGCTCCTCTGTCCTCTTGCACCCCCGTCCTCCTCTCCTTTGTCCATCCTGCTGCTCCTCTGTCCTCCTGCACCACAGTCCTCCTCTCCTCTGTCCCTCCTGCTGCTCCTCTGCCCCCCTTGTTCTGCCCCTCTTTCCTCTTCTCCTGTCCCCCTGTTTCTGTCCCCCTGCATCTCTGTTCTCTTTTCCTCGGTCCCCCTGTTTCTGTCTTTCTGCCCCTCTGTCCCCCTGTTTCTGTCTTCTGCCCCTCTGTTCTGTCCTTCTGCCCCTCTATCCCCTGTTTCTGTCTTCCTCTTCCCCCTGTTCTGTCCTTCCTGCCTCTTCCCCCTGTTTCTGTCCTTCTGCCCTCTGTCCCCCTGTTTCTGTCTTCTGCCCTCGTTTCTGTCCTCTGCACCTCTGTCCCCCTGTTTCTGTCCTTCTGCCCCTCTGTCCCTGTTTCTGTCCTTCTGCCCCTCTGTCCCCCTGTTTCTGTCCTTCTGCCCCTCTGTCCCCCTGTTTGTCTTCTGCCTCTGTCCCCTGTTCTGTCCTTCTGCCCTCTGTCCCCCTTTCGTCTTCTGCCCTCTGTTCTGTCCTTCTGCACCTCTGTCCCCCTGTTTCTGTCCTTCTGCCCCTCTGTCCCCTGTTCTGTCCTTCTGCCTCGTCCTTCTGTCTCGCCTCCGTCCCTGTTCTGTTCTTCTGCCCTCTGTCTCTTCCTCGGTCCCCCTGCCTCTGTCCTCTCTCCGTCCCCTGCACATCTGTCCTCTTCTCCCCGGTCCCCCTGCGCCTCTGTCCTCTTCTCCTCGGTCCCCCTGCTCCTCTGTCCCCTGCAGAGTTCCCCCACACTTCTACGGTAGGGTCCTCACCTGGTACTGGCTGCTGACATTGGCCGGGCTTCCTCTGAGCACAGTGATGTACAGCAGGAGCTCCGCCGCCAGGGACCAGAGCAGGAAGGTGGGAGAAGCAGCTCACCCCCCCACACACATGGCCTCTGGACTGCTAGCACCCCCCTCATAGCACCCCCACCACACGTGGCCTCCGGAGGATTGCTAGCACTCCCTTCCCCCCGGCTCCTCACATGGCCTTCGGACTGCTAGCACCCCCCCACATGGCCTCCGGAGGATTGCTAGCACTCCCTTACATGGCCCCGGGACTGGTAGCACCTCTGGAGGACTGCTAGCACCCTCCCCCTTCCCCCACTGCTCCTCACATGGCCTCCGGACTGCTAGCACCCCTCCACATGGCCTCCGGAGGACTGCTAGCACTACCCCCCCCCCCCCTTCCCGGCTCCTCACATGGCCTCCGGACTGCTGGCACCCCCCCACCCCTCACATGGCCTCTGGAGGACTGCTAGCAGCCTCCCCCTCCCCCCACCGCCCCTCACATGGCCTCCGAACTGCTAGCGACCCCCCCTTCCTGCTTCTCACTTGGCTGCCCCCCAGGGCAAGATCTGCCAGTCAGCCCCTGGGGGTCAAGTTCCCTTTAACAGAAGAAGAGCAGAGGTGAGCAGGACTATGACCTCTGACACCACACCTGAGCCACAAATCACTGGATGTGGGGATCTCTCTGTCCCCTGTCCTGCCAGTGCTGCTGTCCAGTGTTATCTGTAGCTCCATCATGTCAGGAGAGCTGCTCACCTCATCTCAGTGTCCGGATCTGCTGAGGTGAAGTGTGCTCTGACCTCTGCCTGTGATGGAGTTATGGACAGTGCAGCAATCACCAGGATATGAGGCAGAGTTATTAGCACAGCATGTCCAGAGATCAGCACTTCCCTGCCTGGTGCTGCAGTGCTCAGTGCTATGTTTCTCTATCGCAGGCACAGGTCGGGAGCGCACTAAGGCTGGCTTCACATTAGCGTTTGTGTCTGCATGCTGATGGCATGCAGACACAAACGCTGTCAAAAGCAGGGACACTTTGATGTGTCCGCAGCGGATAATGTCCGCCTGCGGACACATCACTGGGGAGCCCGGCAGCCAATCGGCGCTGTCCGGGGGCGGGCCGGGGGCGGAGATCAGCGCCGGAGATCTCCGCCCCCCCCGGCCGCCGGTAAGCTCCGGGACATGTCGGCGGGGAGAACAGCTGATGTGAGAGCTGTTTGAATCTTCCCGCGCCGACACTGAGAGGAGATGTCGGCGCGGGAAGATTCAAACAGCTCTCAGATCAGCTGTTCTCCCCGCCGACATCGCTAGGAGATTACAGGCGGCGGGGAGAAGGAGGACAGCAGAGCCTCAGCTGATCTCCCGGTGGCCGTCGGTGAGCTCCTGTGACATCACCGGCGGCCACCGGGAGATTTTTCAATGGGTCCGCAGCGTTCTCCTGCGGTGTCATGCAGAGGACACTGCGGACCCATTGAAGACAATGCATTTTTTGTACGCTTGGGGACGCTTGCTGATTGTCCAAGGTCCCCAAACGCACAAAAAAAACCCAACTGGCTGCGTCCCGGGTGCGGATGCTGGACACCGGAAGCAGCAGATATCGTCCGCATCCGCACCCGAACGCAGCAAACGCAGGCACCATGCGTTCCTATGTTAAACATAGGAACGCAGTGCGCATGCGTTTGACTGCGTATGGGAACGCAGCAATACGCTGCCTTCCCATACGCAAATGTGAAGCCAGCCTTAGGACTTTCACTTTCCCCTCTTCTGACTAAAGCAGCAGTGAATGTGCTGCAGCACAGGGAGCACGGAGGCTTCATATTCTTGAGTATGGTGGCACCCAGCGCCTCCCGACACCAGTTAGCACCTGACATCCAGCACACAGTGCATCTGTGTGACTGCAGGGGATCGCATCCCCGCACTGTCTACCAACCATGTCCTGACTGGCACTGCCTGTACTCTGCATAGACAGGCAGTGCCAGCCAGGACATCGTGGTCAGTGCGCACACAGAACTATGTATCCCACTGCCTGGGGCTCACCATCAGGCAGCTCGCTCAGCTCATTTCACATACCGGTGT
This sequence comes from Allobates femoralis, assembly GCA_033576535.1. Taxonomy (NCBI): domain Eukaryota; kingdom Metazoa; phylum Chordata; class Amphibia; order Anura; family Aromobatidae; genus Allobates; species Allobates femoralis. The sequence continues at coordinate 108,365,287 of JARQOC010000010.1, read as the reverse complement.
CGCTGAGCCGCTGCCTGAGCCGCCGGTGATGTGGCTGCGCGGGAACTTTCAAGTCCTCCTCCAGTCCTTACGTGGGAGGCCCCTGCAGCAATACTTGAGGTGGTGGGCGGGCGTGGGCCGATGGGGTGGGCGGGGCTTAGGGGGCGGGGCGGTCCAGCCAGACCCCGGAGGTTAAGAAAAAAAAAAAAAGATAAAAAAAAAAAAAAACCTTGTTCAGGCGCCGCCCTCCCCGCATCCCCGGTGCCCTAGGCACGTGCCTACGAGTGCCTAAGGGCAAATACGGCCCTGTGTGAATGGTGGATCTTGTGTTATCTACTGTATATAGAGTTGTTATCATTCATTGTATAGGAGGAGGTGAGCTGGGATATCACCTATTGTGAATGGTAGATCCTGCGTTATCTACTGTATATATAGGTGTTATCAGTCATTGTACAGGAGGAGTGAGCTGTGACTACCCGTATTGTGATGGTGGATCTGTGTTATCTACTGGATAAATAGAGGTGGTATCGTCATGTGTACAGGAGGAGGAGGTGGGCGGTGCAATCCCCCTATGTGAATGGGATCCTGTGTTATCTCTCGTAATCACGGTGTATCAGTCCATTGTACGGAGAGAAGGTGAGCGTGATTCACCTTTGTGAATGGTAGATCTGTGTTATCTACTGTATATAGAGGTGTTATCATTCATTGTAAGGAGGAGGTGGTGAGCTGTGATATCACCTATTGTGAATGGTGGATCCTGTGTTATCTACTGTATATAGAGGTGTTATCAGTCATTGTACAGGAGGAGGAGGTGAGCTGTGATTTACCTATTGTGAATGGTAGATCCTGTGTTATCTACTGTATATAGAGGTGTTATCAGTCATTGTACAAGGGGAGGTGAGTAATTTTTTTACAGGTTTCACAAGTAACCCGGTGAACTCCTTTGATGTCATCACCCCCCTCAGGCCTTCTAAAGCCCACTTTGGCAAAGGCCATGTCCTACCTTTGTTTCCGTAGCCTCAAAGCTGTCAGGTATTTTCTGCTACAGTTCAGCGCCAGCCGGGTCTCAGTTACTCCTGACTTCCATGACACATCTAAAGATATTTCCAAGCTCAGTCCATTCCCATAGGTGTTGTCCACATCAACTTTTCAGCAAGTTACCAACTTCTCACAACTATTTATAGCTTGCCTCTGCAATCAAGACAACACATCGTGTCTAATGAATCTCTAGTTCCCCCATACATCATTGCATTCCTGTAATTAATCATTACTTTGCCTGAAGTAACAGACTTTATTTTCTTCTCTGTAACATTGCTGCTCATAACCATTGCCCTGCTGGAAGATATCACACTTTATCTTCTTTACCGTTACATTGCTACTACAAACCATTGTCTTGCTGGAACATACCTGACTTTATCTTCTTTGTTACATTGCTACTATTAACCATTGCCCTGATGGAATATACCAGACTTTATCTTATTTTCTGTTACATTGCTACTATTAACCATCACTCTGCTGGAAGATATCAGACTTTATCTTCTTTGTTGCATTGCTACTATTAACCATTGTCTTGCTGGAAGATACCAGACTTTATCTAATTTTCTGTTACATGCTACTATTAACCATTGTCCTGCTGGAAGGTACCAGACTTTATCTAATTTTCTGTTACATTGCTACTATTAAACATTGCCCTGATGTAAGATACCAGACTGCATTTGCTTCTCTGTTCCTTTGGTGTTTAACTGTTTCACTGTCAGACCGCGTTCTTGTGAACAACTGTTTCCCTGCCAGAAGACAACAGTATTGTATTCTGCTACAGTCGTTCTTATATGTATTTGCACACTTGGCTATGCTTCATCTGTGCTATCTGCTGCATATATTTGACTATAATGGTCCTCATTGATCACTGTGTCTTCTGTCAAGGTCCTCTCTGCTGTACTGTCACCTCCAGTCCATGCTGCTCACTCAGACTCATGGTGGGTTTACACGTTTCAATATCGTTGCGATATCGCAACTCAATGGCGCGGGAGCGCGCATTTAGTGCACGTTTCTCCCGCATCGTATCGGAGGTTTACACGCTGCGATATCGGATACAACGTCCGTGCGATGTCTACGCCCCCAACCCAGGAACGACCATTTAACATGGGAGTGAATGGGTGACGTTGAACATCGCATCGTAGTTGGGCTGTCACACAGCACGATCCGGCTCCAATCTCCATTCAATATCGGAGCATTGAATAGCACGCTAATTCAATCCCCGATATCGCATTGACATCGTTCCTGCATCGTATTGGACGTTCACACCATACAACGCAGGAACGATATCGGCTCCAACGATCGAACCACGTGACTTTTCATTGAAATTGGACTCCGATATCGCAACGTGTAAACCCGCCATTACAGCTTTGAGAACCTACTTCATTAGATGAGGCATTATCACTTTTATTCTTTTACATACTGGATAGAGGGGGAGGATCCTGCTGCACCCAGTTGTCTCACAGCCAGACACAGAGCAGAGGAATAAGAGACTCATGGCTGATCTCTTGGGATACAAAAAGATTTGTTTTTCTATTTACGGTAACAGTTTTACTTGCAATATGAGACAATAAAGGATTAAAGGAAAGTAGGAAGGCTATCAATTTAAATTCTGACTAGACATGCTTAGTCCTGCTCAATGCAACCATGTCTAATTGGAATGTGGCCCAAAATTTGCAAATTAGATATTTGTTCACGTGGCCATCCACAGGTGCCAGCAATATCAGAGATTTCTGACAGCGTGTAGTGTACATGCTGTAAGTATTCAGAAGTTTGCAGTTACATAGAGTGACTGCAGACTTTTATTAGAAAATAAGACAACCCTTTAAAGTTCAGCATATATATAGCATGCAATAACCTCCTAGCTCCCCTTGGTGGCTGCAGCCAGACACAGACAGAATTTTTCAGGTAACATACCTTTTCTAGTGAATCTCTATTTTGCCTATATATAATTGTATTTCTGCAATGAATCGTTGCTTTGCTCCAAGTTATCAGGCTGTATTTACTTCTCTGTAACATTGCTGCTGTTAACCTTTGTCCTGCAGGAAGATATTAGATTTCATTTATAGTACTTGTCTGTTACATTGCTTCTTTTAACCTTCCTAGCGGTATTCCCGAGTGTGACTCGGGGTTAACTTTCACTGACAAAAGCGGTAACCCCGAGTCACACTCGGGTTTACCTGCGGCTGGTGCCGCTGCTCACTGTGAAGCCCGCGGCTGCAGCAGGGTCTCTGAGAGCCCCCCTCCTCCTCACCCGCGGCTGGCTGCAGGGTCTCTGAGCCCCCCTCCTCCTCACCCGCGGCTGGCTGCAGGGTCTCTGAGCCCCCCTCCTCCTCACCCGCGGCTGGCTGCAGGGTCTCTGAGCCCCCCTCCTCATCACCCGCGGCTGGCTGCAGGGTCTCTGAGCCCCCCTCCTCCTCACCCGCGGCTGGCTGCAGGGTCTCTGAGCCCCCCTCCTCCTCACCCGCGGCTGCAGCAGGGTCTCTGAGCCCCCCTCCTCCTCACCCGCGGCTGGCTGCAGGGTCAATGAGCCCCCCTCCTCCTCACCCGCGGCTGGCTGCAGGGTCTCTGAGCCCCCCTCCTCCTCACCTGCGGCTGGCTGCAGGGTCTCTGAGCCCCCCTCCTCCTCACCCGCGGCTGGCTGCAGGGTCTCTGAGCCCCCCTCCTCCTCACCCGCGGCTGGCTGCATGGTCTCTGAGCCCCCCTCCTCCTCACCCGCGGCTGGCTGCAGGGTCTCTGAGCCCCCCTCCTCCTCACCCGCGGCTGGCTGCAGCACAGTGGCGGCGGTGCTGGTCTCTGGCAGCACCCCCCAAGGTTAGGGTTAGGGCTAGGGTTAGGGCTAGGGCTAGGGTTAGGGCTAGGGTTAGGGCTAGGGTTAGGGCTAGGCTAGGGTTAGGGCTAGGGTTAGGGCTAGAGCTAGGGTTAGGGTTAGGTAGGCTAGGGTTAGGCTAGGGTTAGGGTTAGGGCTAGGGTTAGGGCTAGGGTTAGGGTTAGGGCTAGGGTTAGGGCTAGGGCCTGGGCTGCAGACGAAAGGAGGGGCGGGAACACCCGAGGGAAGCAGGATGCTTCCCTCACTTACCCTCCTCTCCTCTGTCACGGGGGCCCCCTACTGATGGTTGAGGGGCCCCCTACCCAGTCGGGGCCCTGGTGCAGCTGAACCAGCTGCACCATGGTAGATCCGCCCCTGACGCTCGGGGTAAATGGCAGCGGAGTCTCTTTCCCTTCTCCTGGTGATCCACCGCTGTGGTCGCCGGTGAGAGCCCCTTCGGATGCCTCCATATGACTTCCTGGTTCCGTCTCTGTGAGCCGCAGCGGCTCATTGGAGGCGGAACTGGGTGGGGGAAAAAAAAAAGTATAAAATTTCGGCCCATAAAAGAAATTTTTTATGAAAAAAAATCGTACCGCATTTAGGCTGCTTTCACATCAGCGTTTTTTTTAAATCACGGCAGATGCGGTGAAAAAAACGAATCTGCCGCATAACCGCGACACCTGCGGCACATTTGCCGCAAGCCCCATAGAATGTCTATGGGGCTTGCGGTAAGGGTGCGGCAGATGCGGCAAGTGCGGTATCGGCACTTGCGGCAGGTGCGGCTGCAAAAAAAACCGCGGCTGACCGTGGTTTTTTTTCGTGGCCGCACCTGCCGCAAGTGCTGAAACCGCACTTGCCGCACCTGCCGCACCCTTACCGCAAGCCCCATAGACATTGCATGGGGCTTGCCGCAACTGTGCCGCAGGTGTCGCGGTTATGCGGTAATCGCGGCAGATTCGTTTTTTCACCGCATCTGCCGCGATTTCAAAAAAGCGCTAGTGTGAAAGTACCCTTAAATTCCCTACAAAATTCCTGACATAATCATACCGCCAGGTATAAGATTATTGATTATTGAATAAAATTATATTATTTATTTCATTATAATTCATGATTTTATGTTTCAAACTTTATCACATCTGAGAGGTCTACTAGAGTCTTCTTTGATCAGGTAATTACTAAGAATTGCAGGCCGACAGTACATAACACCAAATTTCCATGGAAAAAAATGGCACCGCTTTTAGCACAAAATTCCTGACATAATCATACCGCCAGGGAGGTTAACCATTGCCCTGCTAGAAAATTTCCTCTTCTTCTCTGTTACATTGCTACTATTTTAGTAGTGCACATGTTGTAAGTATTTAGAAGTCTGCAGTTACATAGAGTGACTGCAGACTTTTATAAGAAAAGCAGACAACCCTTTAAATTCACTTTATATACAGTATGCAGTAAGCTCCTTAGCTCCCTCTAATGATATCTACAGGCACAGACAGAATTTTGCAGGTAACACATCTTGTCTTGTGAATCTCTATTTTTTGCCTGAATATCATTGTATTCCCGCAATATATCCTTGCCTTGCTCCAAGGTAACAGTCTGTATTTATTTCAATGTAACATTGTCTTGCAGGAAGATATCAGATTTTATTTATACTACTTCACTGTAACATTGCTGCTTTTAACCATTGTCCTGTAGGAAGATATCAGATTTCATTTACAGTACTTCTCTATAACATTGCTGCTATTAACCATTGTCCGGTAGGGTAAATCCGATTTTATTTATAGTACATCTCTGTAACATTACTGCTTTTAACCATTGTCCTGCAGGAAGATATCAGATCTAATTTATACTACTTCTCTATAACATTGCTGCTTTTAACCATTGTCCTGCAGGAAAATCAGATTTTACTTATAGTACTTCTCTGTTACATTTTTGCTTTTAACCATTGTCCTGCAGGAAGAATTAGATTTTACTTATAGTCCTTCTCTATTACATTGTTGCTTTTAACCATTGTCCTGCAGGAAGATATCAGATCTAATTTATACTACTTCTCTATGACATTGCTGCATTTAACCATTGTCCTGCAGGAAAATCAGATTTTACTTATAGTACTTCTGTTACATTGCTGCTTTTAACCATTGTCCTGCAGGAAGATATCAGATTTAATTTATGCTACATCTCTATAACATTGCTGCTATTAACCATTGTCTGGTAGGGTAAATCTGATTTTATTTATAGTACTTCTCTGTAACATTACTGCTTTTAACCATTGTCCTGCAGGAAGATATCAGATCTAATTTATACTACTTCTCTATAACATTGCTGCTTTTAACCATTGTCCTTCAGGAAGAATCAGATTTTACTTATAGTACTTCTGTTACATTGCTGCTTTTAACCATTGTCCTGCAGGAAGAATCAGATTTTACTTATAGTACCTCTCTGTTACATTGCTGCTTTTAACCATTGCCCTGCTGGCAAATAACAAATTTCATCTTCTACTCTATTATATTGCTACTACCGTATATTAGTAGTGCGTATGTTGAAAGCATTCAGATGTCTGCAGTTACATAGAGTGACTCCAGGCTTTATAAGAAAACCAGACAACTCCTTTAAGTTCATTGTGTATACAGTATGCAGTAAGCTCCTTAGCTCCCTCTAGTGGTGGCTGCAGGTATAGAGAGAATTGAATCACTTTATTAGCTTACCATGAATATAATTTAGATCCTTGTATTATGGTTTCTATAAGGCATTCTGGATTTCATTTCCCTTTAAAACCTGTAACATTTGTAGAATATTTGACTCTCTTTACGCATTGCCTTGTTTTATTATCCTTTTGGTTCTTCGTACTCTCCTCTCAATCTGCTTTTGTTACCTCCCTGAGGATCTCTAGTAATATAGAAATGTATTTTCAGTTTCAAAGCTTCTTAACACAAGTCCGGGGACGGAAACATCGCTTGCGGGAACGGCCTATGGATTTACACATAAAACGATGACATATCTATAAGAATGCGGCTACAGCCTCCGTCACGCGCTCCTGTAAAAGACATCGTATGGATGATTTAAAGGAACGCGCCGGGAATAATTCTCGACATAAAGAATGAGCCAAGAAAAAAAAAAGTGAATAGTCCGGGGAGTATTCCGCTCACACCGTGCCCCGCTCGCTCCATATCCCCCAATGATTCATAGGCCTCATTCTAATGGAGAATGTGATGACATATTTCACAATTCTGACCATTTTAATGCTTCATCTTCCATTTTCTGCGAGAATTAATCTCGGCTTAGTCAGACTTGATCTATTGTAATTAGGCTTTTTCATATGGCTCTATACAATTAAGATTGTTTTGGCTGAGAATAAGAGATTCTATTACGACTCACATCATTCATCCCCCAAAATAGCTTGCCTGATTTGATTTTAGCAGTCTCATTAATCCAATGTGGATTGGATGCACCCGCGATAAAAATGGGTTCCTACCTCCGCCGCTCTCTAAAGGATGACTGTGCTCAAAGTTTAAGACAGACAGAAAACACTTCATTCTGCGTGATTAATTCCAGCATGGCAGGGAATCGCTCACGATTGTTTCTCCATTCACATCCAAAGCTGCATCCAACATTCATATCCATTATGGGACAGGCGTACAATGTGATAATTAATCATTTAAACCCTTCACGACCTATCATGTATATATACGTCATAGGTCATATTCCCTGCTTTGATGCGAGTTCACCCACAGGACTTGCATGTTTCTCTGCACATGTCAACTGATCTGATCAGTCATCATGTGCCTCTAAAGGTACCGTCAGACGGAACGACATTGAAGCGATGTCGGCAACGATCTCGGGGCGCGCTGTCGTTTTTTACATCATTTCAACATCGCTGGTGAGATGTCACACGTGTAGATATCGTGGACAACTCACTAACGATGTTGTGAGCAGGGATCGTTCGCACAGCCCAGCGAACAGTCCCTGTTCATTGCTGTGAATGGGTGAAGTCGTCCACGACATCATTATCGAGGTGTCACACACAACGATGCAGCAGGTTGCTGGAGTTGAGATCGTCAGGTTTTACAACATGTTGGTAAACTTGTAAACTCCGACCCAACGATTTATCGTAGCAACTTGCCAGAGTCACACGCAACGAGGTCGCAACGATGTAGCTGGTACACCTCCAAACCCGTGATGTATCAGTGAGGTCATTGACTATGTCGTGCCGTGTGACGGTACCTTTACAGAGAGAGCAGAGTGGAGATTCACCCACACCTGACAACTAGCTAGATCATGCTGTCAAACTCTGACAGCTCGATCTAGCACACCATTCACCTTTCCAATCGCTTGTCCCGTGACGTGATCATGGGGTGCCAATGGGTTGTCATCATAGATGCTGAGGCTGATGTTGATGTAGATGTTGATGCTGATAATGATGTTGAAGGTAAGGCTGATGTTGATGAGTGTTGGAATTCACAGGCAATGATCATTTGTGCAGTACAGAGTGAGGCTAATGGTGATGGTGATGTTGAGGTTGATGCGGAGGTTGATGTTGATGGGTGTCGCAATTCAGTTCACAAGCAATGATCATTTGTGCTGCAGAGTGGGACTGATGTTGTTGCTGATTTTGATGCTGATGTTGATGTTAATGCTTATGCTGAGGCTGATGTTGAAGCTGATGCTGAGGCTGATACTGATGCTGATGATGCTGAGGCTGATGTTGATGCTTAGGTTGATTTTGATCCTGATGCAGAGGTTGTTGTTAACGATGATGTTGGTGCTGATGCTGATGCTTATGTTGAGGTTGATGTTTATGCTGATGTTGAAACTGATGTTGGTGCTGATCCTGATGCTTATGTTGAGGTTGATGCTAATCCTGATGCTTATGTTGAGGTTGATGCTGATGTTGGTGCTGATCCTGATGCTTATTTTGAGGCTGATGTTGATGCTGAGGCTGATGTTGATGCTGATCCTGATGCTTATGTTGAGGTTGATGTTGGTGCTGATCCTGATGCTTATGTTGAGGTTGATGCTGATGTTAATGCTGAGGCTGATGTTGATGCTGATCCTGATGCTTATGTTGAGGTTGATGCTGATGTTAGTGCTGATCCTGATGCTTATGTTGAGGTTGATGCTGATGTTGATGCTGAGGCTGATGTTGATGCTAATCCTGATGCTTATGTTGAGGTTGATGCTGATGTTGGTGCTGATCCTGATGCTTATTTTGAGGCTGATGTTGATGCTGAGGCTGATGCTGGTGCTGATCCTGATGCTTACAGTCATATGAAAAAGTTTGGGCACCCCTCTTAATCTTACTCATTTTTTTTTTTTTTAAATTTGGGTTTTTGCAACAGCTATTTCAGTGTGATATATGTAATAACTGATGGACACAGTAATATTTCAGGATTGAAATGAGGTTTATTGTACTAAACGAAAATGTGAAATATGCATTATTTCAAAAATTGACAGGTGCAAAAGTATGGGCACCTCAACAGAAAAGTGACATTAATATTTAGTAGATCCACCTTTTGCCTCTAGTGGCTTCCTGTAGCTGTTAATGAGTTCCTGGATCCTGGATGAAGGTATTTTTGACTATTCCTCTTTACAAAACAATTCCAGTTCAGTTAAATTTGACGGTTGCTGAGCATGGACAGCCCGCTTCAATACATCCCACAGATGTTCAATGATATACAGATCTGGGGACTGGGATGGCCATTCCAGAACATTGTAATTGTTCCTCTGCATGAATGCCTGAGTAGATTTGGAGCGGTGTTTTGGATCATTGTCTTGCTGAAAGATCCATCTCCGGCAAAACTTCAACTTTGACACTGATTCTTGAACATTATTCTCAAGAATCTGCTGATACTGAGTGGAATCCATGCGACTCTCACCTTTAACAAGATTCCCGGTGCCGTCATTGGCCACACAGCCCCAAAGCATGATGGACCCTCCCCCAAATTTGATAGTGGGTAGCAAGTGTTTTTCTTGGAACGCTGTGTTTTTGTGGTGCCATGCATAACACCTTGTTGTATGACCAAACAACTCAATCTTTGTTTCATCAGTCCACAGGACCTTCTTCCAAAATGAAACTGGCTTGTCCAAATGTGCTTTTACATACCTCAGGCGACTCTGTTTGTGGCGTGCATGCAGAAACGGCTTCTTTCACATCACTCTCCCATACAGCTTCTCCTTGTGCAGTGTGCGCTGTATTGTTGACCGATGCACAGTGACACCATCTGCAGCAAGATGATGCTGCAGGTCTTTGGTGGTGGTCTGTGGATTGTTCTTGACTGTTCTCACCATTCTTCTTCTCTGCCTTTCTGATATTTTTGTTGGCCTGCCACTTCTGGCCTTTACAAGAACTGTCCCTGTGGTCTTCCATTTCCTTACTATGTTCCTCACAGTGGAAACTGACAGGTTAAATCGCTGAGACAACTTTTTGTATCCTTCCCCTGAACAACTATGTTGAACAATCTTTTTTTTCAGATCATTTGAGAGCTGTTTTGAGGAGCCCATGATTCCACTCCTCAGAGTATATGCAACTAGGAGAACAACTTGCAAGTGGACACCTGAAATAGCTTTTCTCATGATTGGATACACCGGGCTATGAAGTACAAAGCTCAATGAGGTTACCAAACCAATTTACTGCTTCAGTCAGTAAAAACTAGTTAGGAGTATTCAAATCATGAAAATCAGAAGGGTGCCCATACTTTGGCACCTGTCAAATTTTGAAATAATGCATATTTCACATTTTTGGTTAGTACAATAAACTTCATTTCAAACCTGAAATATTAATGTGTCCATCTGTTATTACATATATCACACTGAAATAGCTGTTGCAAAAAAACAATTTTAAACAAAAAAAAATGAGTAAGATTAAGAGGGGTGCCCAAACTTTTTCATATGACTGTATTTTGAGGTTGATGCTAAGGCTGATGCTGAGGCTGATGTTAATGTTGCACTGCTCTGTATAGCACAAGCGATCAAACAGTGCAGATGTGAAGTCCTTTAAGGGGACTAGTAAAATCAATAAAAAGTGCAAAAAGGTTTTCAAATGTATGAAAAACTTTGAAACAACACAAAGTTCAAATTATCCCTGTTTTGCCCCATTGAAAAATAAAACAATAAAAATACACATTTGGTATAATCACATTCAGAAATTCCCAATCTATCAAAATATAAAGTAACTTAAAGGGGTTGTCCGGGCTTATTTTTTATTTCATATTTATATCTAGGCTGCAAAATGTTGACAATCTGCAATATACATGTTGTCAACATTTTGCAGGGTTTCCTAGATATAAACACATTTACTGCTGGCAGAAAGTGTCCAGGGGGTGTGATTGTGCATACTGGTCGTTTACACCTACTGTAGCACAATCACACCCCCTCCCCTATACCTAGTATGGCCAGCCACCCCCAGGCCATACATGCCCGCCCCCTCCCCACTGTACTCTATTGAATGCCACCACTCCCAGGGATCCTACTGGCCGCCCCAGCCCCTAAATCACCACCCACCCTCTGCAAAACAGCGGTCCCCAGTGCACTGATACAAGGTGCCGAAACCGCTGCTGTGAAAGCGATTCCGGCACACTGTGTCAGTGCAGCAGGGGACCCGCTGCATATGTGTGCTGCTCTCACCCTCCATGTCCTGTGCAGCCGGTCCGCCCAGTCCCGGTCCGCCATGGTCCCGGTCCGCCCAGTCCCGGTCTTGTGCAGCCGGGGTCTGCACTGCAGCCGTATCTGTGCTGTGTGTGTGGAGCGGTGCCCGGCGCCTGATCTCCCCAGACCTCCAGTACCATAGAGCAGAGGCTGTGGAGCGGTCCTCTCTATACCGCTCCACCAGCTCTATGGTACTGGAGGTCTGAAGAGATCAAGCGACGGGCACCGCTCCACACACACAGCACAGATACGGCTGCAGTGCAGACCCCGGCTGCACAAGACCGGGACTGGGCGGACCGGGACCATGGCGGACCGGGACCATGGCGGACCGGGACCGGCTGCACAGGACATGGAGGGTGAGAGCAGCACACATATGCAGCGGGTCCCCGGCTGCACTGACACAGTGTGCCGGAATCGCTTTCACAGCAGCGGTTTCGGCACCTTGTATCAGTGCACTGGGGACCGCTGTTTTGCAGAGGGTGGGTGGTGATTTAGGGGCTGGGGCGGCCAGTAGGATCCCTGGGAGTGGTGGCATTCAATAGAGTACAGTGGGGAGGGGGCAGGCATGTATGGCCTGGGGGTGGCTGGCCATACTAGGTATAGGGGAGGGGGTGTGATTGTGCTACAGTAGGTGTAAACGACCAGTATGCACAATCACACCCCCTGGACACTTTCTGCCAGCAGTAAATGTGTTTATATCTAGGAAACCCTGCAAAATGTTGACAACATGTATATTGCAGATTGTCAACATTTTGCAGCCTAGATATAAATATGAAATAAAAAATAAGCCCGGACAACCCCTTTAATGTAATTGGTAAAGGGTGTAATTACAAAAAAAATCAAAATGACAGAATTTAGTTTTTTTTGGTCACCACAACACTGCAATAAAGTGCAATAAGAGGCGACCAAAACATCAAATCTACCCAAATATGGCATCAGGAAAAATAAGCCATCACATAGCCTCAGATCCCGAAAAAATGAGAACGTTCCGGGTCTTGGAAAAATGAGGTCAAAAGCCCACATTTCTGGATTTTTTCACCACTTAAATAGAAAAAAAAATTATCCCCATATTTTTGGAAATGTATTATTTAAATTTATTATAACTACTATTTTTGTAGTTTGGACTACAAGTGAAGCTTTGACAACAAGAACTGTGCAATATTTCATTTTACCTATAGACATCGGAATGAAGCTGTTTGTAATCTGATTTTCAGACATTTAGACCTCTTATGATTTATTTTCTAGCTATTTTTTCAAATTTTACCATTGCCTATTTTGACTTGGAAATTTATGTAAGAATTGTGTACTACTTCTGTCTCCCTTCGGAGGCGCTGCTAGAGAAGGTAACACTTGCTTTTTATCTGATCTCTGGGGGAACAGGAAAATTACACCTACATTATTATTAATTTACCACTTTACCTATAAAATGTCAATAAGAATCGCAAAATATTTAATTTTTACTATAGGTGCAGAAGGGGAATTTGCTTGCTTCTAAACTGATCCCTGTAGTCTAGAGACTTTATGTACAAATAATGGACACTTTCTTGGTTCATTGACGTCCATAAGCACTAATCTCACTGGCTACAAGATTACAACTAGAACTGTGTATAATGAAAATGGATAAGGGGATGGGGCTCAGCTCACCGTTAATCTGAGTCTGCTTCCACTGGTTCCAAACTTGCACGGACTACGTCCTGGTTGTGGGCAGGTACAATATGAGAAAAAGATATCCAGCAAGGAAGTTCCCGTATTTTCTTCTTTTATTAAGTTATAAGTGTGGATACATCCAACAGAGAAAGGCAGTACAGGTGTACAGGTATGCAGACAGGTCAAAATACCAGGAGACCATGTCAAGTACAGGGAGCCAGCAGAGGGGTAGTGAAGCAACAATCCAGGGTCAATAAACAATGATTAGAACAGACACAGGAGTGCAGACTAACAGCACCACTCACATAGAATGTACAACTGGCAAGATTCTGGGAGAAGCTGCTCAGTAAAGTAGTTCAGCAATCACTGGAAATATGGAACACCTGAGCAACTCAACACCTCCCAGAACCAGAATGGTGGACTATGCTGAAAATCCACATACTGACAGCCCGGCACACCCAGGTAATATTCACAGGATAATCTCTATAGCGTCCCAGTCACGCTGCGTGGAGAGATCGTGACAATGGGAAATTATATGATTTCAATGAGAATTGTGTAATACTAAATTTTCTCTGTAAGTTAATTAGACACTTGCTTTTAATTGGTGAACTCTACTGACTTGAACGAGCATCTATTCCTTTGGACATTCCATTGATTTTTAAGAGAATTGTGCAATACTTTATCTTTCCTCTGGGGGTGCTGCAGGACATTTGAATACTTTCTTACATCTTTTTTCAGAGACGTTTTATCTACATTTTGGTTCCTTTCCTGGTTATTTTTCCTGCCTAAGCAATAACCAGATTGATTACAAGATTTCCATCAGAACAGTGCAGTGCTTCATTTTACCTGTGGGGTGCTACAGGCAATTTTAATACTTGATCCATTATGGTCTCTGGAGGTTTCGTAGAACCTGTACCTACATTACGGGCAAATTTCCTACTTTACCACTGACTGGTTTGACTACAAGTCAAGCTTTTTAGAGAAAAAAATCTGTAAATTAAGCAATTTATGCATTAAAATCACCCACAAACATAACTGTCGGAAAAGCTTGTACAAGTAAAATTGTAATTACACATAATTATATTTTTATTGGACAATTTAACACTGATGTGCCCATCTTGCTGCTTTATGAATTTGATCACCATATTTAAATGGGTAAAATATTAATAACAAAGTACAGTGTTGGTCTTTGTCCAATAAAGATTTAATGGTTGATTTAGAATTACAGTTGCCGGTTGCATTTTTCAAGCAATAATGTAAAATAGTATTAATAAGCCTCCGCATTAATGACCATTACTGCTCAGAAATTATGCTAAAGACTTCGCCGCTGGTTATTTGCTTATTCCACCAACTCCATAATGCAATCAGGTGGAACGTATAATTTAGATTATGACAGTGTTGGACCAATTTAAAGAACATTTTCTCCTAAAAAATGTATTACCGGTAAATATATAAATCCTTGACTTGTCCCTTCGTAGCAAATACTGGCGCAATTTAATTTTATTTGTATCTGGGTAATTTTAGGTGACATCCAATGTGGCTGCCATTTGCACTCCCATTGCAAGTGTCATTCAGGTATATACTGGGGGTATATATCACAGTATATGTAGGTAGATGCCCATTCAAGGAGTGGCGGAGGATGGAATAATACAGATTTCTATGGGGTTTTGGAAAACATTTTGGAGACATTTAATGATGGCCATTCTTAGTTGCCTTCTCCCATGGAGGGCACAAAGCCAACTAATAAAACACCTACCATATTTTTCAGACTAGAAGAAGCACTTTTCCCCCCAATTTTTGGGAGGAAAGTGGGGGTGCATCTTATAGTCCCGATGTACCTGGCACTCAGTGGGTGGGGGGCGGCTGCAGCAGTTGCCATGCACAGACTAGGAGATGTCCAGCACACAGCACAACACAAAGGTCACAATGGGATGGAGAGGCAGAGGAGGACACTGACAATAGAGAGCAGTGGAACGGGACACCACCTGACACTAACCTGTGTCTATCCCTGAGCTCCCTATCATCCCTAAGTGAGTCCTTCCCCTTGCCTTTACATGCCTAGTGTCTGAGCTGTCCCTCCATTCAGTCTGTCTAATGCCAAGGCTGGTGAGTACACTAGACATCACTGCTACAGTAATATCAAACAGGAGAAGGAAGACAAACATAGCATCTAAGCAAAACAATATACTACTTCAGAGCTGCGGCCAGACACAAAGATTGCAGACAACTAGACTTCAACTTTAAAACTGCAACCAGACACTGTCATGGGGTGGTATAATGGATAGGAAGGCCAGATGGTAAGATGGGCAAGGGTGCTCAGGGATGCTAGTCTGGCCCTGTACTTATGGTCCCTAACTAGCCTTGTTCCCAAAGGTACTTCTGAAGGTGAGGAGGTTTGGGTCACTACCCTAGCCCTTCACTCCTGAGAAACCCTAGACTAAGGGCCCCTACCTCCACCCATGGACCAGGAAACTGAGCAGCTTCGATGGAAGTAAATGTCAGCAATGACATAGCACAGCACAACTGCACACCATGGAGTCCAGTTAACATATTAGCTCCAACTGCGACACCAAGTGGAGGGAAGAGAAGCTATTTAAATGCTGAGGGAATGTGGATCAGAATAGTAAGACACACCCCTCCACTTCCATCCAAATGCTATGACTACTCCTTTAATTGCAGCTGCAGCATAGCATAGACTAGGGAAAAAAACAAGTTTAAACACAGCAGCAACAGTAATGGAGTGCAAGGCAGTCAACATGTGACAGTACCCCCCCCCCTTCTATGAGAGACCTACGGACTCTAAACTGAACTTGACCAGAAGGGGTCCGCATCCTTAAAGGGATGATATGTGGAAGATGTTACAGGTGTTTAGCACTGGGGCTGCTTGAGTTGTTACAACAAAGGGTTCAAGATGGTCGAGACCCTAAACGCACCGATAACTCCAGAACTAGGAGCCCCAGCTGCACACCTCCTCCTGAGTGAGTAGAAATTACCCACACATAATCATCCAATCTCAGGTCTTTACCTGAACATTTATTTCCAGTCATTCAATTACAGCCAGCAGGTACAGTTTTAGGAAGGCAAACAGAGGCGTCTCCCCGGACCGCAGGACTCCCTCCCTTGGGGTACACAGTAGGAACGACCGCCTTCCCTCGTCCTCTCTTCCTAGGACGACATCTAGACCTGGCATGAACCTAAGGTGTAGGTTGAGCTTTACCCACATTCTCCAGTAAACTCCTAACCACCTCAGCTGACAACGCAGGAGTAGGCGTAATCAATACGGTAGAGATTGTAATACCTAGGCAATTACCTTCACAAAAAGTACCCCAGCTAACTATCTCTCTGGCCCACCAGTCAATCACCAGGTTATGCTTCTTCACCCAAGGAAGGTCCAAAACTATGGGAGTAGAGAGATTTTCCACAATGTGACAAGACAGGAGTTCCTATGCCCAGGTTCAGATTATTCACAATTTGGGAAATCACCTTCTGGCTAAGAGGAGCAGAGCAGAGTGAATGGCAGAAATGGGAATGGTTCTCGCTAACTCACTACAGGCACCTTGGCAGTGTTAATGGAGACTTAGCAAGGAAGGAAATATAGACCCTCTGGTTGTCTCCTTCCGAACAACCCGAAGTGCACGGCATCTGAGACTGCGTACTCGACTGCGATGTGGACAAACATTAATAAAATGATTGGATTGTCCACAAAAGAAACAAACTTCGCCCACTTGATGAACCGTAGTCACAGCAGATTTAGCATGAGTGCCCACCATCCCCAAATGCATAGGTTCATCGCGTGCGGCCTCCACAACAGGAATAGCCACAGAGGACAAAGTTGGTCATGGTCTCTCCTTCAGACGTCTGTCCACCTTGATGGCTAGGGGCATAGCAGCCTCCAATGACTCGGGTACGGCATACTGAACCAGGGTGTCTTGTAGTTGAGCTGACAGACCCAAGCAGAACTGACTACCCAGGGCTGGGTGTCAGTCGCCCATATACGAAACTCCGAGCAGTACTCCTCCACTGCCCGTGTCCCCTGCTTGAGTTTTTCGAGATTCAACTCAGCAAGAGTCACCCTATCAGGTTCACCATACACCAGAGCCAGAGCAGGAAAAAACCCTTCCACTGATCGCAAGGATGGGGAGTTGGTCAGGAGGAGAAGGCCCAGGTCTGGGATCCCCTTAAAAAGGGATATTATAATCCCCATATGCTGTTCCACACTCCCAGATAAATGGGGTTGAAGCTTGATATAAAGCCTACAGGCCTCTCTGAACACCAAGAATTCATACCTTCCTCCAGAAAATCTATCATGGAGAGATATCTTTAGGTTCTGGTACGGCCTGAGTGTGAGCCGAAGCCAGATACCCCACTACTTGCTGCAACTGTTGCACCACCTGAGTTCGCAGACCGGTGACCTCAGCAGAGATGGTCTGCATCAGTTGTGCAAAGGCATCAGCAGAGGAAGCCTGAGACATGGTGGCTCAGAGAAAAAGTGATATAGGTCACAATTAATGTCAGGGGCTGGTATAACAGATATCGAGGCAACTTGGTAAGATGGGCAAGGGTGTTCAGGAAAGCTAGTCTGGCCCTGGACTTGAGGTCCCTGATTAGCCTTTTTCCCGAAGGTACCTCTGAAGGTGAAGAGGTTCGGGTCGTCACCCTATCCCTTCACTCCTGATCAGCCCTAGACTAAAGGCCCCTACCTCCACCCAAGGACCAGGAAACCCAGCAGCTTCGATGGAAGTAAATGGCAGCAAAGACATAGCTCAGCACAGCACAACTTCACACCATAAAGTCCAGGCAGAAAATGAGTTCCAACGGCAACACCTAGTGGAGGGAAGTGAAGCTATTTAAAGGCTGAGGGAGTGGGGATTTGAATAGTAAGACACACTCCTCCACCTCCACCCAAATGTTATGACTCACTCCCCTAATTGTAGCTGCAGCACAGCATAAACTAGGGAAAAAAAACAGTTAAAACACAGCAGCAACACTAATGGTACCTTTACACGCCGCCACAACAGGATGGATACAACCCGCTACAGGCTACAAATGTAGCTTGTCGCGCCAATATCGCCCGTAGTAGCGGCGTCTGA
The DNA here is from genome assembly GCA_033576535.1 of Allobates femoralis. Lineage (NCBI taxonomy): Eukaryota > Metazoa > Chordata > Amphibia > Anura > Aromobatidae > Allobates > Allobates femoralis. The sequence goes on along the minus strand of JARQOC010000010.1, from coordinate 108,347,092 downwards.
AGACGGGACGACACAGCCGGCTACAGATACCTCTGTATCCGTGCACTGCCCATAAACATATGGCAACATCGCCGATTGTAGCGAGCTGTATCGGCGTGTAAAGAAGGAACAGAAGGGTTGTTCCTACACCATGCTATGTAGCTGGGGCGTGACACAGGCTCCGGGTTACCGCGCCCCTTCAGCGATCATTGGAGGAAGCTCCTGCGTTGCGATTGGTTGTCGCCGCACAGGGCGGCATATTTAAGGAGCTGACCAGTCACACTACACAATTGCTCGAGCGTCAAGTATTAATCAGCCTCCTGCGATGCCTGTCCAATCATGGTATTATTGCTTTGTCCTATCAGCGTACGGACGTCTCGTAATCCACAATTGTGGCACGCCTATGTGCTGTCCCTCCTGCCCCAGGTCCGCCCATATTAGCTTGTTATTGCGGTGTGTAAATGAGGTACGCTGAGCTACAGACGGCTACTTGCGACACCCGGCGATGTAGCTAGCTGTAGATGTAGCGTAGCGTAGCGCACCTTGTGGCGGCGTGTAAAGGAGATGCGATTACCGTTTGTAACCGTTTGGCCGTGCTCGTGCACGTGAAGTTGCCGTTGGTATCCATCCTGTTGTGGCGGCGTGTAAAGGTACCATAATGGATTGCAAGGCAGTCAACACGTGACAGACACCAGGACTGCAGACAACAGAACTCCAGCAGCTACACCAAGAGTCCTTCATCCAAAATGGACAGAATAGAATAAATTTATTACCGACATCAGGTGATGGATCATGTGACGATTTAACCTCTTTACCCCCGGGCAATTTTCCATTTTTCGTTTTATTCCTCTCCTTCTTTCAAGAGCCATAACCTTTTAATTTTTCCATCAATATAGACATATAAGGGCTTGTTTTTTGCAGGACAAGTTGTACTTTTAGAATAAATAATTTATTTTACCATATAGTGTACAGGAAAATGGGAAAAAATTCCAAGTGGCGTGAAGCAGCAAAAAAAGTGCAATTACACATCTGTTTTTTTGTTTTATGATTCACCATGTTCACTATATGGTAAATCTGATGTGTGGGTATGACGTCTCAGGTTGGTATGAGTTCGTAGATACCAAACATGTATACTTTTACTGTTACCTAAGTGGTAGAAAAAACTCAGAAGTTTTTTTTTTTTTAAAAAAAGAAGAATTGCGCTTTTGTCGCCATTTCCCGCGAGTAGCGTTATCATTTTTTGGGATCTGGGGCTGTGTGACGGCTTATTTTTTGCACCTTGAGCTGACATTTCTAATTATACCGTTTTTGTGTAGATACCTTGTTTTGGTCGCCTGCAGTGTTGCAGCGACCAAAAAAACATAATTTTGGCGTTTGGAATTTTTTTTCTGTTACACATTTAACAGATCTGATTAATTGATTTTATATTTTGATAGATTGGGCATTTCTAAATGTGGTGATACCAAATGTGTGTATATTTTTTACTTTTTTAATAGTTTTATTTTGAATAGGGCAAAAGGGGGGTGATTTGAACTTTTGTGGTGTTTTTTTTTTTCATATTTTAAAAAAAAAATGTTTTATTATTGATTCTTTAATTTACAGTGCCCCATAGGGTGCCATAGTGCTGTACTGTCCGATCACTTGTGTTATACAGAGATGAGCTGCAGCTCATCTCTATATAGCACAAATGATCACTTCTTGTGGATACTGGCGCTTGCCAGCCATCCACAGGAAGTGAGCCCTGATGGCATCCGAGGTCACCGCAGGTCCCCAGGCTATCCAGGTACCACATCGAGATCCCGCCGTCTCTGATCCGATCCGATTGGCTGTGTTAGCCACACATCTCAGCTGATGAGATCAGCTTAGATGTCAGGGAAAAGATGTGAGCTCACCACCGGAGCTCACATCAAAGACAGGAAGCTGACACATGACATGTCCAGTATGTCATATGTTTTAAAGAGGTTAAAGAGAAGGGGAGTGGTCACAAACTTGCAGCACATGGCCAGAAGGAGCAGCAAGGAAAATGTCATTAACTCTTGCTGCACCAAAAGAAAGCAAGCCCATTTGAAATCCAGAGTCTCACAAGATCATGTAAAGCTCAGATCCCAGACCTGTCACAAGTCTCCTAATGATGGGAAATACTCATGGCCACGGTGAAGTGAGTCATGGTTGGCATGCATTGGTATTTTCTTTTTTATGGTGGACATAAATACTCTTTCCAAACGAGAAGTAAATCTTCAGGGCCATTGTTAACAGTAAGACTGGACATTACTCATACGGGTCAATGGGGGCCATCACTGTTCTAAAAGTCACTTTCTGCTTATAAAGAATGCATACAATGTCCTGATAAAAAATAATATGTATTTCCACTAATAAATAGGATTGTGCAATGCCCAGGTAGGTTTTGTCACACAGTGCCCAAATACTCTAAGTACTGAATAGGGTGCAAAGATAAATACTGGCTACAGAGCCCAGATAAAGAGTAAAGTTGTTCACCAGAAAAAAGGAGCAGATCTTTACAGTAAATATTGGCAAAATGAATTTGAAAAAAATCTTAATGAGATTTCCATATATCTTTTTTAATTATGGTGAGAAATGCTGTGTCCAAACACAGAAGTAAAGACTTTACAACCATCATGTTAGAATTAGGAGGACTGGAGGTGATCTATAAAGGACTATAGGGGCAGCCACCATCTGTATACAGTGTCCTGATAAAAAATAATATGCAACTCCACTAATAAATAGGATCATGCAGTTCCCAGATAGATTTTGTCACACAATGTCCAGATAAATACTGGCTATAGAGCCCGGATAAACGCTGACTATAGATCCCGGATGAATACTGACTACAGAGCCTAGATAAAAAGTAAAAACCAGAAAAAAAGCAGATCTATGCAGTAAACACCATTAAAAAGGAATTTGAAAACACTACCAGATTTCCATTTTTTATTATGAGAAATACTCTGAACAATCACATAAAAAATGTAGGACCATTACGTAAGAAGTAGGACTGTAGATGATCCATAGAAGACTATAGGGACAGTCACCATCGAAGTCACTTTTCTGCATATAAATAATCCATACAGTGTCCTGGTTAAATAGTAGCTCTGCATATAGTGCAATGTACTGCCCAGATTGGTTTTGTTACAAAGTGCCCAGATAAATAATAAAAACATGGTGACCCGATAAAACATGCTTTCAAAAAGTAAATTTTTCCAAATAAACAATAGAAACTTGACCTTAATGTGAACTTAGAAAAAAAAAACTCTTTAAGGATTATTAATTTTTGCTTTCTTTTGGGGATTTATATATGTACAAACTTCAGAACCATCATTTTAGGATTAGAAAAGCTGAAGATGATCAAAGGGGTATAGTTTCATAACATTTAAAGGGAACCAACCACCCCAAATGACCCCCCGGACTGTTAATATGTGTCCCTACACCCAGCAAACACATTTGGGGCAATCGTTTTTGCTAAAAAAACTGTTTAGTAGAAGCTAAGATATATCTTTATAAAGTTTAATAACTTGAGACGGATGGGTGTTACCTAGCTTTGTCCTCCATGCCTGTCAGCCTGCTCTCCCCTCCTCCCTTCAGTGAAGCCGTTCTGTGTAAGACGAAAATGGCCTGCCTGTCTACTGCTGCCTGATAAATTATGCACGTCCATCTCTGCACCTAAGAGCCTGGCCGCGTCATGAAAGGGGGCGGGGCTAGATCACGTCATGAAAGGGGGCGGGGCTCCGGCATGCCGCGATTTAGCCCCGCCCCCTTTCATGACGCGGCCAGGCTCTTAGGTGCAGAGATGGACGTGCATAATTTATCAGGCAGCAGTAGACAGGCAGGCCATTTTCGGCTTACACAGAACGGCTTCACTGAAGGGAGGAGGGGAGAGGACGCTGACAGGCATGGAGGACAAAGCTAGGTAACACCCATTCGGCTTGATTTATTAAACTTCATAAAGCTATATCTTAGCTTCTACTAAACAGTTTTTTTTAGCAAAAACGATTGCCCCAAATGTGTGTGCTGGGTGTAGGGACACATATTAACAGTCCGGGGGGTCATTTGGGGTGGTTGGTTCCCTTTAAGGCTGAAGGTAGTCTTTAAGTCAATCGAATTCAACCTATAGCCTTACATGTTGATCCAGAGAAAGAAAAAAAAACCTGGTGCAGACACTAAGCTCCATATCAGGGGAAAAAAATCCTTCTCTACATACAGTATATTAATATAACAGGAGCAGTTACTATTTAAAGCAATGCCCAGACAGGTTTGTCATATGGTGCTGTAATAAGTATAATGGATAGCTCAGGAATCTTTTTGCGTGAGGCAAGACACAACTCGAAACAAAGTTTATCGGTAAAAAAAGTCTATATTGTAACACGCAGTGATCAAACAAAGTTCAGTGGGAAATTAAACTTCATGAACACAGTGAAAATATTAAATGAAGCCTTTTAGGAAAAAAACTCTTGAAAACCACCCACGATTAAGCAGATAGCAGAGCAGTCTTTTAAGCTGTACACCACTAAGAGATGCTGTAAAAGGAAACTCAATGGTAAAGTTCACTCAGAGAGGTAGCAAAGTCAATAGCTCAGTAACACCCAGGAGGCCTGGGAATGGTAGTCTCTGAAAAAACAAGTGCAGAATCATCAACAGTGCAGATTTAATAAATAGTCCCGTACACTTAACAGTCCTGTACACTGCTACTGCATCTTTAATAAATGCTACAGGGACCTTATTAATCAACAAGCTTACGTGACACGGGGCAGTTCTGGCAAGAGTCAAAGCACAGGAAACAGCAGAAGCAACTTGGAACACAAGACAAGCTGACAGCAGGTGTAGAAAGCAGAACCTCTGGTGAGCAGTCGCAGGAGAAACACACAGGGTTTGCAAGAGGAGGAGCAAGCTTGAGATGCAGCAAGGGCTGAAATTCTGGCACAATACTCTAGCGGAGGACTAATAGACAGACTGGGGTTTATAAATACTGGGAAACAAAAAATACATAGAGAGGAATGAAGTAGAGGATGCCATCTTGGAAAAGGGCAAGAATGCACAAAATGCCATCAGAAGATCCGGAGTTCTGACAAGTGCCCAGATAAATACTGAACACGGTGCCATGATAAAGAGAGTAACAATGATGTCCAGATAACAAGTGCATTGAATAAGGAGATATTTCCTGATTGCCAGTGACCTTATAAGAACATACGCGTTGAGCATGACCTTGAGGAAAACCCTTATGGGCCAAGGATGTCTCTATGTTTTAGCTATCACTGGGGGATTGAAATCCATCCGGACAACTGAGAGCAGCCTGCCTTTTTTTTAAGAATGGCCTTCTCTGACAAAACATGGGTCAGACTGCATAACCTGTTTTCCTCTATTCCTTTTGGTGGTTTACAGCTTCAAGAGACATAAATCGTTGACATCCACTGCACCAAGGTGCAAAAATTATGGCAATATTTTTTTTCGAGTCGTGACTTAATAAAACGGCTTTAAAGGGGTTGTCCGGGTTTATTTTTTATTTCATATTTATATCTAGGCTGCAAAATGTTGACAATCTGCAATATACATGTTGTCAACATTTTGCAGGGTTTCCTAGATATAAACACATTTACTGATGGCAGAGAGTGTCCAGGGGGTGTGATTGTGCAGGCTGGTCGTTTACACCTACTGTAGCACAATCACACCCCCTCCCCTATACCTAGTATGGCCAGCCACCCCCAGGCCATACATGCCCGCCCCCTCCCCACTGTACTCTATAGAATGCCACCACTCCCAGGGATCCTACTGGCCGCCCCAGCCCCTAAATCACCACCCACCCTCTGCAAAACAGCGGTCCCCAGTGCACTGATACAAGGTGCCGAAACCGCTGCTGTGAAAGCGATTCCGGCACACTGTGTCAGTGCAGCCGGGGACCCGCTGCATATGTGTGCTGCTCTCACCCTCCATGTGCTGCTCTCACCCAGCCGGTCCCGGTCCGCCCAGTCCCGGTCCGACATGGTCCCGGTCCGCCCAGTCTCGGTCCGCCCGGTCCCGGTGTTGTACAGCCGAGCTCCACACTGCAGCCGTATCTGTGGCGCTGTGTGTGTGGAGCGGTGCCCGTCCTGATCTCCCCAGACCTCCAGTACCATAGAGCTGGTGGAGCGGTATAGAGAGGACCGCTCCACAGCCTCTGCTCTATGGTACTGGAGGTCTGGGGAGATCAGGACGGGCACCGCTCCACACTCACAGCGCCACAGATACGGCTGCAGTGTGGAGCTCGGCTGTACAACACCGGGACCGGGCGGACCGAGACTGGGCGGACCGGGACCATGTCGGACCGGGACCGGCTGGGTGAGAGCAGCACATGGAGGGTGAGAGCAGCACACATATGCAGCGGGTCCCCGGCTGCACTGACACAGTGTGCCGGAATCGCTTTCACAGCAGCGGTTTCGGCACCTTGTATCAGTGCACTGGGGACCGCTGTTTTGCAGAGGGTGGGTGGTGATTTAGGGGCTGGGGCGGCCAGTAGGATCCCTGGGAGTGGTGGCATTCTATAGAGTACAGTGGGGAGGGGGCGGGCATGTATGGCCTGGGGGTGGCTGGCCATACTAGGTATAGGGGAGGGGGTGTGATTGTGCTACAGTAGGTGTAAACGACCAGCCTGCACAATCACACCCCCTGGACACTCTCTGCCATCAGTAAATGTGTTTATATCTAGGAAACCCTGCAAAATGTTGACAACATGTATATTGCAGATTGTCAACATTTTGCAGCCTAGATATAAATATGAAATAAAAAATAAACCCGGACAACCCCTTTAACTCTGCATTATCTTAAGTTGAAATGAAGTTTGACAAGGGCAGTGCTCGCGTCTATCTTCGTCCCAGCAGATTATTAGTCATAAGATACTGTAAGTTCTTCCCTTTGTTTCATGAACATTAGCCAGTCATATCTTATCTGCACGGCGCTATAAGCCTCTCTGGAGCGTTACCTAGCTCTACTCAGGTTGGCTCCGCTGATCCCGCTGTCACTTTTTTTCTGCCAAATGAAGAAATATATTGGCAAGTTTGAGAAGTCATGATGACATCTGTGAGGATAATCATTCTTCACACTGAGTTCCCAGCAGAAGAGGTCACTATTTTTTCGAAATGAAGGTCAGTCTTTTCTTTCTCCCTGATAGAATATGTATGTTTCCACTTGATGGTCACAGCTTGGAAGAAAGCAGACAACTCAATCTCGGAATTAATCATGAGTAGGAAAGTTGTGAAAGCTCATGGAGGTGTCCGGTATGGTTCCTTAGATGCTATATCTAAGTTACTGCTTTATTACACCTGCAGGAACAAGATTGTGGAAATTACTTTATTTTCAAGAACTTGGAGGTGGCATGGAAAATGGAAGCACATGTAGGTTATTTTTAAAAGAATAGCTGCAGTTCAACAGATAAGAGGTAGAGTAATACATAGTATATTCAGATCCTAGGTCCAGTGGGTTCCTAGAAATTGGAAGTTCTTGGTTATCACCATGGGAGTTTACCACACCTGTGCCAGATCTGTCCCTTTCTTCCCTCAACCTGCTCTGCTATACTATGTTGTGATCCTAGTTGGTTTGGCAGGTGGCTGATCCATTTGAATACCTGCCCGGGCCTACATAAGGGTCACTAAGACACATACCTATGTCTTGATATTAAGACTTTAGTGTTGCTAAGACTCTGGCTTGCTCTATACATCTTGACCTGTTCAGCTGTTGTCTGCAGTCTCTGGACACTTAACCTGCCAATGGATTCCTGCATTCCACCTGCCTGCCTGTGGTCTCCTGGAGATCTCTCAGCATTCTGGCTACCTGTCGTGTTCTGCATCTCTTGCTACCTAGTTTCTAGAATAACAAAGGACAGCGCCAGTGGAATCTAACTCATGTGTTTATTCCTACCTGCAGTTTCCTGTCCCTCAGCTGTCCGTGTCTTACTTATTTCACCTATTTGCTGCATTGACGCCCATGTGACCACTTGGATCTTGGGCTTTGAGGATCCACACACCTGGTGAGTCTAACATGGAGTTTGGACTTGACCCAACGTTGGTTACATTCTTCATATATTACTCTCTCTACTGATGGCAAATGTCTAGAAGGATAAGAATCTTTCTAATTCCTCTTCTCTTCCTACTAAGATAAACCAAGCTTGCATGGGTGGGGGGGGTCGTCGAAAAGTCAGCTGCCAACACAGTGAGTAAATGGACAACAGCTATCTAATGTGCTATTTAATCCTAGTGTAACAAAGGTACCAGGATGTAATACACAGAAATGGATAACACAGTGCTGACGTAACATCGTTTAACACCGCACAAAGAGGAAATTGAGATGTGGATAGAGAAATAAAGGGAGAAATATATAATAGGCAAATCAGCTTCAGACCTCAAATACATTGATAACAGTAGTGAGATTGCACATAAACAGCATTTACGGTAACTACTATACTGGATGGGCCTCAACATTCTCTTAGGTGAGAAGAAATTGCCCTGCTGTCCACTACCGGGAACCTTCTCTGTAATATAGTCCAAAGTCATTCAAAGGCCCGAGGCATTAACTCGACTGTCTGTCTTTTCCATAGCAGTGCTTTCCTTCTCTATGACCCAGTCCCGCAAAGTTAATAAAAGGGCCCATGGTATGGCGTATGGGTGTTTGGCACCCAAGAGCTTATCCACACCCTCTAAGGTACTGCATGGGCCAGCAGGAGGCAAAGGCCCAGGTCACCCAGAAACTGTAAACTTGACCAGCAATGTTTACGGCTTGACCGTGGAACTTTGTTGTGGGATCTTGACTGGCTGGGTCTGTGGCTTGACCATAGAGATCTGTTGGGGGATCTTGACCGGTAAAGTCTGCGGCTTGACGATGGAGCTCTGTCAGGGAATCTTGACTGCAAAAGATTGCAGCTTGACCACAGAGTTCTGTCAGGGAATCTTAACTGGTGAAGTCTGCGGCTTTAACACAGACGTCTGTTAGGGGACCGTGTATGGTGGATTATGTGTTGTTGGATCTGCAGTGGTGGCACATTGGAGAAGAGCAATAGTTTCTGGCAAACAGTATGTCCAGTCGGTTCACAGGACTTAGTCTCTTTTTCTCATTGTGAGGGCGGGAGTGCTAGCCCTGTGCGTAAGTCTGCTACTTCCGACTTCTTGGTGTCAACTCTCCTCTTCCGTTGGCGACTCCTCCTTTTATAACTTTTGACTGCACCACCGCTCACCCTTTACCTTGTTCCCCGCTTAGACTCTTTCTCCACAGAAACTACAGGCTTGTCTTTTGGTTCTGGGTGCCACTTTGCACAAAACAGAAGCAATGTGCCTTCATTATTCTTACAAGGCTCACCAGAGGGTACCGACTGTCTATCTACACTAGTATATACTGTAGGGTATGTATGCTCGCCTATTAATCACTTGGGTTGATGTCTATGTGCTTGTGACAGGATGAAGTCTCTCGATTTGTCAGGCTCGTGTGTAGACATGCTAATTTTTGGGATTTATGGACATTGGGATTTATACACAGAATCATTGGACCCGTGGAAGCCTAACCAGGCAAAACGTGCGCCCGTCGTCCTCCCCGCACCTCCCTCCCCACCACATACTGTTTGTAACCCGCACCTCCTAACGGAGCACTTGGATTAAAAGAACCTTCATCTAATGGTGAGTGCCGTCTGTTTCTTCTAAATTTTTGGACAATTTTGTGACTAGACCTTGTGCAGACCTGTGCAACACCATATTGCTGGCAGCACATACAAGCCTAGGACAAACACCAAAAGCCCTCTAGTGCCCAGATTCCTTCCTTACAGATTGATAGATAGGCAGTGCCATCTTCTCACACAGACCAAAAGGAGTTTTGTGGCCCTCTTGGTTCCAAGACCCAGATGCTACTGCAACACCATCACCCACCATACTTACTCCCTGTAGACAGTTCTCTTTTGACCCACCTATACAGAACCCTCGAGCTTCAATCGCAAAAGAAATTACCAATGGCCCCTAAATCCTTAATACATTTCCAAAATGGTACCATAAACCAGCTCCGATCTGCCAAAGCTGCCGCTCACAAGTTTTATAAAAGAGAACATCCCTCAGTTCCAGGCGACTGCTTAGGCTGGCTTCACACTTGCAGATGGATCTGCAGCGTTTTGCAGATGCATCTGCAAGTGTGAGCATGCTGACCGCGGCCCCTATGTTTATAATAGGGCGCACGCGGTGTGAAAGCTCTCATTCACTCCTATATGTGTACTGTCAGCAGGCGGATGCCTGCTGACAGATCACACACTCCGTCCGCACTGTGGACGCGAGATGTAGCGTCCATGCTGCGGGCGGGAGAGTGTGATCTGTAAGCAGGCATACGCCTGCTGACAGTACACATATAGGAGTGAATGAGAGCTTTCACACCGCGTGCGCCCTATTATAAACATAGGGGCCGCGGTCAGCATGCTCACACTTGCAGATGCATCTGCAAAACGCTGCAGATCCATCTGCAAGTGTGAAGGCAGCCTAAGTCAGTTGTTTAGAGTGCAGGAGAAGTGATGTACATAGTTTTCCCTGCTGAATTCATCCCAATCAATAGCCGGAGAAGAGAAAGCTTCATCTTAAAAAAATAAACAAGCACCTTACTCCTTATTATAGATTTTGTTGCCAGCGATCAATATGACATTGTCAAGAGTTACAGCATCTTTCTGCTGCATCTATATAAGCGTGCGATACACAGGGTAAGAGACAATTATGGCTCAGTAAGTGTTCAAACCTGAGCCTTATAATAGCCCCATAATGTAAATATAATTTTTATGACCTACTGTGTTATCAATGGCCACACACCACTGGCACAAAGGGCATTTACTATTAATAATCAAGTTGTAATTGTCAAAATTATAACCAATATGAATTGTTAATATCTGAGCCCAGAAGCCAACTATGCGAATGAATCAGAGAGAATGTATCTTGACTTAAGTGACATAAAGGCAGTACTATCTTAACTTGATTTTGGGAGAGACAAGGAGGTGATACTATCCTTACCTTTGTAATTTATTCAGAGAGATAAGATTCCAGTACTATCTTTACCCATGTAACTTATTCAAAGAGACAAGGAGGCAGTGCAACCTTTAGCTATTTATTCTATTCAAAGAAACGAGGAGGCAGTATTATCTTTACCTATGTAATTTATTCAGAGAGACAAGGAGGCAGTACTACCTTTACCTATGTACGTTATTAAAAAAAAAAAACAAGGTGGCAGTATAATTGTCACCTTTGCAATTTCTTTAGAGAGATGCAGTACTATCTTTACCTATGTACTTTATTGAGAGAGGCAAGGAGGAAGTACTATCATTACTAATGATAGTTATTCAGAGAAACAAGGAGGCAGTACTAGTTTTACCAATTAAATGTATTTAGTGAAACAAAGAGGCAATATTATCTTCACCCATGTAATTTATTTAAATAGACAAGGAGGCAGTACTACCTTTATCTTTGTAATTTATTCAAAGAGACAAGAGGGCAGTACTATCTTTACAAATGTAATTTATTCAGAGAGACAAGGAGTCAGTTCTATCTTTACCAATTAAATTTATTTAGTGAAACAATAAGGCAGTATTATTTTAATCTACATAATTCAAATAGACAAGGAGGCAGTAATATCTTTTCCTTTGTAATTTATTCAAAGAGACAAGGGTGCAGTACTATCTTTACTTATGTAATTTATTTAAGTAGACAAGGAGGCAGTAATATCTTTACCTACCAACAGGCCGGACCGCATATCAAATATACGGGTTGGAGGTCACTTGGGTAATAGTGATCATAACTTAATAAGCTTTCAAGTATCCTTTACTAAGACGTGTAGTAGAGGGGCTACAAGGACACTAAACTTCAGGAAGGCAAATTTCCAGCGGTTGAGAGATGATCTTAGTGCAATAAACTGGGACGATGTCCTGAGACATAAAAGTACACAACACAAATGGGAGATGTTTATTAGCATCCTGAATAGGACCTGTGCACAATATATACCCTATGGGAATAAGCATGCTAGAAATAGGAGGAAACCACTATGGCTAAATAAAGCGGTAAGAAGTGCAATATGTGACAAAAAGAAAGCATTTAGGGAATTAAAGCAAGTAGGTAGTGATGAGGCATTACATAAATACAGAAAATTAAATAACATTTGTAAAAAGCAAATCAAGGCAGCAAAGATTGAGACAGAGAGACTCATTGCCAGAGAAAGTAAAAAGAATCCCAAAATATTTTTTAACTACATAAATAGTAAGAAACTAAAAAATGATGGTGTTGGCCCCTTTAAAAATAGTCTGGGTGAAATGGTGGATGAGGATGAGGAAAAAGCCAATATGCTAAATGACTTTTTTTCAACAGTATTTACACAAGAAAATCCCATGACAGACAATATGATCAGTGATAACAAAAATTCTCAATTAAATGTCACCTGCTTAACCCAAGAGGAAGTACGGCATCGTCTAAAAATCACTAAAATTGACAAATCCCCGGGCCCGGATGGGATACACCCCAGAGTGCTGCAGGAATTAAGTACTGTCATAGATAGACCATTATTTTTAATATTTAAAGATTCCATAATAACAGGGTCTGTACCACAGGACTGGGGTATAGCAAATGTGGTGCCAATATTCAAAAAGGGGACAAAAACTGAACTTGGAAATTATAGGCCAGTAAGCTTAACCTCTACTGTGGGTAAAATCCTAGAGGGTTTTCTAAGAGATGCTATACTGGAGTATCTGAAGAAAAATAACCTCATGACTCATTATCAACATGGTTTTACGAGGGACCGTTCCTGTCAAACTAATCTAATAAGCTTCTATGAAGAAGTAAGTTCTGGACTGGACCAAGGAAATGCAGTGGATGTGGTGTATATGGACTTTTCAAAAGCTTTTGATACGGTGCCACACAAAAGATTGATACATAAAATGAGGGCAATGGGGAAAGGGGAAAATATGTGTAAGTGGGTTAAGAACTGGCTTAGTGATAGGAAACAAAGGGTGGTTATTAATGGAACACACTCAGAATGGGTCACAGTTAACAGTGGGGTACCACAGGGGTCAGTGTTGGGCCCGCTTCTATTTAGCATATATATTAATGACCTTGTAAGGGGCATACAGAGTAGAATCTCAATATTTGCGGATGACACTAAACTCTGCAGGGTAATCAATACAGAGGAGGACAATTTTATATTACAGGAGGATTTATGTAAACTAGAAGCTTGGGCTGCTAAATGGCAAATGCGCTTTAATGGGGATAAATGTAAAGTCATGCACTTGGGCAGAGGAAACAAAAGGTATAATTATGTGCTTAATTGTAAAACAATGGGCAAAACTGTCACTGAAACAGACCTGGGTGTATGGGTAGATGACAAACTCACATTTAGTGGCCTGTGTCAGGCAGCTGCTGCAAAGGCAAATAAAATAATGGGATGCATTAAAAGAGGCGTAGATGCTCATGAGGAGAACATAATTTTACCTCTATACAAGTCACTAGTGCGACCACACTTCGAATACTGTGTACAATTCTGGTCTCCGGTGTATAAGAAAGACATAGCTGAACTAGAGCGGGTCCAGAGAAGAGCGACAAAAGTCATTAGAGGACTAAGGGGTCTGCAATACCAAGACAGGTTATTAAACTTGGGGTTATTTAGCTTGGAAAAACGAAGGCTTAGGGGTGATCTTATAATAATGTATAAATATATGAGGGGACAGTACAGAGACCTTTCTAATGATCTCTTTACTCTTAGGCCTGAGACTGGGACAAGGGGGCATCCTCTACGTCTGGAGGAAAGAAGGTTTAATCATAATCACAGTCGCAGATTCTTTACTGTAAGAGCAGTGAGACTATGGAACTCTCTGCCACATGATGTTGTAATGAGTGAGTCACTACTAACATTTAAGAAGGGCCTGGATGCCTTTCTTGAAAACTATAATATTACCAGTTATACATACTAGATTCTTTGATAGGGCGTTGATCCAGGGAATTAGTCTGATTGCCGTATCTGGAGTCAGGGAGGAATTTTTTCCCCCAATGTGGAGCTTAGTGTTGCCACATGGGTTTTTTTTGCCTTCCTCTGGATCAACATGTTAGGCTATGGGTTGAACTAGATGGACTTAAAGTCTTCCTTCGACCTTAAAAACTATGTTACTATGTTACTATGTATGTAATTTATTGAGAGATACATGGAAGCAGTATTACCTTTACCTATGTACTTTATTCAGAGAGGCAAGGAGGAAGTACTATCTTTACCAGTGCAATTTATTCAAAGAGACCAGAAGGCAGTACTATCTTTACATATGTAATTTACTCAGAGAGACAAGGATGCAGTACTATCTTTTCTAATGATAGTTATTCAGAAAACAAGGAATCAGTACTACCTTTACCTATGTATTTTATTCAGAGAGGCAAGGAGGAAGTACTACCTTTACCAGTGTAATTTATTCAAAGAGACAAGGAGGCAGTACTATCTTTACTAATGATAGATATTCAGAGAAACAAGGGTGCAGTACTATCGTTACCAATGTACTTTATTCAGAGAGGCAAGGAGAAAGTACTATCTTTACCTATGTAATTTATTTAAAGAGACCAGAAGGTAGTACTATCTTTACCTATGTAATTTACTCAGAGAGACAAGGAGGAAGTACTATCTTTACTAATGATAGATATTCAGAGAAACAAGGAGGCAGTACTAGTTTTCCAATTAAATATAATTAGTGAAACAAAGAGGCAGTAGTATGATCACCCATGTAATTTATTCAGAGAGGCAAGGAGGAAGTACTATCTTTATCTTTGTAAGTTTATTCAAAGAGACAAGAGGCCAGTACTATCTTTACCTACATAATTTACTGTATTCAGACAGACAAGGAGTCAGTACTATCTTTACCAATTACATTTATTTAGTGAAACAAGGAGGCAGTATCATCTTAATCCTATATAATTTAAAGAGACAAGGAGGCAGTTATATCTTTACCTTTGTAATTTATTCAAAGAGACAAGGGTGCAGTACTTTATTTATGTAAGTTACTAAAATAGACAAGGAGGCCGTAATATGTTTACCTATGTAATTTATTGAGCATCATTTACAAGAAAAATAGTATCATATATACCATCAACAATTCTGGGGAGAAACAAGGAACCAGTAGTATTGGTGACTGCATTATTAAAAGGAGAAACAAGGAGCCAGTACTATCTTTGTCTACAGTTTTTATAGAGTAAGACAGAAATATAGTAATATCATCTATAAAGAAACAAAGAATAGACGAGGTAGTACTCTCTATGTCTACATTATTTTTGAAGAGATATCAGGATTCAATGTGGTCTACAGCTGTCACCACCTCACGGCCCGGTGCACTTGCCCTGCAGCCTGCCTCCTCTCCTCTGCTCTCCCTTACCTCCTCACGTCCTGTCCAGGGGCAGGGGGCCCGTGCTCCGGTCATCCACCGACGCTCCCTGAGGTCCAGGTCCCATCCCTGCAGACATACTGCCCGGGTCCACGCTCCCAGGCCTGCTGCACTTCCTCCTTCATCTCCTTTCCCAGGGCACACATAGGAGGTGGGCCCGCATGCTTACAGGCATTTATGAGACAGCTCACCCTTACTCACGCCCCTTCCTCCCGGCCTATCACCAACAGGCTTTGGGGATGAAAAGGTCTCAGACACTCCAGGACTTTGCCAGGGCAACTTCTATCTTACTGAAGTTGTAGCCCCAGGTCTCTCTCAGTTAGGGCTCTGCAGTCTGGTTCGCTGTACTTAACCTGTGTTCCTTTTGTCCTAGGTTGGGTCTGGCAGTTCTTCTGTACTTCGTGCCCTGGCAACTGTGCTGTTACCTGCTGTCACCGGTCGACTTCTACCCGCTGAGTTTCCCCGATTAAGCCTGTTCCCTGTCTTACCCCTAGGGTCGGTTCAACACGGGTGTCCGCCTCATCGGTCCCTTCACAGCTGTTCAAGGGGAAATCCCTGTTAGGGGGTCAATCCATCCTTGGGCGCCTGGGAGGTACCCCGTTGTTGTGGTTCCGTGGCCTTCCTTAGGGGCGCCTTTCATATATATTGCTGTACCTTGCAATAAAGCTTTTTGAATCTGATTTCCTGGTCTGGCTCTCCCTATCTGGTATCAGCAGCCGCCATATTTGCGGTCCAGTGGTTCCCCCGATAGATCCGTCCGTAGGGCGTGACAACAGCATTTACAGGGAGACACACTCACAATACCAGGGAGAGACGAGGAGAGAGTACTATCTTTGTCAGCATGATTTTTATGAGAAAAAATTGTATATCTCAACAGAATTTACACAAAGAAATGGAAGCAGTAATATTTGTGTATGCATAATTAAAGGGAATATCCAGGAGATAAATTTTTAAAAGTGCCTAAGCAGTAAGAGCCTGGCAGCTGGCACCTACCTGCCTATTGTGCCCGGCACCGTTCACCGCTGACACGGAGATAGTCCAACACCGCCACTGCCGACGATAAAATGGCTTCGTCAACAGAGCGGCGACTTCTTTTCTGCTGTGTTTTGCAGACGGGCAGAAAAGCTGACATCATGCTGATTGATAACCGGCGCCCTGATACCTAACTGGGGGAACTGACTGTCAATAAGCAGGATGTCAGCTGTGACGCCCGTCAACAGAGCAGAGAAGCCACCTGCAGAATCGCTGTCAGGAGTGGTCTAGACTGCTCTGTGTCGGCAGTGAACAACACCTGGCAAAATGGCCTGTTAGTGAATTGTCACATATTTATTTATTTTTTTCAATTCCCGGATATACCCTTTAAAGGGAGAAACAAGGAGACAGTAGTATCTGTGTCAGCACATATTTACAAGGCGAGACTCAAAGGCTGTAATATTTGTTTATACTATTTAGAAAAAAGACAGGGAGGTAGCACTATCTGCTCCAAAATAATTTACAAGGAGAGACATAGGACTGCTCATGGTTTTAATTTTTTTTACTATGTTTTTTTGATAAACTATGACTAAGGGTGTTTAAAACACCAAATTAGGCTTTTTCGGCATGTGGAATTCAGTTTTTTATGGCTAAATAAAGTTTGGATACATAAAAACTACTATTTACATAAAGCTCATTTACAGGGGGAAACCAGGATGATGTCCTACAATATCTGTGCTAGCACAATTTAAATGGAGAAGCAATGGGGCAGTAATAAAGAAAGGCAACTCTATCTAGCTGTAGGGAGGCAGAGCCATCTGTGCTTATGGAGTTTAAAGGGAGAGACAGGGTGGCAGTACTAACTGTGCCATTAGATATTTTACAAGAAATGACTAGGAGGCAATGATTTGTGTCTACCACATTTATAGGAAGTGTGAGGTAGCGCACGCCTAGGTCACCTGGAGAACTCGCTTGTAAGCGGAATGGACACAAACAGCTGTATCTTTAATGTGACATAAAGTCCAACGGTTTATTAACAAGCCTCATAAACCGCGTATGGTATATATGTGTCGCCCTGCTCACACAGGTAGCCACAGACTTCTCTAATGCACAGCTGGGTTTCCACAGCAGGCATCTACTACATGCAACATCTTCCACCCTGGCACGGTAGGGGGAGCCCAACTTGCTGCCCTTAGGGAAGATCCCCTATAAATACTGCTGCTGGGGGAGAAGTTATTTAGAGTGTGAAGATGCTAGGAGAGCTGCGAAGACGTCCTGGTGGTCGGTGCTGCGGTTAGGCCCGAACCAGTGACCAGAGTGGCCCTTCTGCTGTCCAGCCAGCCTAAGTGGCGTCAGAAGGCAAGGCGCAGTGAGCTGAAAGGGAAGACGTACCGGACATCGGGGATACTCCAGGACCACAGAAAACCCTGTCACACCGTGGAGACTTCAGTCACCCGGTCCCCCTGTGGGTAAAAGAGAGGGAGGCAGACACAGCAGTGTACCACCGCAGTGATCAGAGAGGGTAACCCGGAGACCGCACAGAAGGAGAGACAGACATCAGAGTCAGGAAGAGAGAGGAGGCAAGTCTGGCTGCATGCAGGCTTGTTTCGATAACTACACAGGAACAGAGGAGGCCTTATACCCACTTGCTGTGGGGACCCACTGTGCAACCTGGTCACCTGTCAGTGCCCTGGACATCTTTACCTGCGTACCATCAGTAAAAGGTGAAAGAGACTTTGCAGTGTGCGTGTGTCATTTCTCTCCATTCCGGTTCCCCTCATAGACTGCTCCAACACTCCCCATACCATCTACAGCTCCACTACAAGCTGCCCCTTCACACTACACTGCCCCGGAGGTTCAGTCCTACCTGTGGAGGACAGAGCCAACTTGCCGCACTACCATCTACCTCCGGGGACTGTGGTGAAACATCACCAGAAACTACAGGTGTCGTCACGACAAACTGTATATAGCATCCCTGTTAATATTCCCCTTTACAAAGAAGTCACCCAGGACACGGGATCAGGCGGGCCACCACTCCCCCGTGACACAGTTAACCCCTTGGAGCCTGATACCCGAGTACCCCAAAGCCTGGGGCTCGATATATAGTGCATACAAGGACAGGACAGGCATATCATGTCAGACTGTTTCAACGGTTGGGATGACACACACATGTCCCGGTTCGTCCGTTATAGTGATCACTGACCTTAGTCAATCCATAATAGTGATCATTAACCTTTAGTCTTTGTTGGGGGGAGGATGCCTCCTCTGCAGGATCAGACTCCTGTCTGGTCCGGGTTCAGACCAGATTTAAGCTCCCTTAGTCCGGGGTGATCTAGGCTCCCCAAGGCCCCCTCACCTCTTGTGAACTCTGGGAAAATACTCCTTCTGGTCGCAAGGCTTCTCTACATCCGGTGGTGCAGGACCTTTCCTGACCTCACAGCCCATGTGACCAGGAGGGAGTCTGTTTATGACTGATGTGTCATGCCCATAGGAAGATCGAGGTTTTACAGACACTCCCCTGGCTTTCAAACCTGCAAACTAACACATCTAATGCCTTATCAGAGGCGTGGAACCACAAGTCCCAGCACCGAAACCTGTGTGGCAGTCATCTGCTGCACCACATATTCTCCCCATCATGGTTAAGGTCATAGGATTGAACAAACAAAACCCCAGGGCAGTACAACCCACAGTCACACCGGGGCCCATCACTTGACGGGTGTGCCGCGCAGCTCCCGAAACAGGAGACAGCCACCGTAGCCCCCTCCTCAGGGACCTACCACCCGTCAGTGTCACTGACCATGTCTTGGTGCAGACCTCGCCATCAGACAGCGACATGTCACTTCTTTGAGCCAACTTTATGTCAGACCTATCCTGCCCCAGTGGTCATTACCATAGGTAGAGTGATGGGCGGCTGTACCTAGGGTCAGTTATGACTACATCCTGCTACGTACCCTAACAGGTCGTCTGAGTGGTCCTCTCAGACTTTAGTTACTGGAGGATTCACTTCCCTCCATTGGCGACTTCCATTATCGTCTGTAACCACTGGAGAGCCATTACACCACTTATGTCTTCTGGCTCTAACTTCTGCTGTGGCCAACCCGCTTTTCGGAGGACCCCTTCGTTGTCGGGTCCCACTCTTCCCAGACAGCTGTTGCTTTCTGCTACTCATATGTCACTGTCTCTCAGCTCTCCGTCTTGCGAAATTCAGCCGCTCCACTTCTCGTAGGTGGGTCACACGGTACTACATCAACATCCATGTGTATCCGAGAGTGTCTTCCGAACCTATAGCAGAGAACGGCACCATACCATCTGCATCAGGTATCCAGTCCCGGTGATCAATTGGACTGCTTACTGTCATCACCCCAGACTTTGTTACCATGTTTTGCATGGCTTGACCTTGTCTCCCAACGAGCTTTTTTACTAGAGTGTTCGGCACCCTGATAATGTCTTCCTGCAGACTTTGGGCTTTCCTCGCAAGCTGCATCTGTCTAACTGCTTCTTCAGTTTTCAACTGCACAGCCCGCTTTTTGCGAACACATAACTAGTGCATGTCACTTAGGATAGCCACCCTCTTCACCGTGACTTCCATTGTGGGCAGAACCACTAGCTGTTTAGCTTCTGGGGTCAAGTTCACCATACAGGCTTCCACGGCCTTCTTGAAGTCTTCATGCACTGCCTCTCTAATGCATGCCTCTCTTAAGTCTTCTGATACCACCACGAGGCACTTGTAGAAAGACATGTCTGTCTTTCTGCTGGTCCCCACATGATCACGCGGCTCAGGTGTCTGGGCCAACTGACTTTCAGCTTTTTCAGCGTGTTTGCCTGGGCGGGACACTGGTCCCTCTTCCTTCTCCAAGGGGGCCTTGGTCCTCGACTAGCATGTTGCCAGGCGACCTTTGAGCTGTGACTTCTTCCTCTAGCTCAGCTACTCACCACTTAGCAGCTCATCTCCGAAGCCTTTCCTGCTTCAACTGCTCCCCTTCTAGCAGCATTCTCGGAGACCTCTCCGTCTCCAAAGCACCCACTCGATTCTCGACAGCCTGTCTCCACAGCTTCACTTGCTTTAAGTGTGCTTGGAGCATCTTCGTGAGCTCCCTTATCTTGGTTCTGACATTCACCGAACCAGCAGGGCTCACACTACCCGAGGTGGTACTCACTTCACACCTCACTTTTCTAGTGGACTTCTTCCACTTCTACATTCACAACCTCTTCTTGGGGTCCGGCAGCACCACTGGCAGCCTCAGCAACATCACCTTGTGCCCGTCCTGGGGTCTCCAGTGCTTCACCTGTGACCTCCGCCACGTTTACGCAGCTCTTAGACATCGGCCGCCTCATCTTCAACCCTCACCAGGGTCTCAATGGTATCAGCTCCAGGAGCCTTCAGACCTCCCCTCACTTCCTTCTCAGGGTTTTGGGAAACGTCTACCTTCTCGACCACGGCACTGCACATTTCTGTGAGGGGTCTGCTGACAGTTCAACGGCTACCTGTTCAGACCCAGGAGACCACACCCCTACCTTCTTCTGGGCTGGTTCTTTCTCCTTGTCCTCTTGGTTGTCTATCAGTACATCGGGGATTCCTATGGGCAATGTCACCCCATCTTCCTTTATGATCTCTGAATTGGAAGAGGATGTACACACGTAACGGAAGCACGAGATGTAACCTTGACTCCCTTCACACTTTCCGACGGAGCAACTTGCACAGTACCTCAGTTTCTCTTCCTTTCCTGGTGATGGTAGGATTTTGTGCCCTTGCTTGGCCCTTCCTTATTGTATTCATTATCTGTCATCACAGAGTTACAGTTGCCTTGGGAGTCATAGACCAACAAGTCGCTAGCTAACTCGGTATTAGCTCTCTCTTCTGGAGCTACTCCAACTGTAACAGTCACCAGGTCGGGTTTTTCTTTTTCTGTCACATCTCTAAATCAGGTAGTCCCACAGTTTTCTTTGGTCACCCCCAACTCTGGACTGTCACACTTATGAGGTACCAACCCATTATCACTCATGCTGATATCATAGGCAACCCCTCTAGCCTCTTGCTGTGACAGTGCCTCCTTAGGACTGTTCTGGCTCTTACCTGAGCAGCCAGACACAAGCCCTTGTTCCCACAAGTCCACAAACAATTCCGAGTTCCGGCCTGTCACGATTACCTTAGTCAGGACCTGCAGCTCTCTGGCGCCCCCTTAGCCTTCTGGCCAAATCCGGTACTGCCAGAGGATAAGAAAGGAGCCCAGCTGCTCTAATTTATGTTGTCTATTGCGGCACGTGATGTGACAGGATGTATATATACCACCAGTTCCTGCCAGGAACGTATATATACCTCTATCCAGTCACCCTCAGGCCCACAATATCACATAAATACAAAAAAACGGTATCTGCCACCACCGATCTCTAATGGTACCTTTACACGCCGCCACGGCAGGCTGGATACATCCCGCTACAGGCTACAAATGTAGCTTGTAGCGTCAATGTAGCCCGTCGTAGCGGCGTCTGAAGACGCGACGCTACAGCCGGCGACAGATACATCTGTTTATGGGCTCTGCTCGAAAACAGATGGCTATATCGCCGATGGTAGCGAGCTGTATCGGCGTGTAAAGAGGCAACGGAAGGGAACTCGGGACAGCCTGCGATGTAGCTGCAATGTAGCAAAGGCGTGACCCTGGCTCCATGTTACCGCGCCCCATGTGCGATCATTGGTGGAAGCTGCTGCATGACGATTGGTAGTCGCTGCATAGGGAGGCATATTTAAGGAGCTGACGAGTCACACTACACAGTCGCTCGAGCGTGCTGTATTACTCAGCCTCCTGCGATGCCTGCCCAATCAGGATGTTATTGCTTCGTCCTATCAGCGTACGGACGGCTTGTACTCCACAATTGTGGCACGCCTATGTGCTGTCCCTGCTGCACCAGGTTTGCCCATAGTAGCTGGTTATAGCGGTGTGTAAATGAGCTACAGCTGGCTACTTGAGACACCCGGCGATGTAGCTAGCTATAGATGTAGCGTGGCGTAGCGCACCTTGTGGCGGCGTGTAAAGAGGGTGCGTTGACCGTTTGTAACCGTTTGAGCGTGCTCGTGCACGTGAAGTAGCGGGATGTATCCAGCCTGCCGTGGCGGCGTGTAAAGGTACCATTACAGGAGGATCGGTAACCTGTAGGATAGCGTAAAAAGAGCAGGGAGGTCGTGAGAGCTCGTTCATAGGACAAGGAGATCGAGACTAGTAAATTATGGTATTTTACTCCACAAAAGATGGGCAGTGATTATATAAAAGATTTACAGAATATTACATAAGAGACAATTTACATGTATGAATAAACAGTTATAAAAATAAAAGGAATGAAGTAAGAAAAGTTCAGACCTAGTCACGCATGGGTACCGTAATTGTAGTTGTGTGGGGGGCCTCTCCCCAGAAAGGTAGGATTCCTCCAGACAGCTGGTATGTTGTTAGCTATCTCGGCCCAGGTTGGAATGACCCAAAAATGCCTTCTTTGCTTTTATTAAACCAGGGGGAATCTGTGACCCCCCCTCGCAGAGTGAGCCCTCCTTTGTGGGCGTGTCTGCTGAGACCTCCTCTCTCACCAGGCTTAATAAATCTCCATCCTTCATATCTGGGGATGGGGTGGGCTCACAATTATGATCTATAACTCATTTTTCATGTCAGGTAATTCTGAGAAGTTTGATATCAAATATGACCTGCTTGTGATATTTAGAATGGCAGCAACCTATTCCCAGGTTCCTGAACAATGTATAACTGTACAAAACACATCATTAAATGCGCCAAACGGTAAATAACCTGAAAATGTGAATTCTGTGTTTGTGGCATGAAAAGATCTCTTTAAATTCGATATTGAAAACACTGTAAGTTTAGACAAAGGATTTTCTTTAGCAGAGACAGAACTGGTTCAGACCTGTGTACATCTCTACTCCCCTGAAAGGTATTTATGATCCGTCGTAAAGGCTTAAGCTGGGGGGAGGCTGGAAATGGATCTATGTAACTTGCTACAAACCAAAAAAGGGAGGAGGGATGGGGGAGCTAGATCTGTCTCTACAGAAAAAATCATGAGCAATATCATCCATTCATGACACAGCCTATTATGATTGGACACGCTAAGTCTGGGACTACACCCACATCATGGCTACCAATGTCCCTGGTCGTCTTAATGACCACTCTGGACCCCTAATAGTCTGCAGTATACCCATGAATGCAGGTGACTTCCAGCGTTTTTCTGGGCATCAGGTAGACCTCAGGCGCGGCCCTCACTAGGGTCACCAGGCTCCCAGAATCTACAAGTACAGTTACGGATTCTGCATTAACTTCAACGGAACACCGGCATCTCTCCGGGTGGGTAGTCCATATGGCAGACTGGACACTTATTGGTTCACGGGAACAGTCTGTCTGCGCCACTCCTTTGCCTTTGGGATCCTCCCCCCTTTGGGCAACTACTAATTCCTGGGACTCCACCCCCTTTTGGGCCAGGATTCCCTTTTCGGATATCGGCCCTTTTTGGGACTACCCAATCTATAAGGGATACACTCTGGGGATACCCCACGACAGTCTCACAACCCCATCCACAGCGCCTCCCACTATCTCCAGGGAAATGCTACCGCACACCACGACAGCTCCAAGCCACTGAAAACTGGATTTGAGTGCGACGTTTTCAGGGCCCCGCCAAGCCACCAGCAAACCAGGTTGAAGAGCTCTGACTTGGAATAGTGATCACTGACCTTAGTGTTTGTTGGGGAGGATGCCTCCTCTGCAGGATCACAGACTCCTGTCTGATGCGGGCTCACACCAGGTTTAAGCTCCCTAAGTCCTCTGGCTTTCAAACCTGCAGCCTAAAGGCTGGTTTACAATCACGGATAATTGTGCAGAGATTGTTCGCAGATCTCTGTTTGCAGTGAAATCATGGACACATTGTTACATTTGTACACGGCAACAAAATGGAACAATGTGTCCATGATTTCACTGCAACCAGAGATCTGCGAGCAATCTCTGCACAATTATCTGTGTGTGTAAACCAGCCTTCACAAGGTTATTCGGACGAAGTACCTTTATGTCCGCGCTGCTGTCAGACCGGTATACCAATGACACTGGACGTCTAGGTATTGGAGATATAGATTTATATCCTTATTTCCAACGCGTTTCGGAGCCACGTGCCGAGCTCCTTCATCAGGGAACATCCTGAGGAAGGAGCTCGGCACATGGCTCCGAAACGCGTTGGAAATAAGGAAATAAATCTATATCTCCAATACCTAGACGTCCAGTGTCATTGGTATACCGGTCTGACAGCAGCGCGGACATAAAGGTACTTCGTCCGAATAACCTTGTGATTTGAGCACCGCATTCTGTGGAAGTACGGTCCCAGCAGCAGCTGTTTTTTTCTGAGCGATTACACTGGTTGTGTGCTACACAACCACATCAGGTGAGCAATACCAATATTAACATCATACATCTGTCTATAAAAGATAAGACCCTATTTGAGCATTCTCAACCCTTTAGATATAAACCAGCCTTAACACATTTAATGCCTTACCAGAGGCGTGGGACCACAAGTCCCAGCACCGACACCAGTGTGGCAGTCAACTGCACCACAGAAGAAACAAAAGATCAGTACAACACTTACAGAAAGGAGCAGGAAGGCAGTAATATTTATGACAATTACAGAGAGAGACAAGAAGGTAAAACTATCTGTGCCTATGTCATCTACTGGCACACGGCGTTAGACTCAAAACTTTCAGAGTGTCATGGTGGTATCTGGCGCTGTTCACACTACAGACTCTTCACTCCACACTGAGGTTTCTCTGATACTTCTCAGTTGCACAGTCAGGCTCAGGCATTGTCCTGCTGTGTTCCCATTAGCTAGCAGGAGTTAAAGGGAACCTGTCACCCAAAATCACCTTTAGAACCTCTTAATACTGTCCCTGCAGCCTTTCAGTTCTATCTAAGCCATCCCTATCTGACCTATGTTATTAATATACAGTTGTGGACAAAAGTATTGGCACTGTTAGAAAAATCATGTGATGCTTCTCTAATTTGTGTAATTAACAGCACCTGTAACTTACCTGTGGCACCTAACAGGTGTTGGCAATAGCTAAATCACACTTGCAGACAGTTGACATGGATTAAAGTTGACTCAACCTCTAATGGTACCTTTACACGCCGCTACCGAAGGTTAGAAACCACCGGGTGTCGGAGACAATTTTACCTTTTACCCTCAAAACACCGCGAAGGTAGCGGCGTGTAATTCAGGTAGCACCGTCCTGTCTCTTTGGAAACCTGTCTTTCCGCCTTGCTCAAAAACAAGTAGGTATAAACCCTATGGTAACGGCGTGTAATCGGGGCACAGGTACGGTATTTGAGTTACCTGGGGCGTGCTTGAGCGTCATGTATACCACGCCCCATCAGCTATCATTGGTGGGGAGTACTGTGTACCCATTGGCTGTCCCTGCACAGGGCGGCATACTTAACAAGATGACCAGTTGCTACACATTTGCTATAGCGTCATGTATTAGCAGCCTCCCTGCGTGGCTGGCCAATCATGATGTTATTGCTTTGTCCAATCACCGTACGAGCGTCTCGTAATCCACAACTCTGGCACGCCTATGTGTTGTCCCTGCTGCCCCAGGTCCTCCCATATTCCCTTGTGGTAGCGATGTGTAAATGAGGGAAGGTGCCCTACAGAAGGTAACCTGCAGCACCCGTCGGTACTTCCAGGGATCAAAAAAAACCTACTGTGCAGCACCTTGTAGCGGCGTGTAATTGCGGTATCAGGTACCGTTAGGAACCGTGGAAAAGCGCCAGTGCACGTGCGACACCCGGTGGTTTCTAACCTTCGGTAGTGGTGTGTAAAGGTACCATAAAGGTGATTTTGGGCGACAGGTTTCCTTTAAACCCTGTATGTCTCCTGATTACCTCTAGGGTCACATGTTCTGGGATACTTATCAGTCACTCCCTGCCTTTTTAAGCTGGTGGAATCTGTCTTCTCATGCCAACTATAGCTTTTTGCAATTCCTTGTGCTGTTGTGATCCAGTTGCTGCTTATCTTTTGAGTGCTCTTTGGCAAGCTGTGAAAATCTTTTTGCTGGCTCTTTACTTCCTCCAGTGCTCATATCGTATTATACCTCTGTCTGTATTGCCATGATCGAGAATCTTTGCTATTTGTGTGGGGTTTGACCACTGGGGTGGGGGAGAGTGGGGTACTGGATCAGGGCTGGCCAGGAGCAGGGTAAGGGCTGCGACATAGACATCTTCACCATCAAAGTTATCTCAGGCTAGGGGGCCCTAGATGTCCCTTATCCCAGAAGGTCAGTCTAGGAGACCTGATCCCCCAGTTATTCCTTAGGAGCCTGTGATATCTACAATAAACAAGGTAACTGTGCTATCTGTGTTTGCAATATTTACAGAAGAAAATAGGGAAACAATCATCTCTATGTTTCCATATTGTAAGGGATGTAAAATAAAGAAGAGAAGAGGACAGTGGCAAATTAGCACTTGTATGTAGTTGGGAGACTGAGTGATTAAAGGCATTGCTAAGTAGCCTCAAAAATGGCTGTCTCTGCTGTAGTGACCTTTCCCCAATGAACCACAGTACAGACAAATGTGGAGACTATTTTATTCGATATTTATTCTTTTATATTTATTTGCATAGAGGTGCGCCTTAATATATGAAGCCAGCACCTTAGTGGATATATGACCTTAATCAGAGGACTGGGTTGCCTTGAGCTTATTTTCAGCAACATTTTTTAGATCTAAAAGACCTTGTCTTCCTCCAGATTTGTGATTTATAGTAATAGAACATTTTAGATTACACTTTGAATGACAATCTCCGCAGGTTATGGTATAAATTTCCTCCTATTTACATGAATGGAGGGAAGGGAATGTAAAGTTAAGAAGCCAGCCATAAATCTAGACGATTCCCGTTGTACTGAAACAGACAGATAATTCTTCGACTGCAGCTGTGAAGTTTGCCAGGAACCGCTATTTATTAGCAATTTCTACAACATTCATGGGGCAATTATTAAAAATTCAGTAACCCAATTTTTGAAGGCCAGGATTCAGAAGGAGCATCCGCCCCTGCTGTTTCCTGAGTCCATGCACCATTTAAAACCCTTCTCCATGCCCTGTTCCCCCATCTCCCTAAATAAAAAAAAACTCCTGAATAGGGGAGATTTCAGACAACTTCTATGAAACCAAACAAATTTGCTAACTATTACAGGTGTCTGAGGTGTCCCCTTACTTTCGAAGCCTCTTGTCACGATACTTTTGTGCAGTGTGTCTCAGGCACAATAAGAGTTATTGCTGTGTTTTGTATCTGTTGTGCTTAGATGTTAGTGCTTGATTGACACTTTCCAGTAATTGCTCTGCAACTTTACTGAGCAGCCTCTCCCAGAACTCTGCCATTAAATACATCCTGTATGAAGTGCTGTGGGCACTGCATTCCTGTGTCTATTCTAATCTCTGTTTTCTGACCCCATAGTGTTGATTGATTTCATTTTTGTCTGCTTCCTGTACTTGTTGTGATCTCCTGGTATTTTGACCCCTGGACTATGACCTGAATACACCTCTGTTTACTCCCTGGATCCTCTTTGTGCTCTACTAGAAACCTGATAATGGATTATTGCATGATTATGTCTCTGTTGACTTACTGAATCCTTTTCGTGCTCTCTTGCAAACCTTATCCAGGGCCATTGCATGGCTACGTCTCTGTCTGCTCCATAAATACTATGAGCTTTTCTGAAACCTGACCCTAAATTACCTGATTTCACTGCTGCCTATACTCCTGTAAGTAGTGATTGTGTCACACCCTAGATATTAAGAAATCCAAACAGGGTTTAGTGCTCCTATGATCCGCGCTGCTGTCAGGATGAAAGACACAAGAGACAAGGCTCCTTCAAAGATGCTCCTTTATTTCTGACGCGTTTTGGTATCGTCCCGGCACCTTCCTCAGGGATACAAAAAATCTTTCATCCTGACAGAAGCACGGATCATATGAGCACTAAACCCTGTTTGGATTTCTGGATAATACACCACTTTGCACGTGGGAGTGCAGATCCAGCGGCAGCTGTCCATGCAGGCATACTGGTTGTGGGTGATCACAACCAAACCAGGTGAGCACATATATACACACGGGGGATTACCTTATCAAAACGATAGGACCCATTTGCACCTCTTGTGTCTCCTTTTAATTTAGACACCCTAGATATTAGTATGTATATAAATGGTTTGCAGCACCCATCAGGAATATACAAGGTTCAGCCTCGTCCCCTTGTGGCACACGTCACCTCCAATGAATCATCTTGGAATAGGGTACATAGGTGTAAAATCTTGAAATAGGGTACATTTGTTTTACACAAATGTACCCTAGCTATTAGTAGGGACTAGCATCACATTCGCCCTATTGGTAGTGACTAGTGTCACACCTTCCAAGATTTGAGGCAGAAGGCAATTATAGGTATAGTGGGTGCCACATAAAATGACACAGGGAGCCATATGGCAGCCCTACCACAGAGGACATCATTAATGAAAAACCTGGTGTTGGATTTATGGCCTTGGATGCCTAATAGTCTAGAGCGAGGAGAGTAGAACTTTGTCACACCGAGCTCTCCAGAGTATGAACCACTATTTATCGTGGCTTTCATGCTTAAGGTGAAGCTCATAAATTATGCCCTATATGCTTAACAATGAAAGGGTTAACCCAATGACAAGAGCCTCTTTACTTACTAAAATATGGAGACCCCCAATGATTCATTATCTTCACGGATCATAAATTAGAAAGTATCCCATCATCATTGTATGTGTCCTCAAAACAATAGCATCAAAATTTGGTGTAATTTGGGCAACAGCCCCGTAGGTCAGGCCAGGCCAGGGCTGTTCTGTGTCCAAGACTTTTTTTTGTAAAACAGACTTTCTGGTAGAAAATTGATGCTAACGGCAGCTCCCTTAGAAATGCTATTTGCTAATGCAAAATTCAGCTTCCCGAGAAGTTCACTCCATGAAGCCCAAAAAACTGTGTAGGAGATCTATGTGCCCTGCCAGAATAAGCATTAGAAGTGGCGCTCACATTCACACTAGGAGCGTGAGAGGCGGTAGGAGGAGGCCGCGGGAGGGAGCCTGTGCCAGGGTAATCTATAGGTGTTCATTTACTGCTGGCGTTTAAAATTTTAATGTAGAATATCTCCCATTTATGACATCAGAAAATGTGAAATTTGCAAGCTCTCCCTGTCGGCCCAACGTGTTTTATTCATTTAGCATGTAACTGCAGAAAGTTTAATCAGCACTAAATTCTCGCCAAGGCTGGATGAGGCAGGAACATTTGCTTATACCCCTCTGCAGTCCTTTACGCACTTGGAAGAAGAAGCAGCAGTCTGGTTTCCAAAAATGTTAACCATTTCAGCATCAAACTCCATGGAGATAGTAAGGAAAAAATAATCATAGGTCACTGTAATAACATTTTACAATATGGACAACTTTAAAAAGATCAGGAACCAAGACAATAGAGAATACCTGATGAAATCATGGTAAAAAGACAACTTCACCACTAAGATGCTATGGATAAACAAAAATTAAAAAGCTCTTCTCAGTACCAGTCTATGGAGGTCTCATATCTCCAGTAAGGTGCTCCTTAGAACATTTGCTCACACTTTTCCAAACCTGCAAACCACTTTTTTGTGTTAAATCATGTTAAGTACACAATGTAACAGGCAACAGTACCCTCAAATAATGCCCCAGTCCATCTGTGATCCCGTTATGTAGCAAAAAGTATCAGAAGTGATTAACATATTGGAAAACAGATACAAATTACCTCTCCAAAACACAGACTTTTGCTTAAGAACCCGAGACACTGTGCTCTAACTCGAGTGCGCTTATAACGTGTAAAAGGTGGCACAAAATAATGCACTAGAATGCGGTCAATTGAAGCTGTGACACTGGTCACTACAAAAGCTAGGTTATGACAGTCCCTGGTTACAGGAATTGAAAGAGCAGTAAGGTCAGGAAATCCAGGCGCAACTCCATAAAAGTTTGCGGTATTCAGGGAGTAGATAAAGATATTATCCTGTAACAGTTTAGGGTTAGATTTTCCAGGAGATCACAAAGATGATTCAGGGATTAAACAGAGGCATATTCAGGTCACGTCAAGGGGTTAAAATACTAGGAGAATAATACAGTACAGGGAACAGGCAAAAGATTAATCAACAGTATGTCAGAAAACAGATCAGAGCAAGCCACACGGCACTTCAGACAGGATGTACAACTGGGAGAGGCTGCTCAGCTAAGCAACAGAGCAGTCACTGGAACTTGGAACAACTGAGCAATCTAACCCCTCCCTGAGCCAGAATGGAAGACAGCACTAAATATCAGCATACAGACAGAAGGAGGGAAGGTTTGTAGTGCAATGACCTGTATGATTTGTGCAACCCTGCATATCTTCAGTAGAATCCTTCAGAGTTTGTCACATGGTGTGCGAGTGTCTGGCCTGCTGGATACAGCGTATCATGTGATTAGGTCACATATTCCAGAAGGCATCAACGAAGGTCCTTGAGCACCGTAGGTAATGTAGTTAGGGTCTGCAAGCTGCTTCTATGCCGCACTGGCCTCTGTGCCCTCACAGAGGAGGGATAGAAAATCCCAGATAAAGAGATGAACTGGTCTTGTAGGCACCAGACAGCAGAGGCAGAGAGAGATAGTTATGGAATATCTTCTTTGTTAGTTATATATCACTATGCATTATGGCAGTCTAGCTGCCTTCATCAGGCGGCCAGACTGCCGTAACCCGTAGTGATATATAACTAATAAAGAAGATATTCCATAACTATCTCTCTCTGCCTCTGCTCCCCGGTGCCTACAAGACCACTTCATCACTTTATCTGGACAGAGAGGGTAAAGCACTAGTTGCATGCCCTAGAGGAAGCCAAGGGAGACCTCAAATAAATAGTGAAGTATTTCTATGGTAAAACTAGCTGGATCTTTGTTCGGGAATTTAAAAGGTGAGGAGGTTTGAGTCACCACCCTTTCTCCTAAGCTCCTAAAAAGCCCTAGGCACAAAACCCCTATTTCCATCCAAGGACCAGGGCACACGGCAGCTTCAAATGAAGGGGATAACAGCAGCTCCAGGGAAACGTCTGTACACACCTGGTCTCAGATCAGGAATGAATTAAATCAGCGACATCTGGCGGAAGAAAGCTGAAGTATTTATGGCCGAGGGGTGGAGAGCAGAAAGCTCAGACACATTCCCTCAGCTCAACTGAACTATTAGTCACTTCCACCAAATATTCAGCAACCTCCACCTGCAGAGCCACAGTGACTGAGGGGAAAAAAAGGCTTGGTTTAAACTACAGCAGCAGCACCTATTGACTGAAGGCAGTCAATACGTAACAGTTTCAAACCTGTCCCAACCTAATGGCATTGATTTTGGAGGGGAAGGGTTTCCACTGAATGACTATATAAGCCACCCAGTATATTAACCAGTGCACCACACTCAATCTGCATAACATGTCAATCTGCTAGGGCAGCCCAAGCCATAGACGACGACGATAGAGATGAATAAGAAATGCTCCATGGGAGGAAGTATGCAAATTAGCTCTTCTTTTGTCAAATTGGAAAACCTTAAAGGGGTTGTCTGCCAAAAAAAAGGTGATAACTTATTGATTACCATTATTTCACTACTTTGCCAGGGCAATCTGACATACTCCCTGCTGTGATTGACATCTCACTGTCAATGCACATTCTCTATAAAGAGCCTGTTGTGGGCGGGGTCAGCTCTCCCAGCTCTGCTGTGTTCTTAGAACTAAATGCTTTTATTGTGTGAGAACAGATGCAGCCAGTAATATATGTGATACATCGCTGGATTCAGGGTTTCTTTTTTACATTATGTTGTTGTCAGATAAGGTGGCGAAAACCTGTTGACAGATTCCCTTTAGGAATTTAAAGCTATTCATACTTTGTAATGCTGTACATGGGGGGGTCTAGAAAGATGGCAAGCACATAGTTTCATTATATTGGGCTGGCACAGGAGGTGGGGAGAATTTATTGCACCCAGCATGTTTGGAAGTCTGGTTTGGGTTTCCCCATGTAGCATGGTCTCTAAATCTCCAGAATATTTTTCTTTAATGAAAACCAGTTTCCCCTCTAAATATCATACTAAGTGGGGTAACCCAGACCTGGTGACCTCCCGGTGTGCAGATGATGCCAGTTGGGAAAGTGATTGGACAGTTTGAATGTAAACTGGCCAATAGAATTCAAATGCCTAATACTGACCGTTTGGCTGAACCAAATGTTCAAGCACATGGGGGAGTTGGGACAGTTAACGGAGTCTGTCAACCCAATGGGCTGTTTGTCAACAATCCTATGTGTATTATGGTCACTTTAAAATTTAAATTAAAAAATGTCCTGCTCCAAAAATGAGATCTAAGACCAAGTGCAGAATCTCCCAGCAGGGTTATGACATCAACACAGCGGAGCACGACATTCGTCAGGTACAGTGGAATGTTAGGCTGATTTTTAAAATTGCACTTTTCAAAAGAATTCTTCAGATTTCCGCCTTAAATAATACCTCCGGGAGGTAAAAAAAAACACATTTCAATTTTAAACAATTACATCTCTCCAGTTCTACAAATGTACACGTCACAAAGCCACTTAAAACGTCCGCTCGGGTATTAGAGAGCCGTTTAAAACATCCAAATCAGTCTGCACCATGGTATTATATATTATTCATAGACGGGGGCTGCTCTACGTCCTCAAGCAATGGCGGAAAGTCTTGTCACAAGCCCAGCAAGAAACGTCTGTTACAAGTAATGGTTATTATTACAACTATTAGAAGCTCTAACCAGTTCAAGGAAAGTGACGCGTCGTGCCAACATCAGGCTTAACCTCTACTTTATCTAACTTTTACACTTGGCCAAATTGGGTATTCCAAGTTTACAATTATAGACAGAACTAGTGGAAAGTACTAAATCCAACAACTGAGACCCCTGCCAATCTCTATGTCACCACATTCATTCTCTATGGGTCTTCCGGACTAACCAAGTACAACGCTCCGGTATCACCAGCAGTCCTATGAATGGAGCAGGTAACCAGTTTATATCTCCACCTTCTGTCCCCCAGCGTCTTGCTTGCCTAGGGATGTGTAATGCCGGCATCCTGCTCTGTCCCACCTCCTCCCGACAGGGACAGAGGTGAACTTACCCTTCCGGCTGTCCTGCGGCATCTAGCCAGGCTCCCTCTCCTGTGTTTTGCTTCCGGACCCTGTGCACATCGCTCAAGTATCTTTTAAGTGTGCTTGGGTTTGCGAGTGTGTGCATTTCCCAGCTTTTAAAGGAGCACTCAGTATGTGTCCCCAGCAAATGGCTGGAAGACTCTGGGTATTTAAGGCACCCTCCCTCCTATGGGAGGTGTCTGAGCAATGTGCTCTATTGCTAGAGACATGCTCCTAGTTGTCAGGCCCGAGGTGCTAGTTGTGGAAAAATGGAACATGACTGAGGAGAAAAACACTGTTAAAAGAAAATCATAAACATCGTGAGACAAAAATTTGCCAAAGTACATATTGACAAGCCACAAAGCTTCTGAGAGAATGTCCTTTAGACAGATGAGACACAACTGGAGCTATTTGGCAAGGCACATCAGCTCTATGCTCACAGATACAAAAAATGAAGCATACAAAGAAAAGAACATTATACCTACTGTAACACATGGTGGAGGCGCTGTTATGTTTTGGGGCTGCTTTCCTGATTCTGGCACAGGGGGTCTTGAACCTGTGCAGGGTACAAGGAAATCTCAAGACTATCAAGAAATTCTGGAGCAAAATGAGCTGCCCAGTGTCAAAAAGCTTAGTCTGAATGGCAGGTCATGAGTCCTTCAACAGGATAATGACCCAAAACACAGTGAAAAAGATCCAAGAATAGCTAAGAGAAAAGCATTGGGCTATTTTTAAATGGCTTTGATTATTCCTGATATAAATCCTAATAAACATCTGTGGAAGGAGCTGAAACTTGTAGTCTAGAGAAAACACTTCACACCTGAGACACAGACTGCTCATGGGAATTTGGCAAAATGTCCTGTGGACAGGTGCAAAAGGCTCATTTAGAGTTGTGCTGGGTTCACACAAATGTATTTTCTTCTACGAAAAGCGGGCTGATTATACTAATTATTCTCTGATTAGAGTTTGACCATGGTTTGACCAGGTTTGACCAGAGTTTGACCAGAGTTTGACCAGAGTGGGATCTGTTTTTCATGGAGATGAAGAATAACTAAAAAGATTCTCCATCTTCTCCATTCTGTCAGTTCATGAGAATTGTACCACACCGAGATGATATGAGTGCGGTCCGATATTTTTCATTGACCCGAAGACTTAAATGGTCTAGTGCCATCCAATTCTAGTGGTCCAAGGTGAAAATCGGGCATGTGCAACTGCCTCATTTATTAACATTGGTCCGAGTGCGATCTCCGTTTTTAATAGGTCACACTAGCACTGAAAATACTGTTGTCTACGTTAGCTCTTACAGAAAACATTTGCAGTGATTGTCTCAAAAGGTTGTGTAGCAAAATAGTAAGTTAATGGGATTGTCAGCAGGTTTTTGCTATGTAAACAGAGGACAACATGCTGCAGGGTTTAAAAAACAAAATGCAACTGTGCTTCTCTTATTGTTTTTACGTAAACTAAAGGCTTGAATACCTGGTGATTACCATTACTGGACTACATTGTCATATGCACAGCAGTCTATTACTCCCCCTGCTGTGATTGACACCTCACTGTCACTGTATGATCTCTATAGAGTGTCTGGTGTAGGCGGGCGCAGCTCTCCCAGCTCTGCTACATGACTAAACCTAAATTGTTTGATTGTGTGAGAACGGTTGCAGCCAGTAATCTATGTGATACATTGTTGGATTTGTCTACATCATGTTGCTCTCAGATGAGGTAGCAAAAACGTGCTGACAGATTTCCTTTAAAGTAACCATCATTTTTGGTTCATTAGCTTTGGGGGAGTTCATTCATATCTCAGGAATAGAGAGGTGCAGGATCTAAAGAAAAGTAGAACAGCAGTATTTATACCAGGTAAAAAAAATGCAGATTTATGGCAAGTGACAGGTCCTTCTATTACGATATTCATGTGCTCCACCATTTTTCCCCCCTTGGTAAATTCCCCTCCTCTTCTTGCTTTTATTACTTGCTGTACACTGAGCAGCAGGTTATAGGGGATCGCTAGTAGCCATCAATATTGGCAGTGTACTTTTATGTAATTACCAGCTTTATACAAGTATGGAAGGAAAAAGGTATATGACAGTAAAAACCATTAAAACAGTGATTGGAAAATGGACTTCATGCTAAATGAGTTATTCCTGCGCTGCTGTTCCCCTTAAATCACCATAGATTCTTCAGATAGATGACTGTCAGCATAATAAATGCTACAGATAATATTTCATCTCATCATCCCATTATCTGTAACAAGAAAATACTTTCCACTGAGTAAGAGCTGAATGCATTACACTGTGCTGGTGGAGCAGAGCACAGGGGCGACGTGCTGCAGGTCAACTCGTGTGATAATCGATGAATATGGGGAATGGAAACGTAACACAACACATCGAACAATAAAGAGGGGCCTAATCTAGATAGACTGACAGGGAGTAATGCTGGCGCTCGCTATTCCCTCTTCTGTTGGCACTGTGTATGGGCCATGTTCTGTATGACACTGTGTATGGGCCATGTTCTGTATGACACTGTGTATGGGCATGTCTACCTTGTTGATGACACACTGTGTATATGGGATGTTCTCATGTCCTGTATGACACTGTGTATGGGGCAGGATCTGTATGACACTGTGTATGTGAGGCGGTCACGGGGGTCGTGACCTGATTTTGTGGCCTGGGCGTCAGTTGAAAAAGGGGATATGTACAGGGGAGGTTGTCGTGACGCCACCCGTGGTATGTGGTCAGTGGGGACCACCGCTGCTGCAGAACCTCCAGGGATGATGGATAGCGGCTGAGATGGGACGGCTCTCCATGGGTAAAGCCAATCGCCGGGGCATGGTAAATATTGTATGTGAGGAATGCAGGATGGAGGGTGAGCAGAAATAACTGGAGTCCACAGCAATAAACGTTTACATTACCTTTACTTGTCCGTTACGGGTACAGTCCGGGGCACCAATTTAGATGTTACTGGAGACCCAGGTGGCCTGGAAGCAATCGGGGAATCCACCTAGCCGGGTGGGTTGGAGGCCTCCCCTCTGCGCTATTGAGTGACTCCTGCGGCTGCTGGAAGCTAAGCTGCTTGCCCTCTCTCTCCTGCGTGTGCCATATGACAGGCAGCTTGAGTCCTGTTTCAGGGATCGTTCCTCGGTGGAGACCCCGGGCTCTAGTATGCTGCTTTGCCTCCTGACACTGTGTGGCTGGGAAATCTAGAATTCCCCACCTTACGGTATTGACTGCCAGGATGTGTGACCTGCACTGCCTCGGACCCGGTGTCCATTCTATGCGCTTTCATCTGAGGCGAGCACGACGCTCCTCGGCTCCCCCAGGTTTCTGCTCTCCTTCCTTCTCAGACTCACTCCATGGCTGTTCTAACTAACTCCTCCTTCGGCCAGAACTTTATATAGTGAAGCTCCCCTTAAGCCAGGTTCTAGAGCTCCCCCTTCTGGTCTAGAGACAAGAAAGTGTTGGATGCTGTGCCACCTAAGTAGGGAACCCCCTTTTTGCTCCCAGGCGTACCATCGGGACCCTGGGGTGCTACATATGAGCCATGTTCTGTATGACACTGTGTATGGGGCATGTCCTGTATGACACTGTGTATGGGGCAGAATCTGTATGACACTGTGTATGGGGCATGTCCTGTATGATTGTGTATAGGGCATGTCCTGTGTGACACTGTGTATGGGGCATGTTCTGTATGACTGTGTATGGGGCATGTCCTGTGTGACACCGTGTATGGGCCATGTTCTGTATGACACTGCATGTGGCATGTCCTGTATTATGACACAGTGAATGGGGCAGGATCTGTATGACACTGTGCATGGGGCAGGATCTGTATGACACTGTGTATGGGGCAGGATCTGTATGACTGTGTATGGGGCATGTTCTATATGACAGTGTATGGGGCATGTTCTGTATGACACTGTGTATGGGGCATGTCCTGTATGACACTGTGTATGGGGCATGTTCTGCACGACTGTGTATGGGGCATGTCCTGTATTACACTATGTATGGGGTATGTCCTGTATGACATGGTGTATGGGGCAGGATCTGTATGACACTGTGTATGGGGCATGTTCTGCACGACTGTGTATGGGGCATGTCTTGTATGACACTATGTATGGGGTATGTCCTGTATGACATGGTGTATGGGGCGGGTATGTATGACACTGTTTATGGGGCATGTTCTGTATGACATTGTGTATGGGGCATGTCCTGTATGACACAGTGTATGGAGCATGTTCTGTATGACTGTGTATAGGGCATGTCCTGTATAACACAGTGTATGGGGCATGTCCTGTATGACACAGTGTATGGGGCATGTTCTGTATGACTGTGTATGGGGCATGTTTTGTATGACACCGCGTATGGGGCAGGATCTGTTTGACACCGTGTATGTGGCAGGATCTGTATGACACTTTGTATAGGGCATGTACAGTATGACTGTATGGGGCATGATCTGTATGACACTATGTATGGTGTATGTCCTGTATGACATGGTGTATGGGGCAGGATCTGTATGACTCTGCATATGGGGCACATTGTGTATGAGAAAAAATAAAATAAATAATATATATATATATATATATACAGTTAGGGCCAGAAATATTTGGACAGTGACACAATTTTGGCGAGTTGGGCTCTGCATGCCACCACATTGGATTTGAAATGAAACCTCTACAACAGAATTCAAGTGCAGATTGTAACGTTTAATTTGAAGGGTTGAACAAAAATATCTGATAGAAGATATAGGAATTGTACACATTTCTTTACAAACACTCCACATTTTAGGAGGTCAAAAGTAATTGGACAAATAAACATAACCCAAACAAAATATTTTTATTTTCAATATTTTGTTGCGAATCCTTTGGAGGCAATCACTGCCTTAAGTCTGGAACCCATGGACATCACCAAACGCTGGGTTTCCTCCTTCTTAATGCTTTGCCAGGCCTTTACAGCCGCAGCCTTCAGGTCTTGCTTGTTTGTGGGTCTTTCCATCTTAAGTCTGGATTTCAGCAAGTGAAATGCATGCTCAATTGGGTTAAGATCTGGTGATTGACTTGGCCATTGCAGAATGTTCCACTTTTTTGCACTCATGAACTCCTGGGTAGCTTTGGCTGTATGCTTGGGGTCATTGTCCATCTGTACTATGAAACGCCGTCCAATCAACTTTGCAGCATTTGGCTGAATCTGGGCTGAAAGTATATCCGGTACACTTCAGAATTCATCCGGCTACTCTTGTCTGCTGTTATGTCATCAATAAACACAAGCATGGGCGTACCCAGGATCAAAACTAGGGGGGGGCAAGCCATGATGCGCCCGCCAGAACGTCATATCCGGCCCGGTGCATTGTAGGGGCTGATCACGTGTTCAACCGCACCCCCATAGTACTC
Organism: Allobates femoralis; assembly: GCA_033576535.1. NCBI lineage: Eukaryota > Metazoa > Chordata > Amphibia > Anura > Aromobatidae > Allobates > Allobates femoralis. Next base: position 108,308,186 of record JARQOC010000010.1, on the reverse strand, counting down.
CATACAGTATAATGCACTCCCATGGGACTCCATCAAATATACCATAATGCATCCCCATTATCCATAGGACTCCATCACATATAATGCACCCTTATAGCACTCCATCACATATAATGCACTGTCATAGGACTCCATCACATATAATGCACCCTTATAGCACTCCATCACATATAATGCACTGTCATAGGACTCCATCACATATCTTGCACCCTCAAAGGACTCCATCACATATAATGCACCATCATAAGACTCCATCACATATAATGCACCCCCATAGTGCTCTATCACATATAATGCACCCCCACAGTACTTCATCACATATAATGAACCCCCATGGAACTCTATCACATATAATGCACCCTCATAGGATTCCATCACATATAATACATCCCCATAGTACTCCATCATCACATATAATGCAGCCCCATAGTACTCCATCATCACATGTAATGCACCCCCCATAGGACTCCATCACATATAATGCACCATCATAAGACTCCATCACATATAATGCACCCCCATAGTACTCTATCACATATAATGCACCCCCATAGGATTCCATCACATATAATATATTTCCATAGGACTCCATCACATATAATGCATCCCCATAGTACCTTCATCACATGTAATGGACCCCCATAGTACTTTCATCACATGTAATCAACCCCATAGTACCTTCATCACATGTAATCAACCCCCATAGTACCTTCATTACATATAATGCATACCCATAGTACCTTCATCACATATAATGCACCCCCATAGTACCTTCATCACATATATACCCATAGTACCTTAATCACATATAATGCACCTCCATAGTACCTTCATCACATATAATGCACCCCCATAGTACCTTCATCACATATAATGCACCCCATAGTACCTTCATCACATATAATGCACCCCCATAGTACCTTCATCACATATAATGCACCCCCATAGTACCTTCATCACATATAATGCACCCCCATAGTACCTTCATCACATATAATGCACCCCCATAGTACCTTCATCACATATAATGCATACCATAGTACCTTCATCACATTATGCACCCCCATAGTACCTTCATCACATATAATGCATACCCATAGTACCTTCATCACATATAATGCACCCCCTAGTACTTTCATCACATATAATGCACCCCCATAGTACCTTCATCACATATAATGCACCCCCCTAGTACTTTCATCACATATAATGCACCCCCATAGTACCTTCATCACATATAATGCATACCCATTACATACCCATACATATTATCTCCCATCAGTTGTCACATTGATTAAAAAAAGAAAATACTCAACCCTTTCCTCAGTCCTCGATGTTCTCTGCTCACAACTCCAGTCTCCCCAGCGTGTCTGCCACTCTGCAGGACCCGGGCAGCGCCAGCGCTCAGTGATGACATCATCGCTCCCCCGACGTCCTGATCTGAAGCGCAGCATACAGCGGCGGCCGGTATTACACTACAGGAGCAGGAGCGGCGTCTGTGGGGAACCCTCACTAGCAGCAGGTAACCTCTGCCAATGCCGTCAGCTGGTTGCCACCGCATGACAGGTGCGCCCCTGCGAGGAGGGAGAATGGAGCCCTGGAACCCGTCAGGCTTCTAGGGGGGGGCATCTGCCCCCCCCTGCCCAACGCTGGGTACGCCCATGAACACAAGTGACCCAGTGCCATTGAAAGCCATGCATGCCCATGCCATCACGTTGCCTCCACCATGTTTTACAGAAGATGTGGTGTGCCTTGGATCATGTGCCGTTCCCTTTCTTCTCCAAACTTTTTTCTTCCCATCATTCTGGTACAGGTTGATCTTTGTCTCATCTGTCCATAGAATACTTTTCCAGAACTGAGCTGGCTTCTTGAGGTGTTTTTCAGCAAATTTAACTCTGGCCTGTCTATTTTTGGAATTGATGAATGGTTTGCATCTATATGTGAACCCTTTGTATTTACTGTCATGGAGTCTTCTCTTTACTGTTGACTTAGAGACAGATACACCTACTTCACTGAAAGTGTTCTGGACTTCAGTTGATGTTGTGAACGGGTTCTTCTTCACCAAATAAAGTATGCGGCGATCATCCACCACTGTTGTCATCCGTGGACGCCCAGGCCTTCTACAGTTCCCAAGCTCACCAGTCAATTCCTTTTTTCTCAGAATGTACCCAACTGTTGATTTTGCTACTCCAAGCATGTCTGCTATCTCTCTGATGGATTTTTTATTTTTTTGCAGCCTCAGGATGTTCTGCTTCACCTCAATTGAGAGTTCCTTTGACCGCATGTTGTCTGGTCACAGCAACAGCTTCACAAATGCAAAACCACACACCTGGAATCCACCCCTGACCTTTTAACTACTTCATTGATTACAGGTTAACGAGGGAGACGCCTTCAGAGTTAATTGCAGCCCTTAGAGTCCATTGTCCAATTACTTTTGGTCCCTTGAAAAAGAGGAGGCTATGCATTACAGAGCTATAATTCCTAAACCCTTTCTCCGATTTGGATGTGGAAACTCTCATATTGCAGCTGGGAGTGTGCACTTTCAGCCCATATTATATATATCATTGTATTTCTGAACATGTTTTTGTAAACAGCTAAAATAACAAAACTTGTGTCACTGTCCAAATATTTCTGGCCCTAACTGTATATATATATATATATATATATATATATATATATATATATAGTATATATACAGTACTGTGCAAATTAGTTAGGACAAAGCATTTTTTTAAAGGGATCCTGTCACTTCAAAATGCCTCATAAGCTAGCAAAACATGTCCCAGCAGCATCCTATCACTAATTTCGCACTCCTTTTGTCTCCTAAAAGCATCCTGTGAAAGTGCATAAAAACGTTTTAATACTTATTAGTGATTATAATTAGCAGGGGCTTTATTATTTAGTCACCAGGGCGGGCTGTTTTGCAGCTCCAGGATCCACCCTCTCTCTCTGTCTGTGCTGCAGTGATGTGGAGCTGAAGGCAGGACTAAAGGCCACTTTACACACACCAACTTATCTGTCCAACTTCTGAACAACTTACTGGTTGTAATGAAATCATGGACACATAGTTCCATTTGTACACAGCCACAAAATGGAGCAATGTGTCCATGATTTCACTGCAACCAGTAAGTTGTTCAGAAGTTGGACAGATAAGTTGGTGTGTGTAAAGTGGCCTTAATGATTTGCATTCTGTGAGTGATAGAGAGGGGGGAGGGTAAAGCTTGCACAAGCAGAGCACACAGACAGAGAGAGGGTGGATCCTGGAGCCTGCAAAACAACACACCCAAAGGGCTAAAGAATATAGCCCCTGCTAATTATAATCACTAATGAGTAAGTATTAAAACGTTTTTATGCACTTTCACAAGATTTTTTAGCAGACAAAAGGATTGTGAGATTAGTGATAGGATGCTGCAGAGACATGTTTTGCTAGCTTAGGGGGTGTTCTGGAGGTGACGGGATCCCTTTAAGTAAAATCGTAAGTTGGGGTTACCAGTCAGTGATTCAAACCAGTTTTGACTGCTTTGAACAGGTGTGAGTGTACAACCATGAGTAACAAAATGTGGTTTGACTGGTTTTAGTCAGAAAATAACAGCTAGCTGCCCCCTCAGATTCAGTTGAGAGCTTGTTTCTGTGAGGAGTGGTTTAGTGGACTATTTCTCTGTGTGATTCGTGCCTGTAAAAATGGATGTTACTCCATGGAAGAGGTCTAGAATTATTACTCTTAATGAACATACAAGTCTAACTGTGAGGGTGGAGGCACACTATCATGCATCAAAAACGCTGCGTTTTTGATGCATGACAGTGATGCGAGTGCAGTGCTAGTTTGGTGCGAGTGCAGTGCTAGTTTGGTGCGAGTGTGGTGCGTGTGGTGAATGTGCCTGGCTGTATGTAAGTGTATGTGGTGCGAGTGTGAGGTGTGAGTGCGTGTTTGCTGTTTTTTTTCTCTGCTGTCCATGGTCTTGATGGACCACAGAACAGCATTCCTGCTATCCCCATACAGTTACAATAATGTTTCATTGCTGTGACAGCAGCAGTGAAGCATTATTGTATGTATAATTTATTATGTATTGCAAAGTTACACTTATCAGCTTGATTTTACATGTTTTTACCATGTCGGCTGTTCAGGACTTCATTCTGCACTGTGCTACCGAGGGGGTTTTAACCCAGTGATTAAGGGGTTAATCAGACGCTGGTGTCATGACACCATCTGTCCAGGGGTTGTCCTCCCCCCCTGGATACATGGTGACATGACATCATGTGTCTGAATGGGTTAATTATTCTGTAAACCAAGTTTAAGTTTATGTCGGGTGTATAGATAGACAGAAAGAGCCAGTGATTTATGAATGGAAGCTTCAGCACCATGGACAGCTCCTCACTAATCACGGCTCTTTCTCTCTCATCTATACACCCGACATAAACTTAAACTTGGTTTACAGAATAATTAACTCATTCAGACACATGATGTCATGTCACCATGTATCCAGGGGGGAAGAACAACCCCTGGACAGATGGTGTCATGACACCAGTGTCTTATTAACCCCTTAATCACTGGGTTAAAAACCCCTCGGTAGCACAGTGCTGAATGAACTCCTGAACAGCCGACATTGTAAAAACATGTAAAATCAAGCTGATAAGTGTAACTTTGCAATAAATAATAAATTATACATATAATAATGCTTCACTGCTGCTGTCACAGCAATGAAACATTATTGTAACTGTATGGGGACTGCGGGGGGCCAGTGATTTTGACAGTACATGGCTGCGACTCTCGCACCGTGTGCTGTGTGGGTGCGAGTTTGACTCGCACCCATATACTTTTAATGGCCCCTCGCGCGAGGCAATCGCGGTGCAATCGCAGCATGCTGCGATTGCACTCGGATTGCTCTCTCAAAGCGAGTTTAATGCCAGAAACTCGCATTAATGTGACCTGTATCATTGAAAAATACAGGTCCGAGTTTAATGCAAGTTTTTCTCGCATTAAACTCGCGCGAGTTCAACGCCAGTGTGCCTCCACCCTAAGAGAAATCGCTTTCACCGTTGGTATTGGAAAATCTACCGTTTCAAGAATAACACAAGGATGACCGACTTAAAATATTATTCAAAGACCCTCCCTTGCTGTGCTACAGGCAGCCTCCCAACTTAAGGAACATCATGGTCCGAAGTTTGATGCCCTCGGATACACCAAAAGGAACTTATCCATGCAATGTGAAGAGCTGCAAGACCTGTACTCACATAGAGACTAGAGACAGGATACAGATCCCCAACACAGAGCAGGATTATAGGATTCCTGGGAGTTTCACATGCTCCTCTTCCAATGTGGTATATTTAATTATGTGCACCATTTGCCCAGTAGGTTCTTTCTATGTTGGGGAGACTGGACAGCGTCTAAGAGCAAGGATGAGGTCTCATCGTCACACAATTACACACAAAAAAATCCATTTTCCAGTAGCGGAGCATTTTTCTGGCCAGGGACACAACATTGACAATATGAAGGTTTTAATCTTGAGAGGTAACTTCAAATCCCAAAAACACCGAAGAGTGTGTGAATCGAAGCTAATTAGAAGCTTCAATTGTATACAGAATGGACTTAACATTGCTGATGGCTTTATGGCTCATTACCACGTGTAAACAATGTTGTTCAAAGACATGGAGATCTTAGACAGCAGGTTTTCTTATAATTTAGTGTCCTAAAGACTTTATTACCACTGGCCCTGCCTGTTTGAAGATGCTCTCCTAGGCAGTTTTGTTTGTTTTGCCAAATGTCCAGTCCCTGTAATGTTTATTGAGCCAAATATCCAATCATTTTTAGTTGTGCATGCATATATTTTGAGTTTCATTCAATATCTTGTCATACTATGCCTGATGAAGAGACCTGAGTCGTCTCGAAAGCTCGCCCTATAACATCATTTATTTTATTTTTGTTAGCCATTAAAAGGTATCACAACTACAAGATTTGTATCTTGTTTCTCACACTGAGAGCAATCAACATTTTCTCAACTGGCTAACACGGTACCAAACCTTTTTCTTCTAAAGAATAATTCGCACACACAATGAAACTGGATAGTTTTCTCCAAAACAAAAAGGGAAATGTGGAAGAAAAAAGAAAACGACACCAAGAACTGATAAAACACTTATCAGAAATAGGAAAACTAATGCAAGAAAAACTTGCTTTGTCACAATTCATTTACACATCACTGTGTATATGTGTATATACGGTATATACATATATATATATATATATATATCTACTTATATAATCGGGAGTTGGGATTTCGGGCACTGTAGCCCAATCCCAGACTCCTTAGCGGCACTGCGAGTGATGACGCGCAGCGTCATCACGAGCCGCAGCCGCCTCTACAGTTAAAAAAAAAAAAATCCTCACCTCTCCCCGAGCCCCCGGAGTCTCCCGCCGTCTTCCGCCGTGTTCCGCTAGGCTCCCGGTGGCTCTGCAGGCTCCCGATGCCTGCAGTGGTCTTCTATCTACTGCAGTCAAGGACCTGTGGTGATGTCAGAGTCACGTGACACCAGCTTACTCCAGGCAAATCGCGGGTCACGTGACTCTGACATCACCACAGGTCCTTGACTGCAGTAGATAGAAGACCACTACAGGCACCGGGAGCCTGCAGAGCCACCGGGAGCAGCCGCACCTCTCCTCACCCCTCCTCCATCCGCACCTCACCTCACCCCTCCTCCAGCCTGACCTCTCCTCACCCCTCCTCCAGCCTGACCTCTCCTCACCCCTCCATCCAGCCTGACCTCTCCTCACCCCTCTTCCAGCCTGACCTCTCCTCACCCCTCCATCCAGCCTGACCTCTCCTCACACCTCCATCCAGCCTGACCTCTCCTCACCCCTCCTCCAGCCTGACCTCTCCTCACCCCTCCTCCAGCCTGACCTCTCCTCACCCCTCCTCCAGCCTGACCTCTCCTCACCCCTCTTCCAGCCTGACCTCTCCTTACCCCTCCATCCAGCCTGACCTCTCCTCACCCCTCCTCCAGCCTGACCTCTCCTCACCCCTCCATCCAGCCTGACCTCTCCTCACCCCTCCATCCAGCCTGACCTCTCCTCACCCCTCTTCCAGCCTGACCTCTCCTCACACCTCCATCCAGCCTGACCTCTCCTCACACCTCCTCCAGCCTGACCTCTCCTCACCCCTCCTCCAGCCTGACCTCTCCTCACCCCTCCTCCAGCCTGACCTCTCCTCACCCCTCCATCCAGCCTGACCTCTCCTCACCCCTCTTCCAGCCTGACCTCTCCTCACCCCTCTTCCAGCCTGACCTCTCCTCACACCTCCATCCAGCCTGACCTCTCCTCACACCTCCATCCAGCCTGACCTCTCCTCACACCTCCTCCAGCCTGACCTCTCCTCACCCCTCCTCCAGCCTGACCTCTCCTCACCCCTCCTCCAGCCTGACCTCTCCTCACCCCTCCATCCAGCCTGACCTCTCCTCACCCCTCCATCCAGCCTGACCTCTCCTCACCCCTCCATCCAGCCTGACCTCTCCTCACCCCTCCATCCAGCCTGACCTCACCCTCCATCCAGCCTGACCTCTCCTCACCCCTCCATCCAGCCTGACCTCTCCTCACCCCTCCATCCAGCCTGACCTTTCCTCACTCCTCCTTTAGCCTGATCTCTCCTCACCCCTCCTCCACCTGACCTCTCCTCACCCCTCCTCCAGCCGCACCTCTCCTCACCCCTCCTCCATCCGCACCTCTCCTCACCCCTCCTCCAGCCGCACCTCACCCCTCCTCCAGCCTGACCTCTCCTCACCCCTCCTCCATCCGCACCTCTCCTCACCCCTCCTCCAGCCGCACCTCTCCTCACCCCTCCTCCAGCCTGACCTCACCCCTCCTCCAGCCTGACCTCTCCTCACCCCTCCTCCAGCCTGACCTCTCCTCATCCCTCCTCCAGCCTGACCTCTCCTCACCCCTCCTCCAGCCGCACCTCTCCTCACCCTCCTCCAGCCACACCTCTCCTCACCCCTCCTCCAGCCTGACCTCTCCTCACCCTCCTCCAGCCTGACCTCTCCTCACCCTCCTCCAGCCTGACCTCTCCTCACCCCTCCTCCAGCCTGACCTCTCCTCGCCCCTCCTCCAGCCTGACCTCACCCCTCCTCCAGCGACCCTCCTACCTCCCGCTGACTCTCTCACCCCTCCTCCAGCCTGAACTCTCCTCACCCCTCCTCCAGCCGCACTCTCCTCACCCCTCCTCCAGCCGCACCTCTCCTCACCCCTCCTCCAGCCGCACCTCTCCTCACCCCTCCTCCAGCCGCACCTCTCCTCACCCCTCCTCCAGATGCACCTCTCCTCACCCCTCCTCCAGCCGCACCTCTCTTCACCCCTCCTCCAGCCTCACCTCTCCTCACCCCTCCTCCAGCCTCACCTCTCCTCACCCCTCCTCCAGCCTCACCTCTCCTCAACCCCTCCTCCAGCCTGACCTCTCCTCACCCCTCCTCCAGCCTGACCTCTCCTCACCCCTCTTCCAGAATCACCTCTCCTCATCCCTCCTCCAGCCTGATCTCTCCTCACCCCTCCTCCAGCCGCACCTCTCCTCACCCCTCCTCCAGCTGCACCTCTCCTCACCCCTCCAGCCTCTGCTCTCCTCACCCCTCCAGCCTCTGCTCTCCTCACCCCTCCAGCCTCTGCTCTCCTCACCCCTCCAGCCTCCCGCCACATCATACTCTGCTATCCACAGAGCCACCTGTATACTCTGCTACCCACACAGCTGCCTGTATACTCGCCTCTATGCTCTGCCACCCACACAGCCGCCTCTATGCTCTGCCACCCACACAGCCGCCTCTATGCTCTGCCACCTACAAAGCCGCCTCTATGCTCTGCCACCCACACAGCCGCCTCTATGCTCTGCCACCCACACAGCCGCCTCTATGCTCTGCCACCCACACAGCCGCCTCTATGCTCTGCCACCCACACAGCCGCCTCTATGCTCTGCCACCCACACAGCCGCCTCTATGCTCTGCCACCCACACAGCCGCCTCTATGCTCTGCGACCCACACAGCCTCCTCGATGCTCTGCTACCCACACAGCCGCCTCTATGTTCTGCCACCCACACAGCCACCTCTATGCTCTGCGACCCACACAGCCTCCTCGATGCTCTGCTACCCACACAGCCGCCTCTATGCTCTGCGACCCACACAGCCGCCTCTATGCTCTGCAACCCACACAGCCGCCTCTATACACACAATTCATTTCACCGCGCTCCCGATGCAATTGCATCGGGCCTTTTTACTAGTATATATATAAAATAAAGCTGAATTGTGTGTGTGTATGTGTGTATGTATGTTGTGAGGTAGAAAGGGGAATGGTGGTAGAGGGACGCTATGTTTCCCCAAGGATGGTGAGCTACTGCATGTATGGGACGGGAGATGCTTACATGAGCATAGGTGAGGTAGGTATGGCCACCGTTACTGAGAACGGTGGCTGTTGGTAAAGCCTGTTATGGGACCTCATCTATGAGGAATGGGGGAAGGTTTTTGGGCGGGCCTCCATTCCTCATCTCCCGCCCCAGGCTTTTGAAGTGGCTGGGAGGGAAAGACAGGTGAGAAAGGTTAGGCCGGAAGAGACGGCTGTCAAGGTGTTGTGAGATGAGATCAGACTAGAGAGGAGTTCAGTCGGTGGAAAAGTAGCCTGTGAGCACACAGGGAGTGTGTACCGGACCCCAAGGTGGGGAAGGACCCCTAGGCGAGCTCCAGGAGGAGCAGGTTTAGGGCCGACGCTATTATCCTGCTGTAAGGACTGTTTTTTGTTTGTTTTGCCATTGTGTGAAATAAAACACACTTGTTTTTGGACTGAGCCTGAGTGTCACTGCCTTACTTGCTGCTGCTATAGAGACTGATCCCTTCAATGTATATCCGGGATTGGCATCTACACCGTCGCAACTACAGCCAAAACATTTTGCACAGTCACACGTCTGGACCCCGAGAGCGCCATAGGCTATGTTGTGAGGCGAAATTTTAACCCTGTGCGTTCCAGTTCACCAAACAATTTTGCCCCTATTTACATAATGGGGAAAAAGTGAAAGGAAAAGTGTTGGAGGAAAATCGACAGCTGCCAGCTACAGCCACAAAATTTTGCACAGTCACACATCTGGACCCGACAGCATTATAGGCTATGTTGTGAGGCGAAATTTTAACCCTGCGCATTCCAATTCACCAAATAATTTTGCCCCTATCTACACAATGGGGAAAAAGTGACAGTTACCAGTTGACAGTTGTGAATGAGAGGGGCTTAATGATAGCGCCAAAGACTAACAGCACATACCAGCATATAGTCACTAAGGTGGGGTCCCAACATGAGATATTCACCACACACGGGGACATGTATACACACCACATGCACACAAAGAGTAACAGCAAGTGTATAGTCGCTAAGGTGCAGCCCCAACATTGGATACTCACCACGCACCCGAACACAAACACACACACCACAAAGAGACACACACAACACAGAGACACACACATCCCCACGGGGACACACACACACCCTATAGCGACACATGCACTCACCCCACAGGGACACACACACACACAAACCACAAAGAGACACACACAACACAGACACACACACCACACAGACCCCCCACAGGGACACACACACAGCCACCCTATAGGGACACATGCACTCACCCCACAGGGACACACACACCACACAGACCCCCCCACAGGGACACACACATACACACCCTATAGGGACACATGCACTCACCCCACAGGGACACACACACACACCACAAAGAGACACACAAAACACAGACCCCCCCCCCACAGGGACACACACACATACACACCCTATAGGGACACATGCACTCACCCCACAGGGACACACACACACACACCACAAAGAGACACACACAACACAGAGACACACACACACCACACAGACCCCCCCACAGGGACACACACACATACACACCCTATAGGGACACATGCACTCACCCCACAGGGACACACACCACCACAAAGAGACACACACAACAGAGACACACACCACACAGACCCCCCCCACAGGGACACACACACATACACACCCTATAGGGACACATGCACTCACCCCACAGGGACACACCCATACACACACCCCAGGGGGACACATACCACACAGACACACAGATGTGCACAAATCACCTCACACAACTCGCCTCATACGTGTGCTATCTTTAATTTCCAAACATAAACATCTGATTAAAAACAGCCAATGTGCAACACATGTGCCATATAGGGAATTAAGGCAGGTGTCAGTCACATGAGCTGTCTATTATGTGTATGTGTGAGGTAACATATACTGCCCGGCCAGGGGGAGGGTTTACTGTTGGCTGGAGATTTATTAGGCTACCTATAGCAATCAATCACAGCTCAGCTTCTATTTTCTTACAGGTCATTAATATGACATATTCAAATTCTATTTTGTTATAGCTAACATCAGTTATTTATTAACCCGGGCGTAGCCGGTACTACAGCTAGTATATAAATATGAGTCATGCTCTCACTGATACTGTGCATAGGTGCAGTTTCTGAATGACAATATGTGCAGTACATAATTTAAATTTTTATGATACTGGTACAGGGGCATATTCTGTCTGACACTAAATAGAGAATTATTTGGTATGTCACTGTGTATAGGGGCATGTTCTGTCTGAGTATAAGTGTTTATGAGGGCATGTTCTGTCTGGTAATGTGTATAGGGGCATGTTCTGTCCCGCGTACTAGTGTATAGCGGCATGTTCTGTCCTGGTACTGTGTGTATAGCGGCATGTTCTGTCCGGTACTGTGTATAGGGGCATGTTCTTGTCGGTAATGTGTATAGGGGCATGTTCTGTCCGGTAATGTGTATAGGGGCATGTTCTGTACGGTATACTGTTGTATAGGGGCATGTTCTGTCTGGTAATGTGTGTGGCCCACTGGGACGGGGTACTCGGTACCGGACCGGGTTGCACTGGGGATGATCACGGCGGTCTTGGTCCGGACCGTGTCCCGAGCCCACAAGTAAAAGGGGAATATTTACATGGGAGAGTTTGTTGTGCGCCACCCACGGGTTGTGGTCAATGAGGGGACCACCGCTGCAGGGTACTTCAGTCAGGAGGATGGATGGATACGGCAGTAAGGTGGATGAGCCCGCCGCGGGTCGAGACTGCTCCTGACAGGGTGTAAAGGTGTAATCAAAGTTCTGTTGCAGGGAATCACACATGGGAGACTTGAGCAGGGTTCACCGGGTTTTACTAGCACATACTTCAGTACAAACAGCTCCAACAGTGCAGTTCTCAACACAGTTCTTAGTCACGACTGCAGCCAGGTTATCTATCTGAGACCCTTCACTCTCTCTGGTGTTTTCTTTCAGGCTTTCCTCTCCTCAGTTCTTCCCCGTGGGCTGTATAGGGGCAGCTCGGTCCCTTTTGTGTGACTTCCCCCTGTGTGTGTGGGCGGCAAGCCGGGCCCTATTTGCTGCTGATCCTCCAACCCGTGTGTGTGGGTGGCCAGACTTGGAATCTGCACCTCCCCGTTGGTGTGTTAGTGTCCTGGCGTATAGCTACGGTCACCCAGAGCCGACACTCTGGTCCCAGCCTAGCCTTGGTTGTCCCTATCTTCCAAGGGATCACCAGGCTCTCTCCTACCCGTGTGACTATCTGGGTACGCCAGGGGAGTCCATTTCGCCAGTCGTCCGTGCTCGGCCTCTCCCCTTCCCTTACTCCCAGGTTATGGAGCAGGCTTTCTCTCCAGGGAGCGGTGTCTCTCAGGATTCTGCGCTCTCCGAGCAACCCAGGACTGTCAGGGGAGTCTCACTCTCGCCTACGCCTTGGCCTTTGCTGCTTGGCTCTTCCGGGCTTTCTCCACTTTTCTGCTCAGCCTACTCCGGCCTACTACTTAACTCCTCCTTGTCCCCCCCTTTTGTACCCCCTACATCACCTGACCTATGTTCCCACCCACTTCCCTCTAAACCCTACCACCCATTGCCTGCCTAGAGTTCCAGGCTCCGGGTTGGGTGTCTCCTTCTGTGGGTGTTGTGTGCTGAAGGTGGTTTGTATAACCTGTCTCCTATCTGCCTGGCTGCAGTTCCCTTATGTGGCCTCCTGGTCGCAGGGGCGCCACAACTGTGTATAGGGGTATGTTCTGCCTGGTACTGTGTATAGGAACATGTTCTGTCTGGTACTGTGTATAGGGCATGTTTTGTCTGGTACTGTGTATAGGGACATGTTCTGTCTGGTACTGTGTATAGGGCATGTTCTGTCTGGTACTGTGTATAGGGACATGTTCTGTCTGGTACTGTGTATAGGGGCATGTTCTGTCTGGTACTGTGTATAGGGGCATGTTCTGTCTAGTACTGTGTATAGGGGCATGTTCTGTCTGGTACTGTGTATAGGGGCATGTTCTGTCTGGTACTGTGTATAGGGGCATGTTCTGTCTGGTACTGTGTATAGGGGCATGTTCTGTCTGGTACTGTGTATAGGGGCATGTTCTGTCTGGTACTGTGTATAGGGGCATGTTTTGTCTGGTACTGTGTATAAGGGCATGTTCTGTCTGGTACTGTGTATAGGGACATGTTCTGTCTGGTACTGTGTATAGGGGCATGTTCTGTCTGGTACTGTGTATAGGGCATGTTCTGTCTGGTACTGTGTATAGGGGCATGTTCTGTCTGGTACTGTGTATAGGGCATGTTCTGTCTGGTAATGTGTATAGGGGCATGTTTTGTCTGGTACTGTGTATAAGGGCATGTTCTGTCTGGTACTGTGTATAGGGACATGTTCTGTCTGGTACTGTGTATAGGGGCATGTTCTGTCTGGTAATGTGTATAGGGGCATGTTCTGTCTGGTACTGTGTATAGGGGCATGTCCTGTCTAGTACTGTTTATAGGGGCATGTCCTGTCTAGTACTATGTATAGGGGCATGTTCTGTCTGGTACTGTGTATAGGGGCATGTTCTGTCTGGTACTGTGTATAGTGGCATGTTCTGTCTGCTAATGTGTATAGGGGCATGTTCTGTCTGGTACTGTGTATAGTGGCATGTTCTGTCTGGTACTGGGTACTGTGTATAGGGGCATGTCCTGTCTAGTACTATATATAGGGGCATGTTCTGTCTGATCCTGTGTATAGGGGCATGTTCTGTCTGGTACTGTGTATAGGGGCATGTTCTGTCTGGTACTGTGTATAGGGCATGTTCTGTCTAGTACTATGTATAGGGGCATGTTCTGTCTGATCCTGTGTATAGGGGCATGTTCTGTCTGGTACTGTTGTTATGTCTAGTATTGTTTAAGGGACATGTTCTGTATGTGCCATATTCTGGCAGGTACTGTTTACAGGTGCACAGGGGCGTAACTACAATAGGTGCAGGGGTTGTGATCGCACCCGAGCCCTGCAGCCTAGGGGGGCCCCAAAAGTCCCTTTGGCCCATTGAAAAAGACTAATATTATTAAAGATTTGCAATAATTGGGGGCCCCGTTGGATCTTTCGCATCGGGGCCCTGGGCTTGAAGTTACGCCACTGCAGGTGCACACTATTATTAGCACTTTAACGAGACATTTCCCAGTAGTATGCTCTCAATTTACAAGGTGGGACTACACCTTTAAGATCTGCACACGTATTTGTTGTGCTATGTTGAGTAAATGAATGGCGTGCTCTATTATTACCCTGGATGCTGGCGCTCTTTATACCACCCAATGCCATTGACCTCAACTAGTAATTTTGAAATCACAATAATAATGTAAATACTATAATTTATAATCAGGATAAATCACGTTAGTTTCCTGCCGTCGTTCTCTGATTAACGGGCTGACAGAATAAAAAATAGCTTGATTTTGTTTGCAGGTGCCGCCATGTCGTACTTCAGCTTAATGAAAGGGTACGAGTGTATTCTGTGTGAGCGACCACCAATTATTCGGCGACGGTGTATTCATTCTCTTATTTCTTTCACCTGCACCAGCTATTGCCGAAATTACTCATTCTGTAATAATTATCAGATAAGGCCCTGATGAAGGAGGGTCGGTGTGTAAGATTTAACTACCGCCATGCTGGCAATCTGAGTCCTGTGAAAAAGATGGTTCTTAAAGGGTCACTCCAGGAAAAATGAAAGGCCCCCCCTATAGTAAATATTATTATGGTGTCCTTAATAAATGCTCTTTTATTGAGTTATCTTCCGTTTGTCCTGAGAAAAACAACCACGAAGTAGGCTGGACTCATTTATTACAGCCTGACTGGAAATGGCCCTTGTTGCCCATAGCAACTAGTCACAGTACAAGTGATTGTAAAATGAAAGCAGCACTATCATTGGTCGCTGGGGACAACGGGGCTAGAAAAATGAGCAAAATGAGACCTTCAATTCCCGATTTTACTATGATAGGTCTGACAAGTAAACATTAATGACCATAGTATAGCAACACATTAAAATAGACGTTTTTGTAGGCATTATCTGACGTTAGACTTGAAGGGATCGTCTAGGATTAACGTAATGATGGCCTAGCCATAGATGGTTTAGTCAGAGGTTTCTTTGGTTACTGAAGTACAATAGGAGTATATTCACATGTGGCGTAATTGCAACTGTGACGCCCACCAGGGTCAGGGGTACTTGGTAGCTGGGCGAGGTACTTGCGGAGGTCACGATGGTGGTGTGGTGACTTGACTCTGTGGCCCTGGCTGTTCAATGAAAGGGAATATTAACATGGGATGATTGTGACGCCACCTGTGGTGTTCGGCTAGCGATGGCAAACGCTGCAGATTAGGGCCGCTGTGGCAGATGGTAGTGCAGCCGGGATGGTATCACTCTCCACAGGTGGAGGGGGCCACAGGGCAGAGTGGGACAGTCTATTGGAATGGTGAAGGCCATTGGGGTGCAGGACAGAGTTAGAGCCCATAGCAAGGATGGGGCTGTGGCGGTGTAGAGGGTAACAGAGCGCGAAGAGCAGACAAACATAGTTCATTAAGTTTTTTACCTTTTTACTTGCTGATCAGGCCGAGGTTCTTCCAGAGTGCGACCAGATTACCTCCCAGGATATCATTATCGCTCCGCCGAGACACCTTTCGTGGGCCTTCCCTGGTTGCCCTGCACCTTCGTGAACAGGGTCCCAAGCTAATGGCTGTGGGCCTTGTCGGGAAATGGGCAATACGTTCCCTGACCCTAGTTCTAGCCACCGGCCTGCAGATTGTCCACGAATGGTAGCCACTGCTCCTGCAGATGCAGTGGCTTCTGGTTTTCCTGGTGAAACCTTGAAGTGTCCACACCAGATTGGGGCCGGTCCCCTCTGGCAACCAGTGCCTCCGGCCGACTCGGCTCAGATCCAGATTCGGGTCCCACAGGTGGATCCTCCACTCCCGTGTCCCCCTGGGACTCCTTCTCCCCGCTTCCTCTCCGGACGCCTTCCTCCTACGTTCTCCTCCTAACTTCTCTCTACACTCTCCCTACCCCCTACCTAACCCCTCCTCCAGCCTGAAGATGGGGCCCTCCCTGCTTTGGGTCCACCCAAGATCTCATGGCCTGGAGTTGGAGTGGTGTTGGATGCAGGTTTTGTGTCTTGGGTTTGCGACCCCTCTCACCTGGGAACGGTGACACCACACCAGTGGAGTAGGTGCAGCATCACTGTGGCGACCAGTTCGCAGGGGCGCCACACAACCATTTGCTGCACATTTTATGCATCGTATTTGGTTCGTAAAATAATCAGAATTTTACACTACCAGAAAAATATGAGATTTCTGAAAACACACATACATGCTGCTTTTTCTTTTTCCTTGTGTATTTTAACCATCAATGTGTTCTTTTTTTATTCACACATAAACATGTCTGTTCTTTTACCCAATCAAATCGAAAGTAAAAAAAACGCAAGCAAAGATTCCTTAAAATTATGCGTATAATACACAGCGTTTTTCCTGCCTATACTGCTTTTTGGTGCAAAAAAAATCTGATGCAATTGCACCATGTGTGAACATACTGTAAGGCTATGTTCTTATCTGCAGCCAGAACCTGCTCTTTTAGTAGGAAAAAAAGCTGTTTCCAAAAAGCAGGATTTGCTGCATTTTAGTTACGTTTTTGGTGTGTCATGTTTCTACAGTACATGTTTAAATAAAGTTAGTTTTATAGAGATGATCTTCTAGCCTTTACCTGTAACATGTTTGTCTATAATCTCTTTAAAATCCCCTTAGGTAACTCTCTTTAGTTTTCTTTGGTCCATATTCAGTGTGGTATACACCATGATAACAAACAGCACAGTGACTACTTTTCAACATCTAAATAGGCAGACTGATGGATTACACCACAAAAGCAGCAACAATGCAGTAAAACATCGCAATTGTGTTTTTGCTTTCAATAGTGAAAAAATGCTGAAATAATTAAAATTAAAGAAGAGAAAATTAAAGCCATCATGTAGGAATCTCTGAGATCTCATAGCTTTTGCTGGTGCTATAAGAATCATCTTTTAATTGGCATAAAACATGAAAAAAAGCTGCAAAAATGCTACATACTCTTACAGTATAAGCATTTCTTATGTTTTTAAACACTTATTGACAAATATGACACCCCCCGCAGGGCCTTCAGATACTCTGAACCAGGCTACAGTACTGGTGGGGAGTCACAGGGGTCGAGACTTGGCCCTGTGACCCTGGCGGTATCAATAAAAGATCAGGGCGTAAAGGTTTTAGGGATTAAAGTCGTGACGCCACCCGTGATGTTCGGTTATTGATGGCCGATGCTGCGGTGCGGGACCTCTGGGGATGATGGATTCACAGCTAATGTGATATCGCTCCCCATGAGTGGAGCGGTTCCCCAGGGCAACTGGTATAGTCTATGGTGTTGGTAGGCCGTTGGGATGCAGGACTAAGGGCGCGGAATAACCGACAGACACCCAGTACATAGTCTCCATTACCTTTTACTGGTAGTTGCAGGTTTCAACCAGGACATTGATCACAGGTGATGTTGTGATTCCGGAATGCCTGGAAATGTGGCGCTCTGCTTACGCAGGTAGCCACAGCCTTCCCTACTGCACAGCTGGGTTTCCACAGCCGGTACCTACTACATGCAACACCTTCCACCCCGGGACAGTATGGGGAGCTAGACTCACTGACTTTAGGTGAGGTCCCCTATAAATACTGCTGCTGGGGGAGGAGTTAGAGTGTGCAGACTCTAGGAGAGATGCGAAGACGTCCTGGTGATCAGTGCTGCGGTTAGGCCCGAACGAGTGACCTGGACTGGACCTTCTGCCATCGAGGCAAGCCTAGGAGTGGGGACAGAAGGCAAGGAGCAGAGCCAAGGGAGTGAGGAACCGGTGGAGGTTCGCTCAAGAAGTACCGGACTTCGGGGATCCACACCTGCATGATTACTCTAGGACTGCAGAAAACCCTGGCACACCGTGGAGACTTCAGTCACCCGGTTCCCCTGGGTACCCAGAAAGAGGGAGCCAGACACCGTAGTGAAGGGCCAAACAGCGGTGATCATAGAGGGTAACTCGTGGATCGCGCAGGAGGAGAGAGAGGACCAGAGAAAGTGAGGAGGCCAGTCGTGTTGCATACAGACAGGGCTTCAGTGACAGCAGGGAACCTGAGGAGGCCTTATACCCACTTGCTGTGGAGACTCACTGTGCACCTGGTCACCCGACAGTGCTCTGGACATCTTTACCTGTGGATACCATCAGTAAAATGTAAAAGAGACTTGCTTCAGTGTGTGCGTTATTCCTCTCCGTCGCCAGCCTCCCTATAGACTGCCTTACTGTTTCTTACCCTGGCTACAAGTTCTACTCCAAGCTGCCTCTTTACTCTACGCTGCCCCGGAGGACCAGCTCCACCTGTAGGGAGCTTTGCCATCCTTGCCGCAATACCATCGCCGGAGGACTGTGGCGGCGCTGGTGATCCCTCACCAGGTACTACAGGTGCCGTCACGTGACAACAAATTCTTATCCCCTGTACATAACCCCTTATTGAAGTGTCACCCAGGCCAGGGGCTCAGGAGCTGCCACCCGTGACATCCCCATGAAAACCCCTCCGAGCCTGATACCCGAGTACCCCAGGGCCTGGGGCTCGACAGACACAAATTGGGGATCTCCTTACACGATGAGTTCTCCCTGCTGCACTCCTCTTTGCTGGTCCTGGCTGCCTGTAGCTAAGCAGTGACCCTCTCTTCCTGCTGGTAAGTCTCTCACCCATATGGCAGGCAGCCTGAGCCCTTCTCTGGCACTACTCCTTAAGCAACTCCCGGAGCTCTCGGGTGCTGCTGTTGCTGTTCTCCCAGGTTCTTTGGTGTGGCCGAGAGACGTTTGGTCTTCCTTCCTCCGGTTTTGGCTGCTGGGTCTTAAGTACCTGCACAACCTCGAACTTCCGGTGTCCATTTCTGGCACTCTGTTCTGAGGTGAGTCGGCAACTGGCTCCACTCCTCAGGCACTCTGCTCTCCTTCCTCAGACTTTCTCTGACGGGTCCCTTATGCTTGCGGCTGTCTATCCTGGGACTAGCTCCATTTGGCCTGCAAGGATGTACTGCTCCCATGACATAATTTCATACACCCCGCCAGGACCCCCCTCTTTCATGTACCTTGCCAGGGCAGTAGGCTGTGGAGTCGGTGTCCATTTTTGGTGGAGTCGGACTCAAGGAAATTGAGAAGTCAGAGTTGAAGTTGTAGGTTTGACTTACTGACTGTATACCGGGACCATTAAGTCCAAGTCAGTGTCCATGTAGGTGTAGTCGGAGTTGGAGTTGGATTCAGGGAAATTACGTTTTCGGAGTTGGAGTCGAAGGTTTGGCTTAGCAACTTCACAGCCCTGCATGGATTTGGAGATAACTACCTTGCCCATGACTATTGCCCTGTTCCAGGCTACACTTGGCGTAGTCAGAAGAATAGAGCCTTGTCACTGGCAGACCGAAACCATGTGGGGAAGGTTCCCACTACAAGGAGGATAGCGACAGTTATCCAGTCTAAAATGGAGGTGAGCATGGTGTCTAAAATGGTGATCAGGGGCTCAGCATGGAAAGGACGTCCTACCCATCGTAGGTGTGGAAGAAGTAAAAGGGCACAAAAAATTTCCAGCCCTCCAGAGGTTACGCCTATCAGAGTAAGTGTCTAACCTGAAAGTGTCCGCCCGCCGTAGAAGATGCCCATCCGTATAGGGCGAAGTGCAGGTCCACCCAGTTGAGTTTGATCAAAGAAAGGAGTGAAAGGAATGTGATGGTGAACTGGTGGTTAGAAGAAAGGGGGAAGTCAAGTGGCTTGGCAGAGAAAGTCAGTGGTCCCCCTGTAGGAAAGTCCGGAAGCAACACGGAAGCCGAATTGTGGACCCTGGCCTGGTTGCTTGCCCATGGAAGGGCCAAGCTCCTGAAAGCTTTAGAAGTTCTTACACCAGGGGGTTCCCCACTGACCCAGAGAACACACCTCTGAGGGAGAGCCCCCTACCACCAGCGAGCGGAGGATTGTGGACAGCGATATGATGGGCGGCACAGGGGCTTAATGGTTAGCATGGTATACAGTGGCTCAGTGGTTAGCACTGCAGTCTTGCAGCTATTGGGTCCTGGGTTCAAATCCCACCATGACGACATCTGCAAGGCGTTTGTATGTTTCCCCATGTTCTTGTGTGCTTCTGTAGGGGTGTCGTTGCTATGAACAGTTAAAGCACGCTATGACTTTAATGGTACCTTTACACGCCGCCACAACAGGATGGATACCAACGGCTACTTCACGTGCACGAGCACGCCCGAACGGTTACCAACGGGAAACGCACCCTCTTTACACGCCGCCACAAGGTGCGCTACGCTACGCTACATCTACAGCTAGCTACATCGCCGGGTGTCTCAAGTAGCCAGCTGTAGCTCATTTACACACCGCTATAAGCAGCTACTATGGGCGTACCTGGTGCAGCAGGGACAGCACATAGGCGTGCCACAATTGTGGTTTACGAGCCGTCCGTACGCTGATAGGACGAAGCAATAACATCCTGATTGGGCAGGCAACGCAGGAGGCTGAGTAATACAGCACGCTCGAGCGATTGTGTAGTGTGACTCGTCAGCTCCTTAAATATGCCTCCCTATGCAGCGACTACCAATCATCAAGCAGCAGCTTCCACCAATGATCGCACATGGGGCGCGGTAACACAGAGCCTGGGTCACGCCTTAGCTACATTGCAGTTACATCGCCGGGTGTCCAGAGTTCCCTTCTGTAGCTTCTTTACACGCCGATACAGCTCGCTACAATCGGCGATGTAGCCATATGTTTATGGGCAGTGCACGGATACAGAGGTATCTGTAGCCGGCTGTGTCGTCCCGTCTTCACACGCCGCTACTACGGGGTATTTTGCCGCTACAAGCTACATTTGTAGCCTGTAGCGGGTTGTATCCATCCTGTTGTGGCGGCGTGTAAAGGTACCATAAGAGATAGTGTCTCCCTGTGTGCTGTGTTGTGGACTAGTCGCCCCTCCAACCCTTCCTGAACTGTGCAGATGGACTGATCAAAATCAGAAAGTGAAAAAAGCACCATATCACATTATTTTTGTGGCTTAACAGATAGAAAAAGCTTTGGAAATAGGTATCAGCAAGATTTGAACAGCTCTTTTATCAGGACACATGTCTGGGCACCAGGAATAGTTTGATAAAAAAAATAACCGAGCGTTACAGCAGAGAAAAGGTTTAGGAATATTTCTAGGAAAAATATTGCCGCCTTCCGGGAGACTTAGTAATTAATTTTGTCCTAACAGATATTGTAGGATGACTGACACAGAGATTTAAAGGGGTTGTCCATGAAGATATGTTATCCCTTGGAGTGGAGCTTCCCTTTAAGACCAGTTTACTACAATCCCCTATCCGAAAAAAATGAAGGTTCCTTTTTTTTTTGCTCCACAAACTATTTGTCCGTTATCAGAGGCACAGCGAGCTATCGTATCTATATTAAAGAAGAATATCATTTTCCCAGAAACTAATTGGAAAGCTGCTCAAGAACAAAGTAGTTAATATTTCCATTATAGTGAGCGGAAAGTACATGAATTTCACCTTTATCTTCTCCCAGCTTAGCGCGCGCTACATTATTTATTATAACTGAAATTAAAACTCGCAGAAACCCCGGCACGACGTTCCGTAATAGTCCCAGAATAAAGATTATTATTATTCTGCAAAATTAAGTTTTGCTCAAATTGTTCATTATGTTGATGCGCTTGTATTTATTACGGAGACATATTACTGACATCAGACATGTCGCTTCGTGCTGCAGATAAGGCGAGCGCACGGCGGCTGAGACTATAGTGCCGGAGGCTGACGAGCGTCTGGTGCCTTTTGATATCTTTAAAAACTACCGATATGTCTGATTTTTACATTTTTTCTCTGCTTGTTATCATAGAATGTGGACATTCCTAGTGCAAAGGCTAAGGCTGAGATCACATGTCCAGTAATCGTCCGTTAGAATGGATCCAGCAGGGATCCATTGTGCAAAGACAACTTTATCAGTTTTGAAAAAATAAAATTTTTGTAAGTGCAAAGTATGAGATCTGATTTGGCTCGATGAGAGGCTAAGACTGGCATGTCACTCTCCATAAGGTGAAACCTTACCCTTAGATTCCCAGTCTTAGCCTCTCATACAGCCAGATCAGATCTCGTACATTGCACTGACAAGGGGTGATATCCCGAAACACCATGACTGCAAACTGTGATTCTGGTTTGGTTATTATTATTAGAAGTTCTATGACAAGACTCATTAAAGGGTCATTCTTGACTTCTAGGATTGCTACTTCCAATAGATGGCACCAGAGATCAGACTGCCGAGACCCAACCAAAAACCCCGCCTCCCAGAAAATGACGCGACACCAATGTTTCTTTTAACCAACTTTATTTTGGAGAGGTAGCGCTCTCATCTTTTTACCACACATTGGCATAAACAGGGTCGCAGCTCTTTAAACAGGCAAACTGCCCACCAAACTAGGGTTCGGGAAGAATTACCGCCTTCGGCCTTCCGTTGCGGGTTTCTTACCACCGGATAGCTACCTCTTTTCCGCCACTGCAACTTTACAAACAACCTCATAATACAAAAAAAGGGAGGGAGGGTGGGAAACAGGTCTGGGTCCAAAAGAGAGTGCCGGATGCTGTTGGGCAGCGGCTTTTAAGCAGGTGGGTGGACCACTCCAGGAGGGAGAGTCCTCCTCCCACGTCATCACTGGGAGGAAGCTGGACTCAGGGAAAGTGGAGGGGGCCCGGCAGTCAGGGTGCAGCAGCCTAAGCTGCGGCTGCAGTGCCCCTCAGACTGCCGAGACCCAACCAAAAACCACGCCTCCCAGAAAATGCCGCGACACCAATGTTTCTTTTAACCAACTTTATTTTGGAGAGGTAACGCTCTCATCTTTTTACCACACATTGGCATAAACAGGGTCGCAGCTCTTTAAACGGGCAAACTGCCCACCAAACTAGGGTTCGGGAAGAATTACCGCCTTTGACCTTCAGTTGCGGGTTTCTTACCACCGGTTAGCTACCCATTTTCCGCCAAGGAGTAGTGCAGCGCAGCAAGCTACGACCCCCCACCACCGAGCGACTGAAGGGCCTGAGCTATCCCTTCCCGTATACCAGCTAAGAAGATATCCATCCCGGACTCATTTAAATGAATCCCATCTGGTCTCATGAAATCAGAATTGTCTCCTTCCAACCTGTGGTGTCTCACCATCACCCCATTCTTGAACCTAGTGAACCTGGAAATTCTTTGGTTGAGCGTGCGCCAAGACTTTTCCATAGCCTCGCCATCCCTGGCGCCATGCCAAGCGAGACGTGGCACCACCTCAGACCACACCATTTTCAAATCTGTGAAGAAGCCCGGGAATTTGTCCATGTCTGAACGCATCAGGGTCAACAGTTCCGCCAATGGCAAGGATGCCAAATCATTGCCGCCGGCGTGTAGCACAAAAACGACCGGTGTCGTCACCGCTCTCGAAATTCTGACGACTTCGGGCAACACTTGCGGCCACGTCAAACCCCTGTATCCTCTCCAATTTACGTCCAGGTCCAGGAATCCCAGTGAGCGCCCACCCGGGCGGGAATCAGCATGCTTGGCTGCCCAATAAATATAGGAATGCCCGATTATCCAAACACTGGGCCGGATACCATCTGCAATGAAATAACAATTAATAACCATCCTGTGAACCGTGAAAACACCTCCAACAACTCTTGTTCCTATTGACCATTCCTGCTTTTTTTTTTTTTTCTTTATATTCTACCGCTTTTACACAACTGTTAGAACTCATCAACATTCTACAAAATCAATTCAGGCCTGATATACCTGACGAAACACCTGGATCGCCATCTCCCGATCCTCTGAATGTCTTGTTCAGCCATGCCCGCTCGGGCGGCTTCCATCGCCGCTCCTATCCAAAACGAATGGGTACCGTATTCTGATGCCGGGAGACCTAAATTGTTCAATATGATCCGCAGAACCGCCAAAAATTGACCCGCCAATAAAGGGGACCCGTCTTCATGCATAAAAAATGCGTCGCCGACCGCTCTCCTGTTTTCGTATGCCGTGACCAAAGCCATGGGGCAAACTGGTCCTGGGATCCCGAAAAGAGAAAACCAAGTCCCTTTACCATCCGGGTCAGTCTTTGACTTACGTAAGCGCAGTCGTAAGCCATCCCCACAAAACATGATGTCATCACGTCGCAGGCCCTCTCTACCCAGACGAGATTTTGGTAAAATTTACCCGATACGGAACGCGCCAAAAAAAGTGAGTCCAAACGCCGCTGAAAATAAAAACCGACTCGTAATTGGAAACACACGCTGTCTCCGTCCCCTTTATTAAATCAGCTAATAGCTGAAATGTAATAGGCCTTCTGTTATCCGTCCGAGGATCAGATCTCTGCCAACCCCTCAATATGCGACCTACCAGTAAACGTTTGGTAACATCTGGCCAGCTGCGCAATTGAAAATGAAAAGCTAAACCAGACATCCGATTACGGGCCACAGCTCCCGAAACGCCGCTGCTGCGCAGGTCACGCAAATATGAAAGCGTATACCTCAACAACGAGTCGTTGGACAGCCCTACCGGGTCGTCTCCCACCATCCTACACCAGTCGCACAACGCCTTACCATATGATCTGCACGTGGAAGGCGCAAGTGAAGATCGGATGAGTTGCATCAAGTCTCCAGCAATTCCCACTTTGACGCCGGGCAAACCGAACCTGTCGCCCGGGCAGACGGGTGAAGTTCCCGAAATTTCTGAAACTTAAAGCGGGAGAGAGCATCAGTGACCTCATTATGACAACCTGGAATGTGCTTAGCTCTAAACCACACATTAAAAGACAGACATTTTAGTACAATAAACCTAAGGAGCTTAATGACCGGAGGAGAGGAAGACGATAAATGGTTAATCGCATGGACCACGCTAGCGTTGTCCGACCAAAAACACACCCGCCTGTTCCTAAGCTCCGATCCCCATAGGTCCACGGCTACCGCAATTGGGAACAGTTCAAGCAATGTCAAATTTCTCGTCCATCCCCTCTCTAACCTATGCTCCGGCCAGCCGGCCGAACACCATTGGTCAAGAAAAATGACACCGAAGCCGGCAGATCCAGCTGAGTCCGAGAAAAGCTGAATGTAGTGATTGGAGCATTCATTCTCCTGAAAATACGTATGCCAGTTGTATGATAACAGGAAAGTCGGCCAGACTCTCAAATCATCCTTCAGAGGCCGTGTAATCCAAATTCAATGAGGAGAGCGAGATATCCCTCTCGTCGCGATGGATAACAGTCTTGAAAAAATCCGACCCATCGGCGTCACTCTGCAAGCGAAATTCAGGGATCCTATCAAGGACTGTGTCACATCGCCATTGGACTCGGTGGCTGGTGTTCCTGCCTTGGCCGCTGGGAGGAGCCGGATTCCTTCGGCTGGTGGCGCCGGTGATAGGAGGGCCTTGTCCTCATATGGAACTGCTCCCGCGACGTCTGCCTCTGTCGCTGAGCGCCGCTGTGTTTCCCCTCTGGGTGGTGTTGGTCGCAGAGGAAAGGGCCCTGCAGAGGTGTCCGTTAGGCGCAGCCTGCGTTCTTCTGTCAGAGGTGGCGTGGGTGGAGCCAGTCGTGCATCTCCATCTGGCCTGGATCTAGGGGCGGTCCGGATGAGGTCATCAGGTTGTGAGCTCCAGCCTATGGGAGGTAGCCATGCCCTTCAAGTACATTGGAGCCTGGCTTGCAGGCCGCCAGATATAGTTTTGGTTCCCCAGTGATAGTGTGTGTGTGTTTAGTTTCGTGTCTGACCTTGCCTGGATTTCTGACTCTGCCTCTGCCTATTGATTTTGTACCTCAGCTGCCCTCTTGGTTTTTGCCCTTGACCTTTGCCTGGATTTTTGACTCTGCTACTGCCTGACGATTTTGTACCTTCGCTGCCCTCTCGGTTTTGACTCGGACTTCTGACTTTGTTTTTCGGGTCTTGATTTTCCCCTGGCGACCTCCACGGCTCTGTTGCTCATATAGGCAGCTACCCCCTGGGCTCCGCTGTAATTCCAGATCCCTGTATAGGGGTTAAGGGTCTCGGGGTTTCTCGGGGTGCTGCCTACCAGCAGCTCGGCCTCACGGTGGATGGTCGTCACAGACTGCATCTGTACAAGCGTTACCTTCCCGACTGAAAGAAATCCTTTGATCAACTCACTCAAGGCCTGCAGGGGCCGAAACTCCATTGCCACAGAATCTATGACTATCCCTAGGAGTGACAGCTCCGTAGTTGGACCTACGGTCTTATCTGCCGACAGGGGAACGCCGAAAGTTGTCATTAAAGACCGAAATCGATCCAGAATGTCTTGGCAGGTGGGGGAACCAGCTGGTCCCACAAACAAAAAATCGTCAAGGTAGTGGGTGACAGATTTTGTATGGGCGTCCGCCCGTGTCACCCACTCCAAAAAGGTGCTAAATGTTTCAAAGTACTGACAGGAGATTGAACAGCCCATTGGAAAACAGATGTCGTAGAAATACTGGTCATCGAATGATGCACCCAAAAGGTGGTAGCCGTCAGGATGGACGAGCAACAGCCTAAAAGCTGATTCGATGTCCGATTTTGCCATAAGGGCGCCGGGCCCGGCCTCCCTGACTATATGAACCGCCCTGTCAAACGAAACATAGTGTACCGCTGAATCGGCACTCGGGATATCATCATTTACTGAACTTCCCTTCGGGTAAGATAGATGGCAAATGAGGCGAAAACGCCCCTGTTCTTTTTTGGGGACAACACCCAATGGGGAAACATGCAAGTTATGAAAAGGCGGGGAATCAAACGGCCCCCGAAAGCGTCCCAATAGGACTTCTTTAGCCAGTTTCTCCCGTAAAACATCGGGAAGCAATACTGCCGAGCGTAAATTAGGAGCATAGGACGGAGAATCAGAAAAACGAACGGAATGAAAAAACCGAAGGAAAAACCAAAACGGATTTGGGCGGCGGCCGCCCTATTGGGGTACCGGTCTAACCACGGCCCCATCTTTTTCACGTTCACCGGTGTCACGGACATCCCCCTGTGCATTGCCTCTAGGTCCCCCGATTTTCTAAGGGGGGCGGTGCACTTAGCCGCCGCATGGTTTCCTCCGCAAGAGGAACACTCGTGCTTGTATTTACACAAGCCATAGAATTTACAATGCCCTTCGTTGAAGAGCCAACAAGTCCCTGGTCTGCGAACAACCACTGAGCCCGTGCTGGCACCTGGCCCAGCGGTCCCTACTGGAAAGGGGGGGTGGAGCAGTTCTCTGGGCCATCATCAGGCGGATACACGAATCCGTGGCCTTCACGCCCCAACCGAGGTGCGGGTGTAGTGCTAATCGGCGACGGAAATCCTCGTCGTATCTCCACCACGCAAATCCGCCGTGCGCCTTGTAAGAGTTATATATGCTGTCCATGTATATGAATAGCTCCGAACATCTTTCAGGGTGCCTTTGTCCCATGACACAACCCAAGACTGCGAACGCTTGCAACCAATTGTTGATCGTTTTCGCAACTTTAGGCTTGCGGTCGTAATCTCTGTCCCCGCTCCTGCGCTCCCTATCTATGGAGTGCTGGTCCGTCGACACTAAAGACCAAATGTTGACGAAATCGTTCCCCAAATG
Source organism: Allobates femoralis (assembly GCA_033576535.1). Taxonomy (NCBI): domain Eukaryota; kingdom Metazoa; phylum Chordata; class Amphibia; order Anura; family Aromobatidae; genus Allobates; species Allobates femoralis. The sequence goes on along the minus strand of JARQOC010000010.1, from coordinate 108,280,176 downwards.
GCTTCCCTAACTGCTATATCTAAATGAGAACCCAGTGGAGGGACGCCTCAGAATAAACCATCTTTATATATGTCGGGCCTCGGAGGGGGGGTGGTTTGGGAACGTCTACTAGCTGCATTACCTTGGGATTAATAAATACCTTATTTCCCATAGTTGCCGATCCGACCCCCCAGGCTCCCATATATGGGTACTCACCGATCGTTGAGGCAGGTGCTTGCTGTCCTTGCTCCAGGGGAGGGTCCGAACGCTGCGTTGAGCGGCGTCCTGCAGCGTGTCCTGCGGTCCGTCGGTGTGACCTCACCGATTCGTCTGATGAGGAAGGAGACCGCCAGCGCGAGGATCTCGAGCATCTGCTACGGCAGCCAGACCTCGACCTGTGAGAATGGCGGCAGCTACTCCTACGCCGGGTTAAAGTGCACCGCCTATAACCGTCCTCCTCCGAAAAGGACGTGCTGCGCCCAGTGCGGTTGCCCGCACCCCTAGATAATCCTGGGGCCGGGGTTCCTCCACCTGGTAGGGGTACTCCAGGATCCACGCCACCCATTCCCTGGGATCCCGGCTGCACTGGTAACTGAGGTGTGGAAATAAGCAGTGGGGGCACGATGGGCCCGGCGGGGTTACTCTGCTGGCTCATTGCCTGAAATATAGCAGGGTATGATGGGAATATAGGTGAAAAACTACCCGCTCCAGGGTGAAATAAGGCAGTGGACATAACAGACTGTCCTACAGCCGGGGGGTAGCCCATATGTGGCCATACCGGCTGCTGACCCGTGGCCAATTGCACCTCACCACCTGCTGCAGCGTCCCCTCCCATATCCCCGTCTGGGTTGGCTGAGGGGTTAATGGTGGTGCTATGCTGCGGCCTCAGGGGCTCATCTAAGCCCCCCCCTGAGGCACTGGAGGAACTGTGTGTGCCTCCCATGGTAACCCTCCCTTGTGGCTCTGAGGGGTCCTGATAACCGGGACCTATGTGCCTATGAGCAGGGGATATTAAACCTGCTGTAGCAGGAGGCTCAATGGCGTGCTCGGAAAGGGGCGTGCTTGAAACAACCCTGGTGTACACTGTACTTGTCGCCGCAGGAGCTTTTACATGTGCTCCGGCGGCAAAGGAAGCTTGGGGACGGGTGGACGGAGCCTGTGGAGCGGCGCGGGAAGACGACTTCCGCGCGCTCCTTTTCAAATTAACTGGCGGGCTCAAGCGAGTCAGCGGGCGAGTAGCTCTTCTAGATCGCCGCCCACCGGCTTCCATAGCTTGAGCCTCAGCAGGGAGGGAGCCGGCGCCGGCTAACAGCGCCGCGATCCAAGCGCTACCCTCCCTGCTGATGCGCTTTCTTACCGCCTCCTGGAGCGGGTCCATAATACCGACTGCCCAACAGGTCCAGGTCCAAAAGAGAGTGCCGGATGCTGTTGGGCAGCGGCTTTTAAGCAGGTGGGTGGACCACTCCAGGAGGGGGAGTCCTCCTCCTCCCACATCATCACTGGGAGGAAGCTGAACTCAGGGAAAGTGGAGGAGGCCCGGCAGTCAGGGGGCAGCAGCCTAAGCTGCAGCTGCAGTGCCCCTCAAGTCCTCTTCCTCTCCGAAGAGCCATTTTGCATGTTTGATTTCCCAGAAGAGCATTGTAGGCAATTAACTTTTTACAATGTCGGACACATACCACACTCTTGTCACGCCGGACACAGCCGCACTCTTGTCACGCCGGACACAGGCCGCACTCTTGTCACGCCGGACACAGGCCGCACTCTTGTCACGCCGGACACAGGCCGCACTCTTGTCACGCCGGACACACGAGCCCGCACTCTTGTCACGCCGGACACAGGCCGCACTCTTGTCACGCCGGACACAGGCCGCACTCTTGTCACGCCGGACACAGGCCGCACTCTTGTCACGCCGGACACAGGCCGCACTCTTGTCAGCCGGACACAGGCCGCACTCTTGTCAGGCCCGAGACACAGGCCGCACTCTTGTCACGCCGGACACAGGCCGCACTCTTGTCACGCCGGACACAGGCCGCACTCTTGTCACGCCGGACACAGGCCGCACTCTTGTCACGCCGGACACAGGCCGCACTCTTGTCACGCCGGACACAGGCCGCACTCTTGTCAGGCCGGACACAGGCCGCACTCTTGTCAGGCCGGACACAGGCCGCACTCTTGTCACGCCGGACACAGGCCGCACTCTTGTCACGCCGGACACAGGCCGCACTCTTGTCACGCCGGACACAGGCCGCACTCTTGTCACGCCGGACACAGGCCGCAACTCTTGCCTCGCAGGACACAGGCCGCACTCTTGCCTCGCAGGACACAGGCCGCACTCTTGCCTCGCAGGACACAGGCCGCACTCTTGCCTCGCAGGACACAGGCCGCACTCTTGCCTCGCAGGACACAGGCCGCACTCTTGCCTCGCAGGACACAGGCCGCACTCTTGCCTCGCAGGACACAGGCCGCACTCTTGCCTCGCAGGACACAGGCCGCACTCTTGCCTCGCAGGACACAGGCCGCACTCTTGCCTCGCAGGACACAGGCCGCACTCTTGCCTCGCAGGACACAGGCCGCACTCTTGCCTCGCAGGACACAGGCCGCACTCTTGCCTCGCAGGACACAGGCCGCACTCTTGCCTCGCAGGACACAGGCCGCACTCTTGCCTCGCAGGACACAGGCCGCACTCTTGCCTCGCAGGACACAGGCCGCACTCTTGCCTCGCAGGACACAGGCCGCACTCTTGCCTCGCAGGACACAGGCCGCACTCTTGCCTCGCAGGACACAGGCCGCACTCTTGCCTCGCAGGACACAGGCCGCACTCTTGCCTCGCAGGACACAGGCCGCACTCTTGCCTCGCAGGACACAGGCCGCACTCTTGCCTCGTAGGACACAGGCCGCACTCTTGCCTCGCAGGACACAGGCCGCACTCTTGCCTCGCAGGACACAGGCCGCACTCTTGCCTCGCAGGACACAGGCCGCACTCTTGCCTCGCAGGACACAGGCCGCACTCTTGCCTCGCAGGACACAGGCCGCACTCTTGCCTCGCAGGACACAGGCCGCACTCTTGCCTCGCAGGACACAGGCCGCACTCTTGCCTCGCAGGACACAGGCCGCACTCTTGCCTCGCAGGACACAGCCCGCACTCTTGCCTCGCAGGACACAGCCCGCACTCTTGCCTCGCAGGACACAGGCCGCACTCTTGCCTCGCAGGACACAGGCCGCACTCTTGCCTCGCAGGACACAGGCCGCACTCTTGCCTCGCAGGACACAGGCCGCACTCTTGCCTCGCAGGACACAGGCCGCACTCTTGCCTCGCAGGACACAGGCCGCACTCTTGCCTCGCAGGACACAGGCCGCACTCTTGCCTCGCAGGACACATACTGACACTTTTGCCTTCCAGACACATACCGCACTCTTGCCTCTCTGGACACGTACCACCACTTTTGCCTTGCTAGACACATACCACCACTCTTGCCTCGCAGGACACATAACACACATATGCCTCTTACATGCTGTAAACACACAGTTCACATTTATTGTAAATAACGGACAAATGCAGGCCAGGCATCCCTCACATGATAAAAACATACTAGACTTGACCCATTCACACTTTAGGCCATTCCTAGGGGCTCATTACATATAACCACTTATCAGATTTGTTTGCAGACTACTGACCCTTGATAGATACTGATCTAGATAGATCCCTGCAATCATATCTCGCCCACCTACCTCCATGTTCATGCTCCACCTTGGTTGCTGTCAGACTGGGCTCTGTAGGGCTCTTTTCTGGGGATGGGGGGGGGTCCCAGTGGTCAGACCCCCAGTGATCAGGGGTATCTTAGCTATAGGACCTCCTTATATAAATGCCGCTGGATATAGTTGAATCTGAATTCACGCAACAATATAGAAAACTCCAGGATATAAAGCCACGAATATGTCAGGCTCCCCAGACACTCAGCAACTTTGCACCGGGATGTGGAGTAAACTATACATTGTGATAAGTGCTTTGGTAATGGGATTCCCGGCTGGTGCGATCTGCAGTGAATGATGTGGAGCAGCGAGACGTGAATTATGCACAGAATTCACATTTACTTCCCATCAGCAGGGATAATAACAGCGGCGGAGCAACTGCATTGATGAAAACCTCCGCTCGTGTAACAAACTCCCAGACAAAGTCATCTTACACCGCCATTTAGACAAACAATAAAAACTTGAGCAAACACCGAGAAAAACCTGCAGCAATATGTGAAGTGCGGCTCTGATGGAAATGGCGCTACCTGACTTAGCTTTAATTAAGCATTCATCTTGCGGGATCAGCACGAGCCGCGCCAATCTCTGTCATTGTGTTGTGTTTCTCGTTTCCCATTGACAGATTCATTTTTCATTTTGGTGAAATAGAAACCTGAAATCCTGCTCCGAGAGCCCATGTTGTCAGCGCTAAGTGCTTACATCAACGGCGGCTTCAACACCAAAAAGTTTGTATCACTGCATAGTTTCTCCACTAGGGAACATTTACATGAGTGTGCCCAGACACATACAGAAACCAGAAGTTATCGGACACATATTAGACCATCAGGGCTCTATTATGACTGGTACCCCTGGTGGGCTAGGGGGTTTGTCCCTTATGAAGTTCATATAGGAATCAGTCTTATGAATAAAAAATGTCTAGATACAATCCCATGGTTTATATGACACATAAATAGACCGTCAGGGCTGTAATATGACTGGTAGCCCTGGTGGCCTAGAGTTTTTTTTCCCGATTTATATAGGGACCAGTCCTATGAATCAAAAAAGTATAATTTCAATCCCATGGCTTATCTGACACATACATAGACTGTGAGGTCTGTAATATGACAGGTAGCCCTGGTGGCCTAGGGGGTTTGTTCCTCATGCAATTTATATAGTGAACAGTACTATGAATGAAACATGCGTTCATTGAATCCCATGACTTACCTGGCATACAGCTGTGGCCAAAAGTATTGACACCCCTGCAATTCTGTCATATAATACTCCGTTTCTTCCTGAAAATGATTGCAATCACAAATTCTTTGGTATTATTATCTTCATTTAATTTGTCTTCAATGAAAAAACACAAAAGAGAATGAAGCAAAAAGCAAAACATTGATCATTTCACACAAAACTCCAAAAATGGGCCAGACAAAAGTATTGGCACCCTCAGCCTAATACTTGGCTGCACAACCTTTAGCCAAAATAACTGCGATCAACCGCTTCCGGTAACCATCAATGAGTTTCTTACAATGCTCTGCTGGAATTTTAGACCATTCTTCTTTGGCAAACTGCTCCAGGTCCCTGATATTTGAAGGGTGCCTTCTCCAAACTGCCATTTTTAGATCTCTCCCCAGGTGTTCTATGGGATTCAGGTCTGGACTCATTGCTGGACACCTTAGAAGTCTCCGGTGCTTTCTCTCAAACCATTTTCTAGTGCTTTTTGAAGTGTGTTTTGGGTCGTTGTCCTGCTGGAAGACCCATGACCTCTGAGGGAGACCCAGCTTTCTCACACTGGGCCCTACATTATGCTGCAAAATTTGTTGGTAGTCTTCAGACTTCATAATGCCATGCACACGGTCAAGCAGTCCAGTGCCAGAGGCAGCAAAGCAACCCCAAAACATCAGGGAACCTCCGCCATGTTTGACTGTAGGGACCGTGTTCTTTTCTTTGAATGCCTCTTTTTTTCTCCTGTAAACTCTATGTTGATGCCTTTGCCCAAAAAGCTCTACTTTTGTCTCATCTGACCAGAGAACATTCTTCCATAACGTTGTAGGCTTTCTCAGGTAAGTTTTGGCAAACTCCAGCCTGGCTTTTTTATGTCTCAGGGTAAGAAGTGGGGTCTTCCTGGGTATCCTACCATACAGTTCCTTCTCATTCAGACGCCGATGGATAGTACGGGTTGACACTGATGTACCCTCGGACTGCAGGGCAGCTTGAACTTGTTTGGATGTTAGTCGAGGTTCTTTATCCACCACCCGCACAATCTTGCGTTGAAATCTCTCATCAATTTTTCTTTTCCATCCACATCTAGGGAGGTTAGCCACAGTGCCATGGGCTTTAAACTTCTTGATGACACTGCGCACGGTAGACACAGGAACATTCAGGTCTCTGGAGATGGACTTGTTGCCTTGAGATTGCTCATGCTTCCTCACAATTTGGTTTCTCAAGTCCTCAGACAGTTCTTTGATCTTCTTTCTTTTCTCCATGCTCAATGTGGTACACACAAGGACACAGGACAGAGGTTGAGTCAACTTTAATCCATGTCAACTGGCTGCAAGTGTGATTTAGTTATTGCCAACACCTGTTAGGTGCCACAGGTAAGTTACAGGTGCTGTTAATTACACAAATTAGAGAAGCATCACATGATTTTTCTAACAGTGCCAATACTTTTGTCCACTCCCTTTTTTATGTTTGGTGTGGAATTAGATCCAATTTGGCTTTAGGACAATTCTTTTTGTGTTTTTTCATTGAAGATAAATTAAATAAAGATAATAATACCAAAGAATTTGTGATTGCAATCATTTTCAGGATCTGACAGAATTGCAGGGGGTGTCAATACTTTTCGCCACAACTGTATATAATGAAGACAATGAGACATAACTGTAGGGGTTAGAGAAATTTCTGCAACCTACATCCCTGGTGGGCTAGAACGTAGAGAACCAGTGCTGAGACTAAAGGTACCTTTACACGCCGCGACGGCAGGCTGGATACATCCCGCTACAGGCTACAAATGTAGCTTATAGCGCCAATGTAGCCCGTCGTAGCGGCGTCTGAAGACGTGACGCTGCAGCCGGCAACAGATACATCTGTTTCCTAGGTCTGCTCGAAAACTGATGGCTACAACGCCGATGGTAGCGAGCTGTATCGGCGTGTAAAGAGGCAACGGAAGGGAACTCTGGACACCCGGGGCTGTAGCTGCAATGTAGCTAAGGCGTGACCCAGGCTCCGGGATACCGCGCCCCATCACCGATCATTGGAGGAAGCTCCTGCATGACGATTGGTAGTCGCTGCCTAGGGCGGCATATTTAAGGAGCTGTCCAGTCACACTACACAATCGCTCGAGCGTGCTGGATGTCTCAGCCTCCTGCGATGCCTGGCCAATCATGATGATATTGCGCTGTCCTATCATCGTACGGACGGCTCGTAATCCAAGATTGTGGCACGCCTATGTGCTGTCCCTGCTGTACCAGGTCCGCCCATATTAGGTTATTGTAGCGCTGTGTAAACGTGGTACGCTAAGCTACAGCTGGCTACTTGACACACCCGGCGATGTAGCTAGCTATAGATGTAGCGTGGCGTAGCGCACCTTGTCGCGGCGTGTAAAGGAGATGCGTTGACCGTTTGTAGCCGTTTGAGCGTGCTCGTGCACGTGAAGTAGCGGGATGTATCCAGCCTGCCGTCGCGGCGTGTAAAGGTACCTTAAGACATGCATGCATAGAATACAGTGACTTATCCATCATATAGCTATAGAAGGATGAGTATTTGGCATCACATGCAGCTCTGGTGTCCCAGGGAGCCAACACTCAATAGATGCAGACACCAGTGAATGAGAATGCATACATCAAATACAGTGATTTATCTGAAATATAGCTACATTTCCTGGGATATAACTATACATTGGTAAGTAATCAAAATCACATTTAACTCTTGTGTCCTAGGGAGCAGGGCCGGTGTTAGGGGGGGGCAGACTGGGCAGTTGCCTAGGGCCCCACTCTCTTAGGGGCCCCCAAAGGAGCTGAACTGAAAATAGCAATAAAACAGTGAAAAAAATGTAAAAATACACATATTTGGTATCGCTGCGTTCGTAAGAATCTAAGCTATATATGCAATATATGAAGTAAATTAATCCAATTGGTAAATGGCGTAATGGGAAAAAAATAAAAACGCCAGAATTATGTTTTTTAGGGCACCACGTTGTTACAATAAAATGCAATAAAAGGCGATCAAAATGTTGTATCTGACTCAAAATGGTATCAGTAAAAATGTCAGCTCAGGGCACATAAAGTAACCCCTCACATAACGCCGTGTCTTCAAAAATTAAAACATCATGGGTCTCGGAAAATAAAAAAAAAAAATTTTTTTTTTTTTACAAATTTCTGTTTTTTTTTTTATGATTGAAATAAAAATGACGTTCAGTATGTTCTTATTCTGACCTAGATAATCAACTTATGAAGTCACTCTTACCATATAACTACGGCCTGTTCCACATCTAAGGTTGGTGTGCGTTTTGCTAAATATGCCTTTCTAGCCGTTTTTACCGCTAAAAACGCATTAATTGATTTCAATGGGAACGCATGCATTTTTGCGAACGCAGCACAAAACGTCTTCCCCGATGTTTTGGGCAGCGTTTTTGCATGCGTTTCCATTAAAATCAATGGGAACAAAAACGCATGCGTTTTGATGCGTTTTTGCGGTAAAAACGCATGGAAATGCAAATTGAGCAAAATGCAGCAAAGCGTTAGATGTGAAAGGGGCCTGAGCATTTAGGGCCCACTTTAACCTTTTGCCTAGGGCCCCACTTTGCCTAAAACCGGCCCTGCTAGGGAGACAACACCCCATGAAAAATAGAGACCAGGATGGTAAATTAGAGATGTATACATAGAATACAGTGAATGATCTGACATATAGCGAAGACTAACAAAGACCCCCGCCCAATAATCCCATGTCGAGTAATAACACAACAACATGAATCAATTTTCAGTAACTTTATTTACCAGCCCAACATTATTTTTTAAAACTTCTTTGGTGGAATTTTTATTTATTGGCCGCAGCAAATATTAGGCACAAACCCGCCTATAATTGTGAGTGAAGAGGGCACTCTACCACTGGCCGCCCAGTGCAGGCTTGCCCTCACCAGGCCACTCCTTCCAGCGCTGCGACAACGGAAATTCCTGAAAACAGGGAGGGAGGATGGGCGATAACAGCTCCGGGTGCTGACAAGAGGGAAAGGGGAAAATGGCCCCCAAACAGCCCCATAAATACCTAGGGGGGCGTGCACAACTAATGGGAAGGCACAAACCAATAGGTTCCCGTGGATAGGCTAAAACAAAAGGGGAAGGGGGGGGGTTATTACTCGGCACCAATTTAACCATTTCAAGGGGCTTGTGACTCGGGGCAGCGGAGGCAACGCCGGGATATAACTAAAGGAGGTTGAGTATATACCATATGCAGAACCTGGTGTCCCAGTGGGCTAACACACATGCAATATATGTAGATACTAACATTGTGAATTAGAAATGCAAACACATATTGCAGTGGCTTATCTAGAATGTGGGCCAGGGGCCAGCATTTTTTGGAGGGCATGGGGGTGCGGGATTGGCGGAAGGGAAGTTTTGTGGTGGGGATGAGGGGTAGGTTTGACTCTAGAGGGCGTGGGTGGGGCGGGTTGGAGGGTCGGTGTGGAGGGGGGCAGGTTTGAAGCATATAGTGGACATACATATGTGGCACCCCTGCGGGGGATTGCCACAGGACCCACCGGTGCAAGGAGAGACATACACCTTGCCACATACAGCACCCAACACCTTCCACCCCAGACCTGGAGGGGGAGTCCCACTGGCTGTCCTTAAGCCAGATCCCCTATAAAGATCCAGGCCTGAGGGGGAGGATTCAGTTAGTCTGCACTCAGCAGTGAAGAAGAGCAGTTGTATGGAGCTGGTTGCTGGGACCAAGCCAGGCCCAGAACCAGGAAACCTGACCCAGCTGTGCAGTGCCCTAGGGAGAGGGACGGAGGCCAGTCTGAGAAGGAGGAGGAAGGGAACAGATCTGAGAACCCTTTAGCCACCCGGACACCGGAGTCCGAAGTTGCTATTCATCTACAGCAGGGGTGGGGAACCATTTTTCTGCCGAGGGCCATTTGGTAATTTCTACAATCCTTCGGAGGCCGTACAAAATTATCAACTTGAAAATGACCCGCTATAATTGGCTAAACAATGAACTCACCCTACTGTGGTGGCTGGAGCTGCTTCTCTTTGGCGTGGGTGATATTGGTCAGGTTGCTTCTCAACTGCATTTCTAGGTTTGCTAGAGCCATGGACATCACAGGAGAGGCTGGGAGTATATACCTCACTGGGGGGACTGAGACTGGGGCATAGAGATCACTGGAGAGCTGGACTTAAAGGGCAGTCAGCAAAATGCATCTGCCACCCTGAGCACTGCGGTCCCCAGGAATCTGCTCGGGGGCCGCAAAAAAGGTAATCGAGGGCCGCATTCGGCCCTGTGGCTGAGTATCGAGGCCGCATTCATCCTTGATCTACAGTGTAGCAGCAAAAGCCCGGACAGACCAGGAGGATCTATTCCCCCTGAAGTAAGGAACAGAGGACACCAAACCTGACCAAGCATAGGACCAGGGACCTAAGCAGAAAATAGGGATCCCACAGAAAGGTCCTCATTGTCAGTTGTGGAACAGCACCCTGAAGGTACCATCACAAGGGAATATCGACGGCGATGTTAGCCGGCGAATCGCGGAGGCGCATCCCTGACAACATCGCCGGGGAGATGTCAGACTGAGCAACTTACCGGGATGTCGCCGGCTAGTTGCCGCGGCTATCGCTTGCTGGGTTGCCCAGCACCCAGCGAACGATAACTCGCACATTTGTAGATAGGCAGAATCGCTGCAACATTGAGGTTGCGCGTTAACAGGCGATCAGCTATGATCGCCTCAGCAACATCCCCAGGTTTCCCAACATTGTTGGAAACCTGGCGATATTACTCAGGCGATTTTTCCCCTGATTATCGCCTGTCACACGAGGTAACTCTCCGGCGATGTCGCCGCAACCTGGCCACGCCCCTCAGTTGCCGGCAACATCGCCGGCAATATGTCCCTGTGTGACGGTACCTTGAGAGGGAGAAAGAGCGGCAAGTTCAGTTACAGGCAGAACTTACCCCAATCACAGCACACACTAACAGAGGAGGCCTCACAACTCTCCAAGGTGATCGTCCCAAGCTGCACCGAAACCTGGTTACCCTCCTGGAACGTGCCTGTTACTGGACATCAGTAAAAAGGTTCTGAATCGAAAACTATTGTGTGTGTGTGCCTGCTTCATCGCCGCCGCCTGCAGAGTTCACAGCAGAACTGCTACTACTACTTCCCTCATCCATCCCCTGCCCTGAGGTAAAGCTCCACCTGTGGGGAGCTGTACTACCAAAGCTGCATTCCCATCACCTCAGCGGCCGGCCCCAGCGCCAGGGGGCCGGATGGCGGTGGGGGGGCAGGATGGCGTGAGCAGGGCAGGATGGAGCGAGCAGGGTAGGATGGAGCGCGGGGGGGCAGGATGGATGCGGGAGGGGCAGGATGGACCCGGGGGGGGCAGGATGGAGGCGGCAGGCCATGGAACCAGGGTGGCAGGATGGAGGTGGGGGGCAGGATGGAGCCGGCAGGACATGAAGCCAGGGGGCAGAATGGAGCCAGGGGGCTGGATGGTGGCTGAGGGCAGGATGGAGCGAGCGAGGCAGGATGGAGGTGGGGGGCAGGAAGGAGGCGAGGGGGCAGGATGGAGGCGGGGGGGCAGGATGGAGGCTGGGGGGGCAGGATGTAGGCTGGGGGGCAGGATGTAGGCGGGGAGCAGGATGGACCCAGGGGGACAAGATGGAGCCGGGGGGCAGGATGGATGCGGGGGGTGCAGGATGGATGCGAGGGGGCAGGATGGATGCGGGGGGGCAGGATGAAGCTGGGGGGGCAAGATGGAGCTGGGGGGGCAGGATGGAGCCGGGGGAAGCAGGATGGATGCGGGGGGCAGGATAAAGCCGGGGGGCAGGATGGAGCCGGGGGTAGGATCCCCCTCGCCCCCTCTGTTCTCACCCGGATTGGTACAGTGTCATGTGACAGGGCAGGCTGTGTGATGTCACATCTGCCTGCCCTGTCACATGACCGCTGTACACAGGGAGAAGACAGGTGAGAACAGCTGGAGGCGAGGGGGGAGGCGAGGAGGGGGTGGCGAGGTGGGGGCGGGTACCGGTGCCGGGGGTTGGCTCGGCCGTACATTAGCCTGGCAACAGCAATTCTATGCGTCGCTGTCCCCAGGTTACAGCTACTATATAATCGGCTAATTTTGAATGTGCTCGGCTTTTTGCGTACGCGGCGCTCATTGGTTGCTACTGCTGGCGGCAGCCAATGAGCACTGGCGCGCAAATTTCTGTGTCAGACAGAGAACATTAGACAATTATATAGTAGATATATATATATAATATTTCAATAGTTTACCTGCATATTGCTAGGGATGTATTCATGGAGGGTACAAGAATTGAGGTCCTTGGTGTCTTAGGGGGGCAGCCTCATTGCAGCATAGTTAGATGCCAGTACCAAAGGAAATGCAGACACAGAATATATATAGTCTTATCAGCCACAGCCCTCCAGGGCTCGTACACACAGAAAACGGGCACCATGAAATACTTCATTCCCAAATAGGGAAATCTAATTCTAATGACCAGGATTTTCCAGTTAATTGTCGTATCAGGAGGGCTCTGGTATAAAATACATCAATAACAAAGCCAAGATGCATCTACAGCGCAGGGCCTCAGAGCCGCCTAATGACTGGACCTCCATCTACACAGTCATATACTGACGTGGGGCGCGGGAATATTTCACGTTTTTCATCTGTCTAATCAATAGTCGATCAATAGCATTTAATTAGAAACAACCCACAGTTTCAGCAAATTACTGTAGCTTTAAATAACGACCTCGACATCGGGAGGCTGTAATTAAAACCAAATGGATAGCAACAATTAATGCATGTATTAGAGAGGTGCATGTATAATGTTGTAGGGTATCATGACGGGTAAGGCAATGCCTGCGAGTACTTACTGGATTGTGTCATTTGATCCTGGAGATAATGACGTTGCCAGTCATGAAAATTTCTACTAGACTGAGTTTATGAGCTCTATTAGGTGAGTACTACAGAATATGATCTGTTGTAATACTACATTACTTTACCTGGTACATACTACATGATCCTGAGTTACCTCCTGTATTATCAGAGCTGCAATACTATTCGCAGGTCAGTCACTGGTACAATACATTACATTACTGATCCTGAGTACCTCTGTATTATACTCCAAGCTGCTCACTATTTGTGGTGCAGTCAACTGTGTACATACATTACATTAACTGATCCTGATTACCTCCTGTATTATACTCCAGAGCTGCACTCACTATTCTGCAGGTGCAGTCACTGTGTACATACATTACATTACTGATCCTGAGTTTACCTCCTGTATTATACTCCAGCTGCACTCACTATTCTGCTGGTGCAGTCACTGTGTACATACATTACATTACTGATCTGAGTTACCTCCTGTATTATACTCCAGAGCTGCACATCATATTCTGCTGGTGCGATGTACAACATTACATTACTGATTGTACGTATTACCAGAGCTGCTCATATTGAGTCAGTATACATTACTACTGATCCTGAGTTACCTCCAGTATTATACTCAGAGCTGCATCACATTTGGGGCATCACTGTGTTACATACATGCTACGTGTTTTGTGAACGTGCATATGTGCAACTTATTACTGATCTAGTTACTTGTATTACCCGCTCATACATTGTGTCGCACTGTGTCATACATACATTATGATCTAGTCTCTGTATTATACTCCAGAGCTGCACTCACTATTCTGCTGGTGCAGTCACTGTGTACATACATTACATTACTGATCCTGAGTTACCTCCTGTATTATACTCCAGAGCTGCACTCACTATTCTGCTGGTGCAGTCACTGTGTACATACATTACATTACTGATCCTGAGTTACCTCCTGTATTATTACTCCAGAGCTGCACTCACTATTCTGCTGGTGCAGTCACTGTGTACATACATTACATTACTGATCCTGAGTTACCTCCTGTATTATACTCCAGAGCTGCACTCACTATTCTGCTGGTGCAGTCACTGTGTACATACATTACATTATGATCTGATTACCTCGATTATACTCAGAGCTGCACTCATTTTGTGGTGCAGTCACTGTGTACTACATTATGATCCGAGTTACTCTATTATACTCCAGAGCTGCACTCACTATTCTGCTGGTGCAGTCACTGTGTACATACATTACATTACTGATCCTGAGTTACCTCCTGTATTATACTCCAGAGCTGCACTCACTATTCTGCTGGTGCAGTCACTGTGTACATACATTACATTACTGATCCTGAGTTACCTCCTGTATTATACTCCAGAGCTGCACTCACTATTCTGCTGGTGCAGTCACTGTGTACATACATTACATTACTGATCCTGAGTTACCTCCTGTATTATACTCCAGAGCTGCACTCACTATTCTGCTGGTGCAGTCACTGTGTGCATACATTACATTACTGATCCTGAGTTACCTCCTGTATTATACTCCAGAGCTGCACTCACTATTCTGCTGGTGCAGTCACTGTGTACATACATTACATTACTGATCCTGAGTTACCTCCTGTATTATACTCCAGAGCTGCACTCACTATTCTGCTGGTGCAGTCACTGTGTACATACATTACATTACTGATCCTGAGTTACCTCCTGTATTATACTCCAGAGCTGCACTCACTATTCTGCTGGTGCAGTCACTGTGTACATACATTACATTACTGATCCTGAGTTACCTCCAGTATTACCTCCTGTATTATACTCCAGAGCTGCACTCACTATTCTGCTGGTGCAGTCACTGTGTACATACATTACATTACTGATCCTGAGTTACCTCCTGTATTATACTCCAGAGCTGCACTCACTATTCTGCTGGTGCAGTCACTGTGTACATACATTACATTACTGATCCTGAGTTACCTCCTGTATTATACTCCAGAGCTGCACTCACTATTCTGCTGGTGCAGTCACTGTGTACATACATTACATTACTGATCCTGAGTTACCTCCTGTATTATACTCCAGAGCTGCACTCACTATTCTGCTGGTGCAAGTCACTGTGTACATACATTACATTACTGATCCTGAGTTACCTCTGTATTATACTCCAGAGCTGCACTCACTATTCTGCTGGTGCAGTCACTGTGTACATACATACATTACTGATCCTGAGTTACTCCTGTATTATACTCCAGAGCTGCACTCACTATTCTGCTGGTGCAGTCACTGTGTACATACATTACATTACTGATCCTGAGTTACTCCTGTATTATACTCCAGAGCTGCACTCACTATTCTGCTGGTGCAGTCACTGTGTACATACATTACATTACTGATCCTGAGTTACCTCCTGTATTATACTCCAGAGCTGCACTCACTATTCTGCTGGTGCAGTCACTGTGTACATACATTACATTACTGATCCTGAGTTACCTCCTGTATTATACTCCAGAGCTGCACTCACTATTCTGCTGGTGCAGTCACTGTGTACATACATTACATTACTGATCCTGAGTTACCTCCTGTATTATACTCCAGAGCTGCACTCACTATTCTGCTGGTGCAGTCACTGTGTACATACATTACATTACTGATCCTGAGTTACCTCCTGTATTATACTCCAGAGCTGCACTCACTATTCTGCTGGTGCAGTCACTGTGTACATACATTACATTACTGATCCTGAGTTACCTCCTGTATTATACTCCAGAGCTGCACTCACTATTCTGCTGGTGCAGTCACTGTGTACATACATTACATTACTGATCCTGAGTTACCTCCTGTATTATACTCCAGAGCTGCACTCACTATTCTGCTGGTGCAGTCACTGTGTACATACATTACTGATCCTGAGTTATCTCCTGTATAATACTCCAGAGCTGCACTCACTATTCTGCTGGTGCAGTCACTGTGTACATACATTACATTACTGATCCTGAGTTATCTCCTGTATTATACTCCAGATCTGCACTCACTATTCTGCTGGTGCAGTCACTGTGTACATACATTACATTACTGATCCTGAGTTACCTCCTGTATTATACTGCAGAGCTGCACTCACTATTCTGCTGGTGCAGTCACTGTGTACATACATTACATTACTGATCCTGAGTCACCTCCTGTATTATACTCCAGAGCTGCACTCACTATTCTGCTGGTGCAGTCACTGTGTACATAAATTACATTACTGATCCTGAGTTACCTCCTGTATTATACTCCAGAGCTGCACTCACTATTCTGCTGGTGCAGTCACTGTGTACATAAATTACATTACTGATCCTGAGTTACCTCCTGTATTATACTACAGAGCTGCACTCACTATTCTGCTGGTGCAGTCACTGTGTACATAGATTACATTACTGATCCTGAGTTACCTCCTGTATTATACTCCAGAGCTGCACTCACTATTCTGCTGGTGCAGTCACTGTGTACATACATTACATTACTGATCCTTAGTTACCTCCTGTATTATACTCCAGAGCTGCACTCACTATTCTCCTGGTGCAGTCACTGTGTACATAAATTACATTATTAATCCTGAGTTACATCCTGTATTATACTCCAGAGCTGTACTCACTATTCTGCTGGTGCAGTCACTGTGTACATACATTACATTACTGATCCTGAGTTACCTCCTGTATTATACACCAGAGCTGCACTCACTATTCTGCTGGTGCAGTCACTTTCTATAGACCCCACAGGGGCTGTTTTATTTTTACCTTGCAGCTTTTGCTATCTATCAGATTTGAACAACATTGTTATAAACTACGAGTAGATGCGATATAAAGAGAATATAATGAAAATAATAACATAATAATCTCAGATTCTGCTTTCTGCCCTAATTCCATCCTCTGACAGCTGTGACCCCGTGCACCGATGATCGGCTGGAACAAAACACTGAGAGCCGCCAACACTTCACATTTATTGGCTGTGACCTCGAAATAAAGCGAACACTTTATAAAGAATTCAGAAAACTGCATTTTTTCGTTCTGCAAAATTGCTCTCAGTCCCCGGGAAAAGCTCTGAAGCCTTTATTCCGGCTGATCTGGAACCGGATAACAGATATTTATCTCTGATATCATCACATTGCGGCAATCAGACAACATATCGGTGTCAGGAGCCTTCAGGGCGACAACTGCACGAGGACGGAAGACATTGCTCTCATATAAACACTTTCACACGTCGGGATTCTTTAGTTTGTAGAGCAGCTTTTCATCAGGATTCTGGAACAGATTTGGTCGGTGACAGTGTTTATCCGTCATCTTTCACCAGTCTTTCTTTTATAAGCCTCTCCTAGTAATTAGTGAACATCAGACAGTACGAGGCAACTGGGAGACATTCAGTGAGCTGTCCAAGATTAGAAAACAAAAACAAAGTTGTATTAAATGGAAGAAGGACCAGTCTATGGAGATGTGAACCGCTCCATAGACTATTGGGGTACGTTCACATATAGTTTTTTGGAAGTTATTCCACAACAATAATTTTTCTCAGGAAATGCTTCTTTTTGGAGAGTTTTTAGTTTCCAGAAGGTTTTTTGCAACTACCATGTTTCCTCGAAAATAAGATATAGTGGGGGGTTTGCAGAACTGGTAAATATAAGGCCTCCCCCAATATAAGACCTATCAAGCTTTTTTTTTTCTTAAGCATGCCCATGTCACAGAAGATCAGGGCATGCAGCTGTGCCTGTGTCTAAACATTACCATAGCCCACTTGCCGCACTTGTCCCAGTGACCGCCACTGCATGCATTACGGTGCCGCTCTCAGCTCCCTGCATTAGTTGCGTAGATGTGCGGGAAACCACTGTCCAATCAGAGGCCAGCAGCCGCTGGCTAATTTGAAGCCAGCAGATAACATTGGCGCATGAGGTTACATGCAGGCCTCTGATTGGCCGGTAGCTGCTGCACTCTGATTGGCTGACAGCTTCCTATACATCTATGCAGCTGAGACAGAGAGCTCAGAGTGGCGCCATAATACATGTGACACGCCCCTCCAGGACCTTAGGATACTCTGAACTGGGCTGTTTTCAAACTACATCACGGGAATCACAGGGTCCGAGACCTGGCTCCATGACCCTGGCGGTGTCATTAAAACTTCAGTGTGGGTGGCTCTCTCTCTTAGGGTACCTTTACATGCCACCACCACAGCGAGAAATATTGACAGCGATATGTTGCCCTGCGACAATCGCCGTCAAAATCTCTCCCAATTGCGGCATGTAATTGGGTAATTTGACGGCGATCTGTCGCCTGATTTCCGAGCAGTGCTTATGGGTACCTTTACACGCCGCAACTATCACTGGCGATCGGTATCAACCGTACGTGTGCGTGCACGTTTTTTATAGTTGCTAACGATTGCCAATGTCGTATGTACACGCCACAATTGCGTAGTCAACTCAAGGTATCGTGGTTCCCCAGAAGTTGCAACTGATCATGTGGTTAACTTCCCGTTGAATACCGTCGCCGCTTCACACGCTGCTATCCACAAAGGAATATGGGCGTACCTGTGCAGCAGCTACAACACATAGGCGTGCCACACTCCGTCACACCGCGCCCAAACTACAATCATTATCCAACACAATAGTGTTCTGATTGGTCAGGGTGCGCAGGGCGGCTGGCGAATACGTGACGCAATTGTGTTTGGCTTGACACACGGAAGAGACGCTTGTGGCGTATCGAAGTGTGCCTATATCCACTTAGGAGACGCTCACGTGTCACACAGGAGCGGTTTAGAGTAACAGTCAGTGCGTTACCATACTATGTGATTTGCTATGTGTGCGTCTGTAGTGAAATGTGGGAATATAGGCACAATGCAGATAGCATATGTGGCTACCTATGTCCATGGCATTGAGCAGCTGCCATGGCACCACTACACTATGTGTGTGTCTGCACATGTGCTGCACTAATTGAGTAAACCTACATGCCACACAATATCATGTGCTGGATCACTGTGTTGTGTCCAGTTGACTTTCTGCCCACACCACACCACAATGGATCTGTACACACATTTGTCACATACACTTGACAAAATAGCTCAACCTGGCTCATGGCTACCAACACATAATGTGTCTCGTACTCAGCCATAGGTGCCAATGGGTGTCAAAGCACTGGGCACAACAGAAACCTTGATCACACTGCCCTCCATCCCCAAGTAATCAGGCTCACACGTAGTCATTTGGATCCCAAAAAAATATATGTATTATTTGTTGCCAAATAAAAAACAAGGCTACAGAAAGGAAAGACAATGGACATTAAAACATCATGTTACATTGTAAACATAAATCAAACACAGAAAGACAATACATAATAAACTTGGTAACAATGTCAAAGTGTGCACCACCCACATAACACAAATAAAACCTCAACTACCTAACTAACTAAAACATGTGCACACAAGAACATTTAAAAAGAACAAACCATGGTGCAGCCACCCTGCTGTGTACACCATGGCCACCATGTCCAGCCCTCACAGGACCAGCGACACTACACCTGCTGGTACTGCCAGCCCACTGCCCCAGGGCCATTAAATTAGGAGCAGTATGCCTCTCTACTGTTTCTGGCCCCCTGCTGAGTGCGACCATGGGTCAGCGGCTGGAGTGGCGCCACACCATGGTCGTCATCACACCAAGCCCCTGGACGGACTTCCCCTGTTGTGGGGTCCACAGAATCCACATAACTTGCCGGCGTGTATGATGCTCGATCCCTACGACGAAGGAAATTATGCAGCACACAGCACGCCAGCACTACCGCGTCAATAGATTCCAGTTTCATATGCAGAGGAGTATGAAAAACCCAGAAAGTATTCGCCATGATCCCGAACGCTGCCCAGGCACGGACGGTGCTGGCTCTGCCAAGACTACGATACTAACGGTACTTCCCCAGACCAGGGGTCACACACTGGGAGCTACCACATCAGGGGCTATCAGAAACATACTAAGACGATACTCCAGCATTCTGGAACATTCCACATACCCATGGGTACAGCACAAAGCCTGCACAGATACACTGCCTAATAGGCCTGCAACAGATGTACTGTTCCATGGTGTAAGGGGCTCTCGTCTTATCATACAGTGCTCCATACCTGATGTTTACTCCCCTAACATTATTAGCAGAGACGTGTTGAGAAAGGCCTAATTGGGGCCCGAAACTTATTGCTGCTGTCACCTCACCTTCCATGTGTGCTTCACAATAAATCACTTGAAACTGAACCAGATGAGTGCTTGGATTCTATTATAACTAAACACCATGGTTGTCATCACGCCAAGCCCCTAGACGGACCTCCCCTGTTGTGGGGTCCACAGAATCCACATAACTTGTCGGCGTGGATGATGACCGATCCCTACGATGCAGGAAATTATGTAGCACACAGCAGGCCAGCACTACCGCGTTAATAGATTCCAGTTTCATATGCAGAGGAGTATGAAAAACCCGGAATGTATTCGCCATGATCCCGAACGCATTTTCAACCACACGGCGGGCCCAGGATAGCCGGTAATTGATAATGCATAAGGGTCCTCTGGGGATATGGCCGTAGTAGGTGTGCCTGAAGTGGGAAGGCTTCATCCCCCACAAATGCAAAGTTGAGATGATGGCTTGTCTCTTGTCTCTTCATTTGAGGGCAAGTTCAGCCCACCTCTCCTTAGTTCTTGTGCGAACACACCCCCATCTGAGATTCGCCCGTTCATGAAGGTATGCAGAGAAGACCACGTAGCCGCCTTGCAGAGCTGCTCAGGAGAAGCCCCCGCACGCTCAGCCCACGAGATAGAAGTGGATCGGGTAGAATGGGCCGTGAAACCAGTAGGGGCCGAGAGACCTTGACCAAGATAGGCATCCGTAATTGCCTTCTTTATCCAATTGGCAATAGTGCTTTTAGCCACCTTCCGGCCCTTGTTGCGACCAAAGGGTTGAACAAACAAATTCTGGTCGATACGCCATGGAGCAGTTAACTCCAGGTAGTGCAACAACAGGCGACGGACATTCAGAGAATGAAACTCCACCTCCTTCGCAGATTTAGGATGTTGACAGAAGGACGGCAGAACGATCGTTTGAGATCGATGGAACTCCGACACTACCTTCGGCAGGAAAGACGGATCCAACTGGAAGACGATGCTGTCATCACGAATCGTCAAATATGGTTCACGGATGGACAAAGCCTGAAGCTCACCAAGTAATTGCCACTAGAAAGGCAAGCTTGTGAGACAAACACCTCATGGTGCAAGCATCCAGAGGTTCATAAGGAGAACGAGTAAGGCCCGTAAGCACAATATTCAGATCCCACGAGGGGGAGACACTCCTCCGACAGGGACATCGTCTTGAAGCCGCCACCATGAACCGCTTGACCCAACGATGATCCGCCAGCTTCATATCAAACACGGAACTCAGGGCTGCGACTTGCACCTTAAGGGTGCTAGGCTTAAGCCCCATATCCAAGCCTTGCTGCAAGAAATCCAAAATTTGCGAGATATTGGGAGCAAAAGGATCCGGCAACCGGGGACCACACCAGGAGGAGAACTTCTTCCAAATCTTACGGCAATCTTGCAAGGTGGCAATGTGTCGCCCCACACCGAGTGCGTCACAGGAGGGTATTGCAGCCATAAATGCAGCAGCAATATTCTCTGACCCAGCAATCACACAGTTAACTCAGAGATCCATACCCTACATGCATCACCTAGCATAGAGGGCCAATCAGGTCCTGGTGGGCGGAGTGTAAGGGTAGTGTGTAGTGGAAAGTTTAGGACAATTAGTTAGTCTCTAGTTAGTCTCTAGAAGAGAATTCTCCGAGCAACGTAGGAGAAGAAGCAAAAATAGCAAGCTCTGCAACCTAGGAGAGGGGGTTGCACAGTTCCGACGTCACATCCGGCCGGCGCGACAGCGCGCGCGCAGGGGGAGGCCGGCGGGCTCAGGGAGCACAGAGAGGCCACCGGCCAGGGCGCCCAAGAACCGCATCGCCCCCAGGGAGGCTCCGGAGGACCAGGGAATGGTCCTACCGCAAAAAACCGCGGCAGGAGCAGCAGGAGGAGGAGAGCCTCAGCACCGACCATCGCTGCCAGGCAACAATCCCCAAAAAAAAGGTATGCTGCAGTCGCCGGCCCCACAGCACAGGAGAAAAACCTCTCCATGCCCCATGGGGACAGGAAAGACACTGGCTAATGGGAGGTGGGAGGGGCCTTTTAACCTCTCTTGTGTTTCCTGTCCCTATTAGGGCTTTGCGAGGTAACCTCCTATGCTGTCGTGGAAGGTGACTAGAGAAATGAGGCTCAGTAGTGTGTGTGGTCTCCAAGTACGTGTACGGTATGACTTCCCTACAACACCCGGGCATGCTCCTGATGAGGCTCATTAGTGTTTGTGGCCTCCATTTGCCTGTATGAGTACCTTTACACGCCGCAGTATTGGCTGGGAATCCTGCCGGCGATATGTCGCCCTGAAATTATCGCCGTCAAATTGCCACCCAGTTGCGGTGTGTAATTGGGGAATTTGGAGGTGATAAATCACCTGTCACCTGGTTCTGATTTCAGAGCACTGCTCCAAAATCAGAGGCAATCAAGAAGGCGAGATTCCCGGCATTTGGCGTGTGAACGGGCGATAGTGATGGAATCTGCGTCACCTATTGATTTCCCGTAGGCGTGCCACAGTGTGCTAGAGTCCGCGCCCCATCAGCGATGATTTGTGGTGGCTACTGTGTTCCCATTGGCTGTCAGTTCACAGGGTGCCATATTTGAAGAGCTCTCCATTCATCAACACACACATCTACAATGGCGTCATGTATTAGTCAGCCTTCCAGCGCAGGCTGGCCAATCATAACGCTATTGCATTGTCCAATGAGCGTGTTTCAGGCGCGGTGTAGACAAGTCTGACACGCCTATGTTCTCACCGCGCTGAACATGTACGCCCACATTCCTTTGGGGATTGCGGCGTGTGAAGCGGCGAGGGAAGTCGACCGGACTGGTTCCGCTGTTGGTGTGGCGATTTCCGGTGCGACACATCGCCTTAGGTTGAGGGCGAAATTGCAGCATGTAAAAGCGCCATTGGCGATCTGAGGCGGCCATGAAAAATGTGCTTGCGCATGTTAGGTTGCCTCCTATCGCCACCCTTAGGGCCAGGTCACACCTGGCGACGTCGGCGGCGATTTTTGAGGCGACGCTGGGGCGTGGCCTATTGCCGCCGTCGTCGCCCAATGTAAATAGGCGAGGGCGACGCATTTGAGTGGTCGCCTGGTTTCACAGCAGCGCTGTGAAACCAGGCGGCCACTCTGGGGCGATGTGTACACATCGCCCCATGTAAACGGCCGACGGCGATCTGACAGGCGATGGGAGCCATAGGCTCCCATTTTACTGCATCGCCGCTGGGATTTTTAGACACCCCAGCGGCGATGCAGCCTGTCTGATCGCCGGTGCGTCGCCGGAGGTGTCGCCCCATGTAAATGGGGGACGGTGACGTTGGCAGGGCGCCAAAAGCGTGCGCGCTCCCACCCGTCGCCGCCGACATCTCCAGCGACGTCACCTAGTGTGACGTGGCCCTTAGACTTCCATATAATGCCTGAGCATTCTCCTGATGAGGCTCAGTAGTGTGTGTGGCCTCCACATGCCTGTCTGACCTCCCTTCAACCCCTGGGCATGCTTTTGATGAGGTTCAGTAGTGTGTGTTGCCTCCTCGTGCCTTTATAACCTCTCTACAATGCCTGGGCAGGTGCAGCGGACCCCAGAGCCGTGGGGTACTCGGTAACTGTGCCGGTCAGTTCTTTGGGGCAATCACAAGGGCGGTGACCCGGCTTTGTGGCACCTGGGCATGCAGTAATAGGGAGATTATTTACAACGGATAATTTGTGACGCCACCTGTGGTATTCGGCCAGGGATGGCCGACTCTGCACGGTATGACCGCTGGGGCAGGTGGTAGTGCAGCCGGGATGGTAAAGCCCCCCCCCACAGGTAGTGCTGGGCTCTAGGGATGGTGTGGACAGTCTATTAGGGTGCTGATGGTGAGGGAGACCGCAGGACGAGGAAGAAGGATGCGAACACAGTGCAGTTCGTTACCTTTACTTGATGATCGGTCAAGTTCACCCAGCCGGGTGCTGTGCTTCTCCAAAGTGCAGCCAGGTTAGTTCTCAGATGATTAGGGTTACTCTGCCAAGACACCATTCATAACCTTACCTGGTTGCTCTTCTCCTATGCTGTATACTCTCCCTCCTTCCAGCACTTTGGTGGACAGGGTCTCAGGCTGATTTCTGCAGGCCTTGTCGGGCGACTACTTTAGCATATCCCCTGACCCTAGTTCTCTCCACTGTCCCGGCGACTATCCACGGTTGGTAGCCACCGCTCATGCAGAAATGATGGCCTCCTGTTTTACTGGCTGAGGCATGCAGCACACCCACTAGATCGGGGCCGGTCTTCTCAGGCAACCTGTCTGTCTGCCCGACTCAGATTGGGCCAGATTTGAGGCACATGGATGGATCCCTCACACCTGTGTCCCCTGGGACCTCTATGTCCTGCGTCCGCACCGGATGCCCTCCCGACGTTCTCCCTCTCACTCCTCACTAGCTTACTTCTAACCCCTCCTCCAGCCAGGACATGGGACCATCCCTCAAAAGGGTCCACCCGAACCCCCCAGCCTGGATTCAGGATTGTGTGTGCAATTCTGTGTCTTGGGTTTGTGACCCTTCTCACCTGGGAACAGTGACACCACACCTGTGGAGTAGGTGCAGCATCACTTGGAGACCAGTCCGCAGGGGCACCACGCATGCTTCCAATGATAATCTCATAATGAATCTTGTGATCTCACCTCGGTACATAATGGCAGTCAGGGATCTCTGGGTAGCACATGGAGGTCTATGCAGCCCTCCAAAGAAATGCCTTCCCACACCATTACTGATTCCAGTACCGTATCTAGGGGGGCTGGCGAGGCATGTGCCCCAGGTCCAGCAGGCACGAGGGCTCCCTCGGCCTTCTGCTGCAACACCCTGAGGTCTCTCCCCAACGGCCGCATATCCTGCCCCTTCTCCCACCACGGGAGCCGGCTATTCCCTGCTCCTGCCCTCAGCTGACAGCAGGAGCAGAGAATCTGCCAGCCACCGGCTCCTGCAATCCAATGTACAGAGATCGCTCTGTACAATGGAAGAACTGCAGCGCCCTGATTCCTGACATTTCCGGGTCAGGAGGCCATCAGAAGTGTGATCACATCAGCTGATCATGCTGCTGAGTCACTTGGCGGCCCTGCAGGGCAGAGGCGGCAGAATGGTGAGCAAATTGGTGGGTGGGGGGGTAGAGGATGGGGGCTATATAAGGAGCAAATGGGGGTTAGAGGATGGGGCTGTATGAGGAGAAAATGGGGGGGATGTAGAGGATTGGGGCTGTATGAGGACCAAATATGGGGTAAGGATGGGGACTGTATGAGGAGCAAACAGGAAGGGGGTAGAGAATAGAGACTGTATAAGGAGCAAATGGGGGGTTAGAGGATGGGTGCTGTATGAGGAGCAAATGGGGTGTAGAGGATGGGGGCTGTATGAGGAGCAAATGGGGAGGGTGGGGGCTGTATAAGGAGTAAATGGGGGTGTAAAGGACGGGGGCTGTATGAGGAGCAAGTGGGGGATTAGAGGATGGGGGCTGTATGAGGAACAAATGGGGGAGGGTGGAGGATGGGGGCTGTATGAGACACAAATGGGGGATGTAGAGGATGGGGGCTGTATGAGGAGCAAGTGGGGCAGTATGAGGAGCAAACAGGGGGAGAGGATGGGGACTGTATAAGGAGCAAACAAGAGGAGAGGATGGGGGAGTGTATGTGGACACAGCATGGAGCGCAAATGAGGAGAATTTGAGGACACAGAATATGGAACGAGGGGTTAATGGGTATGGACCCAGTATGGGGAGGAGAGTATGGGAAGCAAGAGGGTAAAATTAGGAGCCAGTATAAATAGTGAGGGGGAGATGTCTGCGGAATAGTATTTGGGGTGAGAGGGGATGGGTGTAGATACTGTATAAGGAGTGCAGGGAGGGATGGCGGCAGCGGCACAGTATGTGGAGTGAGGGGGGTAATCGGTGTGGACACAGTATGGACAGTGATGGGGGATGGGTGTATATACTTATTGTCACTGAGACTTTAAAGTGCCCACTGTGCTTACTTGTTTTTGCTGCGTTTTTCAGCTCATTACAATGGCTGGCAACTGGAAGACGTAGCCCAAAAAAGCATAAGATAATTGACAGGGACTTTTATAAACACGTGTTTTTGGCACCACTGCAGACTGCACATGGGGCACAGGTTTTGGAAAATCACATTGACTTTCATCACAAAACTGTGCGTCATGCATATTTGGTGCAGAAACGCAGCGGAAAAGCACAGTGGGCACAGAGCCTAAGGGTAACAATCACATATGGAGGGGCGCCAAACTGAAGTCTAGCCCCCGGTGTCCAGAGAACCTAGATACACCTCTGACTGACCCACTGCCAAGGCGGCATGCTGCAGGATGTCAGCCAGCACAACCTTCCACAGCGGCTCCTGACATAGTATAGGAAGACAAAAGAAATATTATTTTATTTAAAAGCTAAAATTAAAAGTAAGACAAATTGGTAAATTATATAGAGAGAGATACACACATATAGATATATGCTGCTCTCTATATATTAAACATGATTATATTCTCTTTTTCTTTAAAAGGTAAATAAAGAAAATGAATGCTGTGTCTTGTGCCGCCATTTTTGTGTGGCCCAGGCAGGCAGGTCACGTGGTGCCGCTCTCCTCCATCGATTGCTCTCCCCTGCTGGCGGTTGATTGCTCGTGTCTGTCGCTAGGCTGCCGCAGTTACCAGTGTGCGGAGGCCCGGAGCGGCGGTCAGTCACGATTCTCCACGATATCGGCGACTTCTTCCAGGATTTCCATCATGGCCGCCGAAGTGGGAAGACTGTCCAAGAACCTCCTGCGGATGAAGGTGACGGAGGGCCGGGGCTGAGGCCGCCATGCTGGGGACACATGGCAGCAGGAGGGAGGAGGCCCCTCCGCTGCTGCAGAACCTCTTGTCTGTGAGCAGCTTGTTTGTCATTACAGCATAGACAGAGCTGCTGGTGACTTTGTGTGTTGGGGTGTGCTGGGACCACAGCTCCACACTGCAGCTTTCTATTGGTCCCAGCAGATTTGTCATTTTTGGTAACCCTCATATATATATAATATAGTGGTTTCCAGACACTGATGACTTCATGAATAAAGTGTGAACATTAGATAGGAATTTAGCACTTTTCCAAATAGGCGTGGCTTATAGAAAGGGGTGTGGCCTCTGCAGCACCTATTGATGCATTATATGTTATTGGCATACACTGTAGAGCAGGTCATCCGCCGCAGTACTGGGGATGGGCTTGTCTATAGTGAATTTAAAGGGGTCGTCCACTCTGATTGGCTGCAGTGGTCACATGTCTGACCAGCACTGATGTCCAAGTCTAATGTCAGGTGTCTTCCACCTCTGCGGCCTGTGATTGGCTGCAGTGGTCACATGTCTGACCAGCACTGATGTCCAAGTCTAATGTCAGGTGTCTTCCACCTCTGCAGCCTGTGATTGGCTGCAGTGGTCACATGTCTGACCAGCACTGATGTCCAAGTCTAATGTCAGGTGTCTTCCACCTCTGCGGCCTGTGATTGGCTGCAGTGGTCACATGTCTGACCAGCACTGATGTCCAAGTCTAATGTCAGGTGTCTTCCACCTCTGCGGCCTGTGATTGGCTGCAGTGGTCACATGTCTGACCAGCACTGATGTCCAAGTCTAATGTCAGGTGTCTTCCACCTCTGCGGCCTGTGATTGGCTGCAGTGGTCACATGTCTGACCAGCACTGATGTCCAAGTCTAATGTCAGGTGTCTTCCACCTCTGCGGCCTGTGATTGGCTGCAGTGGTAACGTGCTGGTCCTTGTCGAGACAGGAGGTTTAAAGCCTGGAGGGTTTGCACCCTGACTGGTATAGGGGGAATCGGTGTTTTTAGGCAAAGGATCGGGCTTTTAAAGGGAACCTGTCAGTTCGTTGTACCCCCCTATTCTACCACTCCCTGTCCCTGCACCTTGTTAGCTGATCCCTAACCCTGTCTAGAGCAGGTTTAGGTCAAAGCTTGGGAAAATGATTTAATAACTTATCCATAGACTGGGATGGGCGGTCTCCGGGGCTCTATTCTCCCACCTCGCAGGCTCTTAGCACACCCCGCTGGGCGTCATCATTCTGTCTCCTGTACTGACCTTTCCTGCCTCCTCCATACAGTATGACATGCATCTGGATGTCAGTTCTGGTCTGGTGCATTGTGCATTGTGGGAGGAAGGGTCAGGCATGTCCAATGTGAATATGCCTGATCCTTCATATGTGACTGATTTACTCCCCCTCCCCTCATGGGTTGTACAGCAGATGAAAAAAGTATTGCACGTGGCACACATTGCCTAAGTGAATGTATTTCCAAAGGTGCTATTGACATGAATTTCTAATCAGATTTTGGTAATAAGCCATCCAATCCACACACGTAAAGGAATCAAATCAAAGATGACCATAAATGATGTGTAATAATGAGAAATGACACCGAGAAAAAGTATTGAACACGTTACTGTAATATATTTAACACTTGGTACTTTAGCTTTTCTTTGTGCTGAAGCTCCAGACGCTTCCTGTATGGAGACATAGTCCCTGCATTACTCAGGTGGATTTTGGCCCATTCTTCCACGCAAACACTCCTCACATCCTGCAGGTCCTGTGGATCCTTCTATGATCTCTGAGCTTTGGCTCCTTCCAGACATTTTCTATTGGATTCAGCACCGGTGATCGGCTCGGACATTCTAGCAGCTTTATTTTCTTTCTCTGAAACCTATTGAGTTCCCTTGACTGTGTCTTGCCGAATTGTCCACCCTCATTTCATCTTCATCA
The DNA here is from genome assembly GCA_033576535.1 of Allobates femoralis. Classification (NCBI taxonomy): domain Eukaryota; kingdom Metazoa; phylum Chordata; class Amphibia; order Anura; family Aromobatidae; genus Allobates; species Allobates femoralis. The sequence goes on along the minus strand of JARQOC010000010.1, from coordinate 108,251,466 downwards.
TCCTGGTAGATGGCAGCAGATATTTATCAAGAATGTCTCTGTACATTTGTCCATTTATCCTTCCTTCAGTTATATAATGTTTGCCATCCCTGAGGAAGGCGCCGGGTGTGGCGCTGAAACTCGTAGGAGAAGGAGGAATAAAAAGGATGGAAAGTTGACTGGCTCGTTGGTGAGTTTTATTTAGCCTGGAGCAGCGCGGACCGTGATACACCAGCACTCCCATAATTTCTTTGATTGATACCACTATCCAGTGGTGGGTGGAGGTCCTGCAGCAGCTTGGAACATTGTTTCCTGAACGCCTTCAAACCAGTTGTGGGGATCACAACTGGAACAGGTGAGCAGCTTCATAGCACCACCACATTATATCAGTGTCACTAGTGATAGGGCACTATTGCGCCTCTTGTCCCCCTCCCTATTTTATATTTTACACCTCCACACTTGACTGTTAGTATTTTGGAGGTGTTTTGCCTTTTGGCCTCCAAATGGATGTGTATTATGGCATCCAAAGAGTTCAGTTTTGGTCTTGTCTGACCAGACTATATTCTCCGTTATTTCACCGCAAAATTTAAAACTCTAGTACCTGCTTTTTGTTCAGCAGTGGAGTCTTGCGTGGTGAGCGTACATACAGGTCATGGAGGTTGAGTATATTACTTATTATTTCCAGTGAAACAATTGTCCCTGCTGATTCCAGCTCTTTCTGTAACTCTCCACAAATTGTCCTTGACTCTTGGACAACATTCTGATAATAGTTTTCTTTCCTCTGTGTGATATCTTGTGGAGCACCTGGTTGTGGTTGGTTTATGGTGAAATGTTGTTCCGTCCACTTCCAGATTATTGCCCCAACAAAGCTCACTGGAGCCTTCAGTAGATTAGAAATTCTTCTGTAACCAGTGCTATCAGTATGTTACAATAATAAGAACTATAACATAATAAATATTATTTATATAGCGCCAACATATTCTGCAGCACCTTACAATTAAGTGGGGGCGAAGTACAGATAATAACAAAAATACAAAGCGAAAACAAGGTTGCGAAGGCCTTGAGACCGCTCACTGGTTTTACTCATGAGATGTTTCTTGTGTGGCAATTTGGTAATGAGACTTTTTATCAGCCATCAGTTGAACCAGTTGATATTATTTTTCCTTAAGTGTCAGGATTGCTTGCATTAGAGCAGGGGTAGACAAAGTGTGCAGAGGTGGACAAAGTGATGTCCCACGGACCACACCCGGCCCCCTGGCTACATCAGACTGGCCTGCCAACCGCATCATGCCATCCACAGCATGTTTTGTGATATCCCAAGAATGCTGATATCAGTGAATACATTGATGGAGGATGGAGCCGTCGGCTCAGTCTTTCACCGATTACTGTGTGCAATTGAGACAGCAGATGTACTGGAGACCGGAGCAGAGTACAGCTCTGGGGAAATGAGAGGGAGAATGTGGTGCGGGTTTTTCTCTCTTTGTGAGATGTGTGGCTGTACATGTTAGAGCTTTGTGAGGGCTCAGTGTATATAGGAGGCTATGTGAGGGACAATACTGTTTGTAAGGAGACTCAAACTGTGTATTAGGAGACTTTTTGGGGCTCATACTGTACGTGAGGAGAGTATTTGGGGGTTCATACGGCATATAGAGGCTATTTGAGGGCTCATACTGCATTTATGCTGCTATGTGGGGGTCATATGGTGTATAGGAAGACTATTTAGGGGTTTATACTGTGTATAAGGAAGCTATATAGGGGCTCATACTGTATATAGGAGGAGTGTGGGGGTTCATATTGTATATAGGGTGACTGTTGGAGCTACTGTATACAAGTGGCTTTGTGGGGAGGGGCTGTGTGGTAGCTCATACTCTATGTAAGGGGGGCTGTGTGAGGCTTAGGCTACTTTCACACTACGATTTTTGTAAAATCCGATGCTGTCCGATATAAATCGGACAGCATCGGATTCTTCTAATGCCTGGAATCGGGTGCCAAATAGGCATCCGATTCCGACAGAAAATAGGATGCCCGCCCTCCTGTCAGATCGCTCCCTGAGAGCTGTCAGTCTCTCCCCCGGTCCTCTTCTTTATCCCCTGTGTCTCCCCTCTTGGCCCCCGGTCCTCCCCTCTTGGCCCCCGGTCCTGTGTCTCCCCTCTTGGCCCCCGGTCCTGTGTCTCCCCTCTTGGCCCCCGGTCCTGTGTCTCCCCTCTTGGCCCCCGGTCCTGTGTCTCCCCTCTTGGCCCCCGGTCCTGTGTCTCCCCTCTTGGCCCCCGGTCCTGTGTCTCCCCTCTTGGCCCCCGGTCCTGTGTCTCCCCTCTTGGCCCCCGGTCCTGTGTCTCCCCTCTTGGCCCCCGGTCCTGTGTCTCCCCTCTTGGCCCCCGGTCCTGTGTCTCCCCTCTTGGCCCCCGGTCCTGTGTCTCCCCTCTGGCCCCCGGTCCTCTCATCCCCTGTGTCTCCCCTCTTGGCCCCCGGTCCTCTCATCCCCTGTGTCTCCCCTCTTGGCCCCCGGTCCTCCTATGCGTCCTCCTCCTCTCCTCTTGTCCTCCTCCTCTTGTCCTCCCCTCTCCTCCTCTCCTTTCTCACCTGTCCACGACTCCTGCACGGTCCCGCGCGTCTCCGGTGCCTTGCTGTTCTGTCTCAGTGCTGCCAGAACTCTCTCGTGATGTCACAATCACATGACTGCCGGCTATTGGTTCCTGGCAGTCATGTGATTGTGACATCACGGCAGGTCTTATCAGCACAGACGGCAAGATACCTGGAGACACCGGAGATGCCGGGAGACGACGTGGGCCTCGTGGACAGGTGAGCATAGATTTTTTTTATTTTTAATTAACCCATTCATTCACTTTTGGAGCGATTTTAGTGTACTGAGCATGCTCAGTACACTAAAATCGGTCCGAGGAGACATGAGATGTTTCCTCGGACATTTCTCCATAGGGCCCCATGTTAAGTTGATCGGGTCGGATCGGATGTGCACTAAATGCCATCCGATCTGGTCCGATCCGAATCTGTCAGATTTTATTTTCGGTGCAAAAATCGGAGCAAGCTCCGATTTTTGCACCGATAAAAAAATCGGACAGATTCGGATCGGACCAGATCGGATGGCATTTAGTGCACATCCGATTCGGTCCGATGCCCATAGGCATACATGGGGTCCGAAAATCGGTCCGATGCTGTCCGATTTTCATCGGACAGCATCGGAAATGCAAAAATCGTTATGTGAAAGCAGCCTTATGCTGTATATAGGGAGTCTGTTTGGGCCCATGCTGTACATAGTGTGTCTATGTAGATCTGATGCTGTTTATAGGAGTCTGTGTAATTTCTCATACTGTAGATAGAGGAGCAGCAAATAAGTCAGTAACACCGGAAGATGGCTTGCAATACAAAATGTGCAAATGCACATATTCCTTTCAAACAGTATAATATTATAAAATTAAGATTCTTGGCAAAATATTGATCAACCTTTTGAGGCACCCTGCCATGTCAAGGCAATCTTATCAGAGTGGTCCTATTCTATATAATTTTATTTCAGTTGTGCCATGCGGTCTCCAACATACACATAAAGCAGAACCATTAAAAGCAGCACTTAACCTGGAGCATCTCAAAACCCGCGTCCATGGTGCCAGACTGGTTAATGTGAATAAAGGCAAATCGGGCCCCAGCAAATGCAGCTGGTGCTACATACGCCTGAGCTTTTCAGAATGTCGCAAATGTATGTAAAGTGCTATGGAATTAATACCGCCATATAAATAAGTATTACCGTATTATTTTAATTAATCTTCAAAGCACCAGGCCAGCACTCATAAATAAAGATGGGGCAAGCCCAAGCAAATGAGCTTGCAATAAATTGAGCCTGAGGCAGGGTAAGATAACTGAATGTGAACACACACACACACACACACACACACACCTCTCGGAGACATTGCTTGCAGCTCACAGGTTGCAGTGAAATCATGGACACATTGTTCCATTTTGTGGCTGTGTACAAATGCAACAATGTGTCCATGATTTCACTGCAACCTGTGAGTTGCGAGCAATGTCTCCAGAGATATCTTCTGGCAAAACGTAAAAGCCTGCAAAATTTTCAGTTTCTCTGATTTTTCTCTTTATAGATGTATTTTGAGTACAATGTACATTGCTTTTTTATTCTATAAACTACTGAAAACATATCTCCAAGAAATATACAAGGGCGTATTTCTGGCTCTAGAGATGGGAAGAGGAAAAGAGGGTACGGCGCAGATCTAAGTGCAGACCGTAGGTATTTGTCACAATTCACAAGTTTCTTAAAGGATCCTGTCACCTCCTACCTACAAAACATGTCCCTGCAGCATCCTATCACTAATCTCACACTCCTTTTGTCTCCTAAAAGCATTTTGTGAAAGTGCATAAAAACGATTTTATACTCACTCATTAGGGATTATAATTAGCAGGGGCTATATTCTTTAGCCCTTAAGGCGGGTTGTTTTGCAGCCGAATGATCCAACCCTGTCTCTGTCTGTGCTGCTTTGCTTGTGTAGGCTTTGCCCTCCCCTCTCTCTATCACTCACAGAATGCAAATCATTAGTCCTGCCTTCAGCTCCACATCACAGCAGCACAGACAGAGAGAGGGTGGATCATTCAGGCTGCAAAACAGCCCGCCTTGGTGACTAAAAAATATAGCCCCTGCTAATTATAATCACTAATGAGTCAGTATAAAATCGTTTTTATGCACTTTACAGGATGCTTTTAGGAGACAAAAGGAGTGTGAGATTAGTGATAGGATGCTGCAGGGACATGTTTTAATAGCTTAGGAGGTGTTTTGGAGGTGACACGAACCCTTTAAGGTCTTTTGCTTACCTTTGTGTTATGTTGTATCAGTCATATAGATTCCAATTGTGCTGGTTCCCCAAGAGTTTGCTCCTTCTTGTCCTGCAGCTAGGTTTCAAAATCAAGCTAAGGAGCGGCTGAGCCCGTCAATGGATAATGTGGGAAGGTCTGTTCCAATCAATCCTCAGGGCTTCCAGCAGGGAACACAAGGATTTGGGGAATTCAGCTGACACTGGAATGGAATGGCTGTCAGACATGTAGAGATGGGGGTTTGTAGAAAACTGCAGTGGTCTCTTAATTTTTGCCACAGCTGTGTGTATATACAGTGTGTGTGTATATATATATATATATATATATATATATTATATATATATATATAAAGGTCTGTCAGCATACCTAACTCAACTCAATATCAAGTGACACTATTAATTTCATTATAAAATAATTTATGTTAGTATTGGGCAAAATTTATTTCAACCTATTGGTTTGGCCTCCAATCCAGTCACGGTCTTTCATGTGGCCCCTTAGAAAAATCAATTGCCCCCACCTCCCCATTTAGGAGCAGTGACTACAGTATCCACTGTACAGAAGCTCCTGGTCCATGGGGTTGTGATAATGAATCTAAAAAGTTGATAAAGAGGCTTCCTTACAAACCAAGCACCCTCCAATGCGCAAAAAATACAACAAGTTGCGTTTTCACTGGACAAAGAAAAAACACATTTGACCGCAAACACATCCACCATGTTAAACAGGGACGCAGGACGGATCCGTAGAAGCACACACTTGGACGTATGGCAACGGAACGCATGCAAACGCCAGTGTGAAACCAGCCTAATTCAATCATGGTTAAACACACACTCAATAACCTGCTCCTGACCGCGGCATATAGCTACTTGTGGTGTTGGCCATGATAGAGTAAAGAAATAACATTTAACACCAAGAGCTGGAAAATAATCAACTTTTTAGTTTGGTTCTCAGACGTCTTCACATGTCGCATCAATGGGAGCCCCTGTGACTGATTCAGAGTCCCCTCTGATTGCGCTGATAGAAATGTTAACATCCTGACCCGGAGGTAAGCGATATTCTGGCTTCCTTATTATTTGGGGGGCCTAAAAAAGTAAATGTCCAGGATAGCAGCGCAGGCTGTCACTATGGATGTGATGGCGGGTTTACACGTTGCGATATTGGAGTCCAATTTCAATGAAAAGTCACGTGGTTCGATCGTTGGCCCCGACATCGTGCCTGCGTTGTATGGTGTGAACGTCCAATACGATGCAGGAACGATGTCATGCGATATCGGGGATTGAATGAGCGTGCTATTCAATGCTCCGATATTGAATGGAGATTGAGCCGGATCGTGCTGTGTGACAGCCCAATTCCGATGTGAAGTTCATCGTCACCCATTCACTCCATGTTAAATGGTCGTTCCTGGGTTGGGGGGCGTAGACATCGCAAGGACGTTGGATTCAGAAATCGCAACGTGTAAACCTCCGATGCGATGCGGGAGAAACGAGCACTAAATGCGCGCTCACGCGCCATTGAATTGCGATATCGCAACGATATTGAAACGTGCAAACCCACCATGAGAAGTATTGTCCCCTCCAGAGCCGATCTGTCGTCATGTGTTAATAGACTTGAGTGCACAGTGGAGAGGAGAAGTTAAAAAGAAAAAAAAAAACAACTTTTACACCTCCATCCACATTTCCACCCCCCCCTTACATATAATTAATGGTGGCCATCAAATGTAACCCCCACCTCGTGGGCGGCATCGGTCAGCTCAATAGCTGCTATTAATTGCTGCCCGCCATTCAAGTGACAATCGGCCCAGAGAATACTTTCCTCCGAACAATTCACACGCCCGTCCGTCACCGGGGATAATGAGGCTTCCTGCGCAGCCACTTTAGATGAAAGTTACTGGCCAGGGTGAAGTCTCTGATTAAAATAAGAGGTGTCAGAGCAGCCGAAATCTAATTGTTACACGTCTGATGGGGGGGCTTCTCAATAACCCTCTCTAGTGGAGGTAAAGGTGGTGTAGGTGGGCGTTTTATGGATTTCTTCTTTCGATCATTATTCTTTTGTTTCATGCTGCAGTAAATTACTCTTTGAACTTTTTTTTAGTTTTTGAGTACTGGCGTCGTCACTTTCTGCAGGTGAAATGTTCTCTGCCGGTCACATGTGGGCCGAGCGCACCGAGCCGTCACCGCACAACAAAAAGATTCAGCCTGTTAGGGGGTTTTTGTCCTTCTTCTTTTCTCTAAGCCTTGACACTTTTTCAGTGAGATTGTAAATTGCAGGCGGGCCAATTTAGGGCTGACATATGACCAAGTACAGGCACAATTGGGCACTCAAGGTTCCTTCTCCACTGTAATGTGATTCATGCTTGATGGTTATTGCAATTTGTGTCATTTTTAGCAATCTGTGCACATTTTATAGGGCGATGATCCCCCCCATTAGCACCACACTTATCAGCAGCTCTAAACATTGGCGGCAGTGTACAGTACAACTGAGTAGTGGCCGCCGGGCACCGCAGATGAGACCCTAATCAATTGAATAGGATGCAGCACTACATTGTTTACCACCAGACCTGAAAACATTCGATCTTTGGTGGGGTTTTGAGCAAGTGTCCCCCAGTCTGATATTGATCCTAGTTATATGTTGCAATCTGTTGATTCAAGCTAACTCTAAGGGTATGTGCCCACAGGAAGGTTTAACGTCGGTTTAGCAGCGAAAACCGCCGGTGGTTTAGCATAGGTTTTATTTAAATTTATGTAAATCCTAAGCAGCGTTAGGACTTACAAGTAACCCTATGTAATTTAGAAACCGCTGTGCACACATAGTGGGTTTATGTGAGCGGATCTGCCAGAGGTTGAGCGGTTTCCTAGCGGTTTAGCAGCATACAGCATGTCAATTCTTCTCAGCGGTTTTTGATCGGTTCCATGAACAAAATCCTCCATAGAAAACCGCCGGAAAAACCGCTGGAAAAACCGACTGAAAAACGCTGTGCACACGCTGAAAAAAAACGCCGGAAAACAGCTGGAGACTTCAGAGCTCAGAACTGATCATTTCCAGCGGTTTACTGACGGTTTGAACGCCACTAAACCTTCCTGTGGGCACCTATGTGGCACAACATACAGCTAGACTCCTGCAACACCTGTGATTGGACTGAACTCAGATCTTGGTCATTGATAACCAAAGTATTTAAGTGGTTTGGACTTTTTGTCCAACTTTTAATACTATTTTGGACTGGCAATTGCCCTAGAGTCACCATTCTAGTTCTCCTATTAATCCCTGCAAGATAACTAGTGCAATGTGTCTGTAGATGGAGCATGCTGATGCCTTTTTGTGCTGCTCCAGGACTTGCTGGTTGTCTTTCAATGTTTCATGCATTTCTTTGACAGTGAGTGCCTGGAACAGGAGGGCACATGGATCAGGCTGCTCCCCGGAGGAGAGTCTCCGAACCCAACCTAATATGTCACATATACAAATGTGTATGCAGAACCCTCTCTCTGTGCAGTTTGGGTCCTCCACCGTGTAGATTAGTAGTTGTTGTATTATAGATTATGGATTTTTGCATTTGGCCGTAGATAAAAATTGGCCTGTCTGGTCAGCATATATTGGCATTTTTTATTATTTTAACAGCCTTCAGCTCGATCTGGAGCCATGACAATTTGATGGATGAACACCCTGTAGGAAGAGCAGTTTTGTTCAGCCTAGACAGGTCCACTGGAATCTTCTCCAAGCTTAGATAGGTCCGCTAGGGTCTTCTCCAAGCCTAGATAGGTCCACTAGGGTCCTCTTCAAGGCTAGATAAGTTCCCAACACTATTTTACCCCCCCCCCCCAAGGCTAGATAGGTCCACCACGGTCTTCTCCACCATTATTTTGATAGTATCAAGACATCGGGTTGCTGGTCTTCCTCTTTGTAGTTGTAGCTTGGTGTTCCTTGCTTCCAGTGACATGTCTGGCTTGATTTGTTCCAGTATTGATGTGTCTGTTCCTCTTGCCATCCATGGTATTGATAACATCCTTCTCCAGCTCCACATTTCAAAGGTGTTGATTCTTCTTCTGTCTTGTTTGACATATTGATGCTCACTTCCCTGGTGGAGGCACCAGTGTGTGCTCACCGCACAGCCATATTCATGTGAGTCTTAGTGGTATGAATATTTAGCGAACTTTCCCCCCCCCCATTTCAATTCCATGCATACCCCCATCATACAGTGTAGGGACATAATGCACTTTCCATCATGCTGCAGCGCCGCGCTTCTCTTCTCCTCTTAGAAGCCACTTTCCTTACGCTGTCAAATTACAGTAAAAAGCCATCATGTGAAATGTCAGCACACAACCGGGTATTACTGACATAAATGCTTATTGCATTAGATGAGAAGCGGAGGGCTCCACTCCAGTTGTCCGAGCCGTTCAGTGGCTGCAAAAATCAGGCGCAGCCCAAAGCAAGAGCCATCATTAAGGCGCCAGGTCCGTTGCCTGCAGCGATTCCTCTGATGGCTGGTGTATTAGTAGGCAAGAGCTCGGAGTGCCCACCTCTATACATCTGCATTAAAAGCAGCGGGGGGCTCCATTACCTGGTAAGTGCATGTAAAACTAACACAGGTAGATTAAGCTAGAACGGCATAATGAGGCTTGGAAGCTGCTGACCCACATTACCTCCACAATCTACGGTCACGCACTGACAGATTTCCTCACTTAATGCAAGGCGGCCCGCTAGGTACATCTAATGGAGGCCTAATAAGAGGAGGGAGGGTCCCGCTGCCTAACCCTCTTATTCCACCATTTACTGAAATGTATTAAGTGGGATGGAAGTGGCTGAGTTCTTAAAACAGCCATCGAGTTATATTTATGCCACCATTTGGTTAAATTGCACTTTATTTTTTTGCGTTGAGTTGGTGTAATTGAATGAAATGCGACTTCTCAGAATACACACAGAATAATGGAGAAAGGGAAGTCACCAGGGCTTGTGGTGGGGGGTGAGACGTCTATGTGCGGACGGGGATGGGATATGATGAGACGTTGGTTACGCTCTGGTCATGGCTATCTGTGGAGCTGATATGGTATATCAATGGGTGTGTGAGAGCGAAAAAGCAGCGGACGCAGTGCCACCTGTTCAGGCTATATCACTACTTGTGGGAGACAGAATAATAAGAGCACGAGATGAAGCATCAGCTTGATCCCACTGAAGTGACATGCAACTGAAATGATCAGGTACTTATCACAAAAAACTCCCCACACCCAAATATACATTATCCGTGACCTCCCAGTGGTCCTGTATTCGGCGTACTTGTGTGTTCTCGGGACGTGTGGATGACTGGCTCCGCGTGTGCTCGGGAATGTGCCAATGACTGGCTCTGCGTTTGCGCAGGGAACGTGCCGATGACTGGCTTTGCGTGTGCACAGGCAACGTGCCAATAACTGGCTTTGCGTGTGTGCGGGCAACGTGCCAATGACTCGCTTTACATGTGCGCATGGAGAACGTGCAAGTGACTGGCTCAGCTTGTGCGCATGGGGTACACAGATGACTGGCTTCACGTGTGCGCTGGGAACGTGTGGATGACTGGCTTCGCGTGTGCGCGGGGAACGTGTGGATGACTGGCGTCGCATGTCGCGGGGAACGTGTGGATGACTGGCGTCGCGTGTGCGCGGGGAACGTGTGGATGACTGGCTTCGCGTGTGCGCGGGGAACGTGTGGATGACTGGCGTCGCGTGTGCGCGGGGAACGTGTGGATGACTGGCGTCGCGTGTGCGCGGGGAACGTGTGGATGACTGGCGTCGCGTGTGCGTGGGGAACGTGTGGATGACTGGCTTTGCGTGTGCACGGGGAACGTGTGGATGACTGGCTTCGCGTGTGTGCAAGGAACGTGTGGATGACTGGTGCCACGTGTGCGTGGGTATTATGTGTGTGGGGTGTCCTAAGTTTACAATAGTTGAAATTGATGATGTTAGAGATTGATATTGATTAAGATGATGCTATTGATGATGGATGATGATGATTGAAATTTATGATGATGATTGAGATTGATTGATGAATAATGACGGATGATGATTATAGCTTTTTCCAGTAGGTTCACAAGAAATATAATATCTGCAGTTTTCTTCTGAACTAATTGATGGCCAGGCGCAGCCTTTATTCTGTCAGTCTTGTATCCTGACTCTACATAAGTCTGTTTCTTTATTGCAGCGTCCAGAGGCCGCACTCATGGATGACATGAGTATTGCTGTGTATATATAGGCAGATTCAACATTTGGGATTCTGGGAAAGTGGAATGGGACCAGTATGTGATCTGATATCACTATTTAACATTTGGGATTCTGGGAAAGCTGAATAGGACCAGTATGTGGTCTGATATCACTATTTAACATTTGGGATTCTGGGAAAGCTGAATGGGGCCAGTATGTGGTCTGATATCACTATTTAACATTTGGGATTCTGGGAAAGCTGAATGGGACCAGTATGTGGTCTGATATCACTATTTAACATTTGGGATTCTGGGAAAGCTGAATGGGACCAGTATGTGGTCTGATATCACTATTTAACATTTGGGATTCTGGGAAAGCTGAATGGGACCAGTATGTGGTCTGATATCACTATTTAACATTTGGGATTCTGAAGTGAATGGGACCAGCTATGTCGTCTGTATTACCTATTAATTTGGTTTCTGGGAACGACTGATGGGACCAGTATGTGCTCTGATATACAATTTAACATTTGGGATTCTGGGAAAGTGAATGGGCCAGTATGTGGTCTGATATCACTATTTAACATTTGGGATTCTGGGAAAGCTGAATGGGACCAGTATGTGATCTGATATCACTATTCCAAAAAATGGAAATGGAGAAACTCTCATATTCACCCGTATGCTCATTACCATGTTATAAACCTCTCTCTCTGAATAGTATTAAATATATTCCTGTTTCTTTCTTTAGTTTATGCAAAGAAGTCTCGACCCAGAAACCAAGAAACAGTTAGAAGAGGAGGAGAAGAAGATCATCAGCGATGAGCACTGGTTCCTGGACCTGCCAGAGCTGAAGGAAAAGGAGTAAGGAGCATTTATCACATGTCACATCTGACTGTCGGCATGGTGGATGGTGGGGGGCACGGTGGATGTTGGGCCGGGTCTATTGTTTTGCCCACAGGTTTATAATATGTTGGCAGTAAAGGCGCCCAGATCCAGCAGGACAGAGACTGCCGCTCTCTGGTCTTGTGTTTGCCAGGCGTTCACCCTCGATCCTGACCTCCACAGTATTTATTGGGTTTGTATTAGAAATGGCTTTTTAAATGCAGGAGGCTGCAACCTGTAATAATTGGAAATCCCTGGAGCTTCTCGGCCCACTGCAAGACGCTTCCCGACGCCTCTAATTTACAGCCAGACTCACTGTGCCGGCCGGAGGTAGTGCCAGGGGTTTTTTCTTTTTCTTGTAGCTTTGTAGCTGTAGATCTTAAAGCTTTAAACATTCCTACGTTTTCATTATCAAACTGTGCAGAATAAATTATCATGCCCCCCCACACCTTACATTTCCATACCATGAAACTGCTATGCAGGATGAGAATCAAATGTAAATTTAAAGGGGTTTCTCATCATCATAAATTGTCTAAATTTGCATTTGTTAGGAAAAAAACATTTCAATATACCTCCAATATAGAGGGAGTTTTATATCTATAAGTTACCTGCCACCACTGCATGGTATCAGAAGTGGCTGGTTCCTAAAAAAATAAAAGGGGGGGGGTGGCACGGTGTGGATTGCTGGGTAATCCTCCCAGCTTCTATACCCCACATAGTTGCTTCTGCTGCAGAATGGGACAACGGGTAATGGTTGCCTCTAAAATTGTTAGGCAGTGGTTGTTAACCTGTTAAATGCCGCTGTCGATCTACAGCATGGGGGTGCGCCGTTATATGCGGTATGGTTGTATATAGCACGATCACTGGTTATATGAAAGGTTGTTGTCCTCACAATAATGGAGTACTATCCACTAGGAAAAGGCTTCATGAAACTAAGTATATACAAATAATGCCGTATAGGTTATCCCTAGGGAGTGAAGCTCAAAGTATTCAAGATAAAACATTAGTTTTTATTGAAAATCTTCAAAATATACAAATAGGTAAAAAAAAAAAAAAAAATCAGCAAAGATGCCTAAAAGACAGAGGACATGATAGTGTGTGAGGCTAATAAATGATCTTAGGGATGGGTACCGAAAGACATATATAAGGTAAGTATTCTGTCCATGGAAATAAAGTGACAATTAGTGCAATATATATATCACAATGTCGCATAGATGATGCTAATAAGACGTTCGGTAAGAGAACCTGCATCACGCAGCTGGGTTATATAACAGTCGTAGTAGCAGAATGCCTGAAATGTGGCAAGACTCGCTAATCCACAGTTCAATACAGTGTTATAGTATGTAGATATTTATATGAGCCTCATCCAGAATGAGGAGGTTATATGATAAATACTGGTACAATTACCTCAGGTATGTGCCTAGATTGATGCACATCCCCGCACCCCGACGCGCGTTTCACTTTGCTTCAGGGAGTGAAGGATCAGGATGAAACGTGCGTTGGGGTGCAGGAACATGCACACATCTGAGATACTTGTATGAATTCTTTGAGCTTCTTGTATTCTGTTTAACGTCAATAGCATCGTTTGTATGTGATCTCAGGTTACAGTTCCCTAAAAAGACTAATGAATAAAGTGAAATTGAAAAAGGTTTTAAAAAAGTTTTAAAGATTTTGGAAAACAAAAGTCCAAATCAATTCCTTTTCTCTCAGTAAGATTAAAGATAAAAAATACACATGTGATATCACCGTATATCAGAAAATGTAAACATAAATATCGACTTTGGTAAAAAACGAAAACATAAAAAAAATCTACAAACGACAAGATTATGGGAATGGGGAGGAGGATGGGGGGGCGCTGTAACAAGTGATCAAAACATCATATCTCAAAATGGTATCAATAGACTAGACACAGGATTGTGCCTATATATGTGTGTAGTAAAGAAATCTATTACATTTATATAACACAGACTTACTAACTTAATTCTACTTTTTCAGGAGTTTTATCATCGAAGAAAGAAGTTTCCTTCCGTGTGAAGATTTCCTGTATGGCAGAATGTCCTTCAAGGGTTTTAATCCAGAGATTGAGGTAAAGGATTGTATCAGTCATATCCAATATAATCAGGGTCTCCTGAGAGATCCACATAGACCTTTCCATTCCCTCATAGACAAAGTGAGGCCATAAAGGCGTAGTCAGACATGCATAAACCAGAATGCAATACCTGGACTGGCTGGTGGCTCTATGGACCCGAGTGTGACCACAGCACAGACATATATGTAGCTATCACACTTGGTCGGAAGAGCCATCAGCCTTTCCGTCCATTGCTTTATAACATACATCCAAGAAATATGACCGTCTGACTACGCCTTAAAACCGTTATCGGTGATGTCCAGAGTTGTCCCTTCTGCACCAGGAGCAGATGTTGCCGATGATTTTACCACCTTCAAAGATGGCACAGGATGGGCAGGTATTGCCTGGAAACCATACCTGCTGATAGTGAGCGGATCAGTAACCTCATCTGGTGTGGAGGGGTATGTAGCCACTTTCAGGCATCATATTAAGAGCTTTCATGTTATTAGTAAGTTCAACTAGTAGGATCATATGATTGATACAACCGTCTGTTCCTTCAGGATTAGGCTTCCAAGGGTTTTTCTAAGAATATAATTAAAATAATGCAATTCTGGCTATAATTATAGTAACTGCCTCTCAACCTTCACCTGTATCCTGCAACCCCTTCCCCGGCAAATCTAGAGCTCTGCATAGTGATGACATGTGAAGGGACTTTAGTGCTGTACAAGTGGGTGATCAGCTCTGATGACGCCAGGCACTGATTTATTTCACAATACATCTTCCACACATAACACGGTGGGATTATTAATGCACTTATATTGCTTTTTGGAGGGGGAGATGATTTCCTGCATCCTCTTTGCCAAACATTTTCCCTCTAATTCTCCAAGCAAAATATTTTATTAAAAGTGAACTCCATTTATGTCAATCGTAGTAAATCATTCCAATCAAATTATCCATTGGGTTTTATAAAGTTGTGATGGGTCCAGCGAGGCGTTCCGGGTTTAGGCTCATCACAGCAGATGAGATAATTAGGCTAAGTGAGACCATGAAAATGTGGTTTTGTTGGGGGAATTGTAACTTTTATCTGGATTTATAGCTGTCAGTAGTCACTTTTAAATCCCACTATACGTCAAAACTACGTCTGCAGAGGACAGGGTGTCCCGTGCTCGGCCCGCTTTCACCATGACACATGATCATCCTCCTCATCCACTCAATCATCTCATTTCTGTTCCCAGAAACTTATGGTCCAGATGAACTCCAAGACCACGGAGACAAAGGCAGAAGAGGAAGACCTTGAGTTTGGAAAAATGGACGTGGATGTGACAGATGAAGAAATGGCTCTCCGGTAGGATTTATTATCATCTTCCTCCATGATCAGAAAGTGATGAGAGAAGTGTCATTAATATACTGTATATATGTTCTCTGCTGAATCCATGAACACTGCTATGAATCACAGCTCCAAGCCTTCAAGGTTCCAAGACTCAGGGAGGTATCTGGCATCTTGAGCCTAAGTCACATATTCATCCTTTATAGGATGAGGCAGAGACTGCACAAAATGACCACATTGTAATTAAGGTTGGCTGCAAAATTGTGGTGCAAAGTGTGATGTCTGTCCAAAGTCACAGGCACAAAACTGCTATCTCCGACTAGGCACAAGCCGATGCGATTGCATAACCCTGAGAAACCCTGACACCCTTTAACCCCTATACAGGGATATGGATTCACATAGGGTCCAGGAGATTGCTGGCTATGGAAGGGCTGCAGTTCAAAGACAGGAAGGTCGCCAAGCAGAGTCAAAGCCGGAAGTCAGGGAAAGGACAAAATCAGGATCGATAGCATAGCCAGGGAGCTGGGTCAAATCGAAAGATGGCAGCAAGATGCAAAATCATAAAGGCAGAGGCGTCCATAAAACAGAACTACAAAGTAAGAGAACAACCAGACCTGACCGGGGAAGCACTAGATATATCTGGCAGCTTCCAACAGTAAGCTGAAAGTATTAGTAGGGTGAGGAGCTTTCCAATAGGCTGAAGCTAGAGTGATGACTCCAGCTGGACTGCGCACACACATCCACTGTGTCATACAGGAAACAGCAGGTCCCAATCACTATAACCTTAGTATATGAGCGAAGCCTGCGCTGATCAGTTTCTGGCTCTAACCTCTGTCACCAGCACCATGTATAGAGTGTATACAGCGAGCCTGTGACAAGAGCAGATGTCGCAGGAGCAGGCATGGGAAGGGAAGCGGAGGCGTTTACCGGACAGAGGCCAAAGCTCTTGGGTGACAGAGTCCCAGTTGCTCCTCTTTGTATATGAATTTTCCCCTTTGTCCTTTATAGGACTGTAATTATTATTATATTAATAATAATTAGTTTTTCAGTCAATAGACCTGTATTGCGGATTTTTGTCTTGTGCAATACGAGCTGTAGTTTTTATTGCTGCTATTTTAGGGTACATAAAACTTCTTATCTCTTATTTTGTCCCTTTTTTGTTGGGTGGCAAAGTGAACAGGAAAGAACAATTTCAGCTGATAGAACTTCTCTTTTTTTAACAAAAGGCCAAAGGCACAAATATCAAATATATCCTACAAAATAAATGCAGGGCAGCATAGCAAATAAAACAATATTTATTATTTATATAATATAGAAAATGAACATACACACAAGTAGCACTACAAAAACACTAAACTGGGGAGTCAGTTATATTGAAGTCCATTAAACAGGTAGTCTCAAATACAGACATAGTGATATACAAATGTTTACCAGGTAGTTTCAGATACAGACATAGAGTGATATACAAATATGTTTAACAGGTAGTCTGAGGTACGAGCATAAAGTGCACAGTGGGAAGAATGAGATTTCTCTGTAATTGTAAAAGGATGCTTAATAAATAATTAAAAAACAAACAAAAAATACTGATAGAATAAATATAGGAAGCAGAACCTGGGGAAGTAAAACGCACAGTGACTAATAAATGATGACCGGTGCTACTTGCGCATATAAGGGTGCGAGTGGAGCAGGCTCATGTGCCCGGGTGCACACCTTTAGTCAGCAAATAGCAGTGAACAAGAAAAAATACGGCACTCACCGAGCAGCTCTTTCTTTCTTTTTTATTTGAATCCTCTTTACATGGTTTCTCTGAGATGGGGGAGGGAGTGGGGAGACACACAGGTGACTGATTCCGTTTCGGAGCTCCTGCCCCTTCTATATATACACAAATATGCACATATACACTACAGACCAAATGTTTGGACACACCTTCTCATTCAAAGAGTTTTCTGTATTTTCATGACTATGAAAATTGTAGATTCACACTGAAGGCATCAAAACTATGAATTAGCACATGTGGAATTAAATACTTAACAAAAAAGTGTGAAACAACTGAAAATATATCTTATATTCTAGGTTCTTCAAAGTAGCCACCTTTTGCTTTGATTACTGTCTTGCACACTCTTGGCATTCTCTTCATGAGCTTCAAGAGGTAGTCACGGAAATGGTCTTCCAACAGTCTTGAAGGAGTTCTCAGAGATGCTTAGCACTTGTTGGCCCTTTTGCCTTCACTCTGCGGTCCAGCTCACCCCAAACTATCTCGATTGGTTTCAGGTTTGGTGACTATGGAGGCCAGGTCACCTGGCATAGCACCCCATCACTCTCCTCCTTGGTCAGATAGCCCTTACACAGCCTGGAGGTGTGTTTGGTGTCATTGTCCTATTGAAAAATAAATGATGGTCCAACTAAACGCAAACCGGATGGAATAGCATGCCACTGCAAGATGCTGTGGTAGCCATGCTGGTTCAGTATGCCTTCAGTTTTGAATAAATCCCCAACAGTGTCACCAGCAAAGCACCCCACACCATCACACCTCCTCCATGCTTCACGGTGGGAACCAGACATGTAGAGTCCATCTATTCTCCTTTTCTGTGTCGCACAAACACACGGTGGTTGGAACCAAAGAACTCAAATTTGGACTCATCAGACCAAAGCTCAGATTTCCACTGGTCTAATGTCCATTCCTTGTGTTCTTTAGCCCAAACAAGTCTCTTCTGCTTGTTGCCTGTCCTTATCAGTGGTTTCCTAGCAGCTATTTTACCATGAAGGCCTGCTGCACAAAGTCTCCTCTTAACAGTTGTTGTAGAGATGTGTCTGCTGCTTGAACTCTGTGTGGCATTGACATGGTCTCTAATCTGAGCTGCTGTTAAACTGCGATTTCTGAGGCTGGTGACTCGGATTAACTTATCCTCCGCAGCAGAGGTGACTCTTGGTCCTCCTTTCCTGGGGCGGTCCTCATGTGAGCCAGTTTCTTTGTAGCACTTGATGGTTTTTGCAACTGCACTTGGTGACACTTTCCAAGTTTTCCCAATTTTTCAGACCTTCATTTCTTAAAGTAATGATGGCCACTCATTTTTCTTTACTTAGCTGCTTTTTTACTTGCCATAATACAAATTCTAACAGTATATTCAGTAGGACTATTAGCTCTGTATGCATCAGACTTCTGCACAGCACAACTAATGGTCCCAACCCCATTTATAAGGCAAGAAATCCCACTTATTAAACCTGACAGGGCACACCTGTGAAGTGAAAACCATTTCCGGTGACTACCTCTTGAAGCTCATCAAGAGAATGCCAAGAGTGTGCAAAGCAGTAATCAAAGCAAAAGGAACCTAGAATATAAGACATATTTTCAGTTGTATCACACTTTTTTGTTAAGTATATAATTCCACATGTGTTAATTCATAGTTTTGATGCCTTCAGCGTGAATCTACAATTTTCATAGTCATTAAAATAAAGAAAACTCTTTGAACGAGAAGGTGTGTCCAAACTTTTGGTCTGTACTCTACATATACACAAACTTGCCTTTTTTATTAAAAAATGTAATTCATACTATATATTATATAATATATGTAATTTATTTGTATTTATTGTTTTCCCTGCCATAAGTCGCACCCCAAGTTTAATCAGCAACAAATAGGAAAACCATTTCTCCTGTTAATAAAAACTTCCTGGCGGTGTTGTTATCACTAATTTTAATGTACCGTATATACTCGCGTATAAGCCGAGTTTTTCAGCCCAAAAATTGGGCTGAAAAGTCCCCCCTCGGCTTATACGCGAGTCAGTGTATACTGTATACAATGTATACAGTATACAGTGCCCCCCCCATATCAGTATACAGGCCCCCCCTTGGGTAGTAATCCTGTAAAGGAAGAGATTAGTATACTTATCCCTCCGCTGTCCCGCTGCCGCCATCGCGCTCTTCCGTCTTCATCCAGCGACTTCCGTCTTCTTCCGGCTTCCTCCGATGGTCGCAGGCAATGACGTCATTGCCTGCGCGACAGAGGAGGAAGCCGAAAGAAGACGGAAGACGCTGGATGAAGATGGAGCAGCGTGATGGCGGCAGGACAGCGGCAGCGGGACAGCGGAGGGATAAGTATACTAATCTCTTCCTTAACAGGATTACTACCCAAGGGGGGGCCTGTATACTGATATGGGGGGGCTGCTTTATATACCTCTGGGGCTGCTGTATACCTCTGGGGCTGCTGTATACCTCTGGGGCTGCTGTATACTACCTCTGGGGCTGCTGCTGTATACCACACTGCTGGGGGTTGTATACCTGTGCTGGAGTCCACCCTTGGCTTATACGCGAGTCAATACGTTTTCCCAGTTTTTGGGGCAAAAGTAGGGGGTCGGCTTATACACGGGTCGGCTTATACACGAGTATATACGGTACTATGGTACAATATGGAAGTAATAAATTTACTCTTAATTTCTCTACAGTGTGTATTATACACACACAGCGCTGCTACATGCACATTTGCGCACACAGCTCTGCTACATGCACATTTGCACACACAGCTCTGCAAACATGCACATTTGCACACAGCTCTGCTATATGCATTAACAGTGGCTTCTAAGGCCGGTTTCACACCACAGCCTCATCAGATCCGGGGCTGTCCGGTGTAAACCGGACAGCCCCGCACCCGATTTTGAGACAGAACCAGAGGACATAAAATATGCCCTCCAGTCCAGTTTGCAGCCGGATTCCTCAGATCGCAGATGCTGAAATTTCAAGATCGCAGCTAGTGGGGAGCTAGCCGCGGTCCTGAAATCTCTGCAAGGGACAGCTCCAGGTGCTGAAGTTTAGCAGCGCTCGTTGCTAAACTCCAGCTCCCGGATCTTATTTTATGTCGGATCCGGCGCCCTAGACCCCCATGTTAGGGGCCGCCGGATGGCCCCATATCAGAGAGGATACGATTTTGTCTGATTTTTCTCCCGGACACAAACGCTGTAAGCAACGTTTTTGTGTCCAGGAGAAAAATCCGTATTGTCCCGGAACCTCCTGGACACATGGAAAGCGGATGGCACATAGCTGCCATCCGGCCCCATAGGGCTGCATTACTGCAAAATGGGGTCCGGGGCTGTTAGGTTTACACGGGACAGCCCCAGACCTGATCTTGCTGGGCTGTGAAGCCGGCCTAAGAGGTTATACGGTTGCAGTCAGATCTGACTCCATTCACAACAGTCAGACCCCCCGTGTCGGCTGTATAGCTCAGAGCTGGAGCCCTCCCATATTGAGTGCACATCTGAAAGATTTGGGGGGTGTTTTGTCCCATTTTGGAGGCGCTGTGGGTCTTCCGCGCCTCTTGTGTGCTAATGCAGATAAGCAAAATAAAAACCCTTTCAGACGTGGTAATAAAATCATTCTCCCTCTTTCTTTCCAGATATGAATCCTTAGTCGGCAGCATCCAAAAGAAATTTTCAAAAAAAAGAGACCATAGCGCAGTCCAGCAAAAAGAAGATGAAAATGGTCATGTTACAGGCCGTAAAGTGAGGAAAGGCTTTATAAAGCCTCAGGACTGAGCTGCTGCAGAACATGAAGGACTGTTTGAACTCCTGTGGGAATGTACAGTTTTATTTTAATTGTTTTTATAAAAATGTTTATGAAGCTGTAAACAAGTTGGACATTTTCTATGCGTTCTCATCTCTATACATTCAAGGACAAGTGTTTAGGAGAGGGGTGTGCTTTAAATATAAGAAACGGAGGAAGTGTGTTTCAGCTCCCCAAATATTCATCCAATTGAGGTCAGTCCGGAGTTAGTAGGGTGCGGTGCACAGACATGGAGATCCTGACCCGACTCCGAGGTGAATGAACCCTGTACACCAGAATAAAGGGGGAAGTCCGGTCACCAACAAAATGGTGTGTTAGATAGAGGAATATTAGGCTATGATATTAAAAAGCTTTATCCTTTATTGTAGTTTCATAGAAACATCTTGCTTACGCTGTTTCAGACCATAGAGGGTCCTTAGGCAGCGTCATTATGACTAAGGACCCTCTGTGACCTGAAACAGCGGAAGCAAGATGTTTCTATGAAACTACAATAAAGGATAAAGCTTTTTAATATCACAGCCTAATATTCCTCTATCTAACACACCATTTTGTGGTGACTGGACTTCCCCCTTTTTATGTATGTGTTTTTAATAGGTTGTGTTTCTATTTGTAGGTAAAAATCATTTGCCTAATTGGAGTTAAGCTGCAGTACCGAATACGGACAGACGTTGTGATCCTGAGTTACTCCTGTTTTATACTTCAGAGCTGCACTCACTATTCTACGTGCAGTCCTGTGTACATACATTACATTACTGATCCTGAGTTACTCTGTATATACTTCAGAGCTGCACTCACTATTCTGCTGGTGCAGTCACTGTGTACATACATTACATTACTGATCCTGAGTTACCTCCTGTATTATACTTCAGAGCTGCACTCACTATTCTGCTGGTGCAGTCACTGTGTACATACATTACATTACTGATCCTGAGTTACCTCCTGTATTATACTCCAGAGCTGCACTCACTATTCTGCTGGTGCAGTCACTGTGTACATACATTACATTACTAATCCTGAGTTACCTCCTGTATTATACTCCAGACCTGCACTCACTATTCTGCTGGTGCAGTCAGTGTGTACATACATTACATTACTGATCCTGAGTTACCTCCTGTATTATACTCCAGAGCTGCACTCGCTATTCTGCTGGTGCAGTCACTGTGTACATACATTACATTACTAATCCTGAGTTACATCCTGTATTATACTCCAGAGCTGCACTCACTATTCTGCTGGTGCAGTCACTGTGTACATACATTACATTACTGATCCTGAGTTACATCCTGTATTATACTCCAGAGCTGCACTCATTATTCTGCTGGTGCAGTCACTGTGTACATACATTACATTACTAATCCTGAGTTACCTCCTGTATTATACTCCAGAGCTGCACTCACTTTTCTGCTGGTGCAGTCACTGTGTACATACATTACATTACTAATCCTGAGTTACATCCTGTATTATACTCCAGAGCTGCACTGACTATTCTGCTGGTGCCGTCACTGTGTGCATATATTACATTACTGATCCTGAGTTACCTCCTGTATTATACTCCAGAGCTGCACTCACTATTCTGCTGGTGCAGTCACTGTGTACATACATTACAGCCTTTTCTTCCTTAATCAGAGCAGCGTTGACAATCTTGCTATCTTCAGAGCTGTATTCTCCCAACATTCCTCTTTCCTTCCATGTTTAAAATCAATCATGTTTGCTCTCATGGAAATTTTTATCCCTGCTATTTTCAAGTACTTTGATACCAGAGGAATATTCAGTTGCCCTTATACGTTATAGTAGCTCAGCTAAGGTGTTACATATTTACTGACAAGATGCTTAACGACTGGTTTTAAATGGAAAGCAGCAGACTTATGAATGCAGCTCTGGGCCCCTTGAGTATAATTTATCCTGAAACATAGGGACCACTCCACTATAAATAATTTAAAGTTAATTTACTTCTATACACACACCATAATTGCACCATGATGGCCGTCATGCTCCTATATAATAAGAGTAACCATGTAAAGTCACAGATTGGTGAGAGGGAGTAGATGTTACTCTCAAGGCGTTAGTTTTATTTATTTGCTTTTGTTTTTTTTTCAATACATTGCTACCTTCCTTGCCGATATTCATTATTGTGTTTACTTGAATAAGGCAAAACTGCAATACCAGCCACAGCCTGTAGACAAAGGTGGCACTGTCTGTTTTGTTTTTTTCTAATTTGTGCCTCCATTGCCCCTTTTGGATCAGTTATACATTAGCAGGACTATAAGACAACAATACCGTACCCAAAGAGTTAATGGAAATGCAGTGAAGAGCCGAGAGCTACAATTCATCAAATCCTGTGTCCGGTGATAATAGATGAGGTATCAGATTGCATGAAATATATTCTCCTCTTCTCCTGTGATGAACAGAAACGCATCAGCTCATTAGATATTTTTATAGAAGTTTCCTGCGTCTGTGGTCAACATTTTTTCTCATCTCTCTTTTTATAGGTGTTCCCCCCCCCCCCCCCCATATTGATAAGCTAGGCACTAGTCCGACTACTCTCCATCCCCCTCTCATTAGCATCTCTCTATCTTTAGACTTTGTGCATAAAGAGTCTGGTTTGGGTGGGTAACTTTCCGAGCTCTGCTGCTTGGCTAAATCCAAAAACAGATTGTGTCAGAACAGCAGCACCCAGTAAACTAAGTGATCCAGCATTGGATTTAGAGTCTTTGCCTACATCATGCTGCTCTCGGGTAATACAAATTTGCTGACCGATTCCTTTTCAAACTGGGTGAGGAACAGCTAAACTCTGATACCAAGGTGAGGTTGTGAAAAACAGTTTGTTTTCACAGGTCACAAGGTAGTTATACTGCATCAGCAAGGTCTCTCCCAGGCAAAGATTTCACAGCAGACAGGATGCCGCTTTCTTAAAGAAGCAAGAAATATTAAGATTCGTCGACACACTGGCTGAACAATGAAACTTAGAGTAGCAGCTAAGACAATTCATACAATTCAGCATGGAAACAAGGCCAAGGTACCCAACTGTACACAATAATATAGGCGCATCAAAGTGATGGCTGCAACATGTGCAGAAACCCGTCAGTTCATTAAATATTTTTATCGATGTTTTGTGCTTCAGTAGTCAAGGTTTTATTTTCTGTGTCCTTTTTATACTGGTGACCAGATCCTTTAAAGGATGACCTTTTTCTATGGTTTGTCATTCCTTTGTAATTAGTGGGGGTCCACCGTCTGAAGCCCACCTTGAACCTGAGATTGAAGGGACCGGAGTACTGATTCCTTGTCACATTTTCCCTAATTATTGATGCTTCTGGTGACCCACTGTGCAGGGAACTAGTGGAAACCCCAAAACGTGGATGTGTAAAGGGTGGAATCCTGTGAAGGTAAAATAAACTCCCAGGTTGGCCGTGAACACACATCATATGAATGCACTATTCTTTTTTTAGATGGAATTATCATAATTTCCAAATTATCTAGTGGACTAAGTGTCACAAGCCAGGTAGTCCAGCTAGTCTGGATAATCCTGCCACCTCCACTGATTGGCATCTTGCTAACAATCAGGGTTCTTACTTACAATATTTTTAACCCTGCTACATCTACAGCAATGTGACCGCTCTGCCTTCAAAACAGCATCATTAATTCTAGTTCCACTTGCACAAAGTTGGGAATTTTGTGGGATTATAGTCGGGTGCATGAGTCACTAATTGTGCCAAAGGGGTGATCATACAACAGAAACTCTGTGAAGAAGACTTAAAGGGAATCTTTGTGTAAGGTGTACCTGTCCTGGGATTTCTTGATCTTTTTGTGCTCCCATGGAAGGATTTTAATGTTCTATCAATTGTATTTATTTTATTTGCATTACCCCAATGAACCTTTTAAAGGGAATCTGTCATATGGTTTTTGTTATGTAATCTGAAGACAGCAGGAGATGGAGGCTGACACAGTTCAAGGGGGCATCACTCATTACCCTGTGTGGTGCTGTTTACTTATAGTGAAGGTTTTATCACCTGGGATTATCCTTGCCCAGGCTAAACTAGTTGATCACACCCCCTTCTTCCCTTTGATTAGCAGCTCATTGTCCATAGGCATGGTACAGAGAGAGCCTGGTGTGGGTGGATTAACTTTTTAGCTTGGCTAAATCCAAAAACTGTGTCAGAACTTCTGCACCCGGTAAACTAAGTGCGGGATTCGGAGTCTCTTTGCCTACATTGTGCTGCTCTCCGAGGAAGTAGCTAAAACCTTCCCTTTAAAACTGGGTGACGAACAGCCAAACTCTGCTACGAAGATGTGGTTGTGAAAAACAGTTTCAGGTCTACGCTGAGCACAAGGTAGTTACACCGCATCAGCCAGGTCTCTCCCAGGCAAAGATTTCTAAGCAGGTTGGAGTTTCAATATGTGCTGTTCCTGCTCGTTTGAAGAAGCAAGAAATGGGCAATATTAAGATTAGTAGAAACAGTGGTCGGCCTTGGAAATTTTGTGTAGCAGATGAGATACATCACTTCCTTTCTAAATTTGTAGATGTCCAGCAGTGCCATCAGCTCGGAATCGGTAGTGGGATCCAGCTATAACCATCTACTTTGAGAAATCTGGCTTAGAAGTGCAAGTCTTGTAGCCCAAAAAAAATTGTACCTCCAACATGGAAACAAGGCCAAGGTACCCAACTGTCCACAATGAATTAAAATTTTGGCTGCAAGGTGTATCAGTTTTATTGCCAGAGAGCTGGTGAATGGTTCAATGAGTATCTGCAGGAACAGTGAAGCACGGTGGAGGGTCCCTGCAAGTTTGGGATGCGATTTCAGCAAATGGCTAGAGTTTAATAACAGTGTCCTCAATTCTTAGGGTGCCGTCACACCTGGCGACGGCACCAGAGATGTCAGCGGCGACTGGCGGGAGCGCGCACGTTTTTGGCGCCCCGCCAGCTTCGCCGTTCCCCCGTTTACATGGGCCGACACCTCTGGCGACACACCGTCGATCTGACAGGCGTCATCACAGCTGGGGTGTCTCAAAACCCCAGCGGCGATGCAGTACAATGGGAGCCTATGGCTCCCATCGCCTGTCAGGTCGCCGGCGGCCGTTTACATGGGGCGATGTGGACACATCGCTCCAGATCGGTCACCTGGTTTCACATCACTGATGTGAAACCAGGCGACTGCTCAGAGGCGCCGACATCGCCCCTTTACATTAGGCGATGGAGGGGCGATATCGGAGCCAATATGCCATGCCCCTACGTTGCCTAATACACCGGCAGTGCCGTCGCCAGGTGTGACGGCACCCTTAGAAATACAGGCAGATCCTGTACCCATCATGTAATACCTCAGGGAAGAGTCTGATTCTCTCCAAATTTATTCTACAGCCGGACAATGACCCCAAACATCCAGCCCTGCACTTAACATAAAGTGCGTCCATACCAAGATGTACTATCATTAAAAGGAACCTGTCATGTCCTTTTTTTGTTTTTAAACTGCCCCCAATGTTATTTAGATCATGCATTGTGCATCACTCACCTGGTCTGAAAACAATTTCCATGCATTTATTCTAAAAAAAGCACTTTAGATGCTTAGGTGTTTGCATTAGGTATCTGCACAGCCATCGGGGTGGATACTTCAGCTGGGATCAGTCACATCAATCCACATTCACTCATGCAGTTTTTTAAATGTCATCGCGCCAACTTCCCCCCTGCATTGTAATATATTAAACCCTTCATGACCAAGGACATATATATACGTCCTTGGCCATGTCTCTTCCTCCGATGTGGATTCACGTACTGAGCTCACATCTTCCCCCACACATCTCACCTGATCTCATCACGTATATGTATAGCTAACAGCAGCAATCCAATCATTGCTGTTAACACTTTCGCACTGTTTCCCGCCTTGATCGGAGGTCCTGTGATGTGATGACGTGACCTCCATCTGTTACTTCGACAGCCTGGGGTCATCTGATGACCCCGGAAGCTGTGTGCAGTTACTTTCTGCTGGCGATTACTCAGTGATCTCATCGTCAGAAAGGGATCATTACTCCTATGTAGAGAGATGCAACAGCAATCAGATCTGTAAATTGCAACATTGCAATAACAGGAGATCAAAACATCACATCTGCCCAAAAATGGTATTGATAGAAACATCAGCTCAAGACGCAAAAAATAAGCCGTCACAAAGTCCTAGATCCCGAAAAATAAGAACACTACAGGTTGCGGAAAATAGGGACGAGCGCAATTCCTTTTCTTTAAAAACTTTGGAATTTTTTTCACCACTTAGATAACAGTGATAGTATCCATATTTGGTATCTATGAACTCGTACCCACCCAAGGCATCATACTGATACATCAGTATTACCATATAGTGAACTCAGTGAATAAAAAACATGTGTAATTGCACTTTTTTTTTTGCAATTTCACCACATTTGGATTTTTTTCCCATTTTCCTGGACACTATAAGGTAAAATAAATGATGTCATTCCAAAGTATAACTCGTCCCGCAAAAAAACAAGCTCTCATATGTCTATGTTGTTGGGTAAATACAAAAGTTATGGCTCTAGGTAAAAGGGGAGGAAAAAACGCTGGAGGGGATAGAAGGGGTTAACATCACTTTAAGGACCTGCAGAAATTCACTTATGCTGTAGAAGTACCTGAGGTAATGTCACGACCATATGACTTATGCTGTAGAAGTACCTGTGGTAATGTCACGACCATATGACTTATGCTGTAGAAGTACCTGTAGTAATGTCACGACCATATGACTTATGCTGTAGAAGTACCTGTAGTAATGTCACGACCATGTGACTTATGCTGTAGAAGTACCTGTAGTAATGTCACGACCATGTGACTTATGCTGTAGAAGTACCTGTAGTAATGTCACGACCATGTGACTTATGCTGTAGAAGTACCTGTAGTAATGTCACGACCATGTGACTTATGCTGTAGAAGTACCTGTAGTAATGTCACGACCATGTGACTTATGCTGTAGAAGTACCTGTAGTAATGTCACGACCATGTGACTTATGCTGTAGAAGTACCTGTAGTAATGTCACGACCATGTGACTTATGCTGTAGAAGTACCTGTAGTAATGTCACGACCATGTGACTTATGCTGTAGAAGTACCTGTAGTAATGTCACGACCATGTGACTTATGCTGTAGAAGTACCTGTAGTAATGTCACGACCATGTGACTTATGCTGTAGAAGTACCTGTAGTAATGTCACGACCATGTGACTTATGCTGTAGAAGTACCTGTAGTAATGTCACGACCATGTGACTGTAATGGGCAGAGCTAATCTTACATCTCCTTCACTTCAGGCCTGTTAAGCTCTGCCCATTACAATCACATGGTGGTGACATCACACAGGTCCTTCTACAGCATAAGTCCTATGGTCGTGACATCACACAGGTATACATATGTACAGCATATGTGAATTTCTGCAAGTCTTTTAGTGATGTTAATATATTACAATGCAGGGGGGTGACTACGTTTAATAAACGTCATGACTCAGTGTGTATTGATGTGACTCTCAGCTGAAGTATCCACCCTGATGACTGACTGTGCAGGTACCTAATGCAAACATATAAGCATCTAAAGTTCTTTTATATGATAAGTACATTGATTTGTTTGTAAACCAGGTTGTCGATGCACAGACCATGATCTAAATAACATTGGGGGTGGTTTAAAAAGAAAAAAGGACCCGACCGGTTCCTTTTAATACTTTAGATTTTGGAACCTTAGAGCATATATTATTACTATGTATTTTTATACACCTTTTTATGATGCATCTCCTTTTGTTTCTTTTCGAAGAGGCAATCAAAAGAAAGGACGCCTTCTAATTTTAGCTTAATGAAAGCCCTTGAAGCTGAAGAAAGCGAACATGTCCTAAAACAATGGCCGCATTGTGTTCTTTTGTTGTTTTGCTGCTTTATTTTTTCCCTTTAAGATGGAGAAGACGTTTTTGCTCATTGTTTTATGGAAAGTTAATCGTGTACTTTATAAAAAGAGCGCATTAGCGGCATTTAGCAACCGATGCCTTGTTTTGTACAACAAACGATCTCGGCGCTGTTAAGTGGTGCGGTGATTGGCAGTCGGGCATTCATCTTGTATCTAATTGTGTTTTCTTTATTTCCAGATGATACGGCGTATAATACCAGCCAGCACTTTGGTTTCAAGTACGTATTTCAGAGAACATATCTGCTTCTCCTTATCTCCTCTCTCTCGAGTGATTTTTGTCATGTTATGATTTGATATTATACGTTAGCACGGCTGCAGTGGAGGCATTTCTGCATATTGGGCTTAGCTGGAGGAAAATTGACTCGTATGCGGAAATGTATTAGATTATATCCAGCTTTGTGTTAGGTTTATTGTAGGATGAGATGCTTAATAAAAATATGAAGGGTTAATTTTCATTAATGGGTATTGTTTGCTAGAGCTTGCAAATACAAGCAATTTTTGCAATTTACTACTTGATAAAATTTGCAACCGTTCCTGAGATATTAACACTTTTCTTTAGTTTACAGCTTGTTGCTGTCACTGTGGTCTCTCTCAGTTTGGAGACTTGTGTAGGTTTGGGACCTGTCTCATTCCTGTATTGAGACTTCATTTTATGTATTTCTTTCCTTTGGCAGTGTAGAAGGTAATGTCAGTTTCTGTTGCTGCAATGCTGCTTAGTTCTCTTCCCAGGTGTGGCTACTTTTGTGATCACTCCCATCTCCTTTATATGGTCACATGGTCCAGCATTCCTTGCTGGTGAATGAACTCCATTCCTGGCCTGTCTACCTTAGGTGAAGGAGATACTCTGGAGAAGATAACCATTGCCAAGCCGTCTGCTGCCTAGGAGTGTGGCAGCAGGTGTGAAGTTGTCTTGTCATTTCCCTGTCTGTCTTTCCTTCCCCTCTTGTTTTTTTAGTGCAGTGGTTAGGACTAATGAAAATGAAGGAAGTTCCGGACTCCAGACATAGATCTTCAGAAAATCAAAGGTTCCTTTATTCAGTTCCCATTAAAACATTACAGAATGCACCATAGACCATGTTGGCAAAGCCTGACATGTTTTGACCGTAGTCTTATTCATAGGCAATAATGAGGGTACAAACATTCGCTACCTAAATGCAACCCCTGAAAAGAACCCACACCTGCAATAAATCACAAATAATGAATCTGAAGATACTGATATTGGTAAAAACCCAGAGGAAGGAATGAAAACATGGGAAGGGAAAGGGGAACAGATAGATATACAATTTCAATATCCAAATAGGTTTCCAAAATTCTGCCACAATTCATCATGAAAAGTCAGGAAGGAATATGTATGTATAACAGGTAAAAAAGTGCACAAATGTATGTCGGCAAGAAAAATGTAATAAAAAAAAAGCATGAGATCTGGATATTTGGCGTCCAGCCCCAGTATCCAATGAGCTTCCTTGTTTCGCAGGGCTCGCTCCCAATCCCCTCCGCTAAGTGGTCTGGGACACGATCCACACCGCTTACCCTGAGACTATCCATTTTACCTGTATGACATTCTTTGAAGGGCCTTGATAAACCAGATATGGATCCACCTGTAAAAGACTGAGAATCTGCAGCAGAAATGTGTTCAGCCATGCGCTTTTTCAAAGTGCGGGTCGTGCAACCTGTGTAATGTTTTTTGCATATTCTACATTCTGCCATGTACACCACATAAGTAATGTTACAATTTATGTATGTATGGTTTTTGTATATCTCTCCAGTCTGAAAATGACTGAAAGAATCACACTTGGAAATATATATCCACAGATTACATCTTACTCCACCGCATTTGAAAGTGCCTTTATATGTTAGCCACACCGGGTCAGTAGTTGTACTGCAAAAATAGCCGGGAGAAAGAAAACTACCCAAACTCTGGATCTCCAACCCCCATCCAAGATTTATTTTTAAGATATCATCTTGATATAAAATGGTTAATTTTTTTTAATAATCCTGACTATATTGCGGTAGTTGGTACTATAAGGAGTGGTGAATGTAGGGAGACTAGTGGCTCACGTGTTTTATTTATTACTATGGTATTTGCTCACATAATCGGCCACTTTCTGTAACCTCGATACCAGGCGGTTAGAAATAACCTTTCGCTCTTTTTCATAGTCTTGTGGTGTAGTACACTTTCTTTTGGCCCTCGTTAATTCACCCACAGGTAAGTTATGGATAAAGTGACTGGGGTGACAACTATTGGCCGTCAGTAATGTGTGTCCACTAATAGGTTTGCGGTATAAAGATGTAAAACTCCGCTTAGTGGGAATATCTCCAGTTAGATTCAAATCCAAAAACCAACAGAAATTCCATAGGAACCCAATGTAAAATTCAGATTGAAAGAATTCTCATTCAGATATTTCAAAAAATCATTCAAATCTGAATCCAGTGAGATGCTGGACGACCTCAAATAAAATAAATAAAGACCAGATCGTCCATGTATCTCCCGTGCCAAGTGATTCTAGACAAAAAAGGGGTGATCTAGAGTATATAGAAATCTCTGTTCACACTGATGCATATATAAATTTGCCAATGAGGGTGAGAATTTCGCCCACATGGGACATCCGCCGCACTGTAAATAGTGATCACCATCAAGTTTGAAATAGTTCCTGGATAACAGTAAATGGACAGACATGAGAAATTTGTTTGTATCGCTGTCATATACGTTATGTCTGTGTAAAATGTATGACAACACTGCTAAAGCCTCCGCATCGAGGATACAGGGCAATGAAATCAAAAGTAACCCAAACATAATTCTCATTCCAACTCATGAGTTCAAAACACTGGAGTAGATGTTTAGTGTCTTTAATATGACCCATGGAGTTCACCATTTGGATAATTGCTCATTTAAGGAGCCGATCCCCAAAACAATGGGATGACAGGGTGGAGGAAAGGTGTCTTTATGAACATAGGAAAGAGAGGATGGCGGCACTCGTGTTTCCTGGTTGCAAACCGACTTTATTAAACCATGTCCAAGGGAGCAGGGAGGGAGGTGCTGAAGCGACGGTCACCGATCATGAAGAGGTATGTCTCTTGCTGCTGCCCATTGTAACAGAGACCCCTAGGGTACGAGAGAGGTGTATAGTGTAGACAGGGACCCTTCAGAATTATGGTCACGGAGAAGTGGTTGAAGGGCTGGCATATATTGGCCAATGCATGCGCTAAGAACCATGAAAAAAATATATATATTTCTAACTGAGTTTTTTTTTAAAAACTTACTAGATATTTTTTAGAGAAAAAATAAAAACTATAAACACCTACAAATAGCATGTATTGGCTTAACCAGTGTGCTGCTATTAATTTGGTATATATGCAAAACATGCCCAGTCCATACAAACTGTTTTATTGACCTTGTATGTGCATTTTTTAAGCTAGCCAGGATCGCTGATACCTCCTAATCCTGTCCTGCTTCAGTGCAGCACTTACAAGCTGAAGTGCTAACAAGCCAGCAGTGGTCGGTCTGCTACGAAACGAGCTGTGAACAAAAGAAAAGTGTTGATATTTCAGCAACAGGTGCAAATTTTAACAAGAATTAAATAGCAAAAGTGATTGTCTTTACAAGCACTAAGTTATAATCTCTATATTCGAAGATGAATTAAAACCTTTCAGGATGCATTTTGGATGGGTGGCCAAAATATATAGGCAAATATAACCAATTGAAATTATAGGAGTGCATATATGACAAATTCTACAGTACTAAACACAACAATGGTGGTAATCACAGGACCAAAATATTCCCTTCGCCCCATAAGAGGGGAGCAATGCTTTCCTAAATACGAAGTTTGATAGTTGAGGGCAGCTCTTCTCTGGGGCGAAGAGTGTCAGGTTTCCATTCTGATGTTTGTTCTTTCTTACTAATGCAAACATGGCTTTATACATGAAGATGAAACACTGTGCTTGGCATGACAAAAGGATTGTCTCATTGGTGATGCCTGCTCCCGTAAACTCTGCACTAGGGAAGATGCACCAGTACTTATTTATCAGACAGCGTGTCAGAATTCAGGCTCAACTTGTGGCAAATAATTGTATTTCATGACTTAACCATATTTATGATGTGTTTGAGACACTTTTTGACAACTTGTCCGAATGTTGTAGGTGTTTTCCTAGGGCGTGACCTGCCACACGCTGCTCCAAAAATGTACCAAGATTGTGGTGCACATTTCTGATACGAGGTAAGCCAACTAATGTGTTTATAAAATTAGAAAGTCTTAAAATGATCAAATAACATGAAGAACTGTGATATATTCTGTCTACGTTTGAGCTGTTTCCAGTCTGATCTGCCTCTAGTCAACATTTGACTTGTGTCCTGCCTTTACCTGTGCCTAATCTGATTTTGACCTGTCAGTTTTACCCTTGTGCCTTTACTTTTGTGCTTACTGTGAGTTGGATCCTTGTGTCAAGTTTGACTTTGACCCGTTAGGTCTGAGCTTGACCGCTTAAACCATATGTCTAGTTTGAGTTGGACCCTTGTGCCCAGTCTGACTGACCAGTGTGTCTAGTCTTACTTTGACATTTGTGACTAGTCTGACTTTGACCCTTGATCTTAATCTGACTTTGACCATTGTGCTTTGTCTGACTTTGACGTTTGTGCTTAGTCAGACTCTGACCATTGTGTCTAGTGTGACTTTGACCTTTGTGCTTAATCTTTTTTGCCCCTTGTGCCTAGTCTGATTTTGACCCCTGACCTTCATCTGACTTTGACCCTTGTGCCTAATCCGACTTTGAAATTTATGTCTAGTCTGACTTTGACCAGTGTGTCTAGTCTGACTTTGTCCCTTGTGCTTTGTCTGGCTTTAACCCTTGTTCTTAGTTTGACTTTGACCCTTGTTTTTAGTCTGACTTTGACCTGTGTTCTTCATCTGACTTTGACCTGTGTTCTTCATCTGACTTTGACCTGTGTTCTTTATCTGACTTTGATCTGTGTTCTTCATCTGACTTTCACTCGTGTGCCTCGTCTGACTTTCACTCGTGTGCCTCGTCTGACTTTCACTCGTGTGCCTCGTCTGACTTTCACTCGTGTGCCTCGTCTGACTTTCACTCGTGTGTCTCGTCTGACGTTCACCCGTGTGCCTCGTCTGACTTTCATCCGTTTGCTTTGTCTGTCTTTCATCCGTTTGCTTCGTCTGAAATTGACCCTTGATCTTACTCTGACTTTTATCTTTGTCTAACTTTGACCCTTAATCTTAGTCTGACCTTGACCTTGATCTTTGTCTAACTTCGACCTTGATTTTAAGGCCCAGTTACACACACAGATAATTGTGCAGAGATTGTTCGCAGATCTCTGGTTGCAGTGAAGTCATGGACACATTGTTACATTTTGTGGCCGTGTACAAATAGTCTGACTTTGACCCTTAATCTTAGTCTGACTTTGACCTTGATCTTAGTCTGACTTTATCCCTTGTGCTTAGTCTGAATTTGACTTGTCTATGAATTATAGGGTTGAATAATCTGCCCAATGTGTCACTTTTCTTTAAGAAGGTAACTTGTGCTGAGAAAATCTCCCTGCCGTTTGCACCGAACCCAAAGCAATGGCAGCTCCTCGTACATATATGCAATGAAGTGATTGTGTGACTGCACTGGTAATTAGTCTGGGGCTGTATTATACATTATATCCTGGGGCGTCGGGTGGCCCCTCTGGACATCACCTGCAGCGGATTAGTCCTCCTGACAATTAGGTTGTTGGAGCAGGGTGAACACGAAGCCCCCGCCGCAGGTTCACTTAGTTTTGTACTTGTAGCCCACGGAAGCTTATTGTGTGTCAGTTTCGACTTTGACACGTTCCAGTTGGTTTCACACAAGTTTAATAGAACAATTTCACCATTTTGCTTAGACCAGCATTTTCTAGACAATAAAAACAACATTGTCAGAATGCTTTTATTCAGCATTTACTCCTCCTCCCCCCTGAACGGGGAAGCCAGTGCAATTTTTACAAGATGAGTCTAAACTTCTTCTTAAAGAGATATTTCCTCTAATGACATTTTACTTATCAATGCCTTAAATGGAGCGGGAAGCGTGAAGAACGGCTTGGAGACACCCCTTGGACCTCTCACAGTACAAATATCCTAAAATCGCCGATGTTTGGAATAGACTATACCTAATGTTTCCCTTGGAGCCAACTTCTTAAAATTAGTGACCAGTCAAAACTCATTTGATATTTACGCCACTTACAGTTTGTATCTCCACTTTTGTGCCAGTATATGCTCTATACTGATCCGGAGACCCCCGAGGAAATGTAAGGAATCCATACTTTGAGTCCTGTGCTGTCCACCTTCTGTAAAAGACATTCATACTTTATCAGAATTGCCTCCTGCTTGTAATTGGTCAGGCTGTAAATGTTCCCTTTGATGGTATTACAAACAGGCAGAGCCCCCCTTTCCATAAATTATAAGGTCCAGGCTGTAAAATCAGATCTCTCCCAGTTTATACGTTTAATCCCCTTAAAGGATACTGTCCTCTTAGCTCCAGGATTAATGTGTCCAGAACAGATAATCCGCTCTCATTGCCTCCGTGTGACAATCCGATTACGCCTCTTCCGACCCTGATGTCTACAGCTCACAATTTTTGCTCAGTATCAGTCCTTTTTTCTTTTTTCTTTTGGTCAACGGGTAGGGACAAGCCTTAACTCTTAATATGCAAATGGAGTCCGTGGAGCCTCGTTTAGGAGTCACAACACAGGACTAGCCATATTAACTTTTAATATAGAACTAAAGAAACTACACATTTTTTTCCTATGAAATCAGGGAGCAATGGACATTTTGGGGAACAGTATACTCTATTCTGATGGAATAGGGAAGCCTGAAGCCGATCAGCTGCCACCGACTGGCTGTAGCGGTCATCTGACATCATTTTGTCACGTGACCCCCTTGAAGGCACAGCTCAGACACAAGAGGATCAGCATTGGTCCAGGAAATAAGTATTGCATTCTTAATTTTGTTTTGCACTGTGCACTTTTTTCTTGGTCCAGCTGTTGTAAATGAAAATAGGGACTTGCAAACGTGAGGATCCTTGACGTATTGGGTTGCAAGCTTCTGTATTTTGGCCAAAATACCAAATAATATCTCACATTTTTCATGCACATTTTATTTACTTTTGCATGGTGTAGAGCTCTGAGTTCATATGGTAAACTGGCGAGTCTGTCATGTGAGATACACTCGTGTAGTGTTAGCTAGCCTGCCACACTGGGCATAACTAACAGTCTACTGTTCAGACACGGTGCATATAGTCATACAGTGCTAACTAGCCCACCGCACCTGGCGCCACTAATAGGCTGTTGTTCAGACACTGTGTGTATCTCACCTATCTATATGACAGACTCCGTATGCAGCATCATTAGAGTGTGGTATGCAAGCAGCTGCTCCCCTCTATTAAAAGGCTGTGAGTGATTGATACATCTGCACGATGCACCAGCGCTGCCCCCAGCTCACAGTAACATAGTAACATAGTTTTTAAGGTTGAAGGAAGACTTTAAAGGGAACCTGTCACCCCAAATCACCCTTGTAAGCTGTAAATACATGTCCCTGAAGCATTACACTACAGTCCTACACATCCCTTTGTGGTGTTTTAGTTCAATATGAAAGTGCACTTTAGTCGTTTGCAAACTTACTAAATCCATGGCAGTGGGGCGTTCCCAAGCCTCCTTGTCTGCGAGGCGGTTCCCCTGTGTGCCGCTGTATTACGCCCTAATGGGCGTTTTTTCAAACTTTCTAGCGCGGGCACGATTCATAATCTCGCGCCCGCATCGTCACGGTCATGTGATGCCGTGACGCGTCATTTCCGGGCGGCTGGGTCGCTGCTGTCTGACGCGCACCGGCCGACTTCAGCAAGCGATCTGCGCATGCGCTGAAGTTGGCCAGTGCGCGTCAGACAGCAGCGACCCAGCCGCCCGGAAATGACGCGTCACGGCATCACATGACCGTGACGATGCGGGCGCGAGATTATGAATCGTGCCAGCGCTAGAAAGTTTGAAAAAACGCCCATTAGGGCGTAATACAGCGGCACACAGGGGAACCGCCTCGCAGACAAGGAGGCTTGGGAACGCCCCACTGCCATGGATTTAGTAAGTTTGCAAACGACTAAAGTGCACTTTCATATTGAACTAAAACACCACAAAGGGATGTGTAGGACTGTAGTGTAATGCTTCAGGGACATGTATTTACAGCTTACAAGGGTGATTTGGGGTGACAGGTTCCCTTTAAGTCAATCTAGTTCAACCCATAGCCTAACATGCTGATCCAGAGGAAGGCAAAAAAAACCCCATGTGGCAACACTAAGCTCCACATTGGGGGAAAAAATTCCTTCCTGACTCCAGATATGGCAATCAGACTAGTTCCCTGGATCAACGCCCTATCAAAGGATCTAGTATATATAACCAGTAGTATTATAGTTTTCAAGAAAGGCATCCAGGCCCTTCTTAAATGTTAGTATTGAGTCACTCATTACAATATCATGTGGCAGAGAGTTCCATAGTCTCACTGCTCTTACAGTAAAGAATCCACGTCTGTGATTATGATTAAACCTTCTTTCCTCCAGACGTAGAGGATGCCCCCTTGTCCCCGTCTCAGGCCTAAGAGTAAAGAGATCATTAGAAAGGTCTCTGTACTGTCCCCTCATATATTTATACATTATTATAAGATCACCCCTAAGCCTTCGTTTTTCCAAGCTAAATAACCCCAAGTTTAATAACCTGTCTTGGTATTGCAGACAGCTCTACTTGGGGAAGTTCCTTGCACCCAGTTTATGCATTGTAGTATTGGATTGGCCATTGGTGAGTTTTTGTATGTTAAAAAAACCGTAAAGAAACTTTTTTTTCTGTGGTCTAGCTAATATTAAAACAGCTCTGACCCCTTGAGGCATGGACTACACAAAATCTGCAGAGGAGTCCTCTGTAATCTGCCAAGATTTTGGATGGTTCCATAGGTTGTGACATACAGCCTCCATATAGTAGCTTCTCCAGCACATCCTACAGGTGATCAATCGGAATGACATGTGGGAAGTTGAATTCAAGTCATCACCTTGTACTTGTTCCTCCTCTAAGGGTAAAGAATCAGCACTGGTGCAGAAAATAAATATTAAATTCTTAATGTTGTTTTGCACTGTGGTGCTTTTAAGAAGGCCTACTATGGCATAAAATTGTGTAACTCCACCTGCTAACATTAAAACGGCTCTAACTCCTTGAGGCATGGACTACAAAAAATTTCCAGAGAAGTCCTCTGTAATCTGGTTACATAGGTCGTGACATGTGGCCTCCATAGATCGGACTTTGTTTTCCAGCACATCCCACAGGCAATCGATCGTAATGAGACCTGGGAACTTGAAGTCAAGTCATCATCTTGGTCTCCTTGGTCTTGTTACTCCACCGAAATTGAAGGATCAGCACTGGCCCAGAAAATAAGTACTGAATCCTTAATTTTATTTTGTTTTGCACTACGACACTCTTAAGAAGGGGTTGTGCCATTTTGACTTAACATTGTGTAGCTCCACCTGCTAACCTTAAAATGGCTCTGACCTCTTGAGGCATGGACTACACATAATCTGTGGAGGAGTCCTCTGTAATCTGCCACCAAGATTTCGGGTGGTTCCATAGGTCATGACACGCGACCGCTTTAGGTCAAACTTGGTTTTCCAGTATATCCCATAGTTGATCAATAGGAAAGAAATCTGGGAGCATGAAGTCAAGTCATCACCTTGGACTCTTTGGTTTTGTTCCTTCACCCTAGACAGTTTTTGCAATTTGGCAGGGAATTTGGCAGTTCTCTATTTTTGGACCAAAAAGTAGGAAGGTTGAAACTTACCACTGAAATTGGGAAAGTCCAGCAAGAGCTGAAGACCTATGGAGGGGTTCTGACCCAACAATTTCAAAGTCTCTCAGATCCTTACGATTTCCCAATTTTTCTGATTTCGTTACATCAACTTTAAGAAGTGACCATTTGCAGCACAATATATTCCACCCATTGATAGATGCTGATGTTGCTGGTTTTAATTACCGTATATACTCGTGTATAAGCCGAGTTTTTCAGCCCAAAAATTGGGCTGAAAAGTCCCCCCCTCGGCTTATACACGGGTCATACGGTATGCTGTGGGGGGGGTAGCTGTGACCGGGGGCTGGAGGAGGCAGGAGGGGGCCGCGGTGACCGCAGGCGGTCACGTGGGGCCGCCTCATTAGTGCAATGAATATGCACGGCATCCCCCTGTCCATCAGCGGCGGGGGGATGCCGTGCATATTGCACTACACAGCCCCCCCTCCTTAATATGCGTCCCCCAGTATTAATAAACAGCCCCCCCCTCCTTATCATGTCCCCCCCGGCTGCGGCAGCTGTTAAAATAACAAACACTTTATACATCACCTTCCGACGCAGCTCTCCGCTCCTCCGGTCCTCAGCGTCTCCGCTCGCGGCTTCTTCTTCCTTGTTGTGCCGGTGTCATGTGACCGGGCGCAGGAGATGACGTCATTTCCTGCGCGCGGTCACAAGCCGGCACATCAAGGAAGAAGAAGCCGCGAGCGGAGACGCTGAGGACCGGAGGAGCGGAGAGCTGCGTCGGAAGGTGATGTATAAAGTGTTTGTTATTTTAACAGCTGCCGCAGCCGGGGGGAACATGATAAGGAGGGGGGGCTGTTTATTAATACTGGGGGACGCATATTAAGGAGGGGGGGCTGCATACTACCACTGGGCCTGCTGGATACTACACTGGGGCTGTATATACCACTGGGGCTGCTATATACTACCACTGGGGCTGTATATACCTGTGGGGCTGCTGTATACTACACTGGGGCTGTATATACCTCTGGGGCTGCTGTATACTACCACTGGGGCTGTATATACCTGTGGGGCTGCTGTATACTAACTACTGGGGCTGTATATACCTGTGGGGCTGCTGTATACTACCACTGGGGCTGTATATACCTCTGGGGCTGTATACTACCACTGGGGCTGTATATACCTCTGGGGCTGCTGTATACTACCACTGGGGCTGTATATACCTCTGGGGCTGCTGTATACTACCACTGGGGCTGTATATTCCTCTGGGGCTGCTGTATACTACCACTGGGGCTGTATATACCTGTGGGGCTGCTGTATACTACCACTGGGGCTGTATATACCTGTGGGGCTGCTGTATACTACCACTGGGGCTGTATACACCTGTGGGGTTGCTGTATACTACCACTGGGGCTGTATATACCTGTGGGGCTGCTGTATACTACCACTGGGACTGCTGTATATACCTCTGGGGCTGCTGTATACTACCTCTGGGGCTGCTGTATACTACCTCTGGGGCTGCTGTATACTACCTGTGGGGATGCTGTATACTACCACTGGGGCTGTATATACCTCTGGGGCTGCTGTATACTAACTACTGGAGCTGCTGCTGTATATACCACTGGGGCTGCTGCTGTATACTACCACTGGGGAGGCTGCTGTATACTACCATTGGGGGGCCTATATACCACACTGCTGGGGGCTGTATACCTGTGCTGGAGTCCACCCTCGGCTTATACACGAGTCAATAGGTTTTCCCAGGTTTTGGGGGCAAAAGTAGGGGGGTCGGCTTATACACGGGTCGGCTTATACACGAGTATATACGGTAGATGAGTTTCGGTGAATATTCCCTTTAAGACCCTGATATAAAAGAATAGAAAATTATACTTATCCCTTTAAGACCCTGATATAAAAGAATAGAAAATTATACTTGTGTCTGTAATTAAAGAGTATCTCATTGTAGATATATCCACAATTATCGCCACGCACCTCAGCAAAATGCCAGCCTATTAAACAAAGATATGCCGCGGATTTCGTTAGAAGTAATTATTTAAAATATTACTCAAAAATTGCTTGTTAACCAAGCTAAATGTCTTGGCTGTCCAATTACAATTATCATGATCCTGTCATGGAGTAAAGGTCACAGTGCATGACGGGAGTAATTTAACCACGATTTAAATGTACTATTCATGATTGGATTGCCTTGTTTCTGTCTTGATTGTGAAAGCCTCATACACCTCACATGACAAGTTTTAATTCTCGCTTCGTAGTTCAGATTCACCCAGAGGCAGATTATAAATTAAATGAGATCCCAGGGATGGCATCGGTGGTTAACACTGTTGTTTTTTGGGATCAAATTCTGATCAAGACACTACCAGTAAGACCTTTGTTCCATGTCTTAGCGGGTTTCCCTGGGGCTACTTGAGTTTCTTGTTAACATCCAAAAATATACAGAAATAGAGTCAAACTGATCCTTCAAAGAAGATCCCTATCAGTCAAGGTTTCAAGTCTTCATATATCGAGGAACTTGAGACCCAATACAGAGAAACTCCATTGTTTCATAACTGTTTTGAATCATCATTGTATATGGTATTTCATTGAATGTGTACTTTTATATAGCTGAATGGTGGATTCGCACAATATTTGACCCTGATTGAACTAAGGTCTAAAAGCCCAACACTTTTGAGAGATTAATTTGCCATTGACTGGCTAAATTGTGACTGAGAATTGCAATAATTAAAAATCAATTAGTCTTTTGGATATTTTTAGGTTGCGTCATATGTGCCTCTTGGTAGATCCTCAGGTGGAATTTTATAATACTCCTCCCATGACCATGCAAACAGTGGACTATCAAAACTATGATCTGATATGGACCAGGGGCAGAGTTCATGGCAGGTTTCACACATCTCACATTCATAGTCTGTTTTTCACCATTCAGTTGAGACTTTACTGCAAAGAATTTGCAAGTGACATCTTCTGAAGTAGTCTTGGATTACCAGTCAAGCCAAGAATTAACTAGAGATGTCAGTGATACATAGGGAGGAAATAGGGTCAAGAGCAAAGATGAAGTTAATAAACAATGGATCTCAATGGAGAATTAGAAGATCCTATGGGAGAACTAGAGAGGGACCTTGGTGTATAAGCCAAGGACAGTATGAGGGTCAATAGCAATGAAGTCACTAAGCACCATGAATGGAGCAACCTATGAGTGAAAATATCTCAAGACAGTACCTAGTGGCAGAAGATCACTTCGTTGTTATCCAGCACCACTGCTTGCCCTGGCAACCTGATTTTACA
Source organism: Allobates femoralis (assembly GCA_033576535.1). Lineage (NCBI taxonomy): Eukaryota > Metazoa > Chordata > Amphibia > Anura > Aromobatidae > Allobates > Allobates femoralis. Next base: position 108,209,640 of record JARQOC010000010.1, on the reverse strand, counting down.
AAGAGTGGAACCTGGCACAGAGCTTATCAAGAGGAGATAATGCATCATAAATCATCTGATCACCTATATAACCCAGTGAGAAGTTGACCCCTTTCTGAGTCTTCTCACCCAGTTTCAACTATGCAACTTCGTTCACTATTACTTAAACTAATGCTATCAAGAAAACACAAGACCTAATTTCATATGGGATCTTTACCTTTTTGTCTTCCATAAAGTTGCATTTCCCCAAAGCTTTCATTTATAACATCCTCACAGCGTGCAAAGCCATAAGAGACTTTCTGGAACACAAAAGAATATTCTCCAGCGTCCAATTCCTAGCATAAACAGAAAAAAGGTCAAATCAACAAGATGGCAATCTCCTGTGTTTGTAGCTTGTTCCCGTGTTGCGGAACGTAATGTGGGACTATTGGATGAACTATATATATATAAAATCATCGGAATGACCTTTAGGCCATGTTCTTATTATTACCGTGGAGAAGTTCTAAACTTTACAACTTGTTTCGTTAATGTTGGAGTCTTCCCGGATGCTTCGCTCACAAGAAAACAATTCTGAAGCTTTCATTCTCAAATTATCTTCCTTGTGACTGAAGATTGATCACAGATCTTCCAAGTAATCAAAGTTTGAAAACTTTTAGACCTGTAAGGATTTGGTGGTAAATACGAATTCATGAGACGGAAGAGGTTTTTGTAAGTGCTTCCTAATGTTAAGGCTAAATGAAGAGACAAGTCAATTGAATTCAACCTTTAACCGGACATGTTGATCCAGATTTAGGCAAAAACCCTATGATCTATGTTGGGGAAAAAAATCGAAATATGGCAGTCAAACTAATTCCCTAGATCAACATCCCATCTTCAAAATCTAGTACTTTTTTTTTTTTTTTAAATATCTTTATCAAGAATGGCATCAAAGACCTTGTAGAGAAAATATTTCTTTTGTAGGGGAATGGAGACCACAGCAGTTAATTGACGTTAAAATTCTGTGTCCCCCGCCCAGAGGTCATAACCTATGCTTATCTTGGGCAGAAAATGTAGTCTTTCTGGACACAGGAGGAAAGCCATGGGAAGCCTTCCTGAGAACACACAGGGTGGAAGCTTTCTCACATCTGATGGGCTTCAAGGGAATCGACAAATGGTCATTCCTTCCATATTTGCTGTGGGAAACAAAGGGATTGGAAATGTAATGTATTCATTACTAAATTAGCCATGGTCCAGTCACAGACCTGGGATTAGAATATTAAAATGAAAGGTTGTTCTAGAAATTTGTCCTCCAGGATGAGCCTAGAAAGTGGACTACCGGCCAAAAGAAAATTGTTCGCAGATGGGGTAGTTGAAATACTGCTGTGATCCATATTTCACCCCTCCTTCCCAGGGATACACAAAGACTGGAACGTTTAGATATTTCTGTAGTTTTCTCCTATTTTGTTTTATAACTGTTTTTCATATGTGCCTGTTTTATTTTTATCTTTTATATGTTTTATTGTAAGCACTGTAATTTTTTATATTAAAGCTTAAAACTTTAGTAAGTTTGATCTTCAAGGGTATGCTCTAAAAGAATCCATTGCCTTGGACTATGTGATCTGACTGGCAGACAATAGTAGTAGTAGTTCAGGGACTCCCCACTTTGTGTGCTTTGGTGAGTGGTGGCAGCGTGTTGTGTAGCCAGGGTGTGTGGATTGTGTCTGGGTGTGATTTATGCTTACTTTATAACCTAGTACAGAGGCTAAGCGCTGGATTGAGTGAGAGGAGATAAATTAACCCTTGCAGGCACAACCCCAAGTCACATGCTGAGAAGTGGGTACGTGAAAGACCTCCTTTAACTTTTCATTGAGTTGACTATTACTGATGGTGTCGAAGAAAATTATATAATCAAAGGCAAAATCATTGTTTCTTCTCTCAACAAACTGATCCCGTGGGTGAACTTGTCTTAATTAATTAAAGATTATGTTGGGCCATAATTAAGTAATATTGTGATTTCAATCATCCCATCTCATAAGCAGGCATAATAACCACCATCAATAACATAGATCAGTATTTTGTCATTTCACCAAAGAAAAAAGCTCCGAATGTTTCTGGAGAAAACAAATAAGACTTCTGTAAGAGATGAAACAATCTAAAGCGATTTGTTCTAATTTCTAATCAACCAATCTGCGGTTTTAGTGCCTAAAGGAGACACTAGGCTTTGCATGTGATGATTGTGATGTTTGTTTCTATTGTAATTTGTCTTATGAAGATCTGAGTAATAGACCAAAACGTTACACCATATTTTTTTGGATTGCAACTACTAACAAATTCTGCTACTTATTTTCTACTACAATGGGAGTGCCACATTTATTTTATCTATGTATTAAATAGAGCCTCTCACCTCGATTTACCCCCCTATCCTACCACTACCTGTCCCTGCACCTTCCTAGCTGATCCCTAACCATCCCTTTCTCACCTAAGAGTGCCCTATAAAGAGTAAGAAAAAGACTTCTATGGTTATGTGTAGTCTGCAGCCGTAGTCTGCAGTGGGCAGGCTCCGGGGCTCCATTGTCTCCTCTTAGCTTGCTCTCAGCACGCCCCGCTGGGCGTCATTATTCCTACATGTGTCCGTCTTCTATTTTAAATTCCCGCCTCTGCTGATTATGATGCGCCGAGCCGGAACAGTGCATTGTAGGGGCTGTTCATGTGGTACGGGCTGGCTTCAATATGTGCACTGTGCACAGCGCAGGAGCCGATTTGTACCACGTGATCAGCCCCCAAAATGCACTGTCCCGGATATGACGTTCCGGCTCGGTGCATCATCTTCAGAAGAGGCTGGAATTTAAAATAGAAGACTGACATAAGAAAGAATAATGATGCCCAGCAGGGCATGCTGAGAGCCAGTGAAGAGGGGACAATGGAGCCCCGGAGCATTTTATCTGTGCACCCTTTTTTCTCCTTACAGAGTGACATGTATTAATATTTATCAAAACAGTATGCAAGTTTAGACTCTTAAGTAAGAATGTTATGTCTTGGGTGGCCATACACTGTAGATTTACTTTGGCCAACCATCTAATGTGTGAAATGTTTGGCCCATGTTAGTCTTATATGGTGGTGGGATGGCTAGAGGATTGAGCATGTTGAAATTCAACATGCCTAATCATTTGTTCTGAACCAAGATAAGACCCCTCAGAAGTGTTTGGCAGAAGACTATTCTGCTCTTCCTATTGAAAATGCATACTTGGCCGAACCGAATGCACATGTGTATGGAGAGGGAACTAGGAATACCCATCAGACCGTTGGATTGTTAAATATAGCGTCTAGAACTCTGTCTAGAAGACGTTTTGGCTTCTCGTTAGTAGCTTTTGTCCATGTGATTTACTAATGGAAGTGGCAGGTGTCTGCATGATCATGAAACAGAAAATAACCCCAGGAGAGCTAATATCATAAAATGATGGCGTTGGAGGGATCTCCTGGGTCATCTGGTTCCACCCCCTGCACAAAGTAGGATTCACTAAATCAACCCAAACAGATGTCTGTCCAGTCTCTGTATTAAGACTTCCATTGAACGAGAACTCACCACTTCTCGTGGCCACCTGTTCCACTTGTTGATCACCCTCAATGTCAAGAAGTTTTTTTCTAATACCGAATTTGTGTCTCCTCCTATTCAGTTTCATCCCATTGCTACTAGCCTTTTCTTGTGCAAGTGATAATAAAGCTGATCCCTCTACAGTGTGACAGCCCTAGAATAAGTTAAGGCTGATCCTTCTACACTGTGACAACCCTACAATAAAGCTGATCCCTCTACAGTGTGACAACCCTAGAATAAAGCTAATCCCTCTACAGTGTGACAGCCCTTGAGATATTTGTAGACAGATATTAAGTCTCCTCTCAGTCTTCTTTTTGGCAAAGTAAAAATTCCCAAATCCTGTAACCATTCCCCATAGGATATGGTTTGCAGACCAGTCACCATTCTGGTCGTTCTTCTCTGAACTTTCTCCAGTTTATTGATGTAGTTTATAAAATGTGGATCCCAGAAACTGGACACAGTATCCAGATGAGGTCTGACCACAGAGGAGCAGAGGGTGATAATGACTTCACGTGATCTACACTGTATGCTTCTGTTACTACATCCCAGATTTGTGTTTGCCTTTTTTGCTGCTGCATCACACTGTTGACTGATGTTTAGTCTGTGATCTATTAGTGCCCAAGTCTTTTTCACACATGCTGTAGCTTAGCCCTATTCGTCCCATTCTGTATATGCTTTTTCATTTTTATTGCCTTGATAGTGGACTGTAGAAGCTGTCAGACGGCTATGTACTACCCCAACACAATCAGCTGATTTTAGGATTTTCTCACTTTTGGTTGAATAAGTGGAGTCCAAAGGGAATAAGAGCAAAAAGTTAGTTTGTAAATTGTCCAGTTGGTAAATTGAACTTTGCCTTTCTTTGACCAGGAATATAAAATTAATTTGAACCACCTCGTAATTATCCATCATTGATTTTTTATTTTTTTTGGGTTCCGTACAGAAAGAACAAGTGTTCATTGTTTACCGACAAAAGTTAATACTTTCTTTGATAACTCTGAAATCCAATTATTGAGTGGTGAAACAATACAGCGTTCTTCACACTGTAATTAGCAGTAAAACAAAACCCCAAATTACCGATATTGTTCTTATCATGTACACACGGCTGTTCTGCTTCTTGTAGTTTCTTCTCATCCAGGAACACAATTGGAAAGGCATCGATCCAATCGCAAAAAACACAACAAAACAGATCCAGTCTAATCAGGATCCAGTCCTAGCTTTCGGTATGAGCATAGGCTCCCAAATAAACTTTTTGATCCGTCGTCCATCTTTGTTATTCTACCCTTAACTTTCAACTGTCATAAAACTAGAAAGGGTAGTGGTACTTTGGCATTCTCATTGGTCATTGCCCAATTTTTGGGGAGCTCCGTATCCCTGCAAAGGGATATATTATAAAGGGGTTGTTCACTTTTTTGGACAACCCCTTTTGATTACCCATGTTTGCCCTTATTAAAATAGAAAAGCTTATACTCACTGTGTAGAATAAGGGATATATTCTGACCTTCCAATCACGCAAAATCCCAATATTCCATAATCCTAAATCCCTATTATAGTTCTACAGTGTCTGTCCCTGAACCTAATTAACATTCCACAAGGGCAAATTGCCTTCTGGCAGATAGGAAACAAAAGGTTAATTAAAGAAAGGAAAACCCCCTAAAGAGAAAAGGTTGAGGGTCCTGGGTTGTGTGTACAGGGGCAGAGAAGTGGCTTCCTTGGTACCTTCAGGTGACAATTTCTTTATAGAGGGGAAAGCGATCTCCTTGTGAACGTTGCCCCCATTGAGCGAGGAGACAATTTAGAGCAGGAATAGGAATCTCATGGCTACACATGAAGATGAAATAAGGGCAGAGAACCTGCGGACCCTATTGTAGTTCTGTTATAGGCTCCAGTCAAGATGGCTCTGAAATATTGTTCCAAATTCTGAATTACTATCTTTACTAGCCACATACAAATCATATCACTGAAATCAGGAATGTAAGCTGGACACACCATCCCTCAATTCGTTCTAGCACCCACATTGAGGAGACTCACAGAATGGCGAGTAGAATCTGTATTTGGCCTTCAATCGTGAGCTTATTGGATTCAATGATACCTGAACCATCCTCCTCGGACCTTCCCGTGGAAAGTTATGACCCATGGTAGGTTTATGGTATTTTCAAATCACAGCACAAAGGGAGATGGATTCCAGGACAGCCCATGGGCAGGAGAGAGGCTTACAGAATACAGTTTACAGAATAAGAATGCCTGACCCCTACTGCTCTTTGTATTCTTTGTTACTAGATGGGGATTAACCACAAGGAAACCCTATGACCCTACACTGCCTCTGTGTGGACACCAGCAGCAAGGAAACCGATAACTAGATTACATTTGTCTGCCTATGCCTGTCATGTGCTACTACCTTTCATTTGCATGACTGACTGTAATATCTGTAAATTATTATTACTCTAGAGTGCCCTTCCGACGATTGAATACACGATAATCTTGGATTGCTCTTTTATCTCAATCCACACGTCCGTGTGCTGGTTTAATATTATATGCTACGTGGGTTGGTTTCTGGCTCTGATATAATCCCAATCACGGACCGGCCTTATATCGAATGAGGGACTGGTCGCAGCATTTTGTGCTTGTGTTATTGGGGACCGTTGGCTAGTGAGGGACTGAAAGGTTAGTATATACTCCCGGCCTGTACTGGTGTTAAATATACAGCACTCCTCAGTATGAATGCCATAATAAAGCGTCACTTACAACTTATACAACTTACAGGGCAGCTGTGGCCCTTCCTTATTCTCAGTGAAGTCTGACTGATATGGGGGTGCCAGAGCGCATCTGTTCTTTCTCTCACACTTGCCTCCAGTACTGGCGCAGTTCTAGCAGAGTGACCACTCGATCTCTTGGTTCTCACATGAGCTCATTACATCATGCGAACCCCTCACTCAGTCACTACCAACTTCTCTCTTGTCCCATTGAAAATAAAACAATTTCGGAAAAAAACATGTTTGGGCATCTCTGAGCATAGCAATACCAATCTATCAATATATAAAAAAAAGTAATTTGATCGGTAAATGAGGTAAGGAAAAAACAAAAACGCCAGAATTAAATATTTTTCACTGCCATAGCATTGTAAAAAATCCAATAACGGGCGATCAAAACATCACATCTACCCAAAAATGGTTTAATTAGAAACATCAGCTCAAGATGCAAAAAATAAGCCGTCACACAGCCCCAGATCCCGAAAAATGAGAATGCTACGTGTCTCGGGAAATGGCAACAAATACATTTTGGGGGGGGTGGAAATTTTTCAAAACACCACTATACATGTTTGGTATCTACAAACTCCTACCAACCGGAGACATCATATTGACATGTCAGTTATACAATAAAGTGAATATGGCAAGTAAAAAAAAACCAAAATAAATAGGGAATATCACTTTTTGTTGCTATTTCACCGCACTTGGATTATGTTTCCTCTCTTTCTAGTACACTTTATGGTGAAATGAATGATGTCGTTCAAAAGTACAACTCGCCCTGCAAAAAATAAGCCCTCATATGTCTATATTGATGGAAAAAAGGGAAGAAAGGAGGAAAAACGAAAAAACTGAACATGGCTTAATGGAATTGACTTGATTGAATTGTCCAAAAATGTCTATAAAGCCGAGGATATGATAAAATAACAAAAAGCCTCTCCTGTTGAATCCCTTGCTGTTTTGAGGATACTTGGTAATTTCGGCTTTAGTCAATCAGGAGTAGTGCGGGCATCATGTGACCGTTATGTTTGGCTGCAGTGGTCACATCCAGTTCATACGGACAGTCGATGGGAGAACTGGAGCAAAGGCGCTGAAGCAGCGGGGGATTTATAGGGTTATTTAATCCCACACGTCCTTTTTCTGGCCATTTTTTAATACGAACCCTTTAAGCCTCCTTGATATAATATTATGGCCATGGAGAGTGACATGCCAAATTTATTGCAGGAAGGAGCCCAGCGCCGCGGCGGATGAGTAATACTAATCAGCGTCTAATAAAATGTTACCGTTCTGTACGACTATGTACTGCAGCGCCATTCCTTATTAGCCGTTCTCCGCCTCGCTGAGCCCGGTGTGCCGTAAATTTCTCAAAATGTTCTTGCACAATAGAAATACCTGGCGTTAGCAGCCGGGAGCCCGGCAAACAAATCGCATTAGCACGGCAACCTCACGGATAAGGCAATCTCAAGACCCCATTAATTCACTCTAGCAGCTGAATGAAACCTCGGGAGCAGGTAGGAGGCATTTTAACATTCTGCTTTTTACACCATCATTTATTGGAACTAATAAAAAGTTTTATTTTTTGGGCGTCAAAGAAAGAAAAAAAAATCTAATTCTGCTTTTAATAGCCTCGCCACCTGCTTGTCACTGTGACCCGCCTGGAAATGGATGGGGGAGGGAATCAGAAGGGGTCAATATTATAGGAATTCAATATGTTCTACGGAAAGAGCAGCTGCAAGGGTTGAGTGATTCTTACCTATGGCTTCCACTAAAACCCCTATTGAGGAATCCCTCTAAGCTCTTTTAGATTCCCCAAATGGAAAATTTGCTTAGTTTTGCCTTGTTACCATTTATTTAGCACAGAAGTGAAACACCAGATGGAAACTGATCTCTATGGAATCGTTAGCAGTCATCTGGTGCAGCGGATGAAAAAAATGTTGAATTCAGTGTCCGGATCATTGCACAATTTTGTCAATGGTTGTGCATAAGTCTACTGGCTGGACCCATCTGTTGTATAAGAACCCAACCTTATGTAGTCCTACCCCTGTTAATAAGTTCCTGGAGGTCCTGCTCTTAAGAGCCCTAAAAGTTTGAATTTGCCGGAGAGAATTGTAGCAGACTACTAAAAGCTTCCAGATAAAGTCCAACTTGTTGGCGGTTTTTGAGTGTTGATTCCCCCGACTAGGGTATCCATATGTCCACCGAAGCCGATTTACAATCCTTGTAGGCATGGCTGTAGATTTGGTAAGCAAAACTTTCAACCCTGACTCCTCGATTTCTCTGAAACTAACTTCGACTCTGCCAAAATAGACACCAACTCCACAACGTCATCTCCACAGCCATCGTGTGCAGTTAGACAACCCTCCATCTCCAACTCCGACTCCTCAATTTCCATGAATCCAACTCCGCCAAAATGGACACCGACTCCACGCCTTCATCTCCACAGCCCTCATGTGCAGTCGGTAAGGCTATATTCACACATACCAATCCGTTTTTTAAGCCTTCAGAAAAACTGATCTGTTTTTCTAAGGGTGCCAATAGTGTCCCCTGAGGTCCTGGACGTTTTTTGCTAATTTTGGGACTTAGTAATTTTTTCATGAAAAACGCATATGCGTTAACGCATGAGCCTATATGTGCCATGCGTTAACACATGCGTTTCCCATAGGCCCCATGTTAAAAAAATGCATGCGTTTTTTTACAGCACCCAAAAAACGCTGCATGCGGCGTTTTCTGGATGCTGAACAAAAATGCATGTGTAATTGAAAAACGCAGTGTCACTTAATGCACCATGCGTTAACGCACATGCATTTTTGCACTTAGATCCCAAAAAGCGGATTTAAGGCAAAAACGGATGGTATGCGTGAACGTAACCTAAGACAACCCTCCATCTCCAACTCCGACTCCTCAATTTCCATGAATCCAACTCCTCCAAAATGGACACCGACTCAACGGTTTCATCTCCACAGCCCTCCTGTGCAGTCAGTAAGACAACCCTCCAACTCCGACACCTCAATCTCCATGAATCCAACTCCGCTAAACTGGACACCGACTCCGACTGCACAACCCTGTCCGTAGGAGCCTTATCGAAGGAGTGGTCAACCAGGGCTCCCTAGATAATAACTAAGAAACTCAGGAAAGAATTTGGAAAGAAGAGGACAAATCAAGGACATAATTGCTTTATTTTAAGGATACATGATCTACATCCAGTATATATGTTGGTCATTTACGATGGATGAAAGAGAATTTTACTCTTCTGAGGTTGCAGCTTGGTAGTCACGAAATCGACAGTGTCAGGACGAAAAAAGTAGGACATGTCAGGGAAATTTCATTATGAGGGGATGATGAAGTGCTCCTGAATTGGGAGATAGATTGAAATCCGAACATAAAGTAGCATTGTCTTTATAGAACGTAGCTGCCATCCTAATATCAGAATGTATAATTACAGGCTGGCAGTCATCTGCATTCATTCTTGTGTCTATCTAGACGAACAATCATATCCCTCAGTATTATGCCCACAAATCTGTGTCAGAACTGTAACTCAAAGTGACACGCCGCGCCGCTCTGCACAGACAATAGGACACGGATGGTGCTGAAATTTTAATTTAACCCCCTTCATACTCTAATATCACTCTGTGGTCCCCATGCGAATATTGTAATGTATGGTCATAATAGGGCCAAAAGTATGGCGCAATATCCAGCCCAACATGCCATAAGGACAATGAGATTGTAAAAAATTGCACAAAGGCGATAGGATGCTTTCTATTCGATAAGAGGTTCTGCAACAGCCAAGGTGTGCATTGTTTGGAATGTAAAGTAATATAAATAAACTATACAGTTCCATTGCATAGATATAAATGCAGAGTGATTGCAACTTACATGTATATAAAATCGCCAAGGGGTTAAGGGTAACACTGTGTGTTGGGTATTGCTCTTCCTCACCCAAAATAATAAATGTTCAGCCATTCATTTCGATAAAGCTGTCGCTACAGAAGAAAAGGTAATAATAACTATCGAATCACAGGAATCAGAAGGTTCTTTCTTGATAAGAGAAACTCTTAAAGGCGGACCTGTCACTTGTCATAAACATACAATTTTATTACATGGTGTTAATGTCGCTGTTCTCCTGAATCCGGTGATGTTTTCCTTTTCTTTCTGTGTCTCTCCCTTCTTGAGATACGGCCCCCTTTCCCTTATATGTAAATGTAGTCTCCCTAACAGAGAGGGCGTGGTCCTCAACTCTGGGAGTGGTCATTGAGTGGCCACACCCCCTTTGTAATTTATATACAGGGAAGAATGGGTCCTATCTCGGAAGGGAGAGGCGCAAGAACAAAGGGAACACATTGCCGATTTCAGGAGAACAGCGGTATTTACACTAGCGGAAAAAAATACATATTTATTGCAATTTAGCGGTCTTCTTTAATTTAATATCTACAATGGGATACACCTGATCTTACCTGTATGGGTGTAAATACGGTGTAACAGCCAATCATGTCAGATGTAGATACATGGCAGATTTACATTTCTTTATTTCTGCCATGAAAAAATGCAGTTGTTGGAGCTTCGCTGTTACAGTTGATGCACTTGGCTTAAGGTCATCCCTATAAAGAATATAAAGGAGGCTCCACATATCATGCACCTGTCCTCACTATTCATTACATGCAAGGAATGGCTGAGGTTCACAGAGAATCAGCAAATAGACACCTGTGATTTCTTGCTCAATTTAAAGAGCCAAATTATGGGAGAAACATGACAAATTCCCTATATTTCTTTACTTTATTACATGGTATAGCAATAACAGGTTGAGTAACTCAACCAGCAGAATTGAGAGTAATATAGGATGGAACCCAGGATCAGAAATAAAATGTATGTTTACAGTGACTTCACCAGCAGAATAGTGAGTGCAGCTCTGGAGTATAATACAGGAGGTAACTCAGGATCAGTACAGGATCAGTAATGTATGTACACAGTGACTGCACCAGCAGAATAGTGAGTGCAGATCTGGAGTATAATACAGGAGGTAACTCAGGATCAGTAATGTAATGTATGTACACAGTGACTGCACCAACAGAATAGTGAGTGCAGCTCTGAAGTATAATACAGGAGGTAACTCAGGATCAGTAATGTAATGTATGTACACAGTGACTGCACCAGCAGAATAGTGAGTGCAGATCTGGAGTATAATACAGGAGGTAACTCAGGATCAGTAATGTAATGTATGTACACAGTGACTGCACCAGCAGAATAGTGAGTGCAGCTCTGGAGTATAATACAGGAGGTAACTCAGGATCAGTAATGTAATATATGTACACAGGGACTGCACCAGCAGAATATTGAGTGCAGATCTGGAGTATAATACAGGAGGTAACTCAAGATCAGTACAGGATCAGGAATGTAATGTTATGTACACAGTGACTGCACCAGCAGAATAGTGAGTGCAGCTCTGGAGTATAATACAGGAGGTAACTCACGATCAGTAATGTAATGTATGTACACAGTGACTGCACCAGCAGAATAGTGAGTGCAGCTCTGGAGTATAATACAGGATGTAACTCAGGATCAGTAATGTAATGTCTGTACACAGTGACTGCACCAGCAGAATAGTGAGTGCAGCTCTGGAGTATAATACAGGAGGTAACTCAGGATCAGTAATGTAATGTATGTACACAGTGACTGCACCAGCAGAATAGTGAGTGCAGCTCTGGAGTATAATACAGGATGTAACTCAGGATCAGTAATGTAATGTCTGTACACAGTGACTGCACCAGCAGAATAGTGAGTGCAGCTCTGGAGTATAATACAGGAGGTAACTCAGGATCAGTAATGTAATGTCTGTACACAGTGACTGCACCAGTAGAATAGTGAGTGCAGCTCTGGAGTATAATACAGGAGGTAACTCAGGATCAGTAATGTAATGTATGTACACAGTGACTCCACCAGCAGAATAGTGATTGCAGCTCTGGAGTATAATACAGGAGGTAACTCAGGATCAGTAATGTAATGTATGTACACAGTGACTGCACCAGCAGAATAGTGAGTGCAGCTCTGGAGTATAATACAGGAGGTAACTCAGGATCAGTAATGTAATGCATGTACACAGTGACTGCACCAGCAGAATAGTGAGTGCAGCTCTGAAGTATAATACAGGAGGTAACTCAGGATCAGTAATGTAATGTATGTACACAGTGACTGCACCAGCAGAATAGTGAGTGCAGCTCTGGAGTATAATACAGGAGGTAACTCAGGATCAGTAATGTAATGTATGTACACAGTGACTGCACCAGCAGAATAGTGAGTGCAGCTCTGGAGTATAATACAGGATGTAAGTCATGGTCATTGCAGGATCAGTCATGTATAGTTCTGTATCCAGCATTGCTCTAAAATGAACTGAAGATGAAGTATTTTGGTGATTTCATACGGTTTCTGTAGATGCAGGGATGTGGAGCTGGGTACGCTTCATTAAATATACGTTACCTTGGATTCAAGGACAGCGGCGCCGCCGTCCCTGCACCTCTGCAGCCCTCCAATATCCTTTTAAGATTCCACAGAAAGCGAAGCCCGAGAGGAGTTTAATGAAGGGGACTTCAGGGGATTAGAGTAAATGAGTAATTCTCCTGTTATCCTTTTACATCTGCAAGTAAATTGCCTGCCAGGAGTTTAACTGCTTGTGAGAACGTAGGAACAAGTAAACAGCGGCGGAGAATGAACGTGACCGCGGCAGGACGGGACCTGGAGGGGGGGATGATCAATGCCCCATTACTGGGAAATAAATGGCACATTTGCACCCACTGAATGGCTAATCAGAACGCTAAGGACTGATATGTAGGATGATATACATGCTCCCCTTCCTCCAGACAGAGGATCTCCTTGACGTTAACATTGATCCTCTATTCTTATGGGTCATTATTGTGTAACTTGAAGCTCATGGGGCCCAATGCAAAAGCTCCAATGGGGCCCTCAATCATTGCAAATCTTAAATAGCATTAGTTATTTTCTATAGGCTGAAGTGACTTTTGGGGCCCCCTAGGCTCCAGGACCTGGGTGTGATTGCAACCCCTGCACCTGTTATAGTTACACCCCTGTCTGTCTCCCAGTACACCCACCGATCAGCTGATTGAAGGAGCACAGTGCCATCCATTCTGTAGTGGCCATCAGTAGTACTGCAAGCCCATCCTTATTTTGTGGGAGAGAGCGCCGCACACTGTCTAGTGGCCATGAGTGGTACTGCAAGCTGTGTCACTGCTGACCTGTGAGAGGGACATTCCTTGAAAATGTTCATTTTTAATGAATATTCCAACTTTTCCTAAATATTTTGGGAATTTGCATTGTTGGAAGGTTTATACTGGCCTGCCGTCCCCAAGAGCCATTTAGTGGGTGGAGACACATTGATAAAGGGGAGTGATTTGTAAAACGGTGTGTCCATTGCCCAAAACTTAACTTTTTTCTTTTCTTGATGCCACTTTTATAAAGTTGCCCTGCATCTTTTAACCCATTGCTCTCCACTCAATGTATTACAATATGCAATGGTAGCCACAGATAGCCGGACCTTTATCATTTATCTTTAGGTCTATGCATGGAATTTGTAGCCTTTTGTTATAAAATCTAAAAATAATCCATGCAGGCAATCACTGGCCTCAAACATAAGGTAGGAGCCAAAATGAGAAAAAATAGTAATTAGCCCAAAATAAAGTCTCGGGCCTGCAAACATGAGGATGACCACTAGAGGGCGCAACTTTCTCTTATAATTCCTTTTAATTGACTGATTAATGTCAGAAATAGACATATTGCATAATAATTGACATAATAGCTTCACTCGAAATCATAAATATTGTAAAGTTAATGAAAAACTAACGAGGCAAAACATTGAAAACAAGAGAGGAGAAGAAGACATCTGTATATAAAGTGTGACATAATATATACATATTATTTATACACAGATGTCTTCTTTTTCTCTATTGTTTTTTATTATATTTAATATTTTAATTGTGATTATTATGGTATAAGAACTTGCTCTTCTCATACTTTCAGGCCCCATGTTCTGCAGCTTTAGAAGAGATGGATGAAGGTTGTTTGAACAGCACCCCTCAGTGGTTATTGGGGGAACTGCAAGAGAGGATGACTAGACCGGGCGTGTAAGTAATACAGAAGATATGACAAAGTTGAAGTTGGTTTCTTATTCGGCTATTATTTATTTTCTGGCTTTTTTACAGGTTTCACAAGAAAAATAAAACATCCCAAGTATAAAATCCCATGCATATAATGTTATTTGAGCTGCACCCCACCCAGTATAGCTAGGAGAACATTCACACTCTCACCTTTACCCTTTAAAGGCAGGGTTACACCTAGTGTCTTAGTACATCCCCTTTAAGATGCACGATTTTAATTACATTAGGGCATTTTCCCATTCCACATTTCACAGTTGCAGTCCAGAGGGTGAGACAGGACCCAGAACAGGTGAGAGAGCTCTGTAAATAGCTTCTGGGCTTATGATATCATAGCAATGGAATCAAACTAATGCTTTCACGTATTTTCCTTTTAGACCAGGGACAGCTTTTGATATCTTACTAATATTTCTTTGATTCCTATACATAAGATTAAATATATTCACACAGCCATTTTGGCAATTCCAGGTTTTGTGGTGTGCAGTGGATTTATTGGTTTAATAAAATCCCATGCAGTCATGTGCCCTGCTGTGAATGCACATAAAAACAGCTACAAAAACTGTAAGACTGGCACAAAAATTGGCATCAAAGTGGGCACTAAGGTATGTTAGTGAAGGGGTTAAACAGCTTTGGGCCACAGATCTCACAGTACAATTGCATACCTAGTGATGCCCCACATCAACATCCGGTCACTTCAGCCTTGCCCAAATGGGTTCTGGGCATCAGAACTGGCATCATAGTGGGCAGAAACCCAATTTTCACAGATTTGAATTAGTAACAGGTGTTTGTAAGGGGTTAAATGGCTTTGGCCTCTGATCTCACACTACAATTACACACATAGTGATGCCCCACATCAAATTCACAGCACTCCAGCCTGTTACTTATTCAAATCTGTGAAAATTGGCAATTTGCCCAATTTTATGACCGTTCTGATGCCCAGAACTCATTTGAGCCTGGCTGGAGTGACCTGACATTGATGTGGGGCATCACTAGGTATGTATCAGTATTCAGGTATAAATACGGTATGTTTTTTAAATTGGTCTTGGTAGATGAGTAATTTTTTTTTTTAATGGCTTATAGTTATAAAATGTTAAAGACAATCTGTCAGATGCTTTTATCCGACCCACCTACTAACACTGCTGAGTAGGTGACCGGAACCTCTTAAGGTACCATCACACGGGGAGATATCGCCGGCGATGTTGCCGGCAACCGACGGGCGTGGCCAGGTTGCGGCGACATCGCCGGCGAATTGCCGCGTGTGACAGGGCGATAATCAGGCGATGAATCGCCTGAGTCACATCGCCAGGTTTCCCAACAATGTTGGGAAACCTGGCGATGTTGCTCAGGCGATTCTGCCTGATCGCCCTGTGTAACGCGGCAACCCGCAATGTTACGGGCGATTCCGCCTATGTACAACATTGCGGGTTATCGCTTGCTGGGTTGCTGGGCAACCCAGCGAGCGATAGCCGCGGCAACTAGCCGGCGACATCGCCGGTAAGTTGCTCTGTGTGACAGCTCACCGGCGATGTTGTCAGGGATGCGCGATCCCCGGCAATATCGCCGGCGATATGTCCCTGTGTGACGGTACCTTTAAAGTTAATTTTAAAGTTAATCAATTGATCTTGAAATAATAATAATTTCCACAATTTTATGTTTATAAAAAATATCCCTGTGCTGAGATAATCTTGTATATGTGTCCCTGTTATGTACTGTGTAATGGATGTGTCTGACTGTACAGGACATGGTCTGATCATACCACATCTCCTGGGCTGAGATAATCTTATATATGTGTCCCTGTTATGTACTGTGTAATGGCTGTGTCTGACCATACAGGGACATGGTCTGATCATACCACATCTCCTGCACTGAGATAATCTTATATATGTATCCCTGTTATGTACTGTGTAATGGATGTGTCTGACTGTACAGGGACATGGTCTGATCATACCACATCTCCTGTGCTGAGATCAGGGACGTCGCTATGCATTAAGAATCGGAGCTGCAGCCCCGATTCTTAAGCATAGAGCCCCGAATCTCGCCGGCGTCAGCTGTCTGGGGGGCCCGGAGGTGATCTGCTGCAGCCTGCAGGACAGCGTCTCCTGCCCTGCATCCTCCGATGGCTGTGGGACAGTGGGCGCTGTTAATGTGCCCCTGATAGTTGGCCCCCGGGAGCCCCCCTGTGTGCTGCTACGGCCCCCGCCCTCTCCTCTCACTCCTAACCTGTCACTGTGTTCAGCTATGTGGCTCTGAGCTGCTGGAGGACCACAGATCATAGATGTCAGCACCAGGCTCAGTGCAGATGGGCATGTGAATCACATGCCCTTCTGCACTGAGCCTGCAGCTGAAGTCTATGACCTGTAGTTCTCCTCCAGCAGCTCAGTGATGATCGCGTCTGCCACATAATAGCTGCATGCAGGTTAGGGGTGAGAGGAGAGAGGGTCCCCTAGCACACAGGGAGCCGGGCCCCCCAGAACACAGGGAGCTGGTTCCCCCAGCACACAGGGAGCCTGGCCCCCCCCAGCACACAGGGAGCCTGGCCCCCCCAGCACACAGGGAGCCGGGCCCCCCAGAACACAGGGAGCCTGGTCCCCCCAGCACACAGGGAGCCTGGCCCCCCCAGAACACAGGGAGCCGGGCCCCCCAGAACACAGGGAGCCGGGCCCCCCCCAGCACACAGGGAGCCGGGCCCCCCCCAGCACACAGGGAGCCGGGCCCCCCCCAGCACACAGGGAGCCTGGCCCCCCCCAGCACATAGGGAGCCTGGCCCCCCCCAGCACATAGGGAGCCTGGCCCCCCCCAGCACATAGGGAGCCTGGCCCCTGCAGTACATAGGGAGCCTGGCCCCCCCAGCACACAGGGAGCCTGGCCCCCCCAGCACACAGGCAGCCTGGTCCCCCCAGCACACAGGGAGCCTGGCCCCCCCAGAACACAGGGAGCCTGGCCCCCCCAGAACACAGGGAGCCTGGCCCCCCCAGAACACAGGGAGCCTGGCCCCCCCAGAACACAGGGAGCCTGGCCCCCCCAGAACACAGGGAGCCGGGCCCCCCAGAACACAGGGAGCCTGCCCCCCAGAACACAGGGAGCCTGGCCCCCCCAGAACACAGGGAGCCGGGCCCCCCAGAACACAGGGAGCCTGGTCCCCCCAGCACACAGGGAGCCGGGCCCCCAAAAACACAGGGAGCCGGGCCCCCCAGAACACAGGGAGCCTGGCACCCCCCAGCACACAGGGAGCCTGGCCCCCCAGCACACAGGGAGCCTGGCCCCCCCAGCACATAGGGAGCCTGGCCCCCCCAGCACACAGGGAGCCTGGCCCCCCCAGCACACAGGGAGCCTGGCCCCCCCAGCACACAGGGAGCCTAGCCCCCCGGCACACAGGGAGCCTGGTCCCTATGTCAGGAACAAAAACACAGTGCCCAGGGGCCCACAGCAGAGGGGACCCCGGGGCTGCTCTGTGTTCCTGGAGTTGCACTGTGTGCCCATGGCTGCGCTGTGTGCCCTGGGCTGCGCTGTGTGTGCCCGGGGCTGCGCTGTGTGCCCGGGGCTGCGCTGTGTGCCCGGGGCTGCGCTGTGTGCCCGGGGCTGCGCTGTGTGCCCGGAGCTGCGCTGTGTGCCCTGGGCTGCGCTGTGTGCCCTGGGCTGCACTGTGTGCCCGGGGCTGCGCTGTGTGCCTGGAACTGCGCTGTGTGCCTGGAGCTGCGCTGTGTGCCCGGGGCTGCGCTGTGTGCCTGGAGCTGCGCTGTGTGCCCTGGGCTGCGCTGTGTGCCCTGGGCTGCACTGTGTGCCCGGGGCTGCGCTGTGTGCCTGGAACTGCGCTGTGTGCCCGGAGCTGCTCTGTGTGCCCGTGCTGCGCTGTGTGCCCGGGGCTGCGCTGTGTGCCCAGGGCTGCGCTGTGTGCCCTGGGCTGCGCTGTGTGCCCGGGGCTGCGCTGTGTGCCTGGAGCTGCTCTGTGTGCCCGGGGCTGCGCTGTGTGCCCGGGGCTGCGCTGTGTGCCTGGAGCTGCGCTGTGTGCCCTGGGCTGCGCTGTGTGCCCGGGGCTGCGCTGTGTGCCTGGAACTGCGCTGTGTGCCTGGAGCTGCGCTGTGTGCCCTGGGCTGCGCTGTGTGCCCTGGGCTGCACTGTGTGCCCGGGGCTGCGCTGTGTGCCTGGAACTGCGCTGTGTGCCTGGAGCTGCGCTGTGTGCCCGGGGCTGCGCTGTGTGCCCGGGGCTGCGCTGTGTGCCCGGGGCTGCGCTGTGTGCCCGGGGCTGCGCTGTGTGCCTGGAGCTGCGCTGTGTGCCCTGGGCTGCGCTGTGTGCCCTGGGCTGCACTGTGTGCCCGGGCTGCGCTGTGTGCCTGGAACTGCGCTGTGTGCCTGGAGCTGCGCTGTGTGCCCGGGGCTGCGCTGTGTGCCTGGAGCTGCGCTGTGTGCCCTGGGCTGCGCTGTGTGCCCTGGGCTGCACTGTGTGCCCGGGGCTGCGCTGTGTGCCTGGAACTGCGCTGTGTGCCCGGAGCTGCTCTGTGTGCCCGTGCTGCGCTGTGTGCCCGGGGCTGCGCTGTGTGCCCAGGGCTGCGCTGTGTGCCCAGGGCTGCGCTGTGTGCCCAGGGCTGCGCTGTGTGCCCTGGGCTGCGCTGTGTGCCCGGGGCTGCGCTGTGTGCCTGGAGCTGCGCTGTGTGCCCAGGGCTGCGCTGTGTGCCCTGGGCTGCGCTGTGTGCCCTGGGCTGCGCTGTGTGCCCTGGGCTGCGCTGTGTGCCCTGGGCTGCGCTGTGTGCCCTGGGCTGCGCTGTGTGCCCTGGGCTGCGCTGTGTGCCCGGGGCTGCGCTGTGTGCCCGGAACTGCGCTGTGTGCCTGGAGCTGCTCTGTGTGCCCGGGGCTGCGCTGTGTGCCCGGGCTGCGCTGTGTGCCCGGGGCTGCGCTGTGTGCCCGGGGCTGCGCTGTGTGCCCGGGGCTGCGCTGTGTGCCTGGAGCTGCACTGTGTGCCCGGGGCTGCGCTGTGTGCCCGGGGCTGCGCTGTGTGCCCGGGGCTGCGCTGTGTGCCCTGGGCTGCTCTGTGTGCCCGGGGCTGCGCTGTGTGCCCTGGGCTGCTCTGTGTGCCCGGGGCTGCGCTGTGTGCCTGGAGCTGCTCTGTGTGCCCGGGGCTGCTCTGTGTGCCTGGGGCTGCTCTGTGTATCCAGGGCTGCGCTGTTTATGTCTAGTGCCCACTGCTCTGCAGATCATGTATTGTGTCCAGTGCTCAGCTATTCTGCTGCAGTTGTGTGCATGTGATGGGCAGGGGCTGCAGAGCATTGCATCCCACCCCACCAGCCCTGCTCTGTGCACTGGCTGCTGCATTGCACTGAGCACAGGTGTAGACTGGAGGACTCAGCTGCCGCCGGTGGGCTCTGCTGTCTGTGCTCTGCTGTTCGGTGTTCTTTGCTGTCACTGTGTTCTGCTGTCAGTGGGCTCTGCTGTCTGTGCACTGCCGTCCGGTGTGCTCTGCTGTCACTGCAAGAGAAAAATTGTTGTGCCAACTGTGCGTTTTTTTTTTGCTGCGGATAATGTGTGTTTTTGTTCTCATTTCGGTTCCAGACTCTACCAAATTAATGTTTCTCTCTTTTTTCCTCTATCGCCATCTCTCCCAGAAACAGACAGAGAGAGAGACAGTGTACAAGGGGGAGACTAGCACAGAGAGGGAAAACAGCGCACATGGGGGAGAGACATCATACAGGGAAGAGACAGACGCAGGGGAGAGGCACAGCGCACAGGAGGAAACTGGCACCTGCCGACCTGCCTTATTGAGGTAAGAACAGGGGGCACCTGGGGCAGGACATAGGGGCCAGTGGCCACAGACGTGCCACAGGGGCACAGGCAGCAGTGCAGGGGGCCAGCCAGGGGCACACTGGCCACAAGGGCTCACAGGAAGGACCCACCGGACCCTCAACCACCTCTAGTGGTAAGGACAGGCGGGAACCTGTTAAAAATATGAATCCCACCCTTGCAGCTGCCGCTTATTTAAATTTATTCCGAAAAATGCAGCTCAGTGGGCCCGAGCCCCGGATAGTTTTTTGACCCTAGCAACGCCCCTGGCTGAGATAATCTTATATATGTGTCCCTGCTATGTATGTGTAATGGATGTGTCTGACCGTACAGGGACATGGTCTGATCATACCACATCTCTTGTGCTGAGATAATCTTATATATATGTCCCTGCTATGTACTGTATAATGGATGTATCTGACCGTACAGGGACATGGTCTGATCATACCACATCTCTTGTGCTGAGATAATCTTATATATGTGTCCCAGCTATGTACTGTATAATGGATGTGTCTGACCGTACAGGGACATGGTCTGATCATGATGTAGCGACCGGTGGTAAGGCCGCGGGTGTGTGTGTATGATCTTTCTCAACAGAATCCCCATACTCAGGTTTAACCGATAATAACATTTCTTTACTGTAAAACATATTTATCTCACAGTCAACCGAACTATATGCGCACTTGTATATATTAGAGTCTCTGGATCTTCACTTCTTCCGGGTACGCAGCAAGAAAAGAAAACACAACAATGAAGGTATCTTTCCCTAACTTTCCCTAAAATCACGTACCAGTCTTATCACAGAAGAAGATGTCGCTCCCACGTAGCAGGCCTGGGGTCTCCTCAGTCTTCTTCTTTGGTCTCCTTCTGCAGGTAACAGTCTGTCTCTCCCAGTCTCAGGGCACACAGAGCAACAGCAGAAGGGAGATCACAGCAGCACAAATGGCTCCCTTATGTCGGTCACGGCCCCAGCACATGCACTCTGGGTGCTCGGCGGGCAAGGTTTTGCAGAGCGGCCAGATACACAGCACCAATGTCCAGTGGCCCAGGATCAGTCACAGGGGCTTCTGCGGGGTGATTTTTCCGGCAAGGTGTAGCAAAATAGTCCACTTTAAACAGACATCCACAGGTAGATCTTCTCAGCCCTGGATTTATACTCCTCTGATTCTCTGCTTTCACTTCCTGGTTAAACAACCGAGATGGCTGGGAGTTTCCCAGCTCTGTGATTGTACAGTCCACTGATGCCCCCTGGTGGACAAGTGCGGACTGTGCACAGTTCTTTTCAGTTTCAATTTCAATAATACAATCTGAATTGTACACCTCATTACAATACCACATCTCTTGTGCTGAGATAATCTTATATATGTGTCCCAGCTATGTACTGTATATAATGGATGTGTCTGACCGTACAGGGACATGGTCTGATCATATCACATCTCTTGTGCTGAGATAATCTTATATATATGTCCCTGCTATGTACTGTATAATGGATGTATCTGACCGTACAGGGACATGGTCTGATCATACCACATCTCTTGTGCTGAGATAATCTTATATATGTGTCCCAGCTATGTACTGTATAATGGATGTGTCTGACCGTACAGGGACATGGTCTGATCATACCACATCTCTTGTGCTGAGATAATCTTATATATGTGTCCCAGCTATGTACTGTATAATGGATGTGTCTGACCGTACAGGGACATGGTCTGATCATACCACATCTCTTGTGCTGAGATAATCTTATATATGTGTCCCAGCTATGTACTGTATATAATGGATGTGTCTGACCGTACAGGGACATGGTCTGATCATACCACATCTCTTGTGCTGAGATAATCTTATATATATGTCCCTGCTATGTACTGTATAATGGATGTATCTGACCGTACAGGGACATGGTCTGATCATACCACATCTCTTGTGCTGAGATAATCTTATATATGTGTCCCAGCTATGTACTGTATAATGGATGTGTCTGACCGTACAGGGACATGGTCTGATCATACCACATCTCTTGTGCTGAGATAATCTTATATATGACTGGAAAACAGAGGGACAAAAGTGTTGGTGATCCGCGCTGCTGTGAAGAAAGACCGGACCAAAAGTCTGATGCAACGATATTCCTTTATTCTTCTGATGCGTTTCGGAGCCTGCGCTGCTACTTACTCAGGGATTACAGAGGAAGGAGCAGCGCAGGCTCCGAAACGCATCAGAAGAATAAAGGAATATCTTTGCATCAGACCTTTGGTCCGGTCTTTCTTCACAGCAGCGCAGATCACCAACAATTCTGTCCCTCTGTTTTCCAGTCTTATAACACATTACAAGTGGAAGTGTGAATCCAGCAGCATCTGCATACACGTACATACCGGTTGTGGGCTACACAACCCTATCAGCCGAGCACTTTTCAAACGGGCGAATTGCCCCCCTTCTCATTGAGATAAGACGCTATACTTTTTTTTTGTCTCTTAATAGTATATTCATCTTGTATATGTGTCCCTGCTATGTAGTTGTCACGGGTGTATCTGTAGGCACGGATGAGGCTGTTAAGGTCACTCGCAGAAGGTCGCAGCATTTGGCCAAACAGTCAAAATCCTAAATAATGTCTCTGTCCCTTTAAGAGGCATCTATCTGTCCTAGTGATAGCTGAAGGTCACTAGGACCAGCAGATCTTCTCTTCAGTTGCCTACTTATACCTCTTGGCTCCCAGGATGCACTGCTGGTGATAGCTGTTCAGGTGTTTCTGGTTGCATTCTAGCTCAAAGCAGTGTTTCCTGGAATCTGTTGGTTTGCTGCTTGGATCTGTCAAATTAAGTGCATCTCTTCCCTCTTTATTTGTTTCCTTGTGTGTTTCTTTAATTGCTAGCTGAACTGACTAGTGATCACCCGCTCTGATCCCTGCATAGTTGTAGTCCAGGGACAGCTAGGGCAGGTATCCCATTCGGCGACAATTGCGGAAACTGTATAGGGACGTTAGGGAGACCAGGTATCGGCACTAGTTTTTCTAGGTGTCGTCACCATCTCCCTTTTGACCTTAGTATCAGGGATTCCTTCCCTCCTCCCTCTCATCGTCTTGCGCTTGGTGTCTCCCTACACCCAGCGTGCCAGTACTGTGTAATGGATATGTCTGACCATACATGGACATGGTCTGATCATACCACATCTCCGTGCTGAGATAATCTTATATATGTGTCCCTGCTGTGTACTGTGTAATGGATGTGTCTGACCGTACAGGGACATGGCCTGATCTTACCACATCTCCTGGGCCAGGAGGACGCAAAAGAACATACAGACATTACAACAGGTGTTTTCATACCTCACTTTCGAGACTCGATCAGTTGACCTCTTGCTGCGTGGTCTGCTGAGCCACAGCCTGGTTAGTCTCTGTCCAAGTGCTGATTGTTCTCATATCTTTGTTTTTCACTTGCTATCTTTCTTTGCTGGCCTTATTTCTAGGTGGATTATAGTTAAAGGGAGTCCCAGCCCTACAATAAAATGATTTTATTTGATTTGCAGTGACCAAGTTGTGTTACTGCTGTGTGTTTGCTTGTTTACCTTCCCAACACCTATCCTCTGTCCTCAGTTAGGTTGGTAGGAGGTTTCCTTTGCTTTCATTTATTCTCTTTTATTCCCATTTGTTCCTGTGCCTTAAATTTTCTCCATTTGGGTCATTGTTCTACCTCTGCACATTTTCTCTCTTATTAAAACTTGTGTAGCGGCTTCCCCTCTGGTTCCTGGCAGTTGGTGCTCATAAGATGTTATGGAGGGGGAGGAGCTAGAGACGGACAATCTGCTTAAAGTTCTCCTGAAAAATTATTTTAAAAACACATATTATGTTGCCATGTAGGTGATTGACTTTAATCCCTTCTTACACTATGCTGGCAAGTGTCGGTTGGTCATGGCTAAATCAGGCAAGTGTCCACAGGTTGTGGCTAAACCAGGCAAATGTCTACTGGGCTTGGCCTAACCAGGCAAGTGTCCAAGGGGCATGACCTAACTAGGCACATGTCCACTGGGCGTGACCTAACCAAGCAAGTGTCCACTGGGCGTGCCTAACCAGGCATAAGTGCAATTACACTAGGGGTACCTAACCAGGCAAGTGTCCACTGGGCATGGCCTAACAAGGCAAGTGTCCACTGGGCATGGCCTAACCAGGGAAGTGTCCTGATTCCCCATCACTGATCCCTCCCCATACCATCAGCTTTCATCATCATTTCTTGCAGTGTAATCCAGAATTTTTCCAGGTGTTGATACCTGCTTAGTAATTGTTCCTGCTGTGTGAACCAGCCTTAGTGACAAGAGGGAAAGATTCCACTTAACTGCTGCCAGTACAAGAACTGATCATGTTAGAAGGGAGGAATTATTGAAGAGGAGCCAGGAAACTTGCATTATTTGCCCACGCCCACTGGACACTTTAAAGATCTTCCTGTTTACTGCCCAGCCACGATAGTTTTTGGGCAGGTGACCCACCCCAGGGCCGAGTGGTACTCGGATCCCGGGCGTTGATCAAGGTTGCTGTCACTGGTGGCGTCCTGGGGGCCGTGGCCCTGGTGGTCGTTGAAAATTGTGTAAAAATAAAATAAAATAAATTGTTTGTGACGCCACCCACGGTACCTGGTAATGTTACCAGCGCTGCTTCAGACCTCCAGGGATGATGGTAGGCAGCCGGATGTTAATGCTCCCTGCTGGTGGAGCATAATCCCTGGGGCAGTGATGGAAATGGAGAACACACACAAGAAGGCGGCTCCGCAGGTGGAGGTTTGATGCAGTCTGCCTGAGGAGAATGGAATGCAGCTTTCCCCAGCGTAGCATTATGGAATAAGACTCCACATGTTGATTAGGCTCTGCACGGGTTTACTGGTAACCTTCAGGCAGCTTACAGGTATACAGTCACTGGTAGCTGGCCGGGTAGTCACCACAGGATGGAATGTCTCTTTGAAGCCCTCGATGATGTTCTTTCAGGATTCTCCCTTTGTCCTCTCACTGCGCTGTTTCTCCTGTCCTTCCTAGCACTTCTCCCTCGCACAGAGCCCTTTGCCGGTCCCCACTGGTTGTACTAGAGTTATTCCTTAACTGAGGGGCTCATAACCCTATACGGGGGCCTTTGTGGGATGTATGCAGGGCATGGCTCCCTTTAGGTTGCTTGTGTTTGCCGGTTTGGCAGCTCAAGGCTGAACTCCTGCACCGCTCTCGGAGCCAGTCCCCCATTGGTGGACTGGGTCCTTCTGACTGGGCGCCGTACTGGACCAGATTAGGGTGTTAGCTGACACCCAAGGATCCCCCTTCATCCTTTTTGGTGCCCTCCCTTTGTGCCACTCCAGGGTCCCGCTTCTTCTCTCTCCACAGCCGTTCTGCTCTAACTTCTTCCCGCTCTTCACCATTTACCTAACTCTGCCCACCGGATCGATCCCCCTTAGCAATGGGTTAACCAATTGATCCCCTGGCTCTAGGTATGTGAATTCTGTGGTGAGGGCCTCAAATTACCATTCCAATCCCCTGGTCACAGGGATACTACACATGCTGGTCTAGGTGCAGTACCCCTTCATGGTGCACAGACCAGTGGGGTGCCACACAGGCAACAATCTTCTGATGGCTGCCTTTTAATTCCTTGAGCTCCCTTTATTTGGGTGCGAGGGGGGTGGTGGTAGTTACCATGCACAGACTATCCCTTTCCTCTACCTCCTGCATCGTTTCCTACTTTTCCTAATAAACGAGTGATCCTGGTGTAGGGGGACCCTCACTCTATGATTGGCCACGGCTGATCCTCATTCTGGAATGTGGAATGTTGTGATGTAAGTTAACAGGTTAACCCGGGCGCTCTCCGTCACACCACATCCCACCCCCCGGAGGGCCCATCCTGGATATCTTCTTGCTTGTACCTGCACCTATTGTTAATTCTGTTCTCTTTTCCTGCTCAAGTGTCGCCAGTCAAAAATATTTTCGCGCTAAGGAGCCAATGATTATTCCAGGAACGGATCAGAATGTTCTGCTCCTGGGGCACGGTATATACAGTGTATACGAGTATTTATATAACTGCTCATTGTACAAGGAAAAACAATACTTGGGTTTCATGCAATGCTGAGATTTTCCTGGATAATAAAATTAGGACATAGATGGAAATTGGTGGTGGAGAACACAATGTGCCCACGTATCATACAAAAAAGACTGCTGTTGCTTTATTACTTTAAAAAAAAAAAAAAAAAAAAAAAACAGCGCCCCCATATCTAGAGGACATGTGTGATATTACAGGTCAACACCTGAAGTGAATGGAGATAAGCTGCAGTCCCACACCTGTCTTGTATTGGTGCAAGAAAGCAGCTGTTTTTCTAATACTAGACAATCCCTTTAAATTTAAAGGTAGTCCAATGTGGATTGTCCCTTCCTATGTGCCCTATAAAGAGATTTGGATCACACAGGAGAATCTGAACATTGAATAGAGCAGAGCTGCAATACCCCAGACTACCTGTAGACACGTGAGGCACTATTTTTTCTCTTTTTCTTCCATGTTTTTATAGTCCTGTACAATCCCTTTAAGGTGTAAACCTACAGGATCCCCTGCTAACAGTGCACATCTGATATGCCAATCCTTTGTTGTTGTTTAAATTGATGTTTAACCCCTTTGAGACTCGTGATGCATATCCTCTGCCTGTATACAGTGCAGGCTCAGGAGCTGACTCCTGCTGTTAACTCACTTACAAAGGCGTTCAAACAGTCCGATCATAATGACACACCGTTTTGGGCACCTGAGACACATTGTGGGGAGCCGATGAGTTGTAATGGCTGTCGAGGGCTGGGGCGTCATATCTGACCATCACGTTCTCTATTTAATGCAGTAGTGTAATATATAGAACAAGCGATCATAAGTTCAAGTTACTTAAGGGGAACAAATAAAATAAAGTGAAATTTTTTTTTTTTTAATTAAAAATTTTAAAAATCTAAAAAAAATAAATTCCATACAATTATCAAAACATCATGTGTTACCCAAAATAGTATCAATAAAGAACTACAATCAAAAACAAGCTCAATAGAAAAATATTAAAAACTGATGGATCTAAAAATAAATGCTGATATATATTTTCTTTACATTTGTTTCTCAGCCACAATATAATATATATATATATATATATATATACATACAATGTGTGTATACATATATCTGCGATATATGCATACCGTATATCTTTTATTATGTATATATATATTTTTTACAGAATTCAATTTTTTTAGCCTATATATGTATGTATATATATATACGTATATATCTGTAAACCCCGTGTATAAGCCGACCCCCCTACTTTTGCCCCCAAAACCTGGGAAAACCTATTGACTCGTGTATAAGCCGAGGGTGGACCCCAGCACAAGTATACAGCCCCCAGCAGTGTGGTATACAGCATCCTTCCCAGTGGTATATACAGACCCCAGTGGTAATACAGCAGCCCCAGTGGTAATACAGCAGCCCCAGTGGTAATACAGCAGCCCCAGTGGTAATACAGCAGCCCCAGTGGTAATACAGCAGCCCCAGTGGTAGTATACAGCAGCCCCAGGGGTAATACAGCAGCCCCAGGGGTAATACAGCAGCCCCAGTGGTAGTATACAGCTAGCCCCAGGGTAATACAGCAGCCCCAGTGGTAATACAGCAGCCCCAGTGGTATATACAGCAGCAGCCCCAGTGGTATATACAGCAGCAGCCCCAGGGTAATACAGCAGCCCCAGTGGTAATACAGCAGCCCCAGGGGTATACAGCAGCCCCAGGGGGTATACAGCAGCCCAGGTATACAGCAGCCCAGGGTTATACAGCAGCCCCAGGGGGGGTATACAGCAGCCCCAGGGGTATACAGCAGCCCCAGGGGTATACAGCAGCCCCCCCAAATGCTGGCACTCGCCCCCCCTGTGTGGTAAGGGCCCCCCTGCTGCTTAACTTACCATCCCCGGTCTCTTCTGCACCACCGCCGGTCTTCTGAGCTCCGTTCTCCATGCTCCCGTCCTCGCTGCATCCGGGATCCCCGGCCGTCGCAGTTACGATGATGTCATCGTGCGACGGCCGGGGATCCCGGACGCAGCCGGACGGGACTCGGAGCATGGAGGACGGAGCTCAGAAGACCGGCGGTGGTGCAGAAGAGACCGGGGATGGTAAGTTAAGCAGCGGGGGGCCCTTACCACACAGGGGGGGGCGAGTGCCAGCATTTGGGGACTGTATTGACTCGTGTATAAGCCGAGGGGGGAACTTTTCAGCCCAATTTTTGGGCTGAAAAACTCGGCTTATACACGAGTATATACGGTATGTATATATTATTAATAATTATTTATACTAATATTTATATTATTATTATTAAGAATTATTAATAGTATATATGTATAATATATATATATATACATACACATTTTTATAAACTATGTAAGAAAGGAATAATCTCATTTGTATTGATACCATAATAAGTAAATGAAAACCTAAACTATGTCAAAATTCAGTTTTTTCCTTTTATTCATCATTTTATCCCATTATGGTTGTATTTTTTCCCATTTTTCAGTACATTAAATGTTGAAACATCATTCCAATCTCCAACTATCAAACAAATAAAAAAATGTAGCCGTAAAAATAAAAAAATAAATAAGCCATGGCTCTTGTAAAAGAAGAAGGAAAAATGAATGCGCAAAAAAAAATTGTCTTGGATGTAAAGGGGTTAAATGTGGGGTGTGAATATTTAAAGGCGGTAATGTGCCATCCCTGAGCCGGCGGAGGGGAGTGGGCAGGATCAGCAGCGCTGTCCGCATATAATCTTTTATGAAGACATTTGTCTTTGAGACTGTACGAGCAGCAGACACGGGCGAGCGGGATCTCAGCGCCGGGTTACTGTGACCTGCTCACCGTCCTTATAAAAACCCACAGTTATTTTATCAGAAATAAATCTGTCATTGACCGGAGATGAAACGCGTCGGGCAGCAGATTTATTCACCAGCCTCGACGCACTTTACAAGTCACAATATTACCATTATTAATATATACCGAGCGCACTTTCAAGGTTGACGGCGTCCTGCTGTTACCGGTGCGGCCGGGCTCCCCTCTCCTAACTTCTACCTGTCTGGATACAAGAAAATGTCAATTGTTTTTAACATTCACCCTGTCATCTTTACTATCAGAGCGATGGGGATTGCACATAGGATGTAAATCTCGAATGCAGAGAGAATTCAGCAGCGGTAAAGGGAGATACTTTGCCGAGGATTAGGGCACATCAGTTTTTTTAATTTCATATGTATTAATGAGACCGTGCCTGGACAGCCTGCAGCTTCTCGGTTGTGAATATCATTCAAGGACTGCAGTGTAGACTGACACACAGAGCTATGCAGGACAGCAGGAGCATATATACTATAGATGTGGCCTCTGTGGGGCCCATGGATGGAGGGGGCCTGTCTTGGGGGATAAGAACAGAACCTCTAGGAGGCTATCCTCTTAGCAGTTGATTTATTGGAGTGGAAAATGGCAGAGGACGCTGGAGAATAGTTAGGGAGGGGGTCAACAAGGGCATGTGCCAGGGTTCCTACTAAACTTATAATGCCTTGGTTAGCGATAGGGCTATGCCGTAATTGTCAGTTTTTGACAGTTGGAGGGTTAACCCCTTAATGACCTGTGACATACATTATCATCACAGGTCGGGCACGGCTTGCCTCCAGAATTGAACCCGCTCCATACCGGGCAGACACTGGCATCTGCTTGTAAATGCAGGGACCAAAGCTGGTTCCGATCACTGCTGTTAACCATGTAGATGCTGCACTCAGTTTCTGACAGCAGCATTCAAATTGCTTGTTTGCTGTTGTGTGCGTGGAGTCGTAATGATTTCAAAAAGTAATTGCTCTTGGTTGAAAAAAATGAAAAATCACCAAGTTTTGAAGGTATTAAGCCATATACTGCAGAGCCCAGGATATACCAGCTTTTATAGTAGACCAGGATACCACCTTTTTTTCCCAGGAGCCTTCCAGATATTTCGGGGGGGCTTGGCAAATATCGTTTAGGGTGATGAACAGGATCTTTGACCAGTGATAAAGAAAAACTATCTGCCAGGACCTGGTGGTTAAGAGTGTGATGTGCCAAGCAGCTCCTTAAAGAGTCCTTTCTATTGTGGCTTTAAGCTCCCTTTTCCACATATATACCACCAATTGAGGAAGATGGGTTAAGAATATGGGATGATTCGGCTGTAGTGTTGCTGAATACAACTCTGAATGGGGCCCTTAAAGGGATCTGTCAGCAGGTAATCTAAGAGCATCATAATATAGGGGTAGAGACCCTGATTCCAGTGATGTCACTTACTAGGTTGTGTTTTGATGTTTCAATACAATCACTATTTTATCAGCAGGAGATTCACTACAAGACTAGGTGTCTAGTGCCTCGTGACTTGATGTCTCATGCCTCTTGACTTGATGTTTCCTGCCTCTTGACTTGCTGCCTTGTGCCTTCTAACTTGGTGTCTCGTGTCTCCTGACTTGGAGTCTCATGTGTCTTGACTTTGTGTCTTGTGCTTCCTTACTTGGTGTCTCGTGCTTCCTGACTTAGTGCCTTGTGCCTCATGACTTGATGCCTCATGCATCTTGACTTTGTCTCGTGCCTCCTGACTTGGTGCCTCATTCCTCCCGACTTGGTACCTTGTGTCTCCTGACTTGGTACCTTGTGTCTCCTGACTTGGTACCTTGTGTCTCCTGACTTGGTACCTCGTGTCTCCTGACTTGGTACCTCGTGTCTCCTGGCTTGGTGTCTCGTGCCTCCTGACTTGATGCCTCATGCTTTCCCTGACTTGGCGTCTCATGCTTCTTGACTTGATGTCTCGTTCCTCCTGCCTTGGTGTCTTGTTCCTCCTGACTTGGTGTCTCGTTCCTCCTGCCTTGGTGTCTCGTTCCTCCTGCCTTGGTGTCTTGTTCCTCCTGCGTTGGTGTCTTGTGCCTCCTGACTTGGTACCTCTGTTCTCCTGACTCTGTGCCTCATCCTCCTGACCTGGTTCCTCATGCTTCTTGACTTGGTACCTTGTTCCTCCTGACTTGGTGCTTTGTGCCTCCTGAATTGGTGCCTTGTACCTCCTTAATTGGTGCCTCGTACCTCCTGACTTGGTACCTCATTCATGTCTCCTGACTCGATGTCTCGTGCCTCCTGACTTGATGCCTCGTGCCTCCTGACTTGATGTCTCGTGCCTCCTGACTTGATGCCTCGTGCCTCCTGACTTGATGTCTCGTGCCTCCTGACTTGAAGTCTCGTGCCTCCTGACTTGACGTCTCGTGCCTCCTGACTTGACGTCTCGTGCCTCCTGACTTGACGTCTCGTGCCTCCTGACTTGACGTCTCGTGCCTCCTGACTTGATGTCTCGTGCCTCCTGACTTGACGTCTCGTGCCTCCTGCCTTGACGTCTTGTGCCTCCTGACTTGACGTCTCGTGCCTCCTGCCTTGACGTCTTGTGCCTCCTGACTTGACGTCTCGTGCCTCCTGACTTGGTGTCTTGTGCCTCTCGTACCCGCAGAGCAGACACTATTGGCTTTTGGCCCCTTAATCTTAAACGGACTCTATTTGTACATTTCTTTTTAATCTGAGAGCAGAATAATACGGAGATCCTGATTCCAGCAATGTATCACTTAGTACGTTGGGTACAGCAGTTGTGAAAAGCAGTTTTTTCTGCTGTGGATCTAACAGAGCTCAAATGCTGAGCTGTGTATGACCCCGCCCACATCACTGATTGGCAGTTTCCTGTTGATATACAGTGTATATAGAAAGCAGCCAATCAGTGATGTGGGCGGGGTCATGCACAGCTCAGTATTCCGAGCTCTGTTAGATCCACAGCAGAAAAAAATTTGATTTTATCACATCTGCTGCATCCACTGTACTAAGTGGTACATCACTGGAATCAGAATCTCAGCCCCTACATCATGCTGCTCTCAGATTACATTCTGAAAATCTGCTCAAGGAGCCCAAGGCATACATAGTGACCACTCTATAATTATTTCCCTCGCGGGCTATCAATTTTCCCCTGTTTTCTCTTGGCTGCACAGCTGCCGAAATAAATACATTCACCAACCACCAGGGAAAGGGAAAAAGTAGCATGTGTGGCTGTAATTGGTGTCTGTCTGTAGACGTCCTCCACTCGTTGTCTATCTCAATTGATTTCTTTTTCTACTCCGGCCCCTGTAAAACCAAGAATTATTTTTACTCAATTAAAGAAGTGAACTTCCACAATCTGTCTCAAGCAGATTTATCGATTTAATACTTGTCAGGTACGAGGAAAAAAAAAAGTAACATAGATATCCAGCGCGGAACAAGATGGAGTCAGCATTTTTGGTAGAAGCGCTTTCCTCCGGAGGATTGTGCGAGGAAAGCAAAACACTAACACAAAAAATAACAATAAAAAAGTTGCACAATCACCAGATTAATTGAACCCGGTGGTGGAGATGTTTGCCTCCACACAAAGACCCGGGTCCATTTCCAGGTCAGTGAAATGTCAAAATGTTTTTAATTACTCAGCTCCACGGGATTTAGAACATAATAAAGCGGCGCCCCACCAGCTTTTATTTTTTTTTCGGCTTTAGTCGGGAACTCAATGAACACGGGATTATTTTGGTTATTTAAATACTTTCCCCCCTGGATAAAAACGTCAATTGTTATTGCTGCCACCAGAAACAAAAAGCGGCTTATCTGAAAGCAAAAGAAATTCTTCATGCCCATAATTAAGTCAGTGGATCTGCCATCTGACCCAGTAAAGGACATAAACCACATTGTTTTTTATATATATAATTGACTTTTTAATAATCTAAATAAATTATTAGCAATGTTTATTATATGCTGTTCAGAACATTCTACTTAAAATTGTTGGAAACCATCAACAAGCAGGAGAGACTGCCAGTGTCCCCATCAACAAGCAGGAGAGACTGCCAGCGTCCCTGTCAACAAGCAGGAGAGACTGCCAGTGTCCCCACCAACAAGCAGGAGAGACTGCCAGAGTCCCCACCAACAAGCAGGAGAGACTGCCAGAGTCCCCACCAACAAGCAGGAGAGACTGCCAGAGTCCCCACCAACAAGCAGGAGAGACTGCCAGAGTCCCCACCAACAAGCAGGAGAGACTGCCAGAGTCCCCACCAACAAGCAGGAGAGACTGCCAGAGTCCCCACCAACAAGCAGGAGAGACTGCCAGAGTCCCCACCAACAAGCAGGAGAGACTGCCAGAGTCCCCACCAACAAGCAGGAGAGACTGCCAGAGTCCCCACCAACAAGCAGGAGAGACTGCCAGAGCCCCCACCAACAAGCAGGAGAGACTGCCAGAGCCCCCACCAACAAGCAGGAGAGACTGCCAGAGCCCCCACCAACAAGCAGGAGAGACTGCCAGAGCCCCCACCAACAAGCAGGAGAGACTGCCAGAGTCCCCACCAACAAGCAGGAGAGACTGCCAGAGTCCCCACCAACAAGCAGGAGAGTCTGCCAGAGTCCCCACCAACAAGCAGGAGAGTCTGCCAGAGTCCCCACCAACAAGCAGGAGAGACTGCCAGAGTCCCCACCAACAAGCAGGAGAGACTGCCAGAGTCCCCACCAACAAGCAGGAGAGACTGCCAGAGTCCCCACCAACAAGCAGGAGAGACTGCCAGAGTCCCCACCAACAAGCAGGAGAGACTGCCAGAGTCCCCACCAACAAGCAGGAGAGACTGCCAGAGTCCCCACCAACAAGCAGGAGAGACTGCCAGAGTCCCCACCAACAAGCAGGAGAGACTGCCAGAGTCCCCACCAACAAGCAGGAGAGACTGCCAGAGTCCCCACCAACAAGCAGGAGAGACTGCCAGAGTCCCCACCAACAAGCAGGAGAGACTGCCAGAGTCCCCACCAACAAGCAGGAGAGACTGCCAGAGTCCCCACCAACAAGCAGGAGAGACTGCCAGAGCCCCACCAACAAGCAGGAGAGACTGCCAGAGCCCCCACCAACAAGCAGGAGAGACTGCCAGAGCCCCCACCAACAAGCAGGAGAGAATGCCAGAGTCCCCACCAACAAGCAGGAGAGCTGCCAGAGCCCCCACCAACAAGCAGGAGAGACTGCCAGAGTCCCCACCAACAAGCAGGAGAGACTGCCAGAGTCCCCACCAACAAGCAGGAGAGACTGCCAGAGTCCCCACCAACAACAGGAGAGACTGCCAGAGTCCCCACCAACAAGCAGGAGAGACTGCCAGAGTCCCCACCAACAAGCAGGAGAGACTGCCAGTGTCCCCACCAACAAGCAGGAGAGACTGCCAGTGTCCCCACCAACAAGCAGGAGAGACTGCCAGTGTCCCCACCAACAAGCAGGAGAGATTGCCAGTGTCCCATATAATTTTACTATTTGTACCTTTTGACCGTAGACTTCTAGAAATGAAACTATGTATGAGGAAACTGTCATCAAGCAGCTTATTATATTAATATAGATTTCAACTTAGTACTCTGAGTGCACAAGGGTGAACTGTATTATATCTGAACTGAAACGTTACATACCGTACATTCTATTGAAAATGGGTATCTGAGACTAACTTCTGCTGGGGCCTAAGCCTCAAAGAACACCCAAGTCAAACAGGCACCGTAAATCATACTGGATTATGGAATTACTGTATTTATCTGAGCCCTACACCAATTTTTTTCTGGAATCACAGGGGCAGGCCATACATGCATCTGGGTCCCAATTCTTTTTAGCACCACGGAATGGAGAGATATGTAGAATGGCTAGTAGAAGCCAGGTACTAAATCTGTGTTTGGTCTCCAAGCGTAAAAAGGGCCCAGCTGGATCTAATGGCACCAGGACCACCTCCCTTGAGGAGATATGACCCATTATAGGTTTTTGGAGTTTTGAGTCAGTCAGACCCAGGGTAGGGAGTAGGATTCTCCGATGGGCGGGCGAATGTCTTACCTAGTGGTTATTTATGAATGGCAGAAAGTGTCCATTGTTGTTTTCTGGGGAAGTCACGCTGTGCATTGTGTTTGAAGAAACCAGGAGCCTCTGGCACCATCCACCTCCCATGTGGCTGCCAGCAACAAGGCCAAACATCTAACTGGTAGCTGAATCATCTGCTTATACTTTTTGTACTACCACCTGTATTTGCCTAAATGACCATTGATCTTTTGTGTATATAATGATTAGTCTAGTGTCCCCGTAAGGCTTTTAAATATGCAATTTAACCCAGGGTTGCTCTTATATCTCGATCCACGAATGCACACGTCCGTGTTCACGGTTTAACCTTACATGCTACTGAGGCTGTCTTCTAGCCCAATATAATCCTGATAATAGACTGTGATTATATCTAATGAGGAACTGGTGGCAGCTGTATTGGGTTGGCAGGGCTCTGTTTCACTGATGCTAGTGAAATGGTTTCTCAGCCTGTCAGGGTTTTGAGCGAGTGTGTTGCCACGCTGGACGTTGTGTGGATCTCCATCTCTCCCCACCAATGCCTCCCTGTGCCCTCGCAAAATAGTGCCAATCAGACTTTATGAAACTCCAGGGGGTGTAGAACATCACATTTTGGAGGAAGTGATGGAACTATATCACGTGACCTTGACGTATCACAGATGTAAGTGCGGAGATGTGAGATTCGGTCCATCTACTTTGTATGAACTTCGGATAAGCCAACAAAGTGAGAGCACAGCAACCCAATGATGGCTGCCGATTAGTTGCAGGGTTTATGCCAGTCCTGGAGATATATTGCCGGCATTTATTTTACAAGGAGGACTAGTTCACTTAAAAATATAATGGACAACTTCTTTAAGTATAAATTACATCCTCAAAGTGTGCAGCCCATGGATAATCTTTACTATTTTACAAGAAACATTTTGTTATGTTCCTTCTCCCTGATTGTTAATGGATCTACCTTGAGGGTGACCCCGCGGCACAGCCACATCTCACATGAACTCGCCCTCCATAATTCTGAAATAACCTGAGCTATTAGTAAACCATTTCACTTCGTCAGTAGCAATTTCCTTTCACCTCCTGGAACTGAGGCTTGTCATTTACGGCTATAAGTGTCCTGGCTCTTTATTCACGGGGCTTTGTAAAATGAGTTTCTATGTGACCGCACCATTACGGGAGATGTCTTACCTTCCTGGCCTGCTGCCTTGCATCGGACGTGGAAAATATAAGATGCCCTTTGTAATTCTTCCCTTTTAAGCCAATCTACTTTATAAGCATCTAGGACAAATGTATCTAGAAGTAAAATTGGTTGCCTCAAGTACCTTGCAGACTTTCACAAAGTTTATACTTTGAATCATTAATTCTTAGACTGGCAAGAATAGGTATATCAACAAGAAAGACAACCGAGGTGGTCATCCTGCATCACCAAGACCTCTTCCAAGGAGAATTTGTAAAAATAGGATTTTCTGGATATTGGAATATTGGAGACCTTAACTGAAGGTGTAAAACAGTTGGGTAATAAAGGTGGATCAAAAACAAGAAAGGTACCTCCAAAGAACAACTCTCACCATGACAAACCCAACACTTCCCGAAGAAGCACAATGAAAGGAAGAGAACTTGAAAGTGAAACCTGATGACTCTATGAAAGAATGTTCATGCTACTGTGAAGTGCTAAAATCTGGAACCCCACATCACCCCTTAAGGAGGCTTCTTGTTACACTTTGGCTCCTGGACAGAATGCATCAGATGATCAACATCAAAATGGTCAACCTTTGGGATCGAACGTGATCCATCACTATTGACTCTTAAGTCTTACGTTTCTCCTCTTTTAATGAGAAGTTACACCATGTCTGAAAGGAAAGAGGTAACAGAGATAAGTATTAGCGATGTTCTAATTACATCAGCCCTGAAATTCCAGGAACATATGAAACCAAGTTAATCTCCTACATCTGGAAAAGCCTTAGGGTACCTTTACGCGCGGCAACTTTTCTAGGAATTTCACTGGCAACGTACTGGTTGCAGTGAAATCATGGAGACATTGTTCCATTTGTACACAGCAATAAGATAGAACAATGTGTTCATGATTTCACTGCAACCAGTAAGTTGCCAGTGAAATTCCTAGAAAAGTTGCCGCATGTAAAGGTACCCTTAGGTCTTTATGGAAGGATCACTACCAAATGAAACAAGTCACCCATGATTTCTGACTAGCGCAAAGACCATGATTTCTGTCTAGAACACAGAGCACCATTTGGTTTAGTATCTGTAGTTGTAACTCATTACTTCTACCTATTGATTCTCTCTTTGGTCATAGAGATCATGGACTGGATCACCAGAACTACAGGGCTCCAGGAACTTTGAAAGATCTCTGGGCTAAGCTGGACAACTTATAAAGTGTAGGCTTACTGTGACATGAAGATGTTAGTGGAATCTGGAGCTCTATGGTAAGAAGTATGAGATCCCTACTTCCTAATGTAAGACAAAGATGGGAGTACTGGTGTGCCACGGTCCGCGCTGCTGTGGTATGAAAAAACTCACCAAAGAGTCAGCAGTTATTCCATCCTTTATTTCCTCCTCTCTCCAACGCGTTTCAGCGCCACACCCGGCGCCTTCCTCAGGGACAATGTATGTCCCTGAGGAAGGCGCCGGGTGTGGCGCTGAAACGCGTTGGAGAGAGGAGGAAATAAAGGATGGAATAACTGCTGACTCTTTGGTGAGTTTTTTCATACCACAGCAGCGCGGACCGTGGCACACCAGTACTCCCATCTTTGTCTTGGATTTAAAACCACTATCCAGTGGTCGGTGGAGGTCCTGCAGCAGCTGGAACACTGTTTCCAAAACGCCTTCAAACCAGTTGTGGGGATCACAACTGGACCAGGTGAGCAGCTTCACAGCCCCACCTCCTTACACAAGTGTCACTAGTGATAGGGCACTATTGCGCCTTTTGTCCCCCCCCCTATTTTTCTTTTCACAGTACTTCCTAATGTGACACTTCGAAGAGTTCAACTAACCAGAAGATACTGAGTTCCTGAAGCTTCTTAGTCACATCATCCTCTGCCAACCTAAGGAGTGGGTGTAGCTGCCCCCTCTGTCATCGCTTTAATAGGGCATTGTTGTAGTGCTCCATATTGTTGTACATGGTTGATGCAGACCCCAATCTTCCTGAAAGACGGTCTCTTTGCTCAAGAAAGTTCCTTGTGGCTTTGTCTTTCTGCAGGATCGGACTTGTCACTTCTTCGTTTTTATTGTGAAGCTTTGACACTGGGAAATGATTCAATTCTGGGAACGAATATTTCATAATTCCCAAAACCCTGAGCCATCAAAGGAATTAGGCAGCTGTGCAAACTGGTGGCGGCTTCAAAAAACATTGGCATGCACAACTCGTGTGATTTTATAGCATAATGATACGTCTGCTGCACTGGGCATCACACAGGTGGCTGGAAGCTCACTGTGGACTATGAATTCCCCTCCGCTGCTTCCGATTCATTTCCACCTAGCCACTTTTCTGTTTTTATTGGTTTTTATGGCAATTTTACAGCTTACGGTAAAGTTGTAGTTAACAAAGGATGAAGAATCAGGCGTAGGCTGCAAACAAGCCCTAAGTCTCGGATGGTTTACAGAGTGGGTCGGCTCCATTTTTTGGCCCCTCTTACTGTGTTGGAGAAGATGGTATTTCAGTTCTGACCAAAGCCCCTCTAAGATTATGGCTCATCGTCTAGGGACCTCTAATTTTCAGGCTTTTGAGCCCCTAATATTTTTGAAAAATGTGATACAAAAAATTGTATCTGATGTCTTGTGTCCCTGGCTGTTCCCTCCCGTCGCACGTTGCAGAATTTGGACCTTCATGGTTAATCTTTTCTCCAGGCTGATTATCATAATTACTCAGAACAAGGGCAAGGTGACATTCGGGCTGGCATCCTAATATCTTGCTTTTGCTCCAGTGCTGGCTTGTCCGTCACAACATCGGGATGAGTACAGCCTGTCAATCACTGTCCTGTGCCGTTTAATTCTGGATGATTGACAGCTTTGCTCTTCGGAAACTTCTAATGGAATCACAATGGAACTTTTTTCTCAGATTTTTTTTTTTTCCGCTGAGTATGACCACAAAGTTCAGGTCAGGAGCTCCTGTCAGCCCATATAACCTGGGTCTATGATTAATAGGTCCACCAGTCTTCTCAACGGAAGTCTTAAGTCCTCATTGCTTAAAATTCTGGAACATCTCGTCTGCTCTTCTGTGTCCCCCCTATCTGGATATATTTATTTATTCTCTAATACACAGAAACCGCTGCAGTCAGAATTTTTTTTTCCTATCTCTTATCCTGCCACAATTTGATGCTCTATATACATGAAACATGAGCTTCAGTACAATGGCTGCGGGCCTTGAATATGCAATGAGAAATGGAGTTTAAAATGGCCCAGCGGCTGCACAGATCCTCCGCACACCGAACCGGGTGGGAAAACATCTGCAGCTATTAAATGTAAAGGTGCCGTCTTTATGGAATATGCAGAGTTGTAATCGCCGATAGCGGATATTTTAGTAATGGTGATAGAAAGGAGAGGCAAGGTCGCCTCAAGGTGACCACAAGAGGTCCTGAGACGGGAAATGAAAAACTTCACAGAGAAAAGAAACTTTCAGCCTCGGTTAATAACAATCTGACAATCTCTCCTTATGTCATCATCCTGTGCTTTATTGCACCTAGGTTGGTACTGCTGGCATTACCTAGAAAATTTGACAAGCAAAAAACTGCGTAAAGCTTCATCCCCAATAACCGTTACCAGCTGCCTCCCCAATAACCATTACCAGCATCATCCCCAATAACCATTACCAGCATCATCCCCAATAACCATTACCAGCATCATCCCCAATACCCGTTACCAGCTGCCTCCCCAATAACCATTACCAGCTTCATCCCCAATACCCATTACCAGCATCATCCCCAATACCCATTACCAGCATCATCCCCAATACCCATTACCAGCATCATCCCCAATAACCATTACCAGCTTCATCCCCAATAGCCATTACCAGCTTCATCCCCAATAACCATTACCAGCTTCATCCCCAATAACCATTACCAGCATCATCCCCAATAACCATTACCAGCTTCATCCCCAATAACCATTACCAGCTTCATCCCCAATAACCATTACCAGCTTCATCCCCAATACCCATTACCAGCGTCATCCCCAATAACCATTACCAGCGTCATCCCCAATACCCGTTACCAGCTTCATCCCCAATAACCATTACCAGCTGTATCCCCAATACCTGTTACCAGTTTCATCCCCAATAACCATTACCAGCTTCATCCCCAATAACCATTACGAGCTTCATCCCCAATACCTGTTACCAGTTTCATCCCCAATAACCATTACCAGCTTCATCCCCAATAACCATTACCAGCTTCATCCCCAATAACCATTACCAGCTTCATCCCCAATACCTGTTACCAGTTTCATCCCCAATAACCATTACCAGCTTCATCCCCAATACCCGTTACCAGCATCATCCCCAATACCCATTACCAGCATCATCCCCAATACCCATTACCAACATCATCCCCAATAACCATTACAAGCTTCATCCCCAATAACCATTACAAGCTTCATCCCAATAACCATTACCAGCATCATCCCCAATACTCGTTACCAGCTTCATCCCCAATACCTGTTACCAGCTTCATCCCCAATAACCATTACAAGCTTCATCCCCAATAACCATTACCAGTTTCATTCCCAATAACCATTACCAGCTTCATCCCCAATAACCATTACCAGCTGTATCCCCAATACCTGTTACCAGTTTCATCCCCAATAACCATTACCAGCTTCATCCCCAATACTCGTTACCAGCTTCATCCCCAATACCCGTTACCAGCATCATCTCCAATAACCATTACCAGCTTCATCCCCAATACTCATTACCAGCTTCATCCCCAATACCCATTACCAGCATCATCCCCAATAACCGTTACTAGCTGCCTCCCCAATTACCATTACCAGCATCATCCCCAATAACCATTACCAGCATCATCCCCAATAACCATTACCAGCTTCATCCCCAATACTCGTTACCAGCTTCATCCCCAATACCCGTTACCAGCTTCATCCCCAATAACCATTACAAGCTTCATCCCCAATAACCATTACCAGCTTCATCCCCAATAACCATTACCAGCTTCATCCCCAATACCTGTTACCAGCATCATCCCCAATAACCATTACCAGCTTCATCCCCAATACCCGTTACCAGCATCATCCCCAATAACCATTACCAGCTTCATCCCCAATACTCGTTACCAGCTTCATCCCCAATACCAGTTACCAGCATCATCCCTAATAACCATTACCAGCTTCATCCCCAATACCTGTTACCAGCTTCATCCCCAATAATCATTACTAGCTTCATCCCCAATAACCATTGCCAGCTGTATCCCCAATAGCCATTTCCAGCTGTATCCTCAATAACCATTACCAGCTGCCTCCCCAATAATAATTACCAGCTTCATACTTAATAACCATCACCAACTGCAACCCCAATACCCGTTACCAGCTGCCTCCTCAATAACCTTTACTAGCTGTATCCCC
Source organism: Allobates femoralis (assembly GCA_033576535.1). Taxonomy (NCBI): domain Eukaryota; kingdom Metazoa; phylum Chordata; class Amphibia; order Anura; family Aromobatidae; genus Allobates; species Allobates femoralis. The sequence continues at coordinate 108,167,954 of JARQOC010000010.1, read as the reverse complement.
ATTAACCGTTACCAGATGTATCCTCAATAACCGTTACCAGATGTATCCCTAATAACCATTACCAGCTGCCTCCCCAATAACTGTTACCAGCTGTATCCCCAATAACCGTTACCAGATACATCCCCAATAAGTTGGGTTTTTTGTTGATGCCCAAGAAGAAGCTTCAAGGCAAAACCTGGAGTTGGACATGCAAATTACCAGATTTTTCTGTTATTCTATATATGCATTTTCACAATTGTGTGAAAATGCATACCGTATATACTCGCGTATAAGCCGAGTTTTTCAGCCCAAAAATTGGGCTGAAAAGTCCCCCCCTCGGCTTATACGCGAGTCATACGGCCCCCCTCAAAGTTTGGCGCCCCCACCTCAGTTTCTGGGCCCCCCCGCATGCAGCGCTGCACATATACATTACGTGTCTAGCAGCTGTTACCCTCCGGTGGCAGATCGCGGCTCCCGGCTCCGGGCTCCATCTTCCTCTCTGTCTTCCTGGTTGTCATGTGACCGGCGCGATGACATCATCGCGCCGGTCACAAAGCAGGAAGACAGCGAGGAAGATGGAGCCCGGAGCCGGGAGCCGCGATCTGCCACCGGAGGGTAACAGCTGCTAGACACGTAATGTATATGTGCAGCGCTGCATGCGGGGGGGCCCAGAAACTGAGGTGGGGGCGCCAAATTATGAGGGGGGCCCTGCTGGGGCCCTGTATACTACCACTGGGGCTATATACTACCACTGGGGCTATATACTACCACTGGGGCTATATACTACCACTGGGGCTATATACTACCACTGGGGCTGTATATATACTACCACTGGGGCTATATACTACCACTGGGGCTGTATACTACTACTGGGGCTATATACTACCACTGGGGCTATATACTACCACTGGGGCTATATACTACCACTGGGGCTGTATATATACTACCATTGGGGCTATATACTACCACTGGGGCTGTATACTACTACTGGGGCTATATACTACCATTGGGGCTATATACTACCACTGGGGCTGTATGTATACTACCACTGGGGCTATATACTACCACTGGGGCTATATACTACCACTGGGGCTGTATACTACTACTGGGGCTATATACTACCATTGGGGCTATATACTACCACTGGGGCTGTATGTATACTACCACTGGGGCTATATACTACCACTGGGGCTGTATACTACCACTGGGGCTGTATATATACTACCACTGGGGCTATATACTACCACTGGGGCTGTATACTACTACTGGGGCTATATACTACCACTGGGGCTATATACTACCACTGGGGCTATATACTACCACTGGGGCTGTATATATACTACCACTGGGGCTATATACTACCACTGGGGCTGTATATACTACTGGGGCTGCGTGTATACTACCACTGGGGCTGCTGCTGTATACTACCACTGGGGCTGCTGCTGTATACTACCACTGGGGCTGCTGCTGTATACTACCACTGGGGCTGCTGTATATACCTCTGGGGCTGCTGTATACTACCACTGGGGCTGCTGCTGTATATACCACTGGGGCTGCTGCTGTAACACTGCTGGGGCCTGTATATACCACTGGGAGGCTGCTGTATACCACACTGCTGGGGGCTGTATACCTGTGCTGGGGTCCACCCTCGGCTTATACACGAGTCAATAAATTTTCCCAGGTTTTGGGGGCAAAAGTAGGGGGGTCGGCTTATACACGGGTCGGCTTATATACGAGTATATACGGTATATAAAAAACATAAAAATAAGGAGTTTGTGATGCACTCCAGGGCATTGGGGTACTCTGAAACGGGCTTTGGGCACTTTTGGGAAGTCACAGGGGTCGACACCCGGCTCCGTAACCCTGGGTATCAACTTGAAAAATCTTCGGTTATGGTGGACGTGACGCCACCCGTTGTGTTCGGCTATTGGGGCCAACGCTGCAGTGTGGGACGGGACCTCTGGGGATGATGGGCTTGCAGCTAAGGTGTATCGCTCCCCATGAGTGGAGCGGTTCCCCAGGGCAATCGGCAAAGTCTATGGCGGTGGTGGGCCATTAGGGTGCAAACCTGAGGGTGCGGAATAACCGACAGACATGCAGGCTTTGTTTCCTTTACCTTTACTGTAGCAGTAGAAGCCAGGGTATAGTCCACAGGTGTTGCTGGGAATCCGGGTGGCCTGGAAGCAAGTTAAGGATCTCCTCACTTGGTGAGTTCTGAGGCCTCCCTGCTGCACCACTGTTCGCTGGTCCTGGCTGCCTGTTGCTGAGCTGTGACCCTTTTCCTCCTGCTGGAAAGTCTCTCACCAGTATGGCAGGCATCTCGAGCCCTTTCCGTGTCCCACTCCTCTGTCCACTGTCCCTGAGCTCTCCTGTGCTGCTGTGCCTACAGGTGCCTTGTTGTGGTCGGGAGACGTGGAGTCTCCCACCCTCCAGTTTTGGCTCCTGTGCCTAGAGCAACCTCACACTCCAGTGTAAGTTTCTGATGCTCTGCTCTGGGGTGAACCGGGTGACTGGCTCCACTCCCAAGGCCCACTCCTCTCCTTCCTCAGACCCTCTCCTACGGGTCCCTCACACTGGCTGGTGGTTATCCTCGGACAAGCCTGACACCGCTCCAGTCTGCAAGATGACTTCACAGTCCTCTTAGGAACTGAACTGCCTAACCCCGCCCCCCGTCAGAATTTATAGGGGAGCTCCCATGAACTCGGGTTTCAGAGCTCCCCCTTCTGGCCTGGAGTCAGGAAAGGTGTTTTGTGCTGTGGGCTTACCTGATGTGGATACCCCTTTTTGCTTCCAAGCACGGCATCACTCCCCGAGGGAGGCAATGCCATTGTGGCAACCGGACTCTGGGGAGTCACATTTGCCTTTCCAGACCCTGGTTTTGCCTTACTGCTTCTTCCTGGTTCATCGAAGAAGAAGCCACAAGGCGAAAACTTTAGCTCGGACAAACAAATTAACTTATTTTTAGGTTATTTTATATATGCATTTTCCATAATTTGTAGGTAGAATAAAAACCTGTGATTAACAAGGTCCCCTAAGAGCCACTATTGGAGGCCATGTCTCTGTTTTTCTCTTGCTGGGAGTGAATTGATATTAGTGACCTATCCTGATTGTTACTTCCCTGGCCCATGTCCAGCATTGAGCTCTTCATCACACCTTTCTCTCTGCTATTTCCATTTCTTCACCAGTCAAGAGAGAGCATGATGCCGCCATACTGCCAGGTCAGTTACGCCTACCTCAATAGTTGGCATTGCTGTTCAGGTTGCACTCTTTCAGTTCTACCGTTTAGCACTGCTACATAGAAGTCTCACTACTCCACTACCTGTGCTCTGCTACATCAAATCTCCAGACCTGTGATCTGCTACATCAAAATCTCCAGACCTGTGCTCTGCTACATCAAAATCTCCACTACCTGTGCTCTGCTACATCGAAATCTCCAGACCTGTGCTCTGCTACATCAAAATCTCCACTACCTGTATTCTATTACAACAAAATATCCACTGCCTGTGCTCTGCTACATCAAAATCTCCACTACCTGTGGTCTGCTACATCAAAATCTGCAGACCTGTGCTCTGCTACATCAAAATCTCCACTACCTGTGCTCTGCTACATCGAAATCTCCAGACCTGTGCTCTGCTACATCAAAATCTCCAGACCTGTGCTCTGCTGCATCAAAATCTCCAGACCTGGGCTCTGCTACATCAAAATCTCCATGATCTGTGCCCTGCTACATCAAAATCTCCACGATCTGTGCTCTGCTACATCAAATCTCCACTACCTGTGCTCTGCTACATCAAAATCTCCAGACCTGTGCTCTGCTGCATCAAAATCTCCAGACCTGGGCTCTGCTACATCAAAATCTCCATGATCTGTGCCCTGCTACATCAAAATCTCCACGATCTGTGCTCTGCTACATCAAAATATCAACTACGTGTGCTCTGCTACATATTAATCTAGACTACCTGTGCTCTGCTACATCAAAATCTATGATATTACAGTTCTGCTGCTGTGCTACATCCAAGCCTCCACTACTCCAGTACCACTGCTCAGCTCTGCTACATCCAAATCTTCACTATACCATTACTGCTGCTCAGCTCTGCTACATCCAGGTCTTCACTCTTCTAGTTTTGTTGCTCTTCTAAATCTAAATCTCCTTTATTCTAGCACTGATGCCCCACCATCTCTCCGCTTCTCCAGTACTGGTGCTCAGCTGTGCTTCATCCAAGTGTGAACTACTGCAGTACCCGTGCTCATCTCTGCTGCATCTAAGTCTCCAGAACCAGGTCATAACTGACTTATGTGTCCTGCTGCACCAGTGTCACCTGTCCGTGCTAAACAAGACCTGTTCATTTGGTTCTGAGCCTTCATACATGGATACATCACACCAGGTGAAACATAACACTAACAGTAAGTTATCAATAGCTAAGTGATGGATGACCTCTTTAAGTGGTGATTAATTTCTTCATTTATCTTTGTAGCTATCAGAGCTTCTCTTGTCTGATTCACGCCAGATTTCCATTTCTAGCCATAGAGATAACAGGTAAAATTTGGATTAATATATGCTACCACTAGGGGGAACCTATGAGTTTACTGATTCCTTATTGTGCTTACCATATAAACAGCTCCCTCTAGTGGCGGTTACAGGTAGAAAATGAGCGTGCAAGGATATCAAATGTAGCTGGAAAATTTGTGTATGTACTGGTGCATCTCAATGAATTAGAATATCATCATCAAAAAGTTAATTTATTTCAGTATTTCAATACATAAAGTGTAATGCATATATTAGATAGTCATTACACACAAAGTGATCTATATTATGTGTTTATTTCTGTAAATGTTGATGATTGTGGCTTACAGCCAATGAAAACCCAAAGGTCAATATCTCAAAAAATTAAAGTAGGGAGGATGAAGGGTTAAAAACCGCGATGTCATATTCCACAAGACATCAAAGGGTGAATATAATATTGATTTATTAGTCAACGTGTTTCAGGGCTCCCAGAAACATGGAAATATTACATTTAATTGAGATGCACTAGTATACTGTATACAAAATGATATAATATAATTTCATTATTATATTGCCATTTATCCCATGATGCTTTACTTGTGAATACAAGGCACAGACAAGTACAGATGAGGGGGTCCTGCCCATGGGGATCACAGTCTACAAGTATATACCGTATATTTCTGTGTATAAATAAAAAAAAATTAACATATATAGAAAAAAAGTACCGCATTATAAGATACACACTTTTGTTTCCCCAAATTTTGGGGAAAAGTGGGGGGTTGCGTCTTATAATGCGAAACTACTGTGTGCTGTGCAGTGGGGAGGGGGGGCAGTGGAGTCCTGTCTGGGCACTGTCAGGTAGCCAGGAGCGAGCTGCAGGTGCGGGCCGTGGTCACATGAGGCCGCTCTTATGATCCTGTAGTATTCACTGCACCCCGCTGTCAATCACCAGCGGGAGAGCAGCGCATATTACAGGAGCAAGTCCGCAGCTGCTGGCTGTGATTCTGCCTGGATGCTTTCTTTGCGTGGAAAGCACTGACTATCCAAGCGATGTCATCCTCCCCTCGCTCCACTGCTCCCTGCAGCCATCCATCCCTGCTGTTTGTGTTCTGCCCGGCGGCCTCCCGTCATGTGAGCGTCGCTGCAGAGTGACGTCTTCACCGCACGCTGCTCACAGGACTGGATATGGCAGTGTAAGCACACTGCAGGGATGGCGCCGGCTGCAGGGAGTGGTGGAGTGAGGTGAGTATGACATAGTTTGTTATTTTTTACAGTGCGCACCATGGGGGGGCAGTGTGTGCCAGCATGGGGGGTAGTGTGTGCTAGCATGTGGACCCAGTGTGTCATCATGAGGACCCAGTGTGCCATGGGGGGCAGTGTGTGCCAGCATGTGGACCCAGTGTGCCACCATGAGGACCCAGTGTGCCATGGGGGGACAGTGTGCCAGCTTGGCTTCCCAGTGTGCCAGTATGGGGGGACAGTGTGCCATGGGGGACGGTGTGCCAGCATGGGGACCCAGTGTACCATGGAGACCCAGTGTGCCAGCATGGGGGGGACAGTGTCCCAGCATGGGAACCCAGGGTGCCATGGGTGATGGTGTGCCAGCATGAGGGGACAGTTTACCATGGGGACCCAGAGTGCCAGTGTGGCGCCCCACCCGGACGGTTTCACGCTGATCCGGAGATCAGGAAAAAGAGGGTCTTGAGGAGATCCTGAAAGAGGGTGCCCGACGTGCGGAGTCCGGGCCCCAAAGAGAAAGGGGGAACCCCAGCGTGGAGCGACCATACTCCAGGGGATTCTGCAGTCCACCGCGAAAATGCCAGACCCGAGGATCCGGCCAAAGTCTATCTTTGCAGTCGGCAACTGGCTGCTGTGGTCCGTATATCGCCACAGCACCCTCCCAGACTTAGCGGTCTGCCTGCTTCCTCACCTCGAGGGAGAGGACCCCCAATACTACCCACACGGAGCCATTGGGTATAGGCCCATCCTAGACGGGGAAGAAAGGACACGGGTTCGTCAACTAAGGTACACCACGGGTTCCACCATACCACCTGGCATCCACTTGTAGCCACCCGTAGGGCTACCTGTTTGAATACCATCTTGCTGAACTGTGGATTCTGTATTTTGCTGCTGAACGTTTACAGTAAAGTACCCGGGAGAAAGTGACTTTGCCTTTGTGTGGTTATCTCCATCAACCTGTTCGCTTACAGGAACGCTGCCCCGGAGGACCAGCTCCACCTGTAGGTAGCTTAGTCATCTCAGCCACATTACCATCGACCTTCGGAGGACTGTGGCGGCGCTGGTGACCCATCACCAGGTACTACAGGTGGCGTCACATGACAAACTCTAATCCCCTGTACATACACCCCTTTTTGAAGTGTCACCCAGGCCACGGGCTCAGGCACTGCCACCCGTGACATCCCCTGTGAGAGAACAACCACCGAGCCTGATACCCGAGTACCCCAGGGCCTGGGGCTCGACACCAGCATGGGGACCCAATGTGTCAGCATGCAGGGACAGTGTGCCAGCATCAGAAGCCAGTGTGCCATGGAGGGACAGTGTGCCAGCTTGGGTAACCAGTGTGCCAGCATGGGGGGGACAGTGTGACAGCATGGGGAGGGAGTATGTACCAGGATAGCGGACACATATACTGATTGTAAGATACACTGGCATTATAAGACGGACCCCATTTAACATTACAAACTTATTTTTTTTTCTCTTTTCCTTCACCAAATTTGGGGGTGCGTCTTATAATCAGGTGCATTTTATAAAGCCAAAAATATGGTGTGTGTATGTGTATATATATATAATATATAATATATATATATGTACATCATGTACATACTGTACCATGTAGGTCTTAATTGGCACAGAGTAGTGTGTAGAGAAGGATAACAAGGCTCAGTGTAAACCTTTCTCCGCATCTCACTGCATTAGTAATCAGATTTTTGTGAAGATTCCTTTTGATGGAAAAGCCCTTTAAGCTACGTCGTATGTGAAATGCCCAAGATCAAGATGTGTAAACTCGCACTCATTATTCTCCGTCTTGTTACCAGTAGTAAATTTCTCATAAAGTGGTCGGACATGCTATATTTACAGGATGACAAGCCTTCTGTGGCTGCCCGTGAAGATTACCCTCCTCTTACAGGTAATCACTATTATTTTTATGAAAAATGTTCTTGCATTTCTGAAGAGTTGATGATGAATAAATATGATGTGCAGTAGAAAATCTCCCCCTCCATAAACCTACAGATTTGTCCATAAATGACAACACGGGTAATAACCGTAATATAGCGTGTCACTTTCCCATATGCTCCATTTTGGAAATCTCTCCTGGCCGGGGCTGTCACTTCATATCTGGATCTCCGTGTTGAAACAGCCCTTCAACTCCTGTCTGCTCCCTCAAGACGAAGTCTTACGTTACATGTTCTATTGATTGCTCCGAGTTCCATCTCGCTGTCACTCTCTCCATTGACTCCTTTTTAAAGCCCCAGATCCAACCAGGTGGTCTCTGCTCACAAGGAATGTTATGGGGGCACTCATCCTTGAAAAACTAAGGTCCCATCATCATTTGCAGGATTTTTTTAAAGCCACTCTACTCCAGTTGCCTCGTGGTGTTCTTTCGTTGAACTTGTTTTGTGCCAATTTCTTCAGTGTGGTCTACGCGGCTCATTCATTTGCACGAAATATAATTTTTTGTCTTTAACCTATCACTTTGTCAAATTTGTGGAAGAAAATTTCAGACATACATAAAATCAATCTAACAGGGACCGGAGTACATTTGCTCAAAAAATTGACTTTTTTAAAAGTTGCAATTGATGAATCTGCAAAAGTAATCTGGAGATTCCACAATTACAAACATTAAATAAAAGAAAACAGGCAAATAAATGAGGCTTTAAAAAGGCAAATACTAAAAGAAAAATAAGGCATAAATGAATAACAAAAAAATGAGACTGTGATGTCTGCCTAAGGCCCCAAGCTCAAAATGGCTATCTCAGACAGACTAGGCACAAGTCCCTCTGTTTGGCAGAATCTCAAGATACCCTGATACCCTGATAGCCCTATACAAGGATCTGGATTTAGAACAAGGTCCAGGAGATTGAGCCTATGGAAGGGCTGCAGTCCAAAGACAGAAAAGTCACCAAGCAAGGTAAAAGCCGAGAAGTCAAGAAAAAGGACAAAATCAGGATCCAATAGAGTAGTCAGGGAGTCGGGTCAAAACCGAGATGGCAGCAAAGTACAGAATCGTGAGGAAGGAGAAATATCCAAAACACAAACCAAGGTAAAATAGGAACACACCAATGCAGAGCTAGACAACAACCAGATCTAACCAAGGAAGCATAAGCTATATCTGGCAGTTTCCAGCAGAAAGCTGGAAGATTAAGTAGGGTGTGGTGCCTTTTAATAGGCTGAAGCCAGGAGCTGATGACTCAGCTGGACAGCGCACACATACAGTTAGGGCTAGAAATATTTGGACAGTGACACAAGTTTTGTTATTTTAGCTGTTTACAAAAACATGTTCAGAAATACAATTATATATATAATATGGGCTGAAAGTGCACACTCCCAGCTGCAATATGAGAGTTTCCACATCCAAATAGGAGAAAGGGTTTAGGAATCATAGCTCTGTAATGCATAGCCTCCTCTTTTTCAAGGGACCAAAAGTAATTGGACAACGGACTCTAAGGGCTGCAATTAACTCTGAAGGCGTCTCCCTCGTTAACCTGTAATCAATGAAGTAGTTAAAAGGTCAGGGGTGGATTCCAGGTGTGTGGTTTTGCATTTGGAAGCTGTTGCTGTGACCAGACAACATGCGGTCAAAGGAACTCTCAATTGAGGTGAAGCAGAACATCCTGAGGCTGAAAAAAAAGAAAAAATCCATCAGAGAGATAGCAGACATGCTTGGAGTAGCAAAATCAACAGTTGGGTACATTCTGAGAAAAAAGGAATCGACTGGTGAGCTTGGGAACTCTAAAGGCCTGGGCGTCCACGGATGACAACAGTGGTGGATGATCGCCGCATACTTTATTTGGTGAAGAAGAACCCGTTCACAACATCAACTGAAGTCCAGAACATTCTCAGTGAAGTAGGTGTATCTGTCTCTAAGTCAACAGTAAAGAGAAGACTCCATGACAGTAAATACAAAGGGTTCACATCTAGATGCAAACCATTCATCAATTCCAAAAATAGACAGGCCAGAGTTAAATTTGCTGAAAAACACCTCAAGAAGCCAGCTCAGTTCTGGAAAAGTATTCTATGGACAGATGAGACAAAGATCAACCTGTACCAGAATGATGGGAAGAAAAATGTTTGGAGAAGAAAGGGAACGGCACATGATCCAAGGCACACCACATCCTCTGTAAAACATGGTGGAGGCAACGTGATGGCATGGGCATGCATGGCTTTCAATGGCACTGGGTCACTTGTGTTTATTGATGACATAACAGCAGACAAGAGTAGCCGGATGAATTCTGAAGTGTACCGGGATATACTTTCAGCCCAGATTCAGCCAAATGCTGCAAAGTTGATTGGACGGCGCTTCATAGTGCAGATGGACAATGACCCCAAGCATACAGCCAAAGCTACCCAGGAGTTCATGAGTGCAAAAAAGTGGAACATTCTGCAATGGCCAAGTCAATCACCAGATCTTAACCCAATTGAGCATGCATTTCACTTGCTCAAATCCAGACTTAAGACGGAAAGACCCACAAACAAGCAAGACCTGAAGGCTGCGGCTGTAAAGGCCTGGAAAAGCATTAAGAAGGAGGAAACCCAGCGTTTGGTGATGTCCATGGGTTCCAGACTTAAGGCAGTGATTGCCTCCAAAGGATTCGCAACAAAATATTGAAAATAAAAATATTTTGTTTGGGTTATGTTTATTTGTCCAATTACTTTTGACCTCCTAAAATGTGGAGTGTTTGTAAAGAAATGTGTACAATTCCTACATTTTCTATCAGATATTTTTGTTCAACCCTTCAAATTAAACGTTACAATCTGCACTTGAATTCTGTTGTAGAGGTTTCATTTCAAATCCAATGTGGTGGCATGCAGAGCCCAACTCGCGAAAATTGTGTCACTGTCCAAATATTTCTGGCCCTAACTGTATATCCACTCTGTCAGACTGGAAAGTACTCAGATCTCAGCCACTCTAGCCTTAGCAGAAGGGCAGAGCCTGCGTTGATCAGAGATTCTGGCACAGACTTCTCCTTTTTCACCAGCAACACCCTTGGCCCTTGGAGGTTCTTGGGAACCTGGACTTCTTAGTGTGGGATAACATTAATTACTTGTAGCTGCATACTAGTCATGGTTTTCACCTTGCCCTCTGTAGTCTCATTTGGCAATGGACAAGGGTAAAGTATCGCAAGCATCAGGAACTAGACCATGGAGCCATGGAAGTAGGTAGCCTGATCTGATGAATCATGGTTGTCCCCATGTGGATGTCTGGGTGTGTCACCAGGTGGCACCAGGATGTACTTTGGGAAAAAGACAAGCTGGTGGAGACCTGATGCTCTGAGAAACAGGCATCATCTGGATGTGACACATACCACCCAACTAACCATCGGGCAGTTCAAGTGCCTCCCTAACGACTGTGCATAATTATTCTGCCATATTCAGAATGGCACGGTGGCTCAAGTGGTTAGCACTGCATTTCCAAACAAGGACAACATCTGCAAGGAATTTGTATGTTCTCCCCGTGTTTGCGTGGGTTTCCTCCCACATTGCAAAGACATACTGATAGGATGTTTAGATTGTGAGCTCCAAGAGGGACATCATTACTCATGTATGTAAAGTGCTATGGAATTAATAGCGCTATATAAATGAATAAATATTATATTATTATATTATAGAATGGTTGGGGAACATAATGAAATGATCAATGTCCTGACTTGTCAACCCAATCATGTTTCTATGGGATGGACTGAAAAAACAAAAACTATGGAGGACTCAATTCGTACCTCAAGGAATTTGAAGGATCTGCTGCCATGCGACCATAGTCTTTTGGAGTCCATTCTAGACAGGTTACAATTGTTTTAGCACCAGTAGATGTTTTTAATGTTATGGCAGATGTGTATGTATTGTAAGTTTTTGGTAAATCAAAGTAGATAATTAGGGAATATCTTCACCCCATTATAGCACCTTGACTGATTGGGTGGATCTGGTTATTGAGCGACTCTACAATGTTTTTTATATCAATGTAATTGGCCATGTGGCGCCCTGTGCTATATCCTCTTCAGAGATGAGGTTTATTCGGCCCAGGGTGACTATAGACAACAGAACTCTAGTTTTTGCAGTTTCATCGAAAGATCCCCAAGGATGGAGATAAGAGCTTTTTCCTTTACTGCGCACAGCCGGTAACATTAGGATAGATTGGGCTTGGTGGCAATGGTCCAAATGTCTCCCTGGCCGCTCTGCCTATGTAATCCTATTACTCTGTAACACAATGTAGTGTTCAGTTTCACGCCGGCTCCAGCTGCTATACAAGGTTTTGTCTGCTTTGGATTCCTGGAATATACTTTGAGATTTGATAGTATTTGATTCGTTTCCTCTTTTAGCTACATTTGTTTTAGCTAACAAACAGCTGTGACGGTTTATTGAGATGTGACGGTACTCACCGACGGTCGCGAATGTTCTCTACTAGGTCGTCCAAGGGGGTCACTTTATCCAAAATCTACGAGCTATCTCAACAGGTTTTTAGCTATCAAAAAGTCACTTCTTCCTACTTAAAGCAAAAAAAAGTCTCACCCTCTTGAAGCTCTAATAAGCAGATATGGACAAGCTACCGGACACAAATGGAGGAGAACTATCTGGTTGGAAGAATAGATGTCAATCAGAATGTTGGCCAATCACGAACGGGGAAACTAATATTTTCAATTTTATTTATGGCTACAAATAAACTTGATACATTCAGAATTAATCTTACTAATCAGCACCAGAACATCACTATTTCCAGCTTGATTTGACCTAATAGGTTGAGTGTTGGACCTCCTCACACATCGGTGGAAGGTACACAAATGTAAGGGATATCAAGTTAGTTTTGGTACTGTCTGTTCATGTTTACCTTAATGAATCTTTGGGTCACCCAAAATCCATTCACCACATCCTGCTGCAGGATTCATGATCACAATGATCTCATTGGCTAGTGTTGCTGTGTATAGGTTTAAAAAAAAGCCATAGTCTCCTTCCTGCTCCTTCTTCCACCACTGCAGGTTTCCTCTCCTGACATCTTCTGTCATCTTCCGCGTGGTCACATGACACCGAGCGCGTCACTTGTCCACGGTCACATGACGCTGGCCGGTAAGGCATGCTAGGAGAGAGTGTCAGAGGGAGGAGAAATGTCTCCTCTAATCTGACACAGCTGTGAACTGTCGGGGTCATGGCGCCGGCAGTTCAATACAGCAGTACAGAAGCGAGGCCATGTGCTAATGGAGACGGCTCTGCTTGCCCTCCCTGGCATGTGACGCGTGCCATAAGTTCGCCATCACTGGTCTAGTGTAAAGCTGTAAATGGGATGGTAGACAAGGTGAGCGGTGCAGCGCTGTGTTTCAGTCAGACTGCAAGGCTGTAAGAGGCAGAGAGGAGCAGAAAAAAGAGGACATCTGATTGGTGCAGCTAACATTGCATTACAATAAGTCCTACCTTTCACGAGGACTGTGGAGAAAAGGGAAACAGGTGTGCCTGATCTGCCCCTCAAGCATAGAGAACCCTGAACTTTCCCTAACTCAGGGGTATTACTGATGGTGGAGATGTCTGAGTCTCCACCCTAACCCTGCTCCTGTAAAGCCCTAAGATGATTCCCACTCCCTTTCCCTCCAGAGCTGGGATGTGAAGGAACCCACTTACAAACACAGTCAGGGGAGAACCAAAACACAAGCTCACAGCACTCACACACAGGGAGAATATAATAAGTAATAAGGGAGAACACAAGAACAAGCTGAAGTTAATAATACAAGAAAGTATTAACCAAACACCTAACGAGCAGCTACTGATACAGCAAGATAGGACCAGTATTGCTGTGGGTAAAGCAAAAGCTATAGTCGGCATCAGAGACCAGATCCCACCAACTTAAAAAGACAGGGAGCAACTGTGATTGGTCTCCCAGATCATGTGATCCAAGAGGTAACCAGGAGTCATACAGGGATTAACTCCCGCTAGCCCGATTACTAATGAGAACACAGATGGTCGATGCCTGAGCCTGGCTGTGTAACACAGAAGCATCAGAGAAACCTGAGTGTGGAGTGTCAGAACCTCTAGTGTGAACGGCGCCAGATGCCGCCATGACAGTCTACAGCAGGGGTCTCAAACAGCGGCGCACCCTGGGACTTCCCTGTGCGGCCCCCATCACCGTGGACAAAAAAACCGTGCATGGGGCCGCCGCAGTCTCCGCTATAATATTACTTCCGGCCGCTTCACTCTGTTTCTGACGCTTGCTCTGCCGCTCTGTAAGTTCAATGCAAGCCTGCAGCCAATGAGAGTCCCGCAAGAGACGTCATACGCTGACGTCACCTGCGGGTCTCTCATTGGCTGACAACGGCTTGCATTGAACTGGTAGAGCGAGCGGCAGAGACAGAGTGAAGCAGCCGGAAGTAATATTATAGTGGAGACCGCGGCGGCCCCATGCACTGGACCGCCGCCAGCATGGTTAGGGTGATAAAAGAGTGTGTGTTAATGTGTGAGTGCGTGTGAGTGCCTGTGAGTGCCTGTGAGTGCGTGTGAGTGCCTGTGAGTGCGTGTGAGTGCCTGTGAGTGCATGTGAGTGCTTGTGAGTGTGAGTGCCTGTGAACGTCTGAGAGTGCCTGTGAGTGTGCATGCCTGTGAGTATGCGTGCCTGTGAGTGTCTGAGAGTGCCTGTGAGTGTGAGTGTCTGAGACTGCCTGAGAGTGTGAGGGTGTCTGAGAGTGTGAGGGTGTCTGAGTGTGAATTTGTACAGAAGTGTGTGATTATAACAGAAACGCTAGAGCACAGGAGGCATATGTTTAATTACCTTTAATATACCACAAATCGTTTCCACGGCGGTCCGCTGTCTTCATCAGGTGGATTTACCTGATGAAGATGGCGGACCGCCATGGAAACGCGTTGTGGTATATTAAAGGTAATTAAACGTGTGCCTCCTGTGCTCTAGCGCTTCTGTTATAATCACACACTTCTGTGCAAATTTCATATCCCCATCTGAGGGTTGCAGCAGGAGCAGCTGTGAACCAGAGTCACCGCTAACAGAATCCAAAGGACCTGCGGTGACGTAGCCGAGAACGTCACAGGGTCAGGTGATTGGCTTGCTCGGGTCACCTAACCAGAAGAAGGAGCTGCTCGTGGAGGAAACCCCGACCACTGGTACCGCTCATCGGTTGTGCTTCCCCCCTTTTGTTCCACATGAGTGAGTGTGAGACTGTGAGTTAATATGTGTGTGTGTTAATGTGTGAGTGTGTGACTTAATGTGTGAGTGGGTGTGATTGTGAGTGAATATGTGTGTGTGTTTAAAAAGAAGGCAGACCAGGTTGGGGACATCACTACAAAAGGGGATCAGCATGGAGGACATTACTACACTATGGGGGGCCAGGATGTGGACATTAATACACAATGGGGGCCAGGATGAGGACATCACTACAAAAGGGGATCGGCATGGGAGACATCACTGCAAAAGGGGACCAGCATGGGGGACAGGATGGTGACATCACTACAAAAGGGGACCAGCATGGCAGACAGGATGATGACATCACTACAAAAGGGGACCGGCATGGGGGACATCACTACAAAAGGGGACCAGCATGGCAGACAGGATGATGACATCACTACAAAAGGGGACCGGCATGGGGGACAGGATGATGACATCATTACAAAAGGGGACCAGCATGGGGGACAGGATGGTGACATCACTACAAAAGGGGATCAGCATGAGGGACATTACTACAAAAGGGGATCAGGTTGGGGATATTAGTACAAGATGGGGACCAGTATGGGGAGATTACAACAAGAAAGGGACCAATATGGGGACATTACTACAAGAAGGGGATCAGGATTTGGACATTAACTACATTGAGCAAAAAAATCTGGTATTACTAAAAATGTCACTTAGTCCTACAAGCAATGCGGCCCCCCCGATATCACTATTTTTTTCTATGCGCGGCCCACCAACCCAGCCAAGTTTGATACCCCTGATCTACAGGTTATGAGCCAGACGCCGTGTGACACTACCCATCCAGAAAGCATGGAAAGGTGCACTTACAGAACCAATCAAAGAGAAGGATAGAGACCTAAACTTCAGGTCATATTAAACATATTCACCTATACAAATAGTATATCTATAAACACTAAAAAAAAATAACTTAAAGAGTAACCATCATTTTATATTGTATTCAATAGTAAATGTGAAAATAAGCAATTTTGTGATCTTATCAGACAAATCAGCTTCTTTCTCCTCCTGGACTGAACTTTACTTTCAATTTGGGGATAAAATCTTTCTTCAATGGTTTCAGCTTTTCCCATTACTGAGATAGGAGAGGACAGTTGGTGCTTTACAAAATGTAAAGTGTAACTGTGATTTTAAGAGAACTTGCAGTATAATATCTGCGACTGCCTGCAGCTCCCCTCACTTTCTTGCCTTTCACTGAGCCCCTATGTGCTGATGTATGACCAGTGGGGTAACTAGAGTCCAACAGGCCCCAGTGCAGAATTGGGACCTAAATAGGGATGAGTGAACTGGACTTTGAAGTTCAGAGCTCTTACTGAACACAGACTTTAATTTTTTCTTTTAGAGTTCAGGTGCCTTACGTAGGCAATCACTGGAGATTGTACATACATATATATATACATACTAGCTGTAGTACCCGGCTACGCCCGAGTTAATAAATAACTGATGTTAACTATAACAAAAAAGAATTTGAATATGTCATATTAATGACCTGTAGGAAAATAGAAGCTGAGCTGTGATTAGTTGCTATAGGCAGCCTAATAAATCTCCAGCCAACAGTAAACCCTCCCCCTGGCCGGGCAGTATATGTTACCTCACACATACACATAATAGACGGCTCATGTGACTGACATCTGCCTTAATTCTCTATATGGCACATGTGTTGCACATTGGCTGTTTTTAATCAGATGTTTATTTTTGGAAATTAAAGATAGCACACGTATGAGGCGAGTTGTGTGAGGCGATTTGTGCACATCTGTCTCTGTCTGTGTGGTGTGTGTGTCCCTGGGGAGTGTGTGTGTGTGTCCCTGTGAGGTGAGTGCATGAGTCCCTATAGGGTGTGTATGTGTGTGTGTCTCTGCGTGTGGGGGGGTCTGTGTGGTGTGTGTGTGTGTCTCTGTGTTGTGTGTGTCTCTTGTGGTGTGTGTGTGTCCCTGTGGGGTGAGTGCATGTGTCGCTACAGGGTGTGTGTGTCCCCGTGGGGGGGTGTGTGTGTCTGTGTTGAGTATGTCTCTTTGTGGTGTGTGTGTGTGTTCGGGTGCGTGGTGAGTATCCAATGTTGGGGCTGCACCTTAGCGACTATACACTTGCTGTTACTCTTTGTGTGCGTGTGGTGTGTATACATGTCCCCGTGCGTGGTGAATATCCCATGTTGGGGCCCCACCTTAGTGACTATATGCTGGTATGTGCTGTTAGTCTTTGGTGCTGTCATTAAGCCCCTCTCATTCACAACTGTCAACTGGTAACTGTCACTTTTTCCCCATTATGTAGATAGGGGCAAAATTGTTTGGTGAACTGGAACGCGCAGGGTTAATATTTTGCCTCACAACATAGCCTATGACGCTCTCGGAGTCCAGACGTGTGACTGTGCAAAATTTTGTGGCTATAGTTGCAACGGTGTAGATGCCAATCCCGGATATATACACACACACATACACACATTCAGCTTTATATATTAGATATGGTACATTTGTTTTTCTTGTAGTTTTGCTGCTTATTAATCAGATTTATATTTTTGAAGGATAATCCCAGACTTGTGTGTGTTTTAGGGTGATTATGTGGCGAGGTTGGTGTATGTGTGGTGAAATGTGTGCTGAGGGTGGTATATGTGTTCAAGCACGTGGTAGTGTGTGGCGCATTTTGTGTGTATGTTCATATTCCCATGTGTGGTGAGTATCCTATGTCCGGGCCCCACCTTAGCATCTGTATGGTATATACTCTTTGGCGGCATCGCTCTCATTCTATGAGTCCCCCTTGTTCACATCTGGTAGCTGTCAATTTGCCTACGACACTTTTCCTTTCACTTTTTCCCCATTATGTAGATAGGGGCAAGATTGTTTGGTGAACTGGAACGCGCAGGGTTAAAATTTCTCCTCACAACATACCCTATAACGCTCTTGGGGTCCAGACGTGTGAGTTCAGGCACTCTATTAATATTCAGACCAGTAAATGGACCGCAGCACTCAGGTTACAATGTTATTGCCTTTATTGGCCTTCAGGTAATGTACGGACGTTTCGGTCCTCAGACCTTCTTCCAGGCTGGAAGTGATTATATATATATATATATATTAATGACTTAAGTACATACCTACATGTACAGCAGATGCATGAGTCTTTGCAGCATTCCACATCCTAGAAAGACATGTGTTTTGGCCCCCTCATTCCCAAATGTAATACTATCCCCAATCCTGGCCCTGTCCTGAAATAATGTCCTCCATCCTGTACCCCTTCCTGGTATAATGTCCTCCATCCTGGGCCCCGTTTCTGGTATAATGCTCTGGATTTGGGCCCCGTTCCTGGTATAATGCTCTCCATTCTAGGCCCCCTTCCTGGTATAATGCTCTCCATTCTGGGCCCCCTTCCTGGTACAATGCTCTCCATTCTGGGCCCCATTCCTGGTATAATGCTCTCCATTCTGGGCCCCTTCTTTTTGAATCATTATGTTTTTATTAGAGTATTTTCAAACACATAACATAACATATTTAAATCAAATGAAATTGGACCCAAACATTGGGTACAGTGGTAAGTCAAGCAGTCAAATAGACAATTAAGTGTGCATCTATTCATTAAAGTACAATAAAAAAAATACAGATTTTGTTGGGACAAACAGGGGGGGGGTGGATAAACTTAGGGAAGGTAGGGGAGGGAGGGGAAAGCGGTTAGCAGGTCGGCTAGGGAACCCAAGATAGGTGGATGTAGTGCAATTAATAACATTACTTAAACTAGCTTCATCATTAGTCGCTTTACAAGTATGTTTAGTTTGTTATTACAACGTTATTATGCTGCGAGCTCACTCTGGGCCCCTTCTTGGTATAATGTCCTCCATCCTGGTATAATATCTCCCTTTCCTGGTATACTGTCTTCCATCTGTCTTGTCTCCATCAGAATCTGTGACTGCGATTCCTGCCCCTGCCACTAGGCGTTATCGTATTCCTTCAGCCAGTGGTGCCAGTGACAGGGGGGCCATGTACTCGTCGGGGCCTGCTCCTTTAGTACCTGCCCCTGTCACGGGCATCGTTGTGCTCGCCCGATGGGTCATGGTGTTGATGGGGGAGAGGTCCCTGCAGAGGCGTCTGGTAGGTGCAAGCTTGGTTCCTCTATCGGAATTTAGGCGGCTGGTACCTGTGGTGCATCACTATCTAGCTTGGTTGTAGGGGCAGTCCGGGTTAGGTCATCGGGCTCTGAGCTCCAGCCTATGAGAGGGGATCGCCAGATATATTCTGATGTCTAGTTAAGTTTACTATATTGACTCTGACCTTTGCCTGGATTTTAGACTCTTCTACTGCCTGACGATTTTGTACCTTTACTGCCCTCCCGGTTTTGACGCTGCCTTCTGACTACTCTTTCGGATCTTGATTTTGTATTCCCTTACCTCCTAACCTTGATCCTGCCTGGCGACCTCCCTGCTCTGTTCTGCTGCTCACCTATAGGCAGTTATCTCCTGGGTATCGTAGTAATTCCAGATCTCTGTATAGGGGTAAAGGGTCTCGGGGTTTCTCGGGGTGCTGCCTTACTGGCAGCTCAGCCTTGGCAGCGGATGGTTGTCACATTATATCTGACCCACAACTATTTTATATATATTCAGATATATATGTATTAAAAAAATATTTTTTCCACTACTTTTTTCTCCTTTTTTGTGGCATCCCCACCTTTTGTGGACTTAGGCTATGTTCGCATGCTGCGTATTTGCTGCATTTTTTGAGGATGTGTTTTTCTTGAATTTTGAGGATGCGTTTTTTTCAGCAGGTAAAAAACTGCATTGTGTTCACATGCTGCGTTTTTTCATGCATTTTTTTCAGCATTGTCCACTAGGACAGAGTAGAAAGATAATAAGATAGGGGTCCCTGATGTAATTTCCGGTCTTCTCCATTCCAAGGGATAAAGAAATAGGGCTTCCCTGTATTTCTTTGTTGTTAAAAAAAATAAAATAAAACACATTGGCTCCCGCAGCATTTTCTTTTGCCAGCTACGGGTAACCCAAGCAGCAACTGGCTGCTAACCCCTGCTGTTTGTTGTTATCTTCACTAGCAATGGAAAATCCAGGGAAGCTCTATATTTTTTTTTTTCAGTTTTTTTAAAAACACTAATAAAAAATGACGTGGGCTTCACCAGATTTTGTATTGCTAGCAAATGTAACCCAGGCAGCTGAGGGCTGGAATTCTCAGCTTGGTGAGGCTCAAGTGTTCTGGGCCCCTCACGCTGAAAATTGCAGCATTGTCACCTCCATGAGAAACGCCAAAACTGGCGGTTACCCCACTCTTCCAGCTGCCCTGTGCGGTGGTAGACTGATTAATAATGGTGTTGGTGACAGCTTTGTTTTCAAGCTGTCACCAAGCCCCTATTGCTAATGTCAGCTGTCAATATGATAGCCGGCCATTAGCAATAGTGAAATAAGAGTTTTTTGTTGTTGTTTTTTTAAAACACATAGTCACCAAAAAAAAGCCTTTATTTAAAACAAAAAAACAAAACACACCCATACCTCGTTCACCACTTCATTATACCCTCCAATTCGCTCCAACGTAGTGCACAGTCCAGCAACGTCCAAACTGGATCCAATATCAGCTGATCGGTTTGCCAGCCGGTAAAACGATCAGCTGATTCTGTCAGCTGACACATCAGCTGATTGGTTTACCGGCAGGACCTGCAGCTGAATGGACGTCTTCCCCTAGAATCCTGCAACAGTCTGCGGATAGGAGAGTATGTTATTTTTATTATTACCATTGTTCACTTCTATTTAACTTTAGCAGCGTATGTATATACACAGCTAAAGCGAAACTACAGCCCCGATATCTCACACTGGAACAGGAACACAGAATTCTTCCTGTATTCCTGCCCTCTGTGACATAACATCCTGCTGCTCCTCCTCCGCCTCCTCTTATAAGCGCTGGAATAGCGGATTGTGTGAACAGCAATGCGTATTCCAACGCTTATAATGGGGCCTATGGAGGGAAGCACGTGGCAAAAGGCGCAAACAATTGACATGATCATTCTTTTTATGGCCGCTTTCTATACAAAAAGCGCATCTGCAAAATACACAGCGTCTGAACAGCAAAAGTGAAAGTCCATTCACATTGCTGGTAACACAGACGCAGATGTGCTTTTAGGGGAAGACGCGGGCGAACAAAGTGAGGGAAATACGCTGCGTGTGAATGTAGCCTTAGTACAAAATATTTTTTCTTGGCTTTTTTTTTCTCTGAGCTGATTCTGCTGTTGATTACCTCTCTCCAGCACCTGTTTCCTGCTCCATTGCTCAGTCTTGTGGAGGATTACTCTATCATCTAGCAAGCCATGCAGCACCACCCACAATCTGGTTTCCTCTGTGAGAACTCTGGATGTCAGAAAACTTCACCTCTGGATGCCAGCACCTTGGTGGATCTAGCCATGCCCGCTCTGGACGCCAGCACCTTGGTGAATCTAGCCATGCCCGCTCTGCACGCCAGCACCTTGGTGGATCTAGCCATGCCCGCTCTCGACGCCAGCACCTTGGTGGATCTAGCCATGCCCGCCAAGGTATTGCCCGCTGATGCGGCCAAAGTTTTTTCACCTGTTTCCTTATCTCACCTTAAGAAATCTGTGTGGTTGGAGGCTTATGTGGATAGTGGCAAATCTTATAGTTGACCTTCTTGAATGCCCATCTTGGAGTACCATTACTAAGACTTGGTGCTACCATAAAAACCATTGCAGTTAATGAAGCATCTCTCGTCTAGGGTGGAGTGGAGTGGAGAAATTACCCCCACACAGAGACTATGACTGTCCCTTGACTTGGTATCTGATTCTCATCTCCCCAAGGGTATATTATCTCTCAGGCCCAGAGCCTCAGGCCATGAAAGATTATATGGCAAGCAGTATGCAAAATGTGTTTATCGGACCTTCCATCTCACCAGTAGGCACCGGGTTCTTTTTCATAGATAAGAAAGATGGTGGACTCAGACCTTGCATTGACTATCGTGAGTTAAACGCTATCACTGTTAACCAGTATCCGCTTCCACTCATCCCTGATTTCTATAATTAGCTGTTGGGAGCCCGCTGGTTCACCAAACTTGATCTCAGAGGAGCATAAAACCTTATCTCTATAAGAAAAGGAGATGAGTGGAAACCACGTTTAACACACCCCTGGGTCACTACGAATATTTAGTAATGCCTTTCAGGCTCAGTAACACACCCGCGGTTTTCCAAAACTTCATTAACAACATTTTCTGAGATATTAATGGTTTATATGTAGTCCTTTATCTGGAGGATATTATGATTTATTCTTCTTATGTTGTCACACTCCCAACATGTCCATACTGTATTCCAGAGACTTAGAAAAAATTATTTATTTGCTAAACTAGAAAAATGCATCTTCTTGGTGGAGGAGGTAAATTTTCTAGGGTATTTTTTGACAGCTAAGGGCTTTTGCATGGATCCCTCTAAGATTCAACCCATTAAGGAATGGATGCAACCTAAGTCTCTGAAAGCACTGCAGCGTTTTATGGGTTTTGCCAACTATTACCGTAAATTCATTAAAGATTTTTCCATAATAGCTAAACTGCTCACTGATTTGACTAGGAAGGGGGCAGATGTGCTTAATTAGAAGCCTGAAGCAATTCATGTGTTTTCTACATTAAAAGAATGTTTTTCCTCTGACCCAATTTTGGTTCAACCTGATCATGACCGCCCCTTCATTGTGGAGGTAGTTGCCTCTGGAGTTGGAGTAGGTGCAATGCTCTCACAGGGTACTGCATCTCTCACTCAACTTCATCCGTGTGCCTTCTTTTCCTGAAAATTTTCATCTACCGAGAAATTATGATATCGGTAATCAAGAATTGTTGGCAATCAAATGGGCTTTCAAGGAATGGCGCCACTTTTTTGAAGGTGCCAAATATAAGATCACAATAATTACTGACCACAAGAACCTCACCTACTTGGAATCAGCAAAAAGATTCAATCCTAGACGGGCTAGGTGCTCTTTGTTCTTCTCCAGGTTTGATTTTTATGATCACTTTCTGACCAGGTACTAAAAACATAAGGGCTGATGCCCTTTCTTGAAGTTTCCGCCACTAACAGGTTGATTCTGAACCCGCTCCAATTTTAACTGCGGGCATAGTTATGTCAGCTGTCACTTTGGATCTTCTGGAGGAGATCCATAGATCCCCAGAGCAGGCCTCTGACTCCTTTTCAAAAAAACTATTTGTCCTTGTGCAATTTTCCTGGGAGTTCTTAAGGAATTCCACGATTCTGTCCTTGCAGGGCACCCTGGTATCAATAACACCATCCGACTTGTAACCAGGAATTTTTGGTGGACAACTATAGTTAAAGACTGTAATGAGTATGTACTGGCTTGTGAAACCTTTGCTCGTGCTAATTCTCTCCATATCCGCCCTGCTGAGCTGCTCCAGTTCTTACCTACCCCAGAGGGTCCTTGGACCCATCTCTGCATGGACTTTATTATGACCTACCACCCTCAGAAGGGAAGACTTCAATCTGGGTGGTGGTAGATAGGTAATCCGGACAGAGGGACAAAATGACACTGCTTGTTGAACTTAATTGTGAAACCCTAAGTAAACTATTCATTAGTCATGTTGTACAATTACATTGGGTTCCCATGAATATGGTTTCTGATTGGGGCACTCAATTAGTTTTTAAATTTTGGAGGGCATTCTGTAAAAAGATTAATCAAATTATCCTTTTCTTCTGCCTATTACCCGGAATCCAATGGTCAAACCGAGCGCACTAATCAAGCACCTGAACAGTATCTTCAGTGTTATGTCTCTGTGCATCAATTCGATTGGGTAGAACACCTGCCGCTAGCTGAGTTTGCCATGAATAATCAATACCAGGAGTCCATCAAGACTCCCCCCTTTTACTGTAATCGTGGGCTACATCCACACTTTGGTTCCTTTTCCTCTATGATTTCTCTCGTCTCCATCAGAATTTGTGACTGCGATTCCTGCCCCAGCCACTAGGCGCCGCCGGATTCCTTCAGCCAGTGGTGCTGGTACCAGGGGGCCATGTCCTCGTAGGAACCAGCTCCTTCAGTTCCTGCCTCTATCGCTGGGCATCGCCGTACTCATCCGATGGGTGATGGGGGAGAGGTCCCTGCAGAGGCTTCTGGGAGGCACAAGTTTCGATTCTCTATTGGAATTGGGATGGCTGGTACCCGTGGTGCATCACTATCTGGCTTGGTTGTAGGGTTGGTCTGGGTGAGGTCTTTGGGCTCTGAGCCCCAGCCTATGAAAGGGGACCGCGCCCATCAAATGCCTTGGCCTACCTTGCAAACTGCCAGATATATTCTTGGTTTCCCTGCTGTCTAGTTAAGTGTGTCACTAAATTGTCTCTGACCTTTGGCTGGATTTTGGACTCTTATACTGTCTAACGTTTTTGTACTTTTGCTGCCATCCCAGTTTGGACGCTGCCTTCTGACTACTCTTTTGGATGCTAATTTTGACCTCCTAACTTTGACCCTGCCTGGCGACCTCCCTGCTCTGATCTGCTGCTCACCTATAGGCAGTTACTTCCTGTGCTCTGTAGTAATTCCAGATCCCTGTAGAGGAGTAAAGGGTCTCAGGGTTTCTCGAGTTGCTGCCTTAGCAGCAGTTGAGCCTTGGTAGCGGACTGTTGTCACACCATACTGGTATAATGTCCTCCATCTTAGGCCCCTTTCTGGTATAATGTCCCCTATCCTGGTAAAATGTCCTTCATCGAGCCTTTTCCTGGTATAATATCCTCCATCCTGAGCCCTACTTGGTATAATGTCTCCCCTTCCTGGTATTATGTGATCTATCCTTGTATATATCCTCCATCCTGGGCCCCTTCCTGGTATGTCTTCCTTACTGGGCCCCTTCTTTGTATAATGTCCACCATGCTAGTATAATTTCCCCCTTCGTAGTATAGTATCCTCCATCCTAGACCTCTTCTTGGTTTAATGTCTCACCTTTCTGGTATAATGTCTCCCCTTCCTAGTATAATGTCCTCCATCCTGGGCACCTTCCTGGTATAAATTACAAAATGACTGATCTGCTAAAAAACGTTTTTATTCTTACTAATTAGGATGATAATGGAGTGGGGGCTATATGCAATAGTCCCCCTGGGCGTGTTGGTTTGCAGCCTCCATGATCCTTTATCACGGCCCCATGGGCATGATCTTGAAATTAAATTTCACGCCCCCACCCTGGCTCCCTCCGCTCTGCTATGCAGCCTTCCTGTGGGTATGACGCTG
Organism: Allobates femoralis; assembly: GCA_033576535.1. Lineage (NCBI taxonomy): Eukaryota > Metazoa > Chordata > Amphibia > Anura > Aromobatidae > Allobates > Allobates femoralis. The sequence continues at coordinate 108,142,868 of JARQOC010000010.1, read as the reverse complement.
AACGCGTCATTTCCAGAAGTGTGGGCCTCTTAGCAACCCGATGTTTACCATAGCAGCGTTGTGTGCTGCTATGCAGAGTTTCATGGAGGCCCGCTTAGCAGCGCTATGTGCTTCCCACAGGATGGCTGCATAGCAGAGCGGAGGGAGCCAGGGTGGGGGCGTGAAATTTAATGTAAAGATCAAGCCCATGGGGCCGTGATAAAGGCTCATGGAGGCTGCAAACCAACACCCCGAGGGGATATTTGCATACAGCCCCCGCTTCATTATCATTCTAATTAGTGAGTATAAAAACGTTTTTTAGCAGATTGAAAGCAAACATTTAGCAGAGAGAGGGATAGTTATAATGGTAATAGGAAGGTGCAGGACATGTATTGATAGGTTAGGTGGCTTTTAGGAGGTGACAGGTTCACTTTAAAGGAGACACTTAGCAAATCTATTAGCCAGTGCAAATGAGCCCGATAACCGTGACATGGTGCATCTCATGTATCGGGACCCTAACCTGAAATGCTTCTATATGGCATTAAAATCTGCTTGTATGAGCAGGTAGGATCCTGGCTATAAAAGTTGATTCTACTACGGCTAACAGAGCACAGTGTATAATATCCTCCATCCTGGTATATCCACCATGTTGTTATAATCTCCTCCATCCTGGAACCCTTTCCTTGTATAATGTTCCATATCTTGGTATAATGTGCTCCTTCCTGGCATAATGTCCTCCATCCTGGGCCCCTTCCTGGTATAATGTACTCCCCTTCCTGGGCCATTTCCTAGTATCCTTCCTGATGCAGTGAGGATTATTTCTGAAAAGCCCTGGCATATGTGGCGTCAGCTGCAGGTACGGGGGCCTGAGTGCCTTTATTCAAATGCACCAGTCTGACACCATGGAAGCCGGGTCTCTGAGTTGCACCAGGTAAATGCTGCTTTTTATGGTCCACTTGTTGGAGGCCACATTGCACAACTAAATAAAAAAAATATAAAGTAGGACCACCCTGATGAGATTGCCTTAAAGAGGCAGGGTGGCTCAAAAGATTGATCAATATTTTGCTAAAAATCTCAATTTTATAATATTATACAGTTTGGAAGAAATATGTGCATTTGCACAGTTTTTATTACAAGCTGTTTTCTGGTGGTGCTGCCTTTTTTGCTGATTTTTGACATATAAAGTGTATTTTTAATAGTTATCCTGAGGTTAAACATAAATATATTTTTACAAAGATGCACAAAATTACGCCACTTAATACATTTGCAGCAAGACTAGCTAATCAAATCAAATCTTATAAATTTTCTCCTAAATTTTGGTAATCAGGCCCTTCATTTAGGATTTTTCTTAAAGGCGCAGTATGATTTTCTATGGTTGCTGGATTTTCTTGCTCGGGGAATATTGTTACTTTTCTTGCTCTCCTTATTCATTCTGTGGTTCTTGTCAACAAAAAACCCTTTCTCTAACTGTTCTCATTAAGATCCATGCGGGATGGAAGGAAGAAGGGAATCTGGGTTATTTGTAGGGCTTCATATCCTCAGCTGGGAAGTTCAGTAATGGTGGAAATATCTATATGATGGTAGAAGTGCACAGCTTGTTACTGGGAGCGTCCCAGCATGGAGACGTCAGAAAAGAGAAGGATGACACAATGTATCAAGGACATAACTCATCACTTTTGTTTCCACTAAATTATACAGAACAAAACACAAACATTATGGAATTATTATTGACCTCCATGAGCTATGGTCAAACCACAAGACTGAAGAAATCGTATCCCATCACTTAGAAAAAATATGGCTGCTGATTTTCCAGAAACCGCGCCACCCCTCTCTGCAGGTTGTGGGTGGTATTGCAGCTGTATCTGTGGATGGGTGCTGGATATGAGCGAGTACTCGGTCCTCAAAACGAGCAGTCAGATGCTTGGATAAATGCAGCTTGAATGGAATTCGAGCATTTTTCCGGAAGAGTTCCTAACTACTCGGGTACTCAAGTCGTGCCCATGTGAGCGTCCGACTGCTTGTTTGGAGTATTGAGCACCCAAGTATCTTCGTGATCACTCATCACTAGTGCTAGACTCTGAAAACAAGAACCCATGAGCGTTTTACTCCGTAGTCAACAATCCCATAGACAGTGAATTGGAGGCAAACACTGAGACCCGTTTTCAGGACTGGTGAACGCCAAGCTTTCAGAAATGTATCACCTGTCTAGAGGAGTGGTGATGACTTGCAGTTTTGGCACAAATCCCTTGGTGACATCCCCTATGGTCCCTGTTTGTATGGAGTGGGATCAGGACCTGCTTCTTACAGAATGGGAACCAGCTGTGTGATAGACCATGACTAAGGCTGGCTTCACATTTGCGTATGGGAAGGCAGCGTATTGCTGCGTTCCCATACGCAGTCAAACGCATGCGCACTGCGTTCCTATGTTTAACATAGGAACGCATGGTGCCTGCGTTTGCTGCGTTCGGGTGCGGATGCGGACGATATCTGCTGCTTCCGGTGTCCAGCATCCGCACCCGGGACGCAGCCAGTTGGGTTTTTTTGTGCGTTTGGGGACCTTGGACAATCAGCAAGCGTCCCCAAGCGTACAAAAAATGCATTGTCTTCAATGGGTCCGCAGTGTCCTCTGCATGACACCGCAGGAGAACGCTGCGGACCCATTGAAAAATCTCCCGGTGGCCACCGGTGATGTCACAGGAGCTCACCGACGGCCACCGGGAGATCAGCTCAGCCTCTGCTGTCCTCCTTCTCCCCGCCGCCTGTAATCTCCTAGCGATGTCGGCGGGGAGAACAGCTGATCTGAGAGCTGTTTGAATCTTCCCGCGCCGACATCTCCTCTCAGTGTCGGCGCGGGAAGATTCAAACAGCTCTCAGATCAGCTGTTCTCCCCGCCGACATGTCCCGGAGCTTACCGGCGGCCGGGGGGGGCGGAGATCTCCGGCGCTGATCTCCGCCCCCGGCCCGCCCCCGGACAGCGCCGATTGGCTGCCGGGCTCCCTAGTGATGTGTCCGCAGGCGGACATTATCCGCTGCGGACACATCAAAGTGTCCCTGCTTTTGACAGCGTTTGTGTCTGCATGCCATCAGCATGCAGACACAAACGCTAATGTGAAGCCAGCCTAAGGTGGTCAGCTGAAACATGTAGGTTGATACCTACTGTATTCTCTCTAGCAGTGCCTGTACTGTCTATGTACAAATGTGTGGCGCCCGTATGGCTAGGCACCACAGGGAGGTACTACACCCCAAACAGAAGATGTAGTGCCTCCGTAGTTATGGATTTGGGGTTTCTTTGTACAGTCTGTCTTAAGCACCCATACACTAGCCCCCCTTAGCGTAGGGACCGTATATTCAGTAGGTCCAGTGGGTGGAGCTTAGAGTAGAGCGGGAGACTTGAGTGACAGTTGAGCTAATTTTAGTCAAGACAGTGCTGGGAAGGCTGCCAGAGAGGACGTGCCCGACAGCTTTCCTGACAGGAGGGAACCGGAGGGGACGAACCAGGCCTGGTTGGAGCCGGATGGGGAAGTCCGGGGTCGACACCGGCATAACCGGAGCCGAGGAAACCAGTGGTCTATCCCTGGTTGTAAACTGACAAGCTGTGGGACCGACTGAAGGGAGCCATAGCCCCGCAGACTGTACCTTTACCTCAGTCCCAACACAGACTGTACTTTTACCTCAGTCCTATATTGGGTCCAGGACACTTTAAGGAAAAGGACCGAATTCCGGTGGCGGGAGAATTAACGCAGGGAACTTCCGTCAGTACTGGTAAGGAATTGATTGTACTTAATTGTAACAGACCAGTAGACTGGCGTAGGAGCTCTGCAGAGTGGTTAAAGAGAGTAAGGAAGGACACAGACCCCAAAAGCCATTAAAAGGAACCATCAACAGACTCTAGAGGATCACCTTACAATCTTTGGCTAAGTCCCCGTTCAATCAGACTGTGACTGTGTAGTGTATCATCTACCCGGTACCAATAAAGAGACGTTTGAGTTGAATCGGTGTCTGTGATCCTTTCCCCCGGCGTCCAGAGGGCCTCAGCATCATCAGAGGGGTAAGAACTACGACTCCCCTCATCCATCCCTGCTGCCCTGAGGTAAAGCTCCACCTGTGGGGAGTTGTGCTACTCTGAGCTGCACCTCCATCACCTCAGCGGCCGGCCCCGGCGCTGGTATTCACATTACCAGGTACCACAGGTGGCGTCACGATACCATTCCCCCCATCATCATCACCCAGATCCCCTACCACTGAGGGTCCAGGGCACGGAACCGGAAACCGGCCAGCTGTGATTCTCCCATCGAAACAACCTCCTATTCCGGTATCCGAGTACCCCCTACCCTGTCGACCGACTCAAATGCTTTTAACTTAATAAAAGTTAAGTATTATACCTTTGGAATTTGCAATCACGGTGGATCAACCTCCTGCCTTCTTTGCTTATACAACCGAGATCTGAGCTTCTGTGATCGCAATTGTTTAAATTCTTCAATATAGCTTGTCAAGCATGACCATGGCACCTAAAAGGCTTTAACATGGGGAATCAATTGATATACATACACTACCGTTCAAAAGTTTGGGGTCACTTACAAATTGCCTTATTTTTGAAAGAAAAGCACTTTTTTTCTTTCTTTCAATGAAGCGAACATTAAATGAATCAGAAATACACTCTATACATTGTTAAGGTGGTAAAGGACTATTCTAGCTGCAAACGTCTGTTTTTTAATGCAAACTCTACATAGGTGTATAGAGGCCCATATCCAATAACCACCACTCCAGTGTTGCTGGTTACCAAAAGGAGGGGAGACCCCCACGTCATTTTTTAAAAATACTTATTTGGCTAATATCTATAAATTCTACCTATTCTCTCTGTCATTATTTATCTATCTTTGCACATCTTTAATACTGAAATTAATGTTTTTTTAACGTATCGTGTTTTTTTCCAGCACGCATGTGCACAAGATAATGTTGAGAAGCAGCGAAGGAACTCAGTGCTGCATTTTTCTTTTAGCGCTGTGGTCATATCCACAAAGGACAACCTCCTCCAGCAGTTTATATATTCTCCCTGTGTTTGCTGGGTTTCCTCCAGCGTTTTTCCACGCTCCAAAGACATACTGATCTTCGCTGATGAGGTCTGTACAGTGCAATGGAATATGTTGGTGCTATATAAGCCAGTAAAATAAATGTGTATTCATTTTGTTTGTGTGTGACAAGGGGTCGGGTGAGCTAACCCAATAGAGCTCAACAGTGGCGTAACTAGAGTCTGATGGGCCCCAAGTGCAAAATTTGGACCTGCCCCCTCTACCGCCCCTCACATTGGTCAGATGTATGGGCCCTTGTAGCGTTCTAAATCCTATGAAGACATGTGCGCCCCAAACCACTTCTCCAATGTATTAATGTTCCCCATCCTGTATACATATCCCCATTCTGATATACAGTATATCCTCCTGGTATATATGTTCCCTTCGTGCTATATAGGTCCTCATCCTGGTATATATTTATTTACAGAGCACCATTATTTTTATGGTGCTATACATGAGAAGGGGTTCATACAGTATACAGATATAGGTTGCAGTAAACAAATTAACAATGACAGATTGGTACAGAGGGGAGAGGACCCTGCCCTTGCCGGTTTACATTCTACAATGGAGGGAGACGGTAGGTTGAGGGTTCCATCAGCACCGGGGGTGTTGATGGTGAGGAAATCGCTCTGGTGGTGGTGAGGCGGCACCTCCGGTGGTGCTAGTGAGGCAGCAACTCAGTCATTACAGACTGTAAGCTTTCCTGAAGAGATGGGTTTTCAGTTTCCGTCTGAAGGATCCGAGGTGGTGGATAATTGGACGTGTTGACGGCAGAATTCCAGAGGATGGGGGATATTTGGGAGAAATCTTGGCGGCAGTTGGGTGAGGAATGAATAAGTGTGGAGGAGAGGAGGTCTTGGATAGACCGGGATTACATGAAGGAAAATATTGGAGGTCAGTTCGGAGATATAAGGGGGAGACAGGTTATGGATGGCTTTGTAGGTCAGTGTTAGTAGCTTGAACTGGATTTGTTGGGAAATTTGGAGCCAGAGAAGAGGAAGAAACAGGGGAGAAGCGAGAGAGAGATGGATTAGTCGCAGCAGAGTTGAGGACAGACTGAAAAGGTGAAAAAGTGTTAGTAGGGAGGCCACAGAGGAGGATGTTGCAGTAGTTGAGGCGGAAGATGATGAGGGCATGTCATGCATTTTAGTAGACTGAGGGTTAAGAAAAGGACAGATTCTAGAAATATGTCTGAGCTGGAAGCGATAGAAGGTGGCGAGAGTTGGATGTGTCGTTTGAAGGATAGGCAGAGTCAAGGTTACTGTGAGCACAGATTAGGCAAGTGAGATACGAGATGCCATACATGTGTTATAGAAAAGATCAGGTAGGGAAGATAACGATTTGGGAGGAAAGATGAATTAGTTCAGTTTTGTTATTTTGAGGACATTAGAAGCGGAGGGAAGGATATGACTGTAGACACTCTGGAATAGGGACAGCAGGCAGTGACAAATCTGGGCCAGAGAGGTAGACCCTGGGCGCTGTGTTGATAGCCTGCAGGTGATACTGGAATCCATGGGACCATATGATTGTCCCAGGCAGAGGGCACAAATTGAGATGAGTAGGGGTCCTAGGACAAAGCTTTGCAGAACTTCAACGGAGAGAGCGGGATGAGGAGGTCGTGTGGGAGTGGGAGATGCTAAATGTGCGGTTGGAAAGGTATGAGGAGATCCAGGAGAGGACAAGTTCTGTGATACCAATGGAAGAGAGGATCTGTAGTAGAAGGGAGTGGTCGACTGTTTTGAAGGCAAAGGACAGGTCTAGAAGGAGGAGGATGGAGAATTGTCTGTTAGCTTTGGCTGTAAGTCATTAGTAATTGTGGTCAGGACAGTTTCGGTGGAGTGGTGGGGCCGCTAGCCAGATCGGAGGTTGTCAAGGAGAGAGTTGGATGAGAGGTAGGAAGAAAGTTGAACATGGACATATTGCTCAAGGAGTTTGGAAGCAAATGGAGCAGCGATATGAGGCGATAGCTGGGCATAGCAGTCGGGTCAAGGTTTGGCTTTTTGAGGATAGGCGTGATGGTGGCATGTTTGAAAACAGAGGGGAAGGTACCAGAAGATAGCGATAGGTTGAAGAGATGGTTAGGGCTGGATGAGCGTGTTTGTGAGGTTGGGGAGGAGGTGGGAAGGGATGGGGTCAAGTGCACAAGTGGTGAGGTGTGATTGGAGAGGAGATGAGTAAGCTCTCCTTCAGACATGTTGGAGAGGGGATGGTATGAGAGAAAGGCAGAGGTCTGGTATATGGAGTGATTGGAATGGTGGAACAATAAAGACTTGCCTTGTTTGATCGATCTTATTTTTGAAGTGTGTAGCAGCAGAGATGAGGAAGGTCTGAGGGGGCAGTGGTGGTCCCCCGCTTAGTATACTGGTCCCTATTCTGGAATATATGGACCTATTCGGTATACATGTCCCCATCCTGGTATACATGGCCCTCCTCCAGTATATATATCCTCCATTCTGGAGTATGTGTCCCGTTCTGCCTCTAACGCATAATTAAAAAAAAAACATTTACTCCCCTTTCCCTCTGCTCCCACGTTGCTCAGTTTTCTCTGTAGACGGCGCACTGACATCAGAGTGGGCGCCAAGTCAGATGACATCACTGTCATGTGCTGCCCTCTGTGGCACCTCCGACACCAGCTGCCAGCCACGGTTTGGCCGACAGCGTGCATTGCAGTGCACAGACCTAACTGGTCCTTGGATCAGATGCAAATCCAGCTGAAGCAGGCACTAGGGTTGGATTGCAGCGGGCCCCCCAATACCGCGATTTTCTGCCCCTGGAGCTCAATGCTGCACGACTTTTAGTCCTGATTTTTAACCTCACCGTTTATATGATTCATATAAACTATGACAACAAGTAAAAACTCGTCACATTTAATAAAAAATTATGTTGGATACAAAAATACCAAGACATGTAATAAGACATGTGGTCACACTTCACTCCCGGAGGATTCACCACCCCAACCACCCAGTCAACATTGGTTTCCCATTTCTAGTCCATAAAAGATAAAAAAAAAAAAAAGGATGAAAAAAATGTAAAAGAAATTTAGTAAAATGTTCTTTATTATTAATCTTTTTTTAATGCAGTCTCTCCAATTCTGTAGTCGAAAAATGGAAATCGGTGGATATTGACTACGGTTTGGCCAAGGACTTCATCAGGACTGGATGTTTGCAGCAAGATTTTTGGAAGTTATGTAAAAATGTTCATCGTCCCATCATGAATAGAAGTTCTAGTCGGTTTTGTTGTTCTCCTCGGACTTCCGCAGGGATCTCGGTAGGATATGCCAGTGAATTGGGAAGGTTTGTTTTGCAAAATTGTCGTAAAGCCAAAGAGGGAAATAGCGGAACAGACAAGGGATGAGGTAGGCCGAGCGGCCGGGGGTGTAGGAGAAGTAGGGCTCTTGAGCCAGGAGAGCGTGACCCACATCCTCCAGGACCGGGGACAGGTCCGGGGAGCTGACCTCAGACAATGTAGACTGCAGCTCCCTGACACTGGCCAGGTAGTCCTCCCCGTAATCTTCTCTCACCTCCGGCATCATGTTCTCCAGTATCTTCTGGTCCAGACTCGACCAATGTTCTCGAGATCCAAAAATATCTGCAAACAAAAAAATCGGCAACGTCTGGTTTATGGGGCTTGTATAATTTATGAGATATATTCCCAACATAAATGTAAAACAAGCAGTCATAAATTATGGACGGCTCCTCGGTGGATTCACAGCTCCTATACGAGGGGCGAGCACACTCGCGATGATATGTGTGTTTTAATTAGATGACCTCATAAATATGTAAATTATGCCACGGGCTCTCGTGTGGGTTTTTCAATGTATGTATTATCCTCATCTTGTCACTCATCTGCTTGGAGTTTGTAGATTTTTTTTTTTGCTTAGATTCATGTATTTTGGACTTAAAATATATAGATTTTTTCAACCGAGTTGTACTGTTTGACTTTTAGAAGCTTTTTGTTTCCTTGCACATTGCAGAATGAGTTAACTAAGTATCCATCAGTGAGCTTATAGTGCTTTTATCTGTCTCTTAGGCCGGCATTGCAGCGTGATCCGGTCCGGGGCTGTCCGGGATGACCCAGACAGCCGCGGACCGGATCAGCACACAGGACTGGGGGGCTATTATGCCCTCTGGTCCGGTGTGCAGCGCATGCAGCTGCAGCCGCTGACAGGTCAGGACCAAAGGCGCCCGCGGTCCTGACTTATCAGCAGCGGGACCTGTGTGCACTGCACACCGGACCGGAGAGCATAATAGCCCCCCAGTCCTGTGTGCTGATCCGGTCCGCGGCTGTCTGGGTCATCCCGGACAGCCCCGGACCGGACCTGACCGCAGTGTGAACCCACCCTCAAGGTACCATCACACAGGGACATAT